>JALPQD010000001.1:22695551-23295551 GCA_023101885.1 Typhlomys cinereus
GAGATTGGGCCTGAGTACTAGCAGTTTCTGCTGGTAAATGTCCTCCCGCAGTGTCACCGCATATTTAATCCAGGTCCCAAAGCGTCCAGATCCTGGGGACACCCCCCCCCAGGTTTGGCAAGCAAGCAGCAAATAGCAGCTGGTTCCTTCTGACCCAGCATTCAACCAGGCCTGTACCCAAGGATCCACCCCTCCATCTGGAAGCCCCAGTGGGTGTTCAGGGTAGACAGGAGAATCCTGGCTCCTATCTTTTATTTCTTAAATTCATTTAGAAAATTTTGAAGTAAAGGACAAGGAGCATTACTCAGGGTTTTCCCAGAAGGGAGGAGGGAGGGTGGTCAGGCTGAGTACGGTGACCTTTAGTTCTCGATCAGAACCCGAAGAGTCTTCAAGGAACCGCAAGCCCCAGGCTTCTGGGAGTGAGCCTGCTGCACACAGGCTCCAGCCTGGACACCGAAACATGCCCCAGAGCAGCGAATCCAGGCCGCGGCCCTCGGGCCCCACCTCGTGGCCCACCCCGCCGCTCCCTTGAGCCGCCAAGGCTGAACTCTCCCCCAGCTCAGGGTTCAACTTCAATAAGGCCCAGTCTGCCCTTGATCACCGGGCTATGCCTGACAGCCAGGCTCAAGCCCTGCCTAGCTGAGCCGGGTCACCTGGGAATAGGTTCAAAGACACGGAAGCTGTAAACCACCTCCAGGCCCCAGCCACAGCGGTCTGGGGGAACAAAGAGACCCTGAAGCACTTCAAACGCGCTGACGCTCGGCATCCAGATGGGGAAGGGCCTGTGCGGGGGCCCAGCCTGGCTCCATGCTCCACAGTGCGCACCGCCTCCTTCCAGCGCTGCCGCTTCAGGCAAAGCATCCAGCGGCAGACAGGTTGAGCCCAGGGCGGCCCCGCGCGGCTCCCCCAAGGGTCCTGGGTCCACTGCGCCCTGCGAAGGAGAGGCGCAGGCTGCGGCAGAGCAATTCTGAACCGGCAGAAACCCCAACCCGCGGGGCACCACCCATGGCGGGCACCCCGCGCTCCCGCAGAGGCTACTGTGGCACCTAAGTATGAAGCATTTAGAGAATGGTTCGCGAAAGATTTTGGGCCGGTTCTCCAGCAAATCGGGATGGAAAACCGGTCCCCGCCTATCATGCTGGCCAGAATAGGGCGGCGACTCTCCAGATCCGGGAGGAGAGACCCGAGTGTCTGCACGGCCCAGGTCGAGGCGCCCTGCCTGCACAAAATCGGGGTCACTCCAGGCCAGAGCGTGTGGCCAGCCACGAGGGCTCATTGAACTCCCCAAGAGGCTTCTGGCCGCCTCTTTACTCCGCAGGGCTCATCTGGGCTTGGTCTCGCTTCTTTTGCCCCTCGCGGGGATGCCGGGCAGGACCAACTCTCCACGATGAGGTTCGGTGGAAGTCGAGGCTGGCGCACGCCTGGATAAGGGCAGGCAGAGCGCGGGGACCCGGCTTCGGACACGATGCGGGCCACAGCTAGGGCCGAAAGAGGAGGCAAAACTGAAAGTGCCGCCCCGGGGGGCGGGGGCGGCCGGCGAAGGCCCCAGAATTTGTCCTGCCCCTGGCCGCGGTGGCCAATCAGCGCGCCCCCCTCGCTCCTGACAGCTATTTAGCGACGCAGCCGGGTAGAGTTTCCAAAAAAGTTAGAATAACTTCCTCTACCGGAGACCTTGGTTTTTTGCGCCCTCCGGCCTCGAAATCAAAGTCTAGTGAGCAACCCGAGAGCGTGTGCTCCGCGGCCGCGGGCTTGGCCAGTGGCGCGCGTTCGGCGCCCCGGCGCCCCCCTGAACTCCCCACGCGCGCCGGGCGGGAGGGCGCCATGGAGGAGGGCTCCAGCTCGCCGGTGTCCCCCGTGGACAGTCTGGGCACCAGCGAGGAGGAGCTGGAGCGGCAGCCCAAGCGCTTCGGCCGGAAGCGGCGCTACAGCAAGAAGTCCAGCGAAGACGGCAGCCCGACCCCGGGCAAGCGGGGCAAGAAGGGCAGCCCAAGCGCGCAGTCCTTCGAGGAGCTGCAGAGCCAGCGCATCCTGGCCAACGTGCGCGAGCGCCAGCGCACCCAGTCGCTCAACGAGGCCTTCGCCGCGCTGCGCAAGATCATCCCCACGCTCCCCTCCGACAAGCTCAGCAAGATCCAGACACTCAAGCTGGCCGCCAGGTACATAGACTTCCTCTACCAGGTTCTCCAGAGCGACGAGATGGACAATAAGATGACCAGCTGCAGCTACGTGGCCCACGAGCGACTCAGCTACGCCTTCTCTGTGTGGCGCATGGAAGGCGCGTGGTCCATGTCCGCCTCCCATTAGCGCCGCGCCACCCACCTCCGGACCGGCGCTCCAGGGTAGGTGCTTTGCGCGATGGGCGCCCCCCACCGCGTGGGCGGGCGGCAGCCAGGGCCGCTGGTTGAGAGGGCATGAAGCATTCTCTTTTGTGGAATTGCTGCAGGCCACCATGCGAGGATGGGCTGAGTGTCTCCTTAGGACAAGGGATGGGGGGCGATGGGAAAGCGCCCTAGAGGCACCCTAAGCTCTTTTGCCAGGGTGTCAGTTGGGAATCCGCTGACCCGGCGGCCGTGGGGTTGGAACGCGCTTCTTTCACGAAAGATCACATTTTTCCATTTTCGGTGGTGTTTGGATGCTTGTGGGTGAGCTGTGGGGAGCGGCTACCAGACTCCTGAGATCCGCCAGAGTGAAGAGATGCGATCCGCTGGGGTGGACCCGACCTGTTGCTTCGCGCTCATTCAGCAGAGCCGCGTTGGTCGGCGTGGTACCCACAATCAGATAGATCCCCGTGAGGGAATGCCGCAGCGTATAGAATGCCGGGCGGCGGCGCCCTGGCCGGGTAGGTACAGAGATGCGCCCGGGTTTACTCGGGGAGGAGGGAGGACCCTGCCTGCCGGGCGCCGGGGCGCCGGGGTCCAAGCCGCGGCCCAGCAGCCGAGTCGCTGATGGCCGGGAAGGCGCCGGAAGTCGCGAGCGTCCAAGCCGGCGGAGGCAGCGGCTGGGAGTCCTCCGGCTGCCTGTTGGGCATGTGGAGCGGATTTAGGATTTAGCGTGGGGAAGCCGCGTGTTTTAGCCTTGAACCTGGACAGTCGCGGAGGTGCCGCCGGAGCGAGGGAGATCGAGCCCCGCCTGAGCGCAGCGGTTTAGACTGGGAAACAGGTCTGCAGGAGAAGCGGCCAATACGCTCCGAACCCTGCTGGGAGAAGGCTGTCCGGACCCAGCACCGAAGGTGCGGTTTCTCTTGCAGAAATACTTAGGACGTCCTGCCCCTCTTCCTTTCAACAAGCAAACCTATACCTCAGAGGTCTCAGACAGACTGGGGCGAGCCCGCTAAGCGAGGCTGGGGGCACTGTCCTTGCAAGGCCTTTAGCAGCGGACGGAGGCGCAGATCATTTGGAGTGGTGTTGAAAAAATCCACTTACTTAATATGTTTTAGTTTGTCTCACATCTCACTTTTTCCTCCAAAAATGAAAGTCTCCACACAGAAGTTTAGGTTAGTTGAGATTAGCATGGCCAACCCATCCCGCCCAGACAGATCTGTTTCTCTTTTCCAGCCATTCTGTAGTTTCTGAATGCCGACACTGCCGGCACAGAAGGGCAGTCTAGATATGTACTATTTCTTTTTTAAAATATTTTATTCCTTTATCACTGAAAATTAATTCTATAAAATAACCCCTCGGATAATGACCACTTTATAATTTAAAGAAGAAATCGTAGCGGAATACGTGTGGGAATCTTCTCTTACGTTTGTCAAAAACGATGGAAACCGTCTCAACCACGTCTTTTCTCCACGAAAGAAAGCTTGGATTGGCTGAGGTCCTGAATGCTTCAGAGGGCTAATACATTCATTTTGGGTTTTGTTGCCTGAATTATGAGCTGCCATTAGTTACTTCCATTTACTCTTTTAATAATCGCCATGGTTTATAGCATGTCTTGAAGAGGGGCAGGCAGATGAGGGACACCATCTTTCTACACACAACACACACATACACACACCACACAACATTTTGGGGTTTAAGGAAAATGTCAGCAAAATTATCCTTGAGACCGACCTCAAGAAAACTGCTGAAGACAAACACTAGGAGTGGTATCCTGACATGAGAAATTTGTTGGAGTCCCTTCAGAGTCAACCTCAGAGAAATTACACTCAGAAGAACTTGGATTCAATCACAGGTCACCGTGAAATAGTATTTTAAAAAACCTCACAGTATCCATAACAAACGAATGAAGTGATAAGGCTCATTCGGATAAAACACTTGAAAACATGTAACTTATTTGGAGATCAGTGATTAAAGTGGCATGCAACAGCTGGTCAGGTAACCCACACTAACTGGACCCATCTCATTTTGACTTACTGGGATTATCGCAAATATCTGTATTTACTTTGTTTTGATCCATTCCTCATGATGAGCATAAGTATGATCCCAATTAATTTCTTGGAAATGTTGCTAAATGCAATTAATTATATACAT
Source organism: Typhlomys cinereus (assembly GCA_023101885.1). NCBI lineage: Eukaryota > Metazoa > Chordata > Mammalia > Rodentia > Platacanthomyidae > Typhlomys > Typhlomys cinereus. The sequence goes on from JALPQD010000001.1 coordinate 22,700,024, forward strand.
CAGAAAAGAAATATCTAGACATTTTGATAAATTGCATATGATTTAATATTTATTATGAGATATTGATATGGAAAAGTGGTCTAGACAATCAAAAGAACAAAAAACTTAAATTGTCCTTTCAAGTGAAGAGAGAATGTGGGGTCCTGTGTGAGGAGAGAATTCAGGGTCCTGTGCACATGCTGGGTTTTGTGTCCTTGGCCTGGCGCTTGAACACTCAGTTGGTCTACGTGGCAGGTGTCTCCAACATGGGTCAGACTCATCCAACTGAAAGTAACGACAGCAACAAAATTCAAAAAAGAACACTTAGTAATATGGGAGATTCTGGAACCTTCTGAGCAGGATCCCTGTCACCTGGCAAAAGAGACCAAGGTAGCCATACGTGTGAGCCACCCGTCCTGTTCTTCTCGGTTACGGGGAGGGCTTTCTCCAACTTCTCTGAGTCCGCACAATTTTAATAGACTCCATACTTGACAAAGTTGATATATTCTTTCTCTCTCTCCCGCTCCCTCCCCCTCCTCCTCTTTCTCTCTCCCCACTTTTGTTACCTTTGGAGAGACACTGGCTATCCAACCCATGGTCAGCTTTCCTATCCTTTCCCTGGAAGCTTGTGTTAGTGATTGCTAGACTTGACAAGATAGCGGCTCTCAAAAGACCCTGCCCGCCCCACCTGCCCCACCCCAGAGGAGTGGAAATGCAGAGTCCTGGCGGCGCTTTTGGTTGTTCAAAAGCAGAACAAGCTGACTTTCTGGAAACACAAGCGGTGCTTTCTTATACAGCTCTCCTCGATTCCATACCATCCGCTGGCAGAAGGTGATCTCCGCTGTGGCTGTGGTTGTCTTAACAATCAGCAGCAATTCTGCAGCCTCCCAGCGCCTGTCCTCTGGGGTGGCCGCATAAGGACATGCAAAGCGTCCTTTACTGGGGTTCCTGAAGGTGCCCATTTCTCAAGCAGGTCCCGAGCCTGAAGACAATGGGTTTTCATCTGACCCGCCGTCTCCCCAATAAAACCCAGATGCGGGGCTGCCCTCGCCTGGCAAAAAGATCATAAAGTTTACTCGGTTCAGGGCACCATGACTCAGAGCCGGAGTTTAAATCTGGGCTTTAAGGAAAAAATATTTTAATAAGCCAATTTTAAAGGCTGAACTTTTACGACAGGTTTCAACTTAGTAGTTATGTTAATCTATTCTCCCTTGTGTCTTTAAGCACTCTGTGAACATGAGCTGGAAAGTTGGGTGTGTTTCTATCTTTTCTTGGGAAAGGACAGTGAGCTGCAAGAATGCAGACCAAATACAGGGCTCTCCTCTACCAGCAACCAGATCAAGAAGGAGGCTGTAAAATGCTAAGGTAGATAAGTTATCATAGCCAAAAGCAAAAAGCCTTAATGACTGAGCGTATCTGAGAGGCGCATATTTGGTTGTTTTCAAAGCAAAACCAAGATGCAACATGGAGTAAAAAACCACTTAAAAGATGTTGCACATGAGCACTGAATCTGTGTGCAATAAAAATCCCTGAACACACACACATACACACAGTTACATGCACACGCTGTACTTGTGCACATACGAATACACAGAGACATACACAAACACGTGCAGATGTACATATGCACACATATACATATAAGCATATGCACACACCACACTCATGCACATCAATGCTGTGCACAGTTCAGGTAAAACGGAGGCATCTGAGGACCCCAGAGCTGCTGCAGTCTCTTGAATGAGACAGTTTCAGGGAAAGTGAGTCTGAGGATAGGAGCCCATCAACACTTCATAAGCCAACAGTTCCTTCAAAGTTGATTTTTAAGAATTTTGTTGACACATGTTCATTTTACATAAAGAAGGTTTCCACTGATATGTTTTCTTTCACATGTATCATGCACTTTTCTCATATTCACACCCATTTTTCCCCAACAGGTAAAAAATTTTAAGGTATTTCAAAAAAATGAAATCGCAGTATTCAAATGAACAAATTCCATGAAGAATCATTACTGTGCTTCATCTCAGAGCAATAAACTGAAAATCTATTTTTCTTAATAATCCACAGGTTTTCTCTGGTGGCACAACCGTCCCTTTTGGAGTGAGAAGACTTGTGATGTTTTCAGTGTCTAGTTAGTTAAAGGAGACTCTCCATAGTCTCTGAAACAAAGGGTAGCCACCCAGAAATGTGAGAGAAGGAATTCCACTCTGTCAGGGCTGCAGTTATTCCTAGACTAATGAGGAACATTTCTCAAACAAACTTCAGGAAATTTTCACCTGGAGTGCTTTCTCTTCGGGATTTACGTTATTCTCACTTTTACCCAATGTACATGAAACTCTAAAGTCAGTGATTTGTAAGAACTATTTACCAATTAGTGTACAGATTTTACTGTGGGGGGGGGGAGGAGAGAGAGAGAGAGGAAAAGGGAGAGATCTCAAATCATGAACTTTATCTCAGCATATTTCTATTTGGCTCAGTAATATATATGTTAAACTCCACCTTAATTGAATGTTTATTGGGACGAGAATGCGTCTCAATGCTATAATTTTCATGTAAACTGAGGCACAGTGGGATTTTTTCTCACTGATTACTAATGTCATATCAAAGGGGGTCTCTCAGCCTGGAGAGGCTGTAACTACTGCTGTGCAAAGGAATGCTTTCGTGCTCCTTGAAAACGGTTATTTTGACCAGCGTCTGACATGCCACACGTGCTTAGAGTATCTCGCCCTGACTGCAAGTTCAGGGAGCTACGAGGAGCCTGTGACCAGGGGTGAGACGCCCCTTAAACAAAGGACAATGAACTCAGACCTCCACCATCAACCAGCCACTCGCTGCTCACGTCCAGCTCACATTCTGCCTTTGAATTTACGAAACGGCCCCGGGATGCCTTTGGGGGGAGTATGACGCGACAGGCACCATGTTCCCCGAGACAGGAGTGCGTCCATTTGTGCACATGCTTGACTGAGGTGGGCTGCCATTTTGACCTTCTTTAGCCATCTGGCTGTGAGCAAGCAGTCGGGCCTCCTTCCCGTGGCTGAGGTTTGGTGATAGGTGGCAGCCAGGCTTTCTGGAGCCTGGGTCAGAGGCTCGGCAAGAGAGCAGGAGGGTAGCTGCAGCCTGCTGCGGGAGAAAGCAGGCCCCAGGCTCCCACTGCCTTCCCTACACAGGAGACGATCCGGACCTCTGCTGTGGAGACTGTTTCCTATAGCTCTACAAACAAGTGCCACCCGGCCTCTCTGTGACATCCTCTGCTGTGTGGAAGGGGAAGGTCCTGGAGAGTCGAGCTTGCTCCGGCTGGCTGCAGGTGGGGGTTGCCTCGTAAAATAAACAAATCCTTGCAGAAAAATGCGGCCCGGCGGGCTCCAGGCTGGCTCCACTGCCTGGTGGGTTTCTTTGTGCAGCGCTTGGAGTTAACACTGAGAGGACTACAGCCAGGGACGGCCTTCTTCCCTGGAAGACCTAGAGACCAACTTACCGCTGTCCCTTTCCCGTATTTAAGTGCGGTGATGGCTGGGTGTGTGAGAGACCAGAACTCGAGCACCCATTGCTTCCTGTGGCTTCTGGACTTGGGGTGACGTGCCTGCACCCGGTCTTTCTCTTTGTGCTGGGGGACGGAGGGTTGATGAATAAGCCAGCAAGCCAAGGGCTCGGCAAACTCTGTCTTGACTCAAGCTCTTCCTGGAAACTTGTGTGGATTTCAGTCCTGTTCTTAAGGAGAGTGTTTGTCTGGATAAATAAAAAGGCCGTTATTTCAGCAAATGCCTAAATTGCTGCAAATTGAGAGGGTGAAGGAAGGAGGAAGGAATCATCCTTCATCAAAGGGAGTTTCTGTGTGTGTCTGTGGACAGGATTGGGTTAACGTGTGAACTGCATCCTTGCAGGGGGTTAAGTCCTGAACAGCAGGCTGCATGTGCCTGTGTCTGTGGCGACCTTTCCGCGCAGCCTCTCCTCTCCGCGCCGTTCTGCTTGCATCCGTAGGGTGCTGACACAGCAGACTGGTCGCTGGGTTTCTCTCTGTTCCTCGTGCCCCAGGGCATGTCCTATGCTGGTCTGTTCTTCAGCCAAGATCTCATCTTTGTAAAAATGATTAACTGAAACGCAAGTGAGGTTCCCTCTGGAAAAGTAATAGAAGGAGAACAAAGATCCCACGGTGGGGTCTCCCCGATGCCTGGGCACACAGTGACAACGCAGGATCCCTAAGCATCCTGTCCGTCGGAGTCCTGGGAACCCCAGGCCATGTGAGAGCTAAGACGCCCCCTGACGAATGCGTAGAAACCCCTCTCCCCAACTGGGCTGCCACTTCTGTTTTCTAGAAATGTTTTTAGTGATGGTGGAGCTGCACACCCCAGCAGACAGCTGTATACAAGAGCCCTGACTTGGTTTTTCACTAGGGGACCCTGTGGTGGTCCTGCTATGGGTTGTGGCACTGCGGGAGTGTGTTCTCCCGTAGAGTTATCTTGTGGGTCCCCCGAGTGACTGGGGAGGTGTAGCAGAAGCCCTACTCCTCTGGTGTGAGCAGGATCTTAAGGGCAGTGATACAATATTGCTAGTTAAAAAAATTCCCTTCCCACTGTCTTGAAGGTGGAGATGCTCTCTGTGCACAGGAAGCCGGTGTTGCTATTCACATCTCTGAATTTCAAATCTTGGTCTTCTGTTGTGAACTCTTGAATTTCAAAAGCTGGCAATTTCATGTAATTTCAGTTCTTCCTGTGTCCCTAGAAACACTGTATATACTAATCTATAGAAACACTGTGTCTACTGATCTATAGAAACATTGTATACACTATAGAAACACTGTACACTAATCTATAGAAACACTGTATACACTGATCTGTGGAAACACTGTATACACTAACCTATAGAAATACTGTATACACTGATCGACCCTGTGTGGTTCTTAAGAAGGAATAGTTAGCTTCCTCGAGAAGGAGATATAGAATGGGGAAAGTGATGTTCAGGGGTGGCAGGCAGTGTGGGAGGGACATGGTCGGGTGGGAAGGAAACAGAGACTTCTGGCTTGTGTGGAGACTTCTGGCTTGTGTGGGGCCGAACCTCCTGTCCCTTCAGAGTCCTTCAGAGACCCAGCACAGAGCTTGTTAAAGCAGGCACCCCGCCTTCCTCGTTAGAAAGACAAGCCCTGTAAAACCTCCAGAACAATGCCGTAGCCAGCGGTGAGACCATTCAGGAGGAACCAGAGCCGGGTCTTAGCCACTTGTTTGCTCCCAGGCATCCACACTGGCCACGAAGATCACAGAACCCCAGTGTCTCTTGTCTTGCCTCTGAGGAGCCTGCCGGAACCACAGGACCTGACATGCCAGAGAGGCAGCGGTCCTGAGAGCAGGGCTGTGGGTGGGCATGGGGACCCCTCAGAAGAAGGATCAGGGAAGCCTGGGTAAGGGCACCAGGGGACCCTCTGGAGATAGACGGTGGCACAGCAAGAGGAAGATCCTGAGGGCTGTCTGCAAAAGAGTTGTCCAACTGCCCTGATGTCCCTGGATTCTCACCCCCACCCAGGTGGCAAAGCCCCTAAGTGAAGCCCAGCACAGCCCGCTCAGCCTCTAACGAGAGGAAGTAGTGATTCAGTTTGATTTCTTCCTCTGGATTTAATAGCTGTAGCTAAAGCTCTGTGGTCACTGCTGCTTTGAAAGCCGCTGCATTGGAGGACAGCTCCCAGGGAGCCAACGCCCAGCTAGCCAGGCTCTCAGGAGGCAGAACCAGCCCTCTCTGCGGCGTATCCTTCTGAGCATCGAAGCTCTGGACACTGATCAAGTGTGGTGCCGGTGGTCAGAGGACAGTTGGTACCGTGTTGAGGACTGAATGCAGTGGTGTCCTGGACTGTTGCATGTGCTTGTGCAGCCTCCTGACACGTTCAGCACAAGTATTGTTTAGTGTCAATTACCAAGTTTCACTTTCTCTGACCAGAGAGAAAAGCAAAGACGAAAGTGAAGCCTTTGCATGTGTCTGTCCCAGGGACTGCACATCTGTCCTGAGTGCCTCGTGCCTCTCCTGGGGGCATCAAACAGCTGCCCCTGAGCACTGAAGCGTCTGTCCCAAGGTAGAGTGTCTGTCTGCAGCATGGCCCCTCTGCGTGGTACTTCCCAGAGTGAGGCCGTGGTGAAGGGCTGCTGGGCAAAGCAGAATGAATGCGGCTGCGTGTGAGCCACGTGACTACACAGGATGGATTTTGCAATTAATTTGTCTATTTCCAGTATGATCCTGTCTGATTCTGTCCCTTCAAGAACTTCTGACATGTTATTTTTCTCATGTGGGAAATTTTAATTAGTCATGTTGTATGAGGCAAGTCTGTTTCCCCAGGAGCTCTGTGGGCAAAATCCACTGCCTTATGTCTGGCTGATCTGTGGTGAGACAGACACCTAAATTTAGGTATGGAATGAAGAGCATTTACTTGTCCCCAAGCCTGCAGTTCCCTGGAGCCCCTGTCTCTCCACTTGCAAAATGGTAGAGTGAATTGGTGGTAACCCTCCGACTACCAATGTTCTAAAAGCCTGTCTGAATGGACTCAGCTGCAGATGAGATGTTCATGGCAGCCAAAAGATGAGAGTTACACACATGTCAATCAGCTTGGGAAAGTGTGAACATAGGAACTCCACCCAGACACAAGGACTGCATGGATGATCTTAAAAACTGCATGCAGTTTAAGAAGCTAGATAAACAAGGCCGTGTCTTGTGTGGTTCCATTTATATGATCTGTCCGTTGAGGCAGGAAACCCACTGGAGGCTGCCAGGGTGGTGGGAGGGGAAGGGTGTGACCATCGAACAAGTGTGAGATGTCTGTTTGGAGTGATGAAAATCTTCTAGAAGCAGACAACAGTGGTGTCTCCACATGATGAGATGTCTCCACAGGGCCGTATTCATGAAAATGATTCGGTTGCATAGCCTATGTGTTACCACCACCAATGCACACACACAGACACACACACAAACACATAGAGACACACACAGACGCACACGTGTGCATGCACACACATACCTACTTCTAAACATTTTTTTGTAGTAGGATGTCCCCACACCTCTTGAACTGATTAGACCATTTCAGACTGACTGCTGAGTTCAGGGACCCTTGAAGCATTAGGCCAACTAAATTAGGCCCTGAGAGTCCTGTCTTTTTGTGTAGAAGGCACTTGGTCATTCAGGATTGGCTGGATTGTTTTCTTTCCTTTGCATCTTTTCCTTTCTCTCCTTGGTTAGTCAGTGCTTGTCAGTGTCGCGAGGCAGAAGGCAGGACCCACAACATCACCCCATCAGCTGCTCCCTCAACGCACCTGTTCCCGGGGAACTAGCTGCAAAGCCAAGCTTCCTGTTGTGCCCAAGGGATGCATAGATTGGCCCCTCTGAGCTCCATGGTTTGGTCCAGCGGGGATAGCCATGCCGTGAGGCCATGCTATGGCAGGCGCAGCCCCCACACTGACGCCACGCCCTCCTGCAACCAGTAAGACTGATGCTGCTGCTCAAGACGGTGCTTCAAGGCGGTGCTTCTGGCTTCCGCTTCCTGCAGCTGCCATCGAGGTTAGCGAGACGAATGCTGAGGAGAGCAACTTCTCCCAGCCCAGGCTCCCGATTTCTTCAGGCTGGGACCCATGGTGATCAGACCTGGGAGGAGCGAGCCGCGTGCTCTTCAGAGCCACGGGGCTGTCCACACGCGCCCACGCGCAGGAAAGCGGGAGAAAGGAGGGATGCTGTTTCTGTGCTTTTCTGCCCAGGGACAGCCATTCGGTCTGATCTGACAATGGCTCTGTATTCCTACCAGACAAAGGGCTTTGGGGGGAAAAAATGACAGCAATCTACACACTAGAAAACACAGGCAAAGACATACATGTTCTAAAAAGATCAGCAAGCCTGCGAAAGATCTAAGGACAGTCCAAGAAATTGTAAATAAGAAAGGAGGACCCTGTGCTTTATGAAGCTGGACACTCAATGATTATCCTCAGTGTTTAGAGAGTGGGGCGGAGAGGCATGAAAGATAAGCTGTTCGTTTTTCCTAAGAGTTTCAGTTTATGGTTGGAATTATGGTGGAAAATTTTGAAGTACCTTGCACATTAGTCAAGCTGCCATGTACACTGGGCTTTGGTGCTGCTGGGTGAGAACCCGGGCCTTGGGCAGCTCAGCAGATGCTGTACCCTTGGGCCACACTCAGCTGGAAATACCCTTTGAATCAGCAACTCTGCCCATAGGAATTCTTCCCAGTGAATAACGACAGATCTGCCTGGCAACAAAGACCCCCCTCCAGCCACTTTGCTAACACTGGCAAGAAGTTTTGAGATGTTCTGAAAAGTTAGTTAAATGCACCATAGCCTGTCCACACACTGCAACAGGCTACAGTCAGCAGTCTTGTCTTAAGAGAATGTAGATGGTCTGAGGCTAATGATTGACGAATGGAGATCACATGATCCCAGGGTGGACACTCAGCCCCCAGGCGTGTGTGGGCTGCAGGGTGGACACTCGGGTCCCAGGGTGTGTGGGCCACAGGTGAGGGTGCGCCCTCCAGAGAGACCAGCTTGACAAACATCAGGTAACCTCTGCCTTCACTTCTCACTGAGATCTCTCCTCACAGTACCCCTACCTTGTCTGTAGGGTGCGTTGAAGATCCCAGTAGCAGCAGATAGCACCAGACCCAATGTACGCTGTGCATTCTGCCCTGAGGATCCCTATCCTAGTCTCTCATTTGTAAGTCACACACAGAGAGTATAATAACCAGCGAGGAAATGGACCAGTTTCAGCAAGGCAATGTAAATGCATCCTGTGGGTGCGCGCCAATGAGGTATGTCCACTCCTAACTGTACTGTCCAAACATGGCTCTTTGTAGGACCCTGAATCTGTGCACAGTGACATCAGGAGCGGGAATGTTGCAGTTTGCCTAAATGGTTGCTGATAAATGACCATCAAATAGCTTAAGGGAACAAGGGATTTATTTACTCTTCCGATTACTGGTTATAATTCTTAGTCCAGCTCGACCGGGAGAGCTCACACCAACACCAACACCAGGGCAGAGGGAACTGGCCACACCATCGGGATGCAATGGCTGAGAGAGGGACGATCCTTACTTGCCAGACCAGCATGTCTGGCCAAGTGTACAAAAGGATGCCAACTTCCTCAACCGACTCAGTATTTTATTCACCTGTTCAGGGCCTAGTCCCACCCACCATAAGCTGGGCCTTCCCCATCAGCTAGACAATCTCCTGCAGGTTTGTTCTGGGCTTAACTCAATCATTAATTCTTTACGAATGTGCCCAGAGCTCAAACCCTCAACTGTCAAGTTGACACCTGTGCTTAACCATGACAGGGAAGCGGCTGTGTTTTCTAAACCTTCCATGAATCCTTTCCAGTACATTTTTAGTCTGAGAAAGGGGCCACAAGGGGCCAGTAGTTTTGAAGCTAGAGAACCTCAAGCAGGCCTTCTGCAGGGATGTCGGCCCTCCCCCTGCCCTGCTCCACAAAGCAGCAGCCTCGGCCCTGATGGCTGAGTGCTTACTAGAACCTTCCTTTCACTGACTGTCCTGGAGAGGCAGCTGAGTGGTGGATCCAGCATGCTGGAGGCCTTGGCATCGAATCCCACAAGCAACAAGCAACCTTTCAAAGTGCGTGGTCCTATCTTCTCCAATCCACAGCCAGCCCCACTCTGATAGTCTCTCTGCATATGTTAGCAACTGACCACCACAGACCTCGGATATGAATAATGATTCCCCTGGGCCAGACGAGAAGGGCGAGTGTCATCGTTAGATACAGGTGTCAACAGTTGAAGGGTTGAGCTCTGGGCACATTTGTAAAGGATCAGTAGTTGAGTTAATCCCAGAGCCTGCAGGAGATTGTCTAATTGAAAGGGAAGACCCAGCCCACAGTGGGCAGGACTAGTCCCTGAGCAGGTGACTAAAACAGAGGGAGCTGGTTGAGGAAGTTGGCATCTTTTTGTGAACTTGGCGAGACATGCTGGTCTGGCAAGTGAGGATTGTTCCTCTCAGCAATCCTGTAGCCAACGTTCTTGGCCTTTGGTATTGGCGTGGGCTCTCTTGCCAAGCTGGACAAGGAGCGGTAACCAAGAATCCCGAGAGAAAATAAAACCCCCTTGGGGTGGTGAATTTCTCCGCAACCATGCGAGTAACTGTGACAGTGATTGATGGCACCTGGGTCCTAGAGCAGGAAGGGATTGCTCGTCCACAGCTATTCCTACCGACTTACTGTGAGTCGAAAGCTAGAGTCACTCGGCACACAGCCTGGGCCCTGTGTGCTGGGGAACCGGGAGGAGCTGGTGACGCGGTGGACTTCACTTCCAGCCCGGCCACCCTGCGTGCCCCAGTCTCCAGCACCCAATGGGCTCTCTGCAGACTATTTCCATAAAGTGACTCATCAGTGTTTCCCCGGAGGCCTGAGACCAGCCCGGCCCTGAATCCTGTGTTTCCTTTTGGATTCTTGGCCATAATCTAATTTTTGTTGGGCCCTGTCTTCTTTCACACTCTGGACCACATTTGACGCATACTTCTGGCAAATTCCGGGACCACATTTGCCAGATGACCAAATCTCTGCCGGAGCGATGATTGACATATTTTCGAGTTTCCATCAGCAAGGCTGGAAGGGGCTAGGACGGGGGGGGGGGGAGGCTGAGTCCCTCTCGCAGGCTCTCACCCTCTGTGCCACGCGTTGGCCCATGTCTCCCTTCTTAGTTCAAGTGCAGATGCCCGTTGTGGGACCTCAAGAGAGCCAGGGGATGATGGTTGGCCGGGTCAGTCCCCGCCATGGGCCTCCCGCCATCGTGAATCAGAGCCGGCTGGAAGCAGGAGTGACTCAGAACAGGGCTTTGTGTCTCCTGGCTGTGCAAATAAACAAAGCAGGAACGTTTGAATGGTCCCCAGAGTGTGGCCTGGGAGGAGGCTCCCAGCTCCTGAGACAGCGCCCCGCCCGACGGCCAGGTCAGCCTGCGAGGGGAGACGAGCTTGCTGGGATGGCATCTGGGTGGGGCAGGGACAGAGCGAGACGCTGAGGAATCCTGGGGTGAGCTGGGACACCTGCTCCATGGAGGTCAGCCCTGCCAACTGTTCACAGACCCCCCCTCCTCCCCTGCCTTCCCAGAAGGCCTTGCACCAAGCCCCCGGGAAGTGTGTTGCTTGAGCCCCTCCCGGGTGCCTGAGGACCCCTCCTGCTTTCTCCCCTGGCTCCTCCCTCCATGGGACCCAAGCAAGGCCCACAGTGTAGGCTGTGCAGTCGGGCCTTGGGTCAGGGAGGACCAGTGAGTCCCGAAAGCTTGTCACTGTGCCATGTGCCTGGCTTCCTCAGGCTTGGCCACAAAAGGGTGGGGGGGTCTTCTCTTTGGCTTCACCCTGGGGTAGAGGGTAGGGAAACAGCCACTTTGCTTTGGAGAATCTTTGTGGGCACAGTGGGGGAATGTGGTGTGGACAGAGTGATCACATTCCTCCTCCACCCCCAGCCCTGGGAGGCCAGAGCTGCTTTTAGTCCATTTCACAGACAGGGAAATTGGGGCCCTCCTCTATGCACAGCTGGGGCACCAGAGGCCAGGAAGGAGCCTGGACATCTATACGCTCATCTGAATGTCTAGATTTCCCCAGGGTGGCCCAACATGTTTACTGCCCCAGGGGAGTCTGATTCAGCGGCCAGCACGCATATCGGCACTCGCTGTGGAGAACAGGTGGGATTCCTCACGGCACACGCTGCAACCCGCCCCCAGCTCAGGCATCTATGGCGGCCCTGGAGCTCGGAAAGTTCACAAGCCTTGCTTGGTAGAACCACGTCCATCGTCTGTACCGCCTGTGACTTTCTGTTAGGAAGACTAAATATCTGACAAAGAAAGTCAAAAGAGGGTTTCTTGTGGCTCACAGCTTGAGGGTGCAGCCCATCACGGTGGAAAGACACAGCGGGGGCTGGGGAGGGGCGGACATGAGGGGCCGCTCACGCTGCAGAAGGGACAAATGCCAAATGCGGGTGCTGGGAGGGTGCTGCTCTCACTTAGGGTGCGTCTCCCTCCTTGGTTAAATAAACTCTGGAAACACCTCACAGACATGATTCCAAACCAGCCCGGTCAACAAGGGAGGTTAAACCCTCACACGCATCGTCTGCGGTCCAAATGTCATTCCCAGTGGTGGCGAGGCGTCCTCCGTTCCTTGCCAACCGTTCTTCTCACTGTCTGTCCACGTGCTGATCGGATCCATCTCGAAACTTCCTTGGGACAGCAGAAGCAGTGACTTACCAAATGTAGGCTTTGTACCCCAATCTCCGCCTCCCCAGCAAGACGGCCAAACTGCCAGTCTCTGCCCTAGGGTGTGTCTGCTGAGCAGGATCCCCCCTCCCCCCGCCACTTCCCCCACAGCTGAAGTGAGCCTGTTCTCCCCACTGTGTGTCTAGAGCCCATGACAAAGGGGGATCTGAGTTCAAGTCCCTGAAACATGATACCCTCAGCTAGGGCTCCCCCCCACTCCTCCAGTGTTCTGACCAGAGTCCCTGGTGGTATTTCCTGTAATGCCAGGGTCTCCCTGGCCCGTGACAATGGCTCAACCATCGGCATCACCTTTATCTGCACCCGAGATCATCAGTGAACGTGTTTTTTCCTTAATGAGAAAGCGTGAGTGACGACACATCAATGCTGTTCTCTGATGAGCAAAACTGTGCCCAGGCAGCTCTGCAGACAGGGAGGGCGAGGAGAATTATGTTCCTGTTTCCCTGGGGAGAGCTGGGAGCTGCCTCTTTCTGGTCCTTTTGCTCTGTCACTGGGCTCCTGGCGTTCCTGACAGGTGCACGTCACGAGCCTTTCAAGAGACGGAGGATTCTGAGTTCAGGCCTTCAGCCAGTATGAACAGCCATTCTACGCGGTCCCCTGAATGTGCAGTCAGCCCATTGTCTATGACCGAAGGCTTCGTGGACAATGGAGACACTGTGTAGACAGGGCAGTGCCTGTCTAGTAACCTGGTTACCTATGGTGGGACCTTTAGTGGGATCTACTGGGACTCCACACCTGACGCTCCACACCTGGAACTCCATACCTAGGACTCCACACCTAGGACGCTCCACACCTAGGACGCTCCACACCTAGGACGCTCCACACCTGCTGTGGGCGCTGTCCGCCGTGGTACTGTCGAGCATGCTCTGCTGCAGGGTCAGCCCTGTGGTTCTCCAGTCCATGGTGCAATGGACGCCAGTGAGTGGAACCTTTCAGAGTGTCCCGAGAAACACTCAGTCCGCGTGGCCCGGGAGCTTCTGAAGGCCCTGGGAACACACAGACCTGCTGTGAATCGGGGTCCTGGTGATTGTCCGAGCCCAGCTGGGAGGGACGCAGTCACCCCCACCCCTCCCGTCGGCTCTGACACAGAACAGGTAGCAGCGCTAGTCTGATCCGTTTTTCCCAGGTGAGGTCGCGCCCTCTGCTTCAGTGCAGAGTCTGCTCCTTCAGGACACAGCGCAAGGAGCGCGTTCTCCAGAACCACGGTGACTGTCCACCACATCGGGTGGCTTTCAGCGACCACAGAGACACATTCAGCGGAGACAGAAGGACACTGGTCTAGTTGTGGGTGTCTGCGCACTGCGCTCCATAGAAGCCCACTTGTGGGTGTTTGTGTGTGGGTGCTGGAGACGGCATTAGGGGTGGATGTGTTGAGTAGACCAAGTGCGGGCACGTGGCTCGGAACCAGCGCCTGAGACAGAACACAAAAACAGGAAGGGCAAGCGCAGCACCTGCTTCATTCAGAGGGAGACTCCCCAGGCACAGGCCAACCCAGCAGGAGTGTCCATCCCACGAGGCAGGGGGTGGGGGGCGGGGGGCGGGGGGGTTCTGATCTCACCTTGCTGCCTCCCCGCCACCACTCAAGCATCTTGTGGAGACTCTAAGTCGTCCTGTCTTTCTGAGATGAGTGATCTGCGCTCCGTCTCGCTGAGTTGGAAATCAGGGGACAGTTGTCAGAGGCGGGGGGCAGTCCAACCCATTCTCCCTGGCCTGGATGTCTTACACAGCTGGCTTGGTCATTGCGAGCGCCCACCTTGAGGGCAAGCCTCCTGGTGTCCGGCCCAGCAGATGGCCGTGTGCCAGCCCCGCCCCTCCAGCTGACCCTCTGTGGCTTGTGGGACAGCTTGCAGTTCTAAGGTGTCCCTTCCTCCTGCTGTATTCGACCTCTGCCCCATTCCAACACCCAGCTTAAAAAGATGAAGACCAGGGGCTTGAGGTGGTCACCAGGCTAGCCAGCAGTTCTGTGGACGGCACAGCCCTGCCCACATGTGTCCACGGGAAGCTGGCTGGGTACACAGAAGGGTAGAGAACCATCTCAGTGCCCACGAGTGTAGAAGGACTTGGTACAGAAGGATGAGCAGAGAAGGTTTGCTGATCAGGGAATGGCAGAACGAAGGGAGACAGGTGATGCGTGACCACAGGTGGGATGTGACTGGAGGTTGGGGGGGTGTTGCTGGGGAGATGTTATGTCTGAACAGGGAGGGGCCTCGGACACCGCCCGGGGGACCACAAGTAACATCGCGACAAAGAGCATGGCGTGCCAGCCACCCTCAGGGCTCGGCTTTTGGCAGCCCTGGCTGAGGAAGCCATGTCGTCTGATGAGAACAGAGGGACTTCCCTTCATCCATGCCCCTCTCCGTGGCGACCGCTTGCTCACGCTCATTCATTCATTCATGATCTCAGCCTGCTGGCTGGAGGATGGCCTTCCAGCGAGGAGAGGAGATCCTGGGGTGCTTTCCAGAGCTGGCCCCCTAGAACATAGTGTGCCTGGGCGAAGCTCAAGGTGGGAGGATGGGGAGATGCCACCCTAAGCCAGGCTGTGCCCACCACCCTGACCTACACAGGCTTGTCCTCTCTGAACCTCCAGGCCTCGGAGGGGGAGTGGCTGGAAAATCCATCAATGCACTTTCCATTTTCATGCTGTGCTCCGAAAGAAACAAAGGGCCTGGTGTCCCTCCCCGTGCCAGGATGGCCTGCTTTGTGGAACGTGCAAACCTCATCGGGGACACTGGGCGAGCTCATCCCAGCCTCCCCAGCTCCCTGCCCCTGGCCCCCTGGCAGCGACCCTGAGCTCAGTGGCTTCCCTCGGTGTCCTGCCTCCCAACCAGGAGCTGACGGTCGGTGGGTGACGCTCCTTTCTGAAAGAGCCAGGGCTTGTCGCCAAGAGCATGAATCTGCTCTCCTGACGGGACTTGGTGGACTATTGGGGGGTGAGAACTCAGTGTCCAAAGCCCTTCCACCCATGATAGAGCTTTCAAAAAGTAACAGCAAATGAAGCTGTGGTTCCCGGTTTCTGAGTTATTCTCCCACAAAGCGGGGGTCCCCAGGCTCAGCCAGGTCTGTTCCTCCGGGATGTGAATGTCATCCCGCAGGTGTGGAGTGGCTGATGGCTGGCCTTTCCAGCGTGGGGGGAGGGGCGGCTCTTTCCTTCCACGGCTCTGTCTCCTTTATTTCTGTCTCAACCAATTCTAGAAACTTGAGCAAGGCTTTGGAGTTCTGAGCTTGCATTCTCTAATATTTACCTACATAGTCTCTTAGTTTGTGGAGCTGAATTTGGAAACTAGGACCTCGTGTATGTTAGTTACACAAGTGCCCGCCCCTGAGCTGCCCGCATCACGCCACTCTCTGCTTTGTTGTCCTTGGGGGCAATGCTTGCTGCACCTGGAGAGACCCTGATGCACTAACCAGTGTGTTTCATTTCTGACTGATCCTCTCTCCCCCGTGAGATTCTCCATGGGGATGGATATTGTCTGCTATAACAATGCAAGATTCATACACATGGGGATTGGTGCACAAACAGGGCCTGAGCACACAGGGATCTAAGCACAGAGGGGAGTCCGTGCGCACTGGATGTCTAAGCACACAGGGGATCTGCGCATAGAAAGTGCGTGGGCACATGCGGGATCTGGTGGTTGGTGCACTTGGAGGAATCCAGGCCCAGCAGGGGATTTGTGTACGTGGTGGGGGGACCTATGCCATATGGAGATTCACATACACGTGGAGATATCTGTGTGGATGGAAAGATTTGTGTACATGTGGTAATGCTGTGGTAAGTGGGAACAATGCTCACGTGGGGGCCCGTGCATTTAGTGGGGGCTGTGATACGGGGTGAGGTCCATGCATACAGTTAGGTCCATGCCTTTACAGTTAGATCCATGCATATGTGAAGGGGTTCTGTGCATTCATTGGGGGCCGTTACACAGGGGGGAGTTGTACATTCAATGGGAGATATGACCTGGAGGGTCTGTGCATTCATTGGGGGCCATTACACAGGGGGGAGTTGTACGTTCAGTGGGAGATATGACACGGGGAAGGGGGTCTGTCATTCAATGGGGGCTAGAGTGGGGTCCATGCATACAGTTAGATCCGTGCACATGTGGGGTGGGTCTGTGCATTCAGTGGGAGCCGTGACATGGAGGGGGGTTCTGTGCATTCAGTGCGGGCCATGGAGGGGGGTCCAGGCAATCAGTGGGGGCCGTGACAGGGGAATATACGCACGATGGGAACCATGCACATGGGAGCCGACACGGGTTGGGGCTTTGCATGTAGCAGGAGTAGCGGAGTCCCCAGCACTGCACACGGGCTCCTTTTTCCACATGACTCACTTAAAAAATTCTCTGCTGATTTAAAATCCACTCGTGCTTGCTTCTGCAGCTGTGGGTCCCCGGGGAGCCAGGCTGGCTTACTTGACATTAAACAGGAAAAATAGGGAGGAAAAAAACCAGAAAGGGACAGAGGATAGGAGACACAGAACTTGAGGCGGAAAGAGGCCCCAGCCCAGCATTTATCACCCCCTGTCCCTTAATCCCTACAGAGTGAAAAAGTTTGGGATTTTGAAGACATATCAGGGAAAGCATTTAGCACTTATGAAGAAGAATTTTCTAGAAGCCTGGCTGGGGAGGAACTCCGAGCCCAGTGAGGAATGGATAGGCCGTATTCCCAGCTCCGAGGGCATGTGAGCGGGCCCTGAGGAGGGCGTGTTGATTCTGCACGGCACGGCATGTGGAAACCGGCGGTTCTTAGGAATGAGAGACCGAAGGGGCTATGTTTTCACTGGTTTCCCAGCTGCGAGACTACATAATTGTGGCCTTTTCTCTTTGTATCTGCAAGACTTCAGTAATTGATGGCAGATAAGGCTCACCGGGCCCTCTGGTTTCAGCCTGTCTCACTGGGCCTTGCGTGCCTTAGCCTCTCCCAAATGCTTGTCTGAATCCCCTCAGCTTCCTCCCTCAGCCTCCTCCTTTAGCCTCTTCCCTTAGCCTCTTCCCTTAGCCTCCTCCCTCCAGCATCCTCCCTTCCCTCACAAGTCTTATTAGTAAGTCTTAAGTCCAGTTGCTACCCTGGCTGCTCATTGGGATGGAAGGAAGACACGGGGCTTCGGGTCTCAGGATATTGTTGGTGCCAACTGCATATGAGTAGAATGTGTGGGCGCTCCCCACCTCTTTCTGCTGGAGTGAGATCCCCTTCCGAGGGCAAGGTAGATGGCTCCACCTGGTTCCAGGGCTTCTCTACACATCGCCTTGTGCCCCATACTGAGCCCCAAAGAGTATGATGTTGCCCCACTTGACTATGCCAGGGAGGCTGAGGTCAAAGTCCAGAGACCTGATACGATTCAGGAACTTGGCACCGTGCTCGGGGTTAGGGCTGGGCAGGGAGGAGATGTGTCTTTGTCTGGTGTCTGGGTATTAGCATGTATGGCTCAGGTGAGGGCTGAGACGAAGTCTGCAGGGGACAGGGGACTCATCCCCCCCCCCAGTGCTGACCGCTGGATGGAGGGGGCTCCTCATAGCCAGCGCTCTTCAAGGAGGATCCCAGGGTCTGAGCTTCCCTCGCCCGATTCTTGGCGGGTTGATCTAGGCAGAGAGAGGCTAGGAGCTTGTTTGTGGTGCAACGTAGCTGGCCCTGATGGCATGTCCACCCCAGAAGCCCAGAGCAACTGGTCAGACCCAGACACATGGCTAGAGGCGAAGCCGCCACATCCTCTGTCGCCTGGACCCTCGGTGTGGTCTTCAGAGCAGCACCCTCATCCTGCCCCACTCACTGAGCCGTTCTTTGCCCTGGGCTGCAGCAGCCTATTCAGAGGACTGGAAGAGTGATGGTGTGGCCCTTCGTGGCTCTGGGGGAGGCTCAGCACTGAGATTTGAGCTCGCTGCCTCATGCCTCCATACAATAGGAGGATGTCCTGGTGTCTGCGAGGCATCTGCTGTCTCTGCACTGCACCTACTGCTCCGGCACTGCAGCCAGTCACTGTCCCTGTGTTGTGCCTAACTGCTGTCCCTGCACTTTACCCAACTGCTGCCCCTGCACTTTACCCAGCCGCTGCCCCTGCACTTTACCCAGCCGCTGCCCCTGCACTTTACCCAGCCGCTGCCCCTGCACTTTACCCAGCCGCTGCCCCTGCACTTTACCCAGCCGCTGCCCCTGCACTTTACCCAGCCGCTGCCCCTGCACTTTACCCAGCCGCTGCCCCTGCACTTTACCCAGCCGCTGCCCCTGCACTTTACCCAGCCGCTGCCCCTGCACTTTACCCAGCCGCTGCCCCTGCACTTTACCCAGCCGCTGCCCCGTGCTGCCCCCAGCCGCTGCCCCTATGTTGCACCTGGCTGCTGTCCTGCGCTGCACCCAGTCACTGTGTCTTAGTGTTTGGTGCCCATCAGAGTCCATTCAGTGCTGTGGAGAACAAAGTCGCAGACTGGCTGGGCCCTGGGCATCCAGCAGGCCTCACTGTAAAGCCTGCACAAGTCCTGGGGAAGTGCTAAGAAGGCAAGACTGGGTCTCAGGGAAAACAGTGTTCTGCATGTTTAAAGGCACATGGAATTTCAGCTTAAAAGTCACGTCAACAGTCACTTTCCCACAAAGACACAGAGTGTACTGTGGACTTAACTCTAAAACCCAGCAGAACAGATCCCACATTTTATTTCCTGCAAGATCTTCTGGTGTCTGCTTCCCTGACTGAGCGAGGTGACACTGTGGCCCAGCCATGTCCCCAAGGCATAGCTCTGCTGAGGATTAATGGCTGTTCAGCACAACAATAACAATGCCCCAAACTCCATGTAGACTATTTGAGAAAAGGGGTTTCTTTCCAAATCCTTCAGGTTTGTTAAAACACCATCCACAGTTCGTAGTCCACAGCACAAGGTTTGGGAAGAGTTCCCACCCTGTTGGGCACTAGAGATACAAATGTCTCCGGGCCCAGCACACAGGGCTGCGCTGTAGTCCAGCCATGAGCTTGCCGTAGCCCACCTCAGAGACCATGCGAGCCAACTTTAACCCTCTTTCTGCTCCTCCATCTGCCCACCGTGTCTCAGTGAAGCGCGGATGTGACACCAGGATGCCATACCACCAGGACCAGCTGGGGATATACAAATGCCACCCTATGAATGAATGCTGCCCTGTGCACAAATGAATGCCACCCCATGTATAAATGAATGTCATCCCATACACGAGTGAATGTCATCCTATGCATGAATGAATGTCACCCATGCATGGATGAATGTTATCTCATGCACAAGTGAATGTCATCCTTTGTACAAATTAATGCCACTCCATGCACAGATGAATGTCACCCCATGCATAAATGAATGCCACCTTGTGCATGAATGAATGTTATCCTATGCATGACGAATGCCATCCCATGTATGATTGAATGTCACCCCATGCATAAGTGAATGGCACAACATGCACAAGTGAATGCCATCCCATGCATAAATCAATGCCACCTTATGTGCGACGAATGTCACCCCTTGCATGAATGAATGTCACCCCTTGCATGAATGAATGCTACCCTGTGCACAAATGCCATCCTGCCCTCTGTCTGGGCACTTGGCCTTTACTGTCCCCTGATGTTACGAGCATTTTCAGACTTCATTCTTTCATGGGCTCGTACAGCATCCTGTTCTCTACACCTCTTCCCACTCAGCCATGACCGTTACCCCAGATTGTGGGACTCAGATCTTGGTATTTGGCAAGGGCTATTTCATTAAGTTATTCAGAGAGTTGCTCAAATCCAGTCTATGAATTCCTTGCTGTTTTATGCAGTCCTTTGTTTGAAACTTTTGGCACTTGAGGCAGATTCCATGGAACACCCACAGGCCGCATCTCCCCTCCCCACGCCTCAGAGCCCCTGAGGTTAGGTGGAGCCGTGTGATCTGTGCCAACCAATCCACTTGGAGGAAGTGGCGGTGGTGTGGGATCGCTGGCATGCTGACTTCCTAAAAATAACACTATTCCAAATGGTATAGCTACAAGACCACAGGGAACCTGCTGGCCAGAGTCCACGCATGACAGTGGAGAGCACAGAAGGAAAAGACTGGTGTTAAACCACGAGGTTCAGGGGCTTGTTTGTTTTTGCAGCAACACGTGGCATATCCTGACAGAACCTGACGAGGCAAAGGGGGAGCAAGCCCTAAGGCTCTCATCTTGGACTTGCCGTAGGTAGGCCCTTCTTGTGAGGAACTTCCTTCAAGCCTGTACGGAGTGCCCCATTCAGGATCCACAGCCCAGGATTCAATCATGAGAGACATCCACCAAGCTTTTATGACCTGTGAAACTTGTCCAAGGACCAGGACAAATGTACCCAGTGTGGATCTCTGAAGTCAGATTTCCTTAAAGCATATTAGAAAGCAGAAATGTTTTGACCACTTTCATTTCATTTTTAAATCTCGGGTTTGAAGTCTGATTTTCAGATCCAGCCTCCGCAGAGGGCTGTGCTGGAATCTCCCCTCGGCTTCTTTCATCCTGTTTATTTGTTTGCAGGGAGTTGTTTTATTTAAAGTGAGTTGGAGCTGAGTTCCTCAAAGCTGCGGGACATCTGCTGCCCATCTATCCCCGGCCAGGCTTGATTAAAGAGAACTTGGAAGGGAAGGTGGATGCGGGGAAGGAGGTTTGAAGTAGATGGTTGAACTTGCTTCTGCACATGGACACTGAAACCATTTTGCATGTTCAGTGCGTCCGGGATGTTCAGATGGAGATGGAATCTAATTAAAAGCATCGTGTGGGCAGTGAGAGCAAGGAGCAGCGAAAGTGGGGTTTGCTCTTCCGCACAGAGTCCCCCCCCCCAGTTTGTCAGAAATGTAGCAAAAAGTGGAGACCATAGCCAGCTCCTCAGGATGATCTGGCTTCTCTATCTCTAGATCTCAGCTCTGCTATCTTTCAAAGAAAAGCCATTCCAGGCTCCCAAGTTTAGAAATATTGTTGCAATCAATGAAAAGAAAGTGCCTGGGAATATTAGGGGATGGAGGATTCCCACAAGTGCCTGTCCGGACTAGTTCACCAGACACGAGGAAACTGTCCGTCCGCAGGCCCGTGGTCACCCCGTGGTCATCCATGCTCTTTGGGAGCCCAGCGCCTCCTGGAGCACATCTGCCTGCCCGATGCAGGCTGCAGCAGCTCCAGGTGCAGGACCCTTCTCCTGGCAGCCTCAGCAGTCCCTGGAGTCCCGGTCCTGAGGGGCCGCAGAGAGGGGAGGAGGAGGAGGGAAGCAAGCCGAGAGGCCAGCTGGGCCTGACTGACTCGGGGCCTGGCCTACTCAGGATCAACTGAGTTCAGAGTCTCTGCCCAGACTCCGTAAACTGTAGCAAGCTGGGGACAGAGCTGCCCTCCTCAGAGAAGTGCGTATTTGCATGTATGTACATGTATGTGCATATGCATGCAATACTCATGTATACATGCATGCTGTATCCTGGAGAGCTCTACCAACTTAAGGCTGAAAGTCCTGAGATTTCCGTCCATCCTGAGCACAGCCTGACCTTGCTCTTGTTCCTGGGCAATGCAGCCACTGACGGCTCGTAGAGCGATTATGTTGCACTCAGCTGCTAGAACATCTAGTCTGGAGTCTGGAAGCTCTGGGTTCCCATCAGACCCTATAAACCTTCCTTTTCCCGAGGCCTGCAGGAGAATTGTATGGCTGCATGCAGTACGGCCTGCATGCAAACGCTGCTTTGTCCCATGCAAGGGATTTGACTGCCCTCAGATTCAGGTGTCTTCTGATACCTGTATACATGGTGCCAAAGCATATGAGCACAAATTCCTGAGGTCTTCCTCCGAGTGCCCCAACTGTTCCCTGGGCCCTGCTTCTGGGCCTACGGCAGAGACCCATGCACCCTCTTCATGGCCTGCAGAGAGAAAGCACAGAAGATTCTAGAGAGCTCAACCTGTGTGACCCAGAACAGTCTTCCTCCATCTTGGGCCAATGGTCCCATTTGTTAATGACTGCCCTGAAGCGCTTAACATGCTAACATGCATTGAACATCTGCTGGGTAAGAACGCAGAGAGACCAGCATGACCAGCCGGCCCCGAGGGCGCTTGGCCAGCAGGAGGGGAAAGCTGTCTACACGGAAGTCTGCTGTCCAAGCCTACACCTCTACAGAGGCCAGTGGTCAGCCAGAGTCAGCCCAGTCCCTGTGCACAAAGTCTCGTGGAGGTGGAATGAGACCCTTCAGGAATGTGTGGGGGACATCCTGGGCGGAGACCACAGTAGCCTCTGCCTGGGCCAGGAAGGCGAAGCCAGAAGGACATTCACTGGAGTCAGCAGGTGCCTGACATGCCTGCGTCCACTTCAGGCTTCGCAGATGCTGTATGCAGTGCTCCGTGGGACAGTCATCCTGAGAGTCGTGCCCACCGGGACTGGCCAGGTGCTTCAGAGCCTGACAAAGTTAGCACTTCTTGTGAGGACTCATGGGAGCACTGCCACTGGCCACCTGAGTACTGACACTAGATACTGGAGCACTGACACGAGACACCTTAGACACGGGAGCACCGCTATTAGACATGGAGCACTATGGCTAGACACGGGAGCACTAGGGCTAGACACAGGAGCACTAGGGTTAGACACGGGAGCACTAGGGCTAGACACGGGAGCACTAGGGCTAGAACCGGGAGCACTATGCTAGACACAGGAGCACTAGGGCTAGAACCGGGAGCACTATGCTAGACACGGGGCACTATGCTAGACACGGGCGCACTAGGGCTAGACACGGGAGCACTATGGCTAGACACGGGCGCACTAGGGCTAGACACGGGAGCACTATGCTAGACACGGGGCAGTATGCTAGACACGGGCGCACTATGGCTAGACACGGGAGCACTAGGGCTAGACACGGGAGCACTAGGGCTAGACACGGGAGCACTAGGGCTAGACACGGGAGCACTAGGGCTAGACACGGGAGCACTAGGGCTAGACACGGGCGCACTAGGGCTAGACACGGGAGCACTAGGGTTAGACACGGGAGCACTATGGCTAGACACGGGAGCACTAGGGCTAGAACCGGCAGCACTATGCTAGACACGGGAGCACTATGCTAGACACGGGAGCACTATGCTAGACACGGGAGCACTAGGACTAGACACAAGAGCATGGCTTCCACAGTTCTTGACCCAGGAGAAGACCCTGAAGCCAGGGAGCACTATCATGTCACACGTCGCTGAGTGGCGTCTGATTGGGCTTCTTTCTTCCAGTGTGGCCAGGACGCACACAGTTCTCCTCCCATTTACCACTTCTGGAAGGGTTCGCTGTTTAGGAAAATACAGAATAACTTTTTTTTCCTGTTCCCAAGACATTTTGGAAGTAAAATAAATATAGCACAGTTTGATATGTCACAGCCCATAACTGTGGGGCTTGCGTGAAGGTCACACTCTGCAGAGTCCAGAGGCAACCAGAGGAGACCTCGCCATGGAACCCAAGACCACCAAGTGCAGTGGCCTGGCTGTGTGGGAAGCAGGATCATGTGCCCATAGGGAAGACACCACAGAAATGTGATGTGGGCATTTGCTCATAGGGTAGGGGCCACGGGACTTTTCTTCAGCTGTTTACCTGCTGTGAAACTGTGTCTTTCCTTCTTTCTTCCTCCATTCCCCCCTTCTCCCTTCTTCCTTTCCTTCAATTTATTTATTTATTTATTTGTTTGTTTGTTTATTTGTTTATTAGCAGTGCTGGGGATTATATCTAGGGTCTGTCACATGCTGGACAAGCACACTCTACTGAGCTCCGTGGTATACCTTTTTTTTTCTTTTGCAGGATTTTGCTAAGTTGTCCAAGCAGGTTTTACATTTGGATCCTCCTGTCCCAGCCTCGTGAGCAGCTGAAATAAGAGCCCCGGGCCTTGCAGCCTGGCAGACCTTGGGACAGTGGTGTTCTCCGCCTGCATTTGCTACCCCAGGGCCTTGCCTCCATGCCAGCTTGGGTCCCTCACCCAGTCCTGCCTCTGAAGTTGGCCTTCCTCCCTCTGGCTTGTGATTGTAACCTCCCTTCAGGCCTCTGCAAGCTGGTCTTGCAGACCCCGTTTTAAATGCCCAGGGAGGCGAGCACGGAGCCATCCTGCTTACTGTGTGAGCTTTGCCTGCACGTCCGCGTTCTCTTTCCAGCTTTCTGCTTGCTGCTGGAGCAATTCATGGCCTCTTAGGACCTCAGTGTGTTTGTGTAAACATGTGGATCTGAGACCTTTGAAGGTTTTGACCAAAACAGCCCTGGGACTAACACAGGGAAAGTTCTACCACAGCCCCATTCTACTCCTTCCCACACCTCCTACTGCCTAGTCCTCCAGCCAACAGGGGGCGCTGCACACCAGCCTTTCCATTGCCCAGCCCCCACTGTGGGCTTCCCCTGTACTTTGTGTCTTACGAAAATGCTCATTTCCAGCCTCCCTGTGCCCCATCCTCTGCTTGTTCCTTGGATTCTGTCATGGTCAGGAACACAGAGCTAGAGAACGTGGCCTCTTTGAAACCCAGGGGCCCAGATTCAAATCCAGACACAACAAGTTATTCAACCTTCAAGGGGGTGACATGTTGCCCTCACCCCTGACAATCTGGGTTGAAGCTGAGGCTTCTCCTGGTTCCATGTGCATTGTTCCGTGTGCACTGTGTTGTGTGCTACTGGTTCTGTGTGTTCCTGGTTTCATGTATACTGTGTTCTGTGTGCTGCGTGCACTGTGTTGTGTGCTACTGGTTCTGTGTGTTCCTGGTTTCATGTATACTGTGTTCTGTGTGCTGCGTGCACTGTGTTGTTCCACCTGCACTGTGTTCCGTGTGAACTGTGTTCCGTGTGCACTGTGTTCCGTGTGAACTGTGTTCCGTGTGCACTGCGTTCCGTGTGCTCCTGGTTCCCTGTGCTCAGCTCTGTGTAACCTCTGAAGTCTGTTTTCCTTTCTTTACAGGTCACCGAGGAGCCCCTAATCACTGGGGTGTTTCCTTCCCACAATCAGTGTCCTGCTCTTGTCATGTCTCCCCTTGTCAGGCGTGTCCCCAGAGTGACGCTTGCTTGACCAGAGCCTCGCCCTCACTCCCCTGCTTGTGCCTCGTGTGTTATTCACACACTGTCCGACCTGAGCCCAGACAGCCTCGAGGACTCAGCTCCATCCTGAATTCAAGAAGCTCTCCTTGCCGGAGCTGTGTCTTGTGCCGGGTCGTGGGCCGGGCTGTGGGCTGTGTCGTAGGCCATGTCAAGTGTCTGTCTAGAATGCTCACTTCTCTAGCACGCTGGCTGCATCTGCTGGACTCTTTCGCATCTGTACCAAGTTTCTCGTGTATTCATAGTGAGCTTGTTGTCACCCCGAGTACTTTAGGACACGCGTGCTCTGATGATTTGTCATGCTGTCTCCAAGTGAGCCGGGAGCTGGCGGAGGCCAAGCCCAGCTGTGGTCACCTCTGCTTGCTGCGTCCCCACATGCCCAGCGGTGCCCCCCGGATCCTCCTGGACTGCTGTCACTGAGCTCGGCGGCTGTTGCTCAGCTCCTTGGCTCCTTGATTCTCGGCTCCGTCTGAAGGCTTGGGCGTCGGGCGCCTTAGAAGCGAGCACCGCGCTGGCTCAGGGTCCGGCTGGCGGAGGTTTGCACTCTAGCCTTAGCCCACCTGTGACCCCGGGCTCGCTGTCTCTGAAATGACATCGCTTGGCTGGATGGTCCCTGAAGAAGCGGGGTGATTATTCATCCCCTCTGCCTCCCGTGAGTTTTATTGGGAGCTGATTCAGGGATATCTGAGGAAGTCATAAGTCACAGGAAAGTAGTTTCTGCATGTGGAAGCCCCAGAGCCAGGATCCCTCCCAGTGCCCTGGCTTCTTGTGAGCCTGAGGCTGGGGAGCGCCCACCGCAGCCCGCCCGAGGCTGGGGAGCGCCCACTGCAGCCTGTCCGTAGCAAGGGCAGCCTCGCTGAGTGACGAGGCTTTGGCTATTGGAAGGTGCGCCGGGCTCCCACAGCAGGACGGGCTCCCACAGCAGGACTGTGCCAGCCCCTAGGAGCTGGGGTCGTCTGTGGCAGCTAGCGGCCTTGTCCAGAGGCAAAGGTGCTTTGGCAGAGTGGAGGCAAGCTTGATTCTTCTCTCGCCATTTTTGCCAACAGATGGGCCGTTCCAGTCAGACCGAATTCCTGGAGCCTGGGAGGGAAATTCGCTTCTAGTGGGTGGAGGTCTGACTCTGAGGGAGGCGTCTGCTCTGCCAACCGGGATGCTGAGGAAGAGCCAGGATGCAGGGTGGGGTGCCCGGGTCGTGGAGCTGGGGATGGCCAGCCCGTCCTTGCCCAGTGTCCCCCTGACCATGTTGCAAATGCTGTAGCTAAGTGGATACAAAACTATCAGGATGGGGGAGTAGAGACGGCTCAGGAGTAAAGCCTCTGCCTCATGAGCGGAGGACCTGAGTTTGAATCCCAGATCCCAGGTAAAAATACCAGGCAGAAATGGCGTTGGCCTGTATTTACAGTTCTGGCAGGCAGAGCCTGGGAAACTCTAGAGCAAAGCAAAAAGGAGGCAGAGATGAATCCAGGATGATTCCTGAAGTCACCCTTGGGTTTCCACAAGCACAAAGCGTGCCCTCTTCCACACACCTTCATATATACCCCCTATACCCATGTGCACACATGCACACAAAGTGCCAGGATGTGACCCAGAGAGCCCGTGGCCTGGGAACACAGGTGTTCTTGGGCCCCCCTCCCCCAGGGCCACCATGGGCCGCATCAGAATCAAGGCGGCAGGTCCCTGGCAGCGTGCCTGGGCCTGAACTGGGCCGCTGGTCCTAGAATTCCTCAAGGTCCATGGGAGTCTGTGTGTTGTCAGCCCGCTGGGAGTCTGGAAGCTTTGTGGGCGAGGAAAGCTCATTGCATTGCAGGACAGCCTAACTGCCTAGGGGGGAGGGGAGCTGGCCCCCAGCAGACCCCTGGTCTGGGCTCTGGCCCACTCTGTAATGTGTGGCCTAATGAGATGTGCACGGCCAAGCTCCCATCCGCTCCCCAGCAACAGGGCCAGAAGCCCACAAAGGGAGACCAGACAGAGGCTGCTTCGGGTGCTGCAAACAGCCCTGAAGGGCAGGCACCCTTCCGAGTGGCCTGGGCACAGCGCCCAGAGGAACCCCATAAAAACAAATAATTTCAGAAGGCCCACTGCGTCTTGACTTTTGTTCCAGCCTTTGTCCCTCCTTCCTGCCCCTCCCCACCCATCATCCCTCACTCTGTTAAAGGGGGTCTCCCAGCCTCCCTTTTGGCCTGTGGCAGCAACACTGTCCATGACAGACATTATCATTCTCAAGGCTGGCTGGGTCGGGGGTCAGCTCCTGGGATTCCTGCCCCCACCCCAACTCAGGTATCCAGAGTGTGTTGGTGACTGAGGAGAAGGAAGTCTGTCTGTGGCACACACTGTCTTTGTCCCCGAGGTCCCCTGGGGCTCCCTTACCCCTCGCCCCAAAGGAGACCATTCCTTACCTGCCCAGGTCCCGCCAGCCCAGGAGAGCCTGGCTTGCGACTCCTGAGAGGTGGGGCAGGACCACCAGGGCCTCTGTCTGCAGCTGCCCTGCCCTGCTCCGAGCTGGCCTGGAAGGGGGCTTTGCTCCTCCCCCTTGGGAAGCCTCTTTGCTTCCTCCCACCTGTGCACACGTTTGTCAAGACAGTTCGCTGGAAGGCCGTGGTGTGGTGTGTGGGGAGTTGGAGCGGCATGGGTTTGGCAGCAGGCCGGGAAGCTACCCAGACTTGGCAGCTTTCAGAGGCCAACACTCCCTACCTAAGTGTTCTTGACCGAGTGGGTGTCTTCCCAGAGCTCCCTCGGAGTCTGCCCTGGCACCCTGATGCCTGCCTGTTCAAGCAGGTGGTCCCTGTGGGTGACCCTCGGGATCCATTGTGGCCCACCTGAGTCTATCCAAGAGGTCCAAAGTTCGTGTGTCCAGGAGTCGTTGAATCCGGTGGGCACAGCCTCGGACTGGGACACAGCAGTACCAGTGCTGCACATTGTGTGTCATGGGGCATCTCGGCCTCGGTTTAACTGCTCAGCAACCCGAACAGATCTGGGTGTCACAGGATGTGGATGACCAGGCTGGCATGCCCGGGGTACACCTAGAAAAGCTGGGGACTCCGACCTGTGCACGTGTGGATCCTGGTTTTGGGGTGATGTCCGGGCATCTGCCTTCTCAGCTTCAGGGACTAGACAGCTTGCAATAAGTGCGATGCACCTGTGTGAACTTCAGGCTGCCTGGTGGGGGCCACCCGGCCCAGAGCACCTCCTGCCCAGCAAGGTGGGCAAGTGTTCTGACCACCAGAAGACACAGGGATCAGCCCAGAGGAAAGGGCCAGTGGGAGGGCAGGAGACCGTCCTGACTGCAGAGCAGGAGGCCCCGGGCAGAGTTGGTGGCAGTGTCTGGCCCTTTCCTCTGTCAGGTATGGCAAGCCCCGCCCCCGTCACGTGGGAACAGGTGGGCAGGTAGCTCTGCAGCTGCTTCTGAGCCGAGGTCTCTGGTGGCTGGGTTGCCTCCCTGCAAGCAGCTGCACCTGCGGCCTCTGCCCCCCAGGGGGTGCGGACGAGCGCCGGCAGGTCAAGCTCCTCTCCGTCGCCAGCATCCCCCTCCCCTGGTGGTCTTCAGCCCGCCCTGGTCAGGCACTGCTGTGCTGCCACCTCTGACCAGCAGTAGGGAGCCCTGCTCGGCTGACATGGTGACGGAGCTACATGTTCCTTCTGGGAGCCGCTGGTTCTCTCTGGTGTCTTCGCTGGGTCCCTCTTTCCACTGCTGGACACTGGAGAACAGCTCGGCCCTCTCCCCAAGCTCCCAGCCTCATGTCAGTCACGCCGGCCAGCCTCAGGGCACGGCTCCCGAGACCCAGTCATTGCCTCCGAGTCGTGTTTGTTTCCAACAAGGAAACAAACTCAGAGGAGAGCCACTTGCCGAGGCTGCGGACTGTGGGGAAGGAGCTGGTTTAGCCAAGGCCTGGCTCGCGGGTCCCTGCCCCCGCCACGCCTCACCCAGAACACTCAGGGCCCTGGCTTTCCTTCCCCAGGTCCCTTCTGAATTTATGGCTGTGGCGTGGAATCTCTTCTTCAAGCACAGACCCGAGGCCCAGCGTGGTGGGCCACACTTGTGGCATGGGGAGGCGGAGGAAAAGGTCTTGTAGTTCAGGGCTGGGCTGAGCCACTCAGGGCTCTGTATCCACGATCCAGACCAAACCTCGAGTCAAACAAACAGTTGTCTTGGCCTGCTGTCTTGGCAGGTTTTGCACACAGACCTGTGAGTGGAGGCTCCAGTCTCTGCCCCATGTGCTGGCTGAGTCTTACTTTGGGAAGGATGGGGTGGGCACAGGGGACGGTGGCGAATTCCGAGTCTTCCTTTCAACTTTCGGTTCCTGTGAGCCTAAAACCACTCTAAAAACATTTATGAATAAATTAAGGACGAAACTTGCTCTTGTGTTTACATTCCAGAATAGTTTAAGGCACGCGGGGAGGAATTACTGTCCATAGCGACTTCTGTGAGCTCCCTGCCCTGCCTGGACCCCAGGCCTTTGGTGAGTGGGTCAGTAGAGCTGACATTTGGGGGTTCCGTGCCCCTCCTCCTGCACCTTCTTGAGTGAGTTTGGTAGACAGGTAGGTGGGGGCGATAATTAAGAGGCCCATCTTTCTAGAATCAATTCCAGCCGTTAGAGGTGGGTGGAGAAATGAGGCCCAACTCTGTGGCCCCGTACTTCGCAGACTCACGTCTTTCTGAGCACACTGACAACAACATCGGGAAGATGAGAACCAAGGTTACCAGACTGACGGGCACCCCGGACTAGAAGGCAACTCCCGGGTCTGTGGGCTCAGACCATGCCTCCTGCCAGCGGCAGGCTACCTTGTAGCTTTCCCGCCCTCCTGTGTTGGGCCGGAAGCTGGAGACCTTGGGTTTGGGTGACGTTTCCCGTCTGTGAGTCCCACAGTCCACACATCTTCCTTGCAACCTCACACCAGACAGGGCTCTTCCCTTCCTGCTGCTTAGATTTCAGCTGGGGACTCAGCACCCTCGCCCAAACTCTGGGCATTCTGGGACAGTCGTTTGGATGGTAGATTTAGGGTGAGCGAGAGAGTGGAAGAAGAGAGAAAGAAGGAAGGAAGGAGGAAGGAAGGAAGGAGGAAGGGAGAGGAAGGGAGGAGGGAAGAAGGGAGGGAGGGGAGGAGGGAGGGTAGGACGGGGAGGGAAAGAGGAAAGGAGAGGGAGGATGTGGGGGAAGGAGTGAGGGAGGGAAAGCGGGAGGGGAGACAGAGAGGGAGAGGGGGGGGGGAAGAATAGGGGGGTAAGAAGGAGAGGGGAGAGGGGGGGAGGGAGAGAGGGAGGGAGGGAGGGGGGAATAGGGGAAGGGAGAGAGGAAAGGAGAGGGAGGGACGAGGGAGGAAGGGAGGGAAGGGGGAGGGAGGAAAGGAAGGGAGTGAAGGGAGGAAGTAGGAAGGAAGAAGGAGGGATGTTTCTGCAGGGGCCGGGAGGGAGGGAATAAGGGGTACAGGGGAGGGGACAGGAAAGGAGAGGGAGGGAGGGCAGGGGGAAGGAGGAGGGAGAAGAAAGAGGGAGGGAGACAGAGAGGGAGAGGGGGACTGGGCGAAGAAAGAGTGGAGGGGATGAGGGAGGAGAGGAGAGGGAGGGAGGGAGAGAAAGCGGGGAGAGGGGGAGGGTTGAGAAGAGCCGGAGAGAGGGAGGGGGAGGGAAGGGAGGAGAGAGGAAAGGAGAGGAGGAGGAGGAGGAGAGGGGGAGGGAGAGAGGGAGGGAAGGAAGGGGGAGGGGGAGGGAGGAAGGGAGGAAGGAAGGAAGGAAGGAAGGAAGGAAGGAAGGAAGGAAGGAAGGAAGGAAGGAAGGAAGGAAGGAAGGAAGGAAGGAGGCCTGGTTATCTGGTGACCTCCCTCCCCCAGCCTCACTTTCCAGACACTTGTTCCTCTCGCTTCGTTGTTTTCTTTTGTCAAATATGAGGCCCTTTCTTGTGTCTTCGCGCCCAGCCATCTGACGTAGGAACCGTTGCAGATCCTTTCCATCCAGCCGCAGCTCTGCAGCCCGGCGGGCCAGATGCAGCGAGCCGTGGGAGACGCATGGTGGGGCTCAGGTGGCCCTTTTGTGGGAGCCCGTCTTGAGCCCAGATGTTTGTATTTGTTGAGAGAATGCCGCCCATGTCTGCAGACATGCGGAGGTCAAGGTGGCATCAAGGGGGCCAGAAGACGAATGAACTGCCTCTCATCTCTGCTTGAGTCCCTGGTCCCTTGGGGACAAGGGCAAACCCCTAAGCCCGCCCTAGCTGGGACAGGCCCTGCCGTTGGGGCTCTCACGGCTGATGTGTCCTTCCCTCCGAGGGTCTGTCCAGCTCAGATATCAAAGCCGCTGTAATTATTCTCTTTCACTGAGGAAGCTTCCATTCAGCTTTCTCTGCTCCCCACCCCCATTAATTATCTAATTACAACCACATTCTCCAAGAGAGAGGAGTCTTTGACTCGCTGCCCAGGACCACTTAAAAAGGCTTAAATATTTAGAGTTCTCTGAACTTAGAAAAAAAGAAAGAAGTGTATGCACATGCATGCATATGTGTGTGATTTATGTGTGTGTACATATGCATGCATGTGAACATTAGTTTGTGAATGTGTGTATGCGTATGCATACATGTATGTGTAAGTTTGTGTGTGTGTGCATTTGAGTTTGTATGTGTGCGTGTGCTTCCATGCACAAGCTTTAGGGACCATCTGTTCTTAGTCTTTCCAGATCCGTGTCTTGATTCCACAAGGGAAAAGCACTGAGGAGCTTTGAAGTCTGTCACAGAGCTCAGGTCTCAGAGATTATGATGTTGCACATCTTGCCCTTTGCATACCAGCTGGTGCTGGTCTGGCAGCATGGTGTGCTGGTCCTAAGCAGTCAGATGGCACACGTGTCTCTACCACTGCTGCAGCCTTAGAGCATGATGGGAGCCCGGCTATTCCCACCCTTGGTGGCTTCAGCACCCCCAGGGGATGTTTCCAGCCTGGCGCGGTCCCTGGCAGGAGCCTGTGCCAAGCAGTGTGCCCTCACCCTGCAGACCCCGCGGCCATGACCTGATGCAATCTATCAGATTCTGGCCTCCAAATAAAACCCATCGTGGCAGGCACAGGGGACAGTGCTTAAAGTCTGGTATTCCAACCCCCAGAGTCTCCGGACCTTGAATCCCTCCAGAACAAGTCCCCTCCTCTTCCACACAACTTGGCTGCAGACCAGCCTTCGCTAAGAGAGAACGGGGTCTTTTTTTATTACTAAAGTGCTGTATGTGTATGTGTGTGTGCATGTTTGTGAGTATAAGTGTCCATGCATGTATGAGTGTATATGTAGGTATATGTGTATGTGTGTACATTTATTTGTATATATACATGGGTGTGCATATTTGAGCTTATGTATTTGTGTATTTATATATGTGTGTGGATATATGTGTCCTATGTGTGCATGTGTGCTTGTGAGTGTATATGCATGTGTACATGTAGTATGTATGTGCATGTGTGCATGTATAGTGTCTTGGGTCATGAGTGTGTTGCGTGTATCATCTTCTTGACTGGTCCTGCTGGCTATGTGCGATGTTAAAGGAAGTGGGGCATGGGGGAGGTTCCAGGTGGTGCCTGAAGGTTCCAGATCACTGAGTGGGCAGAGTGTGCCAGGGGGTGTGGCCAGTCTAATTTTCACTCACCTGTTATTAAAAATCTGTTGTATGTGCTGGAAAGATGGCTCAGGGGTTAAGTCTCTGCCTTGCAGGCAGAAAGATCGCAGATCCCACATTAAAAAAAAAAGCAAGGAGGAAATAGCAGTGGCCTGTACTTCTAATCCTGTAAGGTAGAGCCTGAGAAACTCCAGAGCAAAGGAAAAAGGAGGTAGCACAATCCAGGGTGATTCTGAAAGTCACCCTTGGGCCTCCACAGGCACATACAGTACCTTGATACAGACACACAGAGAGACACACACTCAGACAGACACTCGTGCAAAAAAATTTTTTTAAATCTGTTGTCAGGCATGAGGGGACCTGTCAGTGAGTTGTGAAGAAAGGAAATGTGTAACACGCACTAGACATATCACCATACAACGTGCACTGCGTATGCACATATACAACATATTACATACATGCTATATGCACTACACATCCGCTATACGCAGCAGATAACACACACCTACTACATGTATTCACAACATATACCACACACCCACTGCACCTACACAATAAGCAAAACACACCCATTTAACTCATAAAGCATATTCCACATACCTGTTAGATTTACACACAGAGAAAGACCCGAGCTGGGAAGGAACTCCTGGCCTGTCCCAGTGTCAAGGTCCCGGCTGCGGTGCCGCTGCAGGTCTCAGATGATACTTGAGGGTGAAACGCACGTGGAGCTTTCTAAGCATTTTGTACATATTCTTGGAAACCTGCCATCATTTTGGGCATGGCAAGGATTCACTGGGCTCCACACTCTCCCCAGCCGCTGTCTCACTGCCCAGGGTGCTCTCCCCACTTCTGGGCCCTGGAAGGCCCACCTCTATCACAAGCTTCTGCAGAGTCCTCCAGCCAATCAACTGCATGACCACAGGGCCCCCCCCCATCACACACACACACACCTGTGCAGCGCAGGGAGCAGCTTCCCCGGGACGGAGCTGAGGTGAGACCCAGCGTTGCACCTGCCCAGCGTCTGCAGGGGAAGGAGAGGGAGGGGCCAGGGAAGGGCAGCACCAGCTCTCACAGCCCCGGGCCTTGGGCTGCCTCACCGAGAAGTCGCACTAACCGGGACCCCAGTTCCGCAGCAGCTCACACCCACCCCTTTTCTTCCAGGTTGACCCTCGGACCTGAGGCACAAGCAGAACCGGTCGCATCTGCGGCTGTGACTTCGGCATGGACAACCTCTCGGCTACCCCTGTGCTCAGCCAAACATCCGAGTGTCCAGAGGAGACCGAAGCTGCCTCGGACAGCAGACCCGGCCTCAGCCTTTCTCAGAGACGCCCCACGCTGGGGGCGACTGCCCCTCCAGATACCTTTGCATGGTCATCTCATCCCCATTTGGGCTTTAGTTTGAGGGGATTTTCATCTTTCTGAAGAATTTTGATTCAGGAACACATTGAGGAGGATGTTTGGGGTTTTATTTCTCTCTAAGTGCCTTACCAATGTCTATTTTTTAATAAAACAGAAATGCATTCTTGTAGAATCTGTCTAAACTGGACCAAGATTCCCAAAGCAAGAATCCTCCATCCCTCTCACCCCAAACCCCCCAATAGTTTCAAAGAAGCATGGAGTCCTTGCCCTCATCCTCCGCCCCATCTTTCTTTGTGGTTTGCTTGGCTGGCCATTTTTATATCCCCCATTTCAGTGTATATGTTGCTTATTTGTTTATTTATTGAGATATTTTCCCCGCTAAGTGACCACCACGCGCTGTGTATACTGCGCCGCACCCAGGAACAATAAAGATGCCCACACAGCCCGACTCCGCACCTCTGTCCATGTCTGCTCGCCGCTCTAAGGCCCTCGAGAGAGCTGACGTCACGCTAAAGGATACAAGTTACTGGAAGCTATATAGCAGAAATTTCTAGCAACTCTAATGGAATAGCCGGTGCTAAAACACTTGAACCTCAAGAATTAAGCCAGATTTGCCACCAGCAAAACAAAGGAAGAAGAATTGTCTTCAGCCCAGCGTCAGTTTCCATCCATAGGCAGCTGATGCCACTGCTTGGGGCTCGTAGCAAGGTGGGACCACCTGGCAGGAGCAAAGCAGCTCACTGGTGGTCGGAAAGCAGAGAGAGAAGCGACGAGGTCCACTGTCCCTGCAGCAGGTCCACAATGACCTAACTTCCTCTCAGCAGACCCCATATTCTACACACCTCCCATTAGTGCTGCAGATTGGGGTCCAGCTTTCAACACACAGCTGCTATGGGTCTGTGAGGGTCCGAAGCACACAGCCAGAGAGACCCTTGCCATAGGCCCTGTATCTGCTGCACATCCGGCTGCTGTGAGACTCACTGTCTCTTGCTCTTGTCTCTAGACTGAAACCTCTCTGGTCCATTGTCATGGCTCCTGCTGGCCAAGGCTCCGAAGTCTCCCTGGCTGACTGGACCCTTCCCTTCCCCCAGACTCATCCCTTCATACTGCTCCCAGAGGTCCTGAGCACATCTTCCCTTGTCGACTTGTGCCACCAGAGCCTGGCGTCTTTGCAGCTGAGTGGGGACAAGGGTAGAGTGCTTGTGGGTGCAGGGAAGGGGGAACCCTGTTCGCACGTCTCACAAACACCGGGGTCCAAAGTCCAGGGGACTCCAGCCAGTGTCTGGTTCATATGGTGCCTGTGCCCAAGAGACATGAAGGCCCACGTCCCGTCTGCTGCCTTGTTGCTCTGGAGGGGTTGGAGGGTCTACATTCTGGGACCATAAGTTCCAGGACACCATGATGCAGCAGCCGCTTCCACTGAGGGGGCATCACCTAAAAGGGTCCTGGCATCTGGGCACTGGTCTCTACAGCTGAGCCCAGCACCTACCATGTGGCGACCAATAAACATACAGTACATTTGCATGTGTATGCATACACGCATACATGCACACACATACACACAAACACATGCCCAAACACAAGCACACACACATACATACGCACACACCATCTAAGGTCTACGGTGGATGTGGGGCAGCAGAGGGTAAGCCCCATGGGACACCTATTTAGGTCTGACTTGCTGGATAGGCTTACACATCAGTTTCTTGATAAAACCCTTGGTGATGTATTGAACAAAACACCCAAGACATCCTCATTCAGCCTCAGAACCCATAAAACAGGTCTCTTTAGGGGAAGAAAACATCTTTGCACATCTATGAAACTTGAAGTGACCCCCTGCACTGGGGTGGCTGAGTCCAATGACAGCCACTTGTATGTGAGGAAAGCCTGGAGAGACCCAAGAGAAGGCTCCGCAGAGACAGCAAGGGGATGCCTTGGTCCCAGAAGCTGCAGGAGGCAGGAAACAGACGTCCCCGGCCTGCTGGCCCCTTGATGTTGGATGTGTGATTCCCACAAGTGAGAGAACAGTTGGAGCTGCCGTTTATGGCTGTTTGGTAGGTGATAGGAGAGAAACCTAACCCCACTCATACTGCCAGAAAGAGCTCC
Organism: Typhlomys cinereus; assembly: GCA_023101885.1. Lineage (NCBI taxonomy): Eukaryota > Metazoa > Chordata > Mammalia > Rodentia > Platacanthomyidae > Typhlomys > Typhlomys cinereus. Next base: position 22,736,289 of record JALPQD010000001.1, read on the forward strand.
TCTCCGTTCCTCTTGGTTAGCATTGTAGAGTAGACAAGCAGATGAGAAAGATGAGAGAGCGAGAGCGAGAGCAAGAGAGAGAGAGAAAGAGAGAGGATAGAGAGAATAGAGATGATAGATAGATAGATAGATAGATAGATAGATAGATAGATAGATAGATACACAGACAGATAGATAGACCAGACAGACAGATAGATAGATGGATGACAGATTGATAATAGATAAATAATAGGAGAAAGATAATGACCTTGGTAGATATAGCTTGATGGTAGATACACAGCAGATAAATGTTTGACAGATTAGATAGATAGGTGATCAAGATGATGCATGACAGATATAGATGATAGATCAATAGGTGATAGAAAAAATAGATGACAAATGATAAACAGATGATAGATCAAACATAGATGATAAAGATGATAGATAACAGATTATATATGATAGATAAATGTAGGAGATAGATGATAGATAGATGGATGGATGGATAGATGGATGGATGGATGGATGGATGGATGGATGGATGGATACATGGGTAGATGGATGGATGATAGATGGATGACAGATAAGTGGATGACAGCTGGGTGGGCATAAGGAGAACACAGGACTCCAGGTCTGAGAAGCTCTTGATGTTGGAGGAGGCAGAGGTTGTGGGGAGCAGCAGCAATAAGAAGAGAGAAATTTGATATGTCTGAGGTACGTTAAGAATTTGCCTTCCTCCCTCCGGTAGTGATGTCGGCGTCAGACAGCATGTAGGATGCTTTCGTCAGCGGGCCTGGGCTGTGGCCCCACACACGCAGCCAGGCATTTTACAGTGTTGTGACAGAATTTCAGGTGAGATTAACATTCAGCCTGCTGTGGCCTTGTCAGATTGGCTGCAGATCTGAGTAGTAACATTGTCCGCCCTTGAGCAAAGCTTCCAGATTTGTTCAGTGACCTCTGCTTCCCGGGTCTTCAGTCCTCCAATCCACCATAGCCTTGGGCTTGCCCACTCCATCACGCATGAGTGATTTCCTGAAGATAAACACAGAACACATTTATATATACACATATGCACACATGCCATGCACAGATACCATACACATACACATATTCACACACACACACACACACACGCACATACAAATGTAAACACTATGGTTCTGTTTCTCTGGAGATCGCTGACTGGTACAAGTTTGTTAGGAGGTGACTCCTGTGTTAAGAGACCCCTGAGCAGGTACCAGCTAGAGGCCCACATGACATTCACCCCGGGGATTCAACTTGGTGGGGAACCAGTCCTGGATGCCAGTGGCTCCACCTTCTTCAATGGTGGTTCTCCCACATGAACCACCATGGGCTAGTGACCTCTGAAAACTACTTAACTGTGTCCCCCAGATTACACACTGAACCCTGATCCTCTAAGCACAGCATTGCCTTTAACTCTTTGGGCATAGAATTTCCGTAGAAGTCACCAGTGATCATGAGCTCGAGTGGCGTTCTCGTGAGAAAGGAGTGTCACAGCACACAGGAAACTGTGATGTTCCACAGGCAGAGGGAGAGAGGTCCAGACCATGGCCTGCCGGGAAGCCCACCTGGACATCTTCCGTTCAGTACAACCTCTGGGGCTGCAGGACAGCCCCTGACATCATACTGTGATGGCCCAGCCCCCAGCACCCTGTCATGGTGACCCAGCCCCCAGCACCCTGTCATGGTGACCCAGCCCCCAGCACCCTGTCATGGTGACCCAGCCCCCAGCACACTACCACAGAGTTCCAGCCTACAGCTTTAGTCTTTTTAAAAAAAAAACTTTATTATTTCAAAGAAAAAATTAAGTTAGGACTAGACCTCACAGTAATGTATAAGGAACAAAATTCCCAAACCATAAACAAAATGCAGCATCACGGTGCATTCCACAACACATAAAGATAGAAATTCAGAGGGGCCCCACTCTGTCCAAAATCCCACTCAAATCCACAGTTCCCAGTTATGAGGATTATACACACCATGCAGATCTTCCAACACAGTAAGCAGAACTCATCACCCAACTATGTGCAGTATCACCCTTCACCAAACGCTTGGCTGCTCTCTGATCTATGGTGGCCTGGCACTCAGCTTATTGCTATGGTAACATGTAACTTAAAAAATGCTCATCCTTGTCTATCTTACTCAGTATCGATGAAATCACATCAAAGCATGATATACCCAAAGAGACTGTTTCCGGGAGGAGAGAGATGCAGATGGAGGGAACAAAAGGCCTGAGAGATAAGATGCGAGCAAAAGGGGCTGAGCAGATGTGTAAAGACCACAGTCTCCTTTTTCTGCCCCGGACCCAGACCTGGGCAGATTCCATGCTCCTCAGGAGGTGACCTTTGATACCAATCAGGATGCAACCAAGGGTGCCACAGGAAAAACAAAACTGAAAACAACAACAAACCATAATTCAGAACCCCAAAGGCCCTACATAATTCACGTGGAATCAGACCAACCAAATCTCTCCCCATCCTAAAGCTCAGAGAACCTTGCAGAAGAGGGGGCAGCAAGATTGTAAAAGTCTAAAGATGGGAAGAACCAATGATATGCAAGATACTCCACACAAGTTAGGACTGTAGTAGCCATCATCAGACTTTGTATGACTTGCACAATAGCTGACATGTCAACGACCCCCCCCCCGAAGTCTAGCATGGATCACAGGGAAGAAGGCTCCAGGCAGTAGGATCCTTAGAGGCAAAGGATTAACAGACATAATAGAGTTCCCATATTAACGGGAAGCCCAAGTAAGGGCTCTATGCTATGATAATGAATCCTTACCCCTCACTAGGGTGGAGGACTCAGAGGAGGTTTGGCATTCACACAAAAAGGATGCTTCAGGGGGTGGGAGGGAGGAAGGGGGAGATACGGGCAAAGGGGAGGGAGAGAGGGGGGTGAAAGGAAGGGGAAAATGGGGGAAGAATGCAAGGGGGTACTGGGAAGGGGAGCAGAGAGGGTGAGGACGGGCTGCCTATTGAGTTTTCATGATTGAGATAAAAAATAAAATGTGGGAGGAAAAAAAAGGAACCAGGGTCTCCTGCCTGGAGGACAAGACAGTGATGTCTCCCCTCCCCTACTTCTTCAACTTTATTTTACACAGGGATGCGCAACAGGGGCTGGGAACGAGTTTGAAGGCTCAGGTGCGGGGCCTCTGATTTGTACAGGGAAATAAGAGTCCTTCTGCTTCCAACCCATGCTCAGACAGCCAGGCTGTGACATCGGCAGAAATGGACATTCTGAGGCTTGCCTTTCTGGCCAGAGAGAGAAGTGTTGCATGAATCTCTTATATCCATGGACAAACAATGACCTTGGGCTTTGCCTAGATCAGTAGGAATTTCAAAGGCGTCAGTGGGTTAGAACAACATTTCGTACTTTTGTTTCCATGGACAGTTCATGATTTACTTACTATCCTCAGCCACTGTACAAAGATCCTCAGATGAAGATAAATCCTTTTGTCAAGATTGTGTCCTAAGAACCAGCTTTCACTAGGTGGCACTCTACAGTGACGTGGCCCCCAGCACTCTGCCAATGGGGGTCCAGCCTCTGGCCTGTGTTTTGGTGACTCCGCCTCCAGTACTCTGCTATGTGGCCCAGAAACAGACACAAAACGGGAAAGCCAGGAGCCTGTTTTGCCTGTGTGTGACCAAGGTGATGGGGTTGGGTCCCCAGGTGTGAGCCAGGAGAGTCTCCTCCTCCCCAAGGGAGGTTCAGGGAGCCCTTGGGCCTGCTCGGGTCCCCGTGATTGGCAAACGCTCATCAACCTGAGGCTCCCAGGCTGGAGGGAGGAAGTGAGGCAGCAGCTAAGGCATGTGTGACACCAGGGGGTCTAGGAGTGGTGTTTGGATGTTGTGACTGGATGTCTGTTCCTCTCATTCTAAATAAAACCAGCCCTAGCACAAAGCTGTCTTAGATACAGGTGAATAGACCACCTGTTCCACTGTGTCCACAGCATCTGCTTGGGCAGGGCCACACCACAGCCACCATCTGTGGAGACCTGAAGACCAAGGGGAGAGGGGCTTGATCTCAGGACACTCTCCCAGGTTCCTCCTCCAGACAGCCACCAGACCTGTGCCTATCTTGAAACTCTAGCACTGCCCCAGAACAAAGCCGGTCCAAAGAGGCAGCCAGCAGTTCCCAAGCAGAGTTTGCCTCCTACCCCAGGATTTCCTGCTTCTGAGTCTTCAGAGGGTTTGAGAGGCCCCTGGGGAGGAGGGTGGGAGCCACTGCACTTAGTTCTGCTGGGTTCTAGTCACAGGGGCTTCCCAAGATCACTGGTCACTTTGGTCATTAAACCTCTAGCCTTGAGGTTTCAAAGTAGGGTTCCTGCGAGAGAGGACTAGCTCTTTGGAGTGCTCAAGAGCGCCTCCTACAGGCAGTGCTCCTCCAGGGCGTGTGCTCAAGAGCGCCTTCTACAGGCAGTGCTCCTCCAGGGCGTGTGCTCAAGAGCGCCTTCTACAGGCAGTGCTCTGCCTGAGTGCTCAAGAGCGCCTCCTACAGGCAGTGCTCCTCCTGAGTGCTCAAGAGCGCCTCCTACAGGCAGTGCTCCTCCAGGGCGTGTGCTCAAGAGCGCCTTCTACAGGCAGTGCTCTGCCTGAGTGCTCAAGAGTGCCTCCTACAGGCAGTGCTCCTCCAGGGCGTGTGCTCGAGTGCCTCCTACAGGCAGTGAGTGCTCTGCCTGAGTGCTCAAGAGCGCCTCCTACAGGCAGTGCTCTGCCTGAGTGCTCAAGAGCGCCTCCTATAGGCAGTGCTCCTCCTGAGTGCTCAAGAGCGCCTCCTACAGGCAGTGCTCCTCCAGGGCGTGTTGTGCTCAAGAGCGCCTTCTACAGGCTGTGCTCCTCCAGGACGTGTGCTCAAGGGCACCATCTACAGGCACGGAGGGGGGCTGTTGTGATACAGGTTCCCCTTGGCTCCAGTCAATCAATCTGCCATTGGTTTTCAGAACTGTGGCCAGACGGGTTGGGTCCCCAGGTTCTGATGGAGCGGAAGGGCCTTCATGCACTGCGTGTGAGATGTATCCCACTTCTGGGTTTCTGGTCCTAGCCTTCCGACTGATCAGTATGTGGTGGAATGTCCCAGCATTGCTCTGCAGGACTGGAGGGCGAGGGGCTGGGGACCCACTCAGAGAGGGCGGGCTTCAGACTATTCCCTTGTGTAAAAGATAATGAAGGGTAGCAAGCACTGCTGCCATTTTGCCCCCTGCCTTTGGAGGGACTCAATGGCAATGATTATGAAGGACACAGCCTAGAAAGGAGTATGGATATAGCCAGGGCCATGATCTCTCTTTGGTGATGGATAAGCCAGCAAAACCTGGGACTTTCCAGGAACAGTCACTGCTCAGAGTTTAGGAAGAGAGACTGTCTGTGGAGATTCGGGGTCAGGGCAGAGGTGGGGATCTGCTGATCCCTAATCCCTGTTGCTCGAAATGCACCTTCTGGACCCAGGTTCTCAGAGGAGAGATTCAGCATGCAGCCTCCATGACAGCCATGACCCCAGCTGTCCTTGGGCGCTGGCCAAACATCACCTCCTTGACAACTGCTCTTGTCCAGGTGTTTATATCTCCCCAGCAACCTCCACCACCCACACAGCCTGCAAAGGAAAACTGAAGTTGCCCTTCAGGCTGAGCAGGCGTCAGAGGAGTGAGCTGGATCTCCACATCCAGTCTGCGCTTGGCCTCCCTAGACTGACTCTTTTGGGGTGAACCTACAGGCCAAGGGCAGAAGGGCACTGTGCTGAGTGGGGGTACTGAGCACACCAGGTATGCTTAACCCCAGGGTACAGCATTGTACTAGTCAGGGTTCTCTGAAGAAACAGAATCTATAGAATGCAATATATATATATATATATATATATATATATATATATATATGTTTATTAAAATAACTCACAATAAAAAAATAGTGTCCTTCAAAGTAGCCACATGCAGCCGCCTTGCTCCCGACTGGAATGTTCCACAAAGCCAAAAGATCCCAAGAAGGTCTTGTCATGGTTTGAAATGTGTCCCCCACAGTCTCATGTGTTTGGTGAGTGTTGCAGTCAGCCTGTATGGTTGCTGATAAATGACCATCAAATGGCTTAAGGGAACAAGGGTTTATTCTCTTACGATTCCTGGTTACAGTTCTCAGTCCAGTTTGATGGGAGAGCATGCACCTACACCAGGGCCGAGGGAACTGGCCACACCATCTTTATGCAATAGCTGAGAGACAGACAATCCTTACTTGTCAGACCAGCATGTGAACAGAAGGATGCCCACTCTCCCAAACAGCTCTCTGTGATTTATCCAGGGCCTAATCCCACCTACCATAGGCTGGGTCTTCCCCATCAGCTACACAATCTCCTTCAGGTTTGCTCTGGGCTTAACTCAACCATCAACTCTCTACAACTATGCCCAGAGCTCAAACCCTCAACTTGACACCTGTGCTTAATTATGACAGTGAGGTTATGGCACCTTGAGAGGTGGAGCCTTGCTGGAGGAAGGTGGTCACAAGGGGTGGGCCTTGAGGTGGATTAGTCCCACCCTACCACCAGGAAAAGTCTGCCTTTGCAGCAAGCAGTCTTGCAGCTCTCAGTCTGCAAGATGTCTGCAGCGACATAGCCTCCTCCAGCGTTGGCCAGCTAGCCATGCTGCCTCCACTTTGAAAGACTGTATCTCCCCCCTGAAACCATAAGCCAACTAAATCTCCCTTTCTCCCTTAAGTTGTTTGACTTTGGGTGCTCTCTCACAGCAGTAGTTAAAGGGTAACATCTCTGGAGGGTCAAAGACACTGGGTTCCAACGTCAGCAATGAGCAGCAAGGCCCAGAGACCAGGCTCCAAAGGCAGCAGGAACAGCAACAACGTGGTGGAAAAGACGAAGCTCCAAGTCAGCCAGGGTCGGAAGCAGCAGCAGCAGCAACAAAGAGGCCACGATGTTCTAAAAGTGAATGATGCTGGCAGAGTGGACTCCACAGCCAATCGACACTGGATAAGGCAAGAGCAAGTCCCTCCTCCTTGCGCTCCCTGTTATCCAGTCCACCACTGGAAAGTACCACCCACTATGGGCCGAGTTCTCCACAGCAGTCAAGTGCCTGCAGACTTGTTCAGGGGCCATTCCAACCATTAACCTTCCACAGCTGTGCCCCAAAGAGTCCAACTGTCAAGTTGACCCCAAAGTGAAACCATAACAAGGATGAAGTATTGGGCACTGAGGTCCAAGCCCACTCATGTTGGTCAGGAGGAGTGGACAAACTCTTCCCTGAATGTGGGGTTCACAGTTGAGGTGCTCCAAGCCAGCCAACAGTCAAAGCTGAAAGAAGTACAGATCCTCTGGGATAACTGTTCTTTCCCCTCCCCCCAGCTGCCTCCGTGTGTGTGTGTGTGTGTGCGCGCGCGCGCGCATGTGTGTTTCTCCTTCTCTTTCTTGGATTTCTTCTGCCAATGTGTTACACCTACATCCTGGACCCAGCAGGGATCCCCATTCTGGGAAGTTTTGTGTGGGTTCTTCAGCTGTAAAACAGAGCTAGAACCCCAACTCACCTTTCCCATGGGGTTTGTGGCAGCGCACAGCATAGTCTCTGCACTAGCGCATGTTATGTGGAGTCTTATTATTTTGCTCCTTGATTCTGAGGAAAATAATCGAGCACATTCATGGTGCTTTGGCATAGATTGTCTTCCCACAGCACTTGGGTTGAGGGAAGAGTTGGGGCTACGGGGCTGCAATCGGGTGAGGCCCTGGAGAGAGGCTAGTGCAGAGAGTGGAAGGGGAATGTCCTCCAAGAAGGGCGTTTTGCAAAGAGAAATGTGCGGTGAACAAAACAAAATGAGACAGCAAAATGTTCCACAAAAAACCATGTGCAGACCCAGCCTGCGCCGCATGCCCTGGTCACGAGCACTCCACTGGCAGCAGTGGCCTCGGGGAAGGGGGTCTGCCACAGCCATGCAGTGCATGCTGGGAGCTAGGTTCCCCAGACTGACCACCTATCCTGAGATCCTCCTCCATGGCTACCTACTCCCCATCCTCGTGGTAAAGTCTCTTTGCACAACCCAATCCCAGGTGCTCTTTCCTTTCTCTTTCAAAGCAGCGAGCATGCCATTGCAGAAGCTCTGCAGGGTCCCCTGCTAGGGCTGAAATAAAGTTTCAGCTGGGAACAGGAAGCAGATGCAAAGACCAAAGACCCCTCTTCAGATCTCAGCTTCCTGCCTTCCGTGGCAGGCACCCCGAGAGTGTGTGGGAAGTGCATCTGTGTGTGGTATAAGCTTGTCTCTGTGTGCATGTGTGTGCGTGCGTGTGTGTGCGTGCATGTGTGCGTGTGTGTGTGTGTGTGTGTGTGTGTGTGTGCTGGGCTCTTGTCTTTGTGTGTGTTCATATGTTAGACATTTGCACATGGGCGGATGCACACATATGTTCATGAGTGTGTGGAGACCGGAGGCCAAGGCTGGTGTCTTCTGTATCATTCTCCACCTTATTTACTGAGAAGGGGTCTCTCATTGAACCTGGAGCTCATGTGTTTGGCTAGGCCGTCAGGGATTGGCCTCTCTCCACCTCTCCAGCCCACGGATTACAGACGTGTGTTGCCACACCTGGTGTATTGCGTGAAGGCTGAGGATCTGAACTCAGTCCTCTCTGCTAACTGAGCCGGGGACCTTGAGCATGGCTGTTCTGTTGGAAGGGACAAGAAGTGGCTCGTGGCACCTCAGAAAGCTAGACTCTGTGTCTTTGGGGTGGTGATAGAGCTGGTATTGGGATGCCTCTCTGCTGGCAGTACACACAGCCACCGCGGATGCAGAGGGAGCAGGGTGCCGAGGGTCCTAGTCCTGACCTCCACTGCTGGCCAGATGCAACTTCTGAAGATTCTCCTGAGCAGGGTGGGAGTCTCGGTTGTTAACACTCCTCTGGGCTGGATTTCCTCTCTGCTCACAATGCAAAGCATTAGAATGGGTGCGTGTACACAGACACTGCTAAAAATGGCGGGGTGAGGGAGATCCCAGACATGTTTCTGACAGGCTGGTATCCCAATGGGGGCCTAGCTGAGGCCCTGGGAAAAGCAGAAACTGCAGCCCATGTGAGTCCTTGGAGCCCGCATGACCCGGGAGCCCTCTGCACAGGGCGCTGAGTTGGCCTCCAGCCGCCCTTGGAAGGAGGTAGCATCCTGATTTATAAAGCGCTCAGCAGGACAGAAGCAACACAGCGGATGTCCTTGTGCTTGTGTTTGCTTGTTTCTCTCCATCCCTAGGACGAGGCAGGGACGGAGAGAACTGTCGCCCTGGGGGGGCTGCAGAGGTCGATGGACAAAAGGGAGCAGAGCTTGGACTGGAGGCTCCGCCTGTCAACGCATCTGAGCCTCAGCCCCAGCCCCACTCCTCGCGAGGCCCAGCTCCATGCACGGATAATGGGGAGAGGTCTTCCTTCTCACCGAACTCCCAGACAAGGCAGCTCTGCTCATCCAGGATGGGGCACATGGCTTCTGCAGGACACGCCCCTGAGAACAGGAAGCAGCCCCCCTGAGATGCTGGCCTTTCCTCCTTCACTTCCCAGTGAAAGCTCCCTGCGCCTCCGCCGCCCACAGTCTGGTGGAATGCTCTTCCAGCTCTGCTTTCCAAGTACACTTCGCACAACATGCCCCGCCGAGCCGCTCCTCAGCCTCCGACCATAAAATTGTTGCTCTTTCAGTCTTGTTCCAGTTCTGAAAGCATGTTCCCATGCCAAGATTAACAAACCCACCCTTTATCGGGTTGGAACGGACCCAGTGATTCACAAATCGAGCAGAAGAACTCGACGCTCAGGCGTTGGAAAGCTACACACTTCTGTCGGTTGGGTAGCCCTGCAGACCGGGGCCTCCTGTTCTGAGGGGTCCCAGGAAGAGGTCCCTAGAGGACTGGCTCTCGGTCCTTGTGTCGTCCTCCTCTGGGCCTCAGTCTTCCTGTCCACTGCTCCGTGAACACAGTCAGGTCCCTGCACAGCTGTCCCCGTGCCTCCCCCTCTGCTGATTGAATCGAGGTGGACATTAGACCAACCACTGAGCTGCAGGGAGCCCCAGGCCTGGGTGGCCCGGATCAAAAGGATCAACCGGGGCTCAGCGGGTCCTCTGGGGCTGGGAACAGGGGCTCCTCTTGTTGGCTGCAAGAAATGAAGTCAAAGGACCTGAGTCTGGGGTGGGCTGCGGGGGCGGGGGAGGCCGTGGTGCGTGAGTCCTGAGCTAGCTGGGGGACAAGAGTGGACTCCACGAGGAAGCAGAGGAGCCTCGCAGGAAGCTCACACTTGGACGGGAGCAGGTGAGCAGCGTCCCCAGCACTCGCTGGCTTCATATCTGCGGTGCACGATCCTGGAGGAAAGACGCGTATTTGCTCAGGGGTCAGGAGTCTGGGACGTGTCAAGGCACTGGGGCTTGCCCAGCGCCTGCCAACATTGCTACACCACGCAGCACACAGGGCCTTAGCTCCCCATCTCTCACAAAGCCCCTGAAGCCTTCGTGGAGGCCCCAGCCTCAAACCTCATGTAACCTCAATCTCCTCCCGAGGGCTCCACGCGTAAACTTGAGGACCAAGAAAAGCTGACATGTGAAGTTTTTCTTGAATACGTCGTCCATTCTCTCTGAGAGCTTCTCCCACGTTCCTCTTGATACCCCTGCTGCCCCGCTTCAATTCCTGTTGAGGAGCAAGCTGAGCCTAGGTCACCAAGCTTCTGATATTACTTGATCCCTGTCCAGGGCTTTCTGGTCATCTGGCACAGCTAGCACTCATGCATTTGGGGGTACGCCCACAAGGGACAGTCCCAGGGGCTTAGACACCCCCAAGGGAAACAGCCCACAGCGCAGGAGCAGGAACATAAATATCCCTCCTCTGAGTCCCAGAGAATGGACCCTCTGGGTCGTGTCCCCAAAAGTGCTGATGGGGCCCCAGCTTCAGGCCGTGACGTCCCCCAGCGATGTCCAGCTTAGCAGCTTCACCTCCTGCTCAATTCCATGGCGCGAGCCCACCCCCCCATTCTGGGTGCATTGCAGGAACATTGCAAGATGGACGTCTATGAAGCGTCACGTCTTACTCTGATCTGAGGGGAAACAAGTGAAGGATTGAACCGCCCAGGAGCGCAGTGCATTGCAGCAGCAATGCCACCTCCGCTGGAAGCAGCCACACTAGAAAGTTGAACTGCTAGAGCAAGACAAAAGCAGCGTGAGCGGGAAATGAAGGTGGCTCCAGATAAACAGTGTGGAAGCCAGCGGGATGCTGGAAGCCCAAGCAAGCACGCGCTGTGCAGCTTCGAGGCCCGAACACGCAGAGACCTCCCGTCCACACTCCACTCCTGAGAGTCTCACCTGCAAGAGACCCCACGGCCCCCCAGCTACACCCAGGGGACTTTAGGGAGAACTGTCTCAGTGGAACTGAACATGGACACACACACATCCATCATGTAAACAAAGACACATACTTCATATACATAGACACATGCATGTCATGTCCACAGGCACACACAGCATACATACATCATACATACACATGCATCATATAAATATATACACATCACATACATAGACACCAAAGCATATACACATCATACACACAGATCACATACATAGACACGTACATATATCACGTCCACAGGCACGCACAACACATATACACTACACACACACACATGCACGCATATCATATATACAGATGTACATAAATCACATATATAGACACATGCATATCATGTTCACAAGCACACATAGCACACATACATCACACACATGGACAACCCTGCAGTGGAGCCTCGGGAAATGAATGCACACAGATACACACATATGAATACAGATACACACATAATATATACAGAAATATATCAGTACACAGCCATACCCCCCACATTATTTATCTAGGCATACACTTAATCAAGTATATGGTATATGTATACTATCATACACACAGACCCAGCACACTCCATGCATACAGATACATTACAACATCATACACAGATATACACACACATTATATATCTAGACACACACGTCATGTATACAGACACACATGTAGTCATGTATATATGTATACAGTCATACAGACACAACACACAGACACTTTTTTTAGTGTGTGTGTGAGTGTATATCAGAGGCATTGCATGTGCCTGTTGAGAACAAAAGGTGACTCCGGGAATCATCCTGGATTGCTTCTACCTCCTTTTTACTTCACTGGGGATCTCCCAGGCTCTGCCCACTAGGGCTGGAAGTGCAGGCCAACGCCATTTCTGCCTGGAGTTTTTACGTGGGACCTGGGATTTGAACTCAGGACCTTCTGCTTGCAAGATAGAGTCTTAACCCCTGAGCCCACAAACAGACACATTTTTAAACATTGTACATAGATACACATACACAAGACACAACACACATCATACATACAGATACATTTTTACACATCACACACACAAACACGTCAACACACACCATCCCATACAGACAACTTTTTACGAATCACATACACACACACGCACACACACACACACACACGCACACACATACACATCACAAATCACACACACGACACATCACACACACACACACACACTCTCACTCTCTCTCTCCTTCTGGTGTCTCGCAACCTCACACCAAAGCTGCCTGGATCAGAGTGATCCCCACGGCGGGGGGCCGGGTGCTTCTCGAGGGTGTTTCACGAGCTGGATCTTCCAGCGTGAGTCACCGGCCGCCTCTGCTCCTGAAGCAGCACTCGAGGAGCTGCCGGTGCATCTCTGGAGAAGCTCAGAGAGTGAATCAAAGATCGACTCAGACCTGCTGCGCAGCAACAGCCGCATGCGGCCGAGCCCACACTGACACCTCAGAGTCCCGTTTCCACGGACATGGTGTCTCTGCTCCCCACACTCCTCTCTTCAGTATTTGTTTTCTGGAAGTTTTTCTACTTGTTTTTCCAACTACAGCAGTTTCTCAGTCCACCACATACCACGCACCCCAATAAAACAGTTCTCACGGAACCTGAGCCCGCAGATCCTGGCTTGACGTCGATGCATCCTGATGCCTCATGGAGGGAGCCCCCCCCCCTTGCCCTGCATGTCTGCTCACTCCCTGTGCCACCCTGGCATGTGGCCACCTGGGATGCAGGGCACAGGAGGGCTCCATCCAGGATGCAGCCAGATCTCACCCTTGTGGCTTCCCAGGTCATCCAGCCGCAGGCTCGCTGCTGCAGAGGCTCTACTTCCTTATTCTTTGCTCCGGGGTTTCCCAGGTGCTGCCTTCCAAGGCCGGAAATGCAGACACCCAGAGTATGCACAGGACAGAACTTGACCCACAGCCACAGCATGCAGCCCTGGAAGCCACACTTCACTTGCTCTGCCCAGCTTAGAAGGCCATCCGTAACCGCTATATCCACCCCAAGAGAAGGCAGCACCCGCAGACTATCTGAAAGCCTTTCCCCCACTAGATGGAAGCTTCTAGATCAGCACGGCCTATGTCCTTCCCAACCCAGCATCCTCTGACCTGACAGAGACATCAGTGCAAAACACTACAGGAAAAGTATAGCAGTTCACCTGCATGGTTGCCGATAAATCACCACCAAATGACTTAAGGGAACAAGGAGTTTATTCTCTTATGATTGTCTGGTGACAGTTCTTAGTCCAGCTTGACAGGAGAGCATGCACCAACACCAGGAACAAGGGAACTGGTCTCAACACATTCCCCTAGCAGCTGAAAGAGGGATGGTCTTTGTCAGACCAGTGTGTCTGGCCAAGTGTACACAAGGGTGCTTCTCTCTCAAATAGTTCCCTCCACTTTATTCACCTACCTGGGGCTAGTCCCACCCACCATGGGCTGGGCCTTCCCCATCAGCTATACAATATCCTGCAAGTTTACTATGGGCTTCACTCAACTACTAATTCTCTACAAATGAGCTCAGAACTCGAACCCTCAACCATCAAGTTGACGCCTGTGTCTAGCTTTGACAAAAAGCAAGATATTGTTACAGAGCGCCAGGTGAGCTTTGAGAGCCGAGCAGGGAAGGTTGAGAACACCGCGTCCTGCCGTAAGGACCTGCCCCCTTGTGGGGTCTCTGAGAACACAGACTGTTCCCATGGTCTTATGCTGCAGTTCGCCTGCATGTTGCCAATAAATTCACAACCAAACAGCTAAAGGGGGAACAAGGGATTTCATTTTGGCTTATGATTGTTCCGTTATGGTGTTAGTCCAACTTGGCAGGAAAGCGCCTACCAATACCAGTGCCAAGGGAACTTGGCACACCACAGCCACAGGACTGCTGAGAGAGGGGCAATCCTCATTTGCTAGACCAGCATGTCTGGCCAAGTGTACATCCAGAAGGATGCCAACTTCCTCAACCAGCTCCCTCCACCTTATTCACCTGCCCGAGGCCTAGCTCCACCCATGGGCCGGGCCTTCCCTATTAATCAGACAATCTCCTGCAGGCTTGCTCAGGGCTTTAACTCAACTACCAATTCTTTACAAATGTGCGGAGTTCAAATCTTCACTGTCAAGCTGACAATGTATCTAACTATGACATCCTAGAATTTCCACTGTGATGGCCCCCCACTGTCTTATGACTTAATGCTCACAGGATCAGGCTCTGGGGTCTAGATGGGGCTTTCTGCAACAGGGCTATCTATGCCTCTGCACTGGCTGAAGGGTTTGCTGACTGGTCACTATGAACAGTGAAAAGGACAAGGAGAGAGCTGGAAGCCATGGCCGCGATCACTCCTTCCGTCCATCACTCCTGCTGATGCACAAGCTGCTGGCTGTGGTCTTGAGTTTATGACGAGAACTTTTTCAAAAACTCAAACCCACTTTCATCCCTCAGACTGAGTCCCAAGAATGTGGTTTGGATGAGCCGTCGGCTGTGGTAGCGGGAGGGTTTTTCCTATGTAAAGCACTTACCCTCCTTGGTCATATCTTTCAGCCTGGCTTCCTCAGGCCTTTTTCAGCTCATGGACTTCAATTTAATCATCCTCCCTTTTCATTTTGTTCTTCTGAAGAAGGATCAAGGCCACATGGCACCCGGCGCACTGCCACGGTCGGTCACGACTTGATCTTCGTATTTTGCACGGCATCACCTGCTCCTTGGTCTACCCGTGACCCAGAGCACATCTTCCTGATGTTTCTGTGATGGCTTATGTTTTCCTGTGCTGTGGTTGGCGTGGAACGTGGCCAGCCTGCTGTGGCCTTTCTGTTGACATTTCAGTGTGTTCTGTCGACTACCAACTCGCCTCTCCCTGCTGTATTCTCCCTAGACGTCTATTAATTTTGTTCTGGGAATCATTTTGATTTTGGTTTTATGAGACATTTTGGAAGGGGGAAGGCTAGGGCCTCCGCATATCTGCTGCCCTTCCTCCACCCTCTTGCTCCTCTCTCTCCAAGGAGGGCCCAGGACGGCTGGACTCTGACCCAGGAGATCCATCGCGGCTGGTAGAGATGGCAACGCGCTCCTGAGATGTGGGGCTCCTGGCTTCCGGCACCACCACGGTGGCTACTTCCTCTGCAAAAGCTGCCCCCCACCCTACCCCACCCTAAAGACTGCAGAGGCCTATAATTTCTAAGACAAAACAACCCCCCCCAACTCCCCATCCTGGTCACCAAAGGTCAAAGTCATACAGGCAACAGAGGAGGGAAGGGCCCACGGGGAGCAGTCAAGGAGCCAGCCAGAGGTCAAGCCCCTAGAGCCCGGGTCAGCGTGCGGAGGCCCTGGGCGGGAGGCTGAGGACAGAGGGAAAAGTGCTGTGTCAATCGCTTCCTCAGCACTGCCTGGCAACGCAAAGGACAGGTGGGTTTGTTCCCGCTCACGGTCCTTCCGGGTGTCGTGGTCATGGCAGCAGGCGCGTGAGGCGGCTTGTCAGGTCACTGGTGCCGGCTCACTTTTCCCTTTTTCTGCATTTCAGGACCCCACTGTGTGGAAAGGTTCCACCTATGTTTAGAGCTGGTCTTCCCACTTCAGTTAACCTGATCTAGACTCTTCCTCACAGACACGCCATAGGTTTGTCTCTTTGTTAATTCTACATCCTGTCAAGATGACAGTCAAGACCCCCACAGTGCTGGTCTTGTGTAGTGGTTTCCTCTGAATGGGGACCATCCATCCTTAAAGGGACCGTTGCAGTTCACCTGCATGGGTGCTAACAAATGATCATCAAATGGCTTAAGGGAACAAGGGGTTTATTTTCTCTTACAATTACTGGATGATAAAGGGACAATTCTTCCTTGCTAGATCAGCATGTCTGGCCAAGTGTACACAAGGATGCCAACTTTCTCAACCAGTTCTCTGTGTTTTATTCCAGGGCCTAATTCCACCCACCTGGGCCTTCCCCATCAGCTAGACAATCTCCTGCAGGTTTGCTCTGGGCTTAACCCAACCACTAATTCTCCACAAATATGTCCAGAGCTCAAACCCTCAGCTGTCAAGTTGACATCTGTGCCTAACTATGACGGGCACATTCACTGAGACTAGGGAAATAGACGACGCCTTGAAACTGAGGGATAAGTCATGGTCACACCCATAAGGAGCACAAACAAGATGGGAAAGGGCCGTGAGGCCCCTGAGGGTTTTTTTTTTTTTTTTTTTTTGGCTCATTTGTTATGTGGCATAACCTGATACTCTCTGACTAATACACTGTTGTAAATGCCTATAAGTGTCACATAGTTTTTCACAGGCATGTTTGTTCTTTGCTGATGCAAGTAAATCTATTTTTAGCCACACATGAAATTTTTTTCCCACCTCAGTAATTCCTAATCTTACTTATTTTGAAAAAAATTGCCTAAAATTTCTCTGTCTCATATAACAGAATATTCCAGCGGTCAGTCCAATCAGCAACATGTCATTTTCATTTTAGTTAAGTGCATGGAAACATTAGGAGCATAATTTGTATTAAGACATTGCTTTTACACTAATTATCAATATTTATACCACTCGCGTCACTTCTGTCATCAGTAGTTAACATAAACCACAATGACATTGTAACCCAGGAGAAACAGCTACTTTTACTACTCTCTTCGCTTGGGTACAAAACGACAAGTCCCAGCTTGTCCCCCACCTGCCCACTGCCCCCCACCCAGGAGGCCCCTGCTGCATGACACGCCTGTTCTGTTATCCTCTTCTTTCTCCTTTTCCTTTCCCCTTTGACACCTCTTTCCCTTCTCTTGATTCTCTTTCCAGTTTGATCTCACACAGGCTCACACAAACATATGTAATTGAAATTCAGGATTGTCATGTGAAGGGAAACATTCAGGGTTTGTACTCTGATCTGGATGCCTACGAGCTCTGCAGGAAAGATGCGTGTGCACGGTGGCACTGCTGTAAGGGGTGTAACCGACCATCTCTCATTGGATTCGAGACCACAGGAGGGACGCCAAGCCTAGCATTGTACATTTGGTCAAAAGCCAATGGTCCCTGCAAGAAGAGCCCCCCGCCCAGAGCTTGAGGGTCTGGGTTCCCCAGTTCTCCTCAGCCTGGTGACGGAGAAACTGACATCTTTAACTCCATATATCTTTCAGCCCTAATGACAGGCCCTTCTTGTGACTAAAGCAGCTTAGATAGAGGAACTCAGGACTCATTGCCGATGTCTGCTTCCCACTGAGACCTGTGTGAACACAGAAGATCTCAAGACCTCGAACTATAGGCTCAGGACAGATCCCAGCCCCCAGCCCCCAGCCCCCAGCCCCTGGGCCACTCTGGACCTCCTTACTCTTCAGCTTGAAGCTGTCCATAACTCCAGGGCAGGCCTGTGTGGTGGGCGTCCCATCATCTCCCCACCCTCCCCTCTCACTGTGCTTTCACGCCACACAGCTGCACCGGAATCCCCAAGGTCCCTGGATCTGTGACTATTACAGTGGTATTGATAGAAGTTCAAGGGGAAGCAGACTGAGAGGAGAGATACAGCTGTGACCAGTGGATCACATGGCCGACAGTGCACCACACGCACACAACCTCTGGCTGGAGACCTGGGTAGGACTGGGGGTCCCAGTCATATGTCACACCTGAGATAGGGAGCCCTCACGGAAAATACAGTCTGCATACTGCAGTCACTTTGCACTACTGATAAATCAAACAAACAAACAGCTTAAAAGAACAAGAGGCTTTATTTTCTCTTATAACAGTCTGGCTACAGCTCTTTGTCCAGCTTGCCCGGAGAGCCTTACCAACACCAGGGGCCGTGGGGACTGGTTGCACAGAGCCACTGAGAGGGGCAATATCCCTTGCCAGACCAGTATGTCTGACCAAAGGACGCCAACTTTCTTAACTAGTTCCCTCCATCTTATTTACCTGCCAGGAACTAGACCAGCTCACCACGGGCTGGGTCTTTCCCACCAATCAGACAACCTCCTGCTTAGGAGGCTTGCTTAGGACTTAACTACTAATTTTCCACAGATTGCCCAGAACTTGAACCCTCAGCTGTCAAGTTGACACCTGTATCTTACTGTGACTCTGAGGAAGGAGCAGAAGAGGAGCTGACCCAGCTGGAGTGCGGCGACATCTGGGCCTGCAGGGAGGGGGTGCTGCCACTGGGAAGAACAGCCGCTCCGCCGTCCACCGTCCAAATGCTCTTTTCATCTGAGGTCAGCCTCTCGGCCCCTCCAGACGTTATCTAACACGGCTCTGTGTGTCTTGGTCAGGTTTGACACACATGCACATGCATGTACACACATGCATGTACACACACACACACACACACACACACACACACACAGCCCATGCCCGAGGCAGATCTAACCATCTTCCCTCCCCGCATGCTGGTCCTCAGGCCTCCTTCCGCCCTGTCACCTCTGGACCCTGTGTGGCTGCCTGCTGAGCACCTGCAGGAGGCCTGGCACCGGGTGACCTCAGCCTCACATCTGCCTTAATGTTCTCCATTGCTGTAGAGGAGGCTGGATCTTCTCTGGGGTGGTCTGGGTGGGGTTCTCTGCTTGGAGATCTCTCTCTCTCTCTCTCTCTCTCTCTCTCTCTGGCCCCCCATGACCCCAGCACCCTTTCTCTAGAGGTCTCTCAGTTTATTCTCTGATATCACCACTGCAAAGTCATTTTCCCAGGGTCCTCTCTCTCGGGGCCCTTTCCTGGGGTCGTCTATTAAGAGAGCCTCTCTGGTGTCCCGTCCTATTGGTGTCCACCCTCTGGGGTTCCCTCCGTTGACATCTCTTGTGGCAGGGACTACAAAAGCTCTGGACAGTTTCATTATGTTTATGACCTGAGATCAGAGCTGTGAGCCAGGAGGCAGTCCCCTGGGACCAGGACAGGGATGCAATGCAGTCAGTCCCATGTGGCCACTGAGGGAGAGGACAACAAGATGAAGGAAGAGATGAAGGAGGAGGAGAGAAGGAAGAGAAGGAGGAAGAAGAGAGGGAGGAAGAGAGGGAGGAGGAAGAAAGAATAGAAGAAAGAGAGGGGTATGAGAGAAAAAGAAAGGGAGGAGGAACAGAAGGAGGAGGAGGAGCCCGAGGAGCAGGAAGAGAAGGAACAGGAGGAAGAGGAGGAAGAAGAGGAGCAAAAGGAGGAGGATCAGGAGGAGGAGAGGGGGGAGGAGAAGGAGGAGAGGGAGGAGGAGAAGGAGGAGAGGGAGGAGGAGCAGGAGGAAGAGGAAGGCTCTTTTTATTCTGCCTTCTCTAGTCCTAGAGCTGTTTTCCCAATGAATAACTGTGACTTACACATGAAATATAATCCCAGTGCGCTATTTTGGCCCTTTCGGGATCCAGGAATCTTCCTGTGTCTGGCCAGGTCATGAAGGCTCTGATGGACGTCCCAGACCCCCGAGACCCTCCCTTCCTGAGATGAGGGGGTGAGCGCCCATCCCTCACGCTGTCTGCCTCCCACCATGGAGATTGGAGGCTCTGAGCGTGGCCAGCCACCGATCCCAGTGGGATTTCTTCCTGCTGCTTGAGGCCCTGTCGAAGCACCTGGGGAAAGAAGGGAAGCAAAGTGAGTGCACGTGGCGCTCGGGAGACGATTCATCCCTGTGGTCTCCAAAGTGTCCCCAGGACAGTAAAGCCTGTGGCTTGCCTGAGGTTGAGGGTCTCCAGGGAAGGGGGCTTCCTTGGCTAGTCTGGGTTGAGCTGCTCACTGAGTCCCACCATATCCAGTGAGATTAACAAATACAAAGTGGCTCAGTGGTCACACGATGGACAGAACCCGGCTGAACAAACTTGGCGAGTTTCTTGATGCTCAGACCCAAATGGGTCTCGGAGCAACAGCGAGGCTCCCAGCCCCTAGGAACTCTGGCCCCTGGGGGCTCCCAGTCATTCAGCACCTGCCCCACCTGCTCCTCAGAGAGCCTCCTCCACTCCCTCCCAGCTTCCTCCTGCAGGGGCGTCCTGGAATGAACACCATCCTGTCCTGAGGCCACAGCACACATCCAAGTCTAGAAGACGGTCAAGTGAGTTCTGTGACGTGACCACATTCTGAACAGGATTCTTCGCATATGTGATTAGGACTGTTTGCACAGACGTGCTACAACCCAGGGCAATTATGAGAAAAGAAGACAAGACTGAGTGACTGTCCCTAATCACAGCACCAGTGCGGGGGAGAGGCCCAGGCAGTGTGGGCTTTAGAGAGAAACCCAGTCTCAATAAAACAACACAAGGAGGAGGAAGAGGAGGGAAAGAGAAAAAGGAGGGAAAAGGAGAAAGAAAAGCAAGCAGAAGAGGAAGAGAAAGAAGTGGAGGAAGAAAATGGGAGAAGGAAGGAAAAGGAAAGGAAGAGGGAGGAGGAGAAGAAAACTCACGCTGAAGGAGGAGGCATGGAGGAGGGGAGGAGGCTCACAGTGAGGGAGGAGGCATGGAGGAGGGGAGGAGGCTCACAGTGAGGGAGGAGGCATGGAGGAGGGGAGGAGGCTCACAGTGAGGTAGGAGGCATGGAGGAGGGGAGGAGGCTCACAGTGAGGTAGGAGGCATGGAGGAGGGGAGGAGGCTCACAGTGAGGGAGAAGGCATGGAGGAGGGGAGGAGGCTCACAGTGAGGGAGGAGGCTCACAGTGAGGGAGGAGGCATGGAGGAGGGGAGGAGGCTCACAGTGAGGGAGGAGGCATGGAGGAGGGGAGGAGGAGGAGGCATGGAGGAGGGGGAGGAGGAGGAGACTCACAGTGAGAGAGGAGGCATGGAGGAGGGGAGGAGGCTCACAGTGAGGGAGGAGGCATGGAGGAGCCAGCCTTGCAACAGGGAGAACACTGAGCCATCCTCTCCCAGAGTGACTGGAGGGGTCCTGGCCCTGCTGACAGAGAGAAACCTGACACTTCTGAGGTCTCAGTAAGAATTGTGAGGCCCTGGTCCCGCAGCCCAGGACACCGGGTGGTCATGCCTACTCATGACCCTGACCTGCTCCTCCCTCAGCTGCACACGCTGGCTCCTGCCTCTGCTGTGACATCCCAGATGTCCACATGCTTGATTCCTTCCCTCAGGTCTCTGTCTGAATGTTCCCACCCGGTGAGGTCTGCCTGTCCACTCTGCCCACATACTGCCCACAGCTGCCCAGCCCCCTTTCTTGCTCCTTGCTCTGGCGCCTTGTGCACACCCATGGCCCGCCACACCCATGGTGGTCTTGCACTTTCCTTCAGGGTGCGTCTGGTCTGCTTCACTGTCCCGAGGACCGTCCAGCTCTGGGAAAGGCGGTTGTCTGCTGGGTGCTTGTTTGGTGGACGCATGGATGAGGTCACAAGTGACAGGCAAGCTGAGCCTGAGGACGGTGCAGGAGAAAGGAGGTAGGGTAGCCAAGCAAGCTGACTCGGGGGGACGCAGCCTCTCTGGGGGGGAGAAGTTTCCTGGTGCTGACCCCTGGCCAGGCTGTCCCCTTCATGCCCAAAGGACAGCAAGGAGAGGGTGGAGGCCCAGGGAATGACCTTTGGCCCCAGACCCGCTGTGATCTGCTGCCCCTGGTGAACAGGGGCAGGCCTCCCCCTTTCAAAATGCTCTCCGGTCATAGCGTGGATCAGAGTCACATATTAAGTGTAAGAGCAGACGAGGAGACACGTGGTATTTTCTCAGTAAATACAGAGCAGCCGACGGGTCTCCATGTCAGCCGAGCTGTGAGAGCAAAGCCCCACGGGCTCTTCCAGCCTGCGCGCTGCTGTGGCGACCTGGCTCTGCCTCCTCCGTGGGCCCATTAATTACTCGGGCAGAGGAAGAGGTCAGGCCTCCCACCAAGGTGACTTACCTCGCAAGGCCTTCCAGGAAGACGGCTGTCCTAGCCACACGGCCCCACCATCCAAGCCAAGAACCTCTTCCAAGGCCAGTGAGAAGAGCCGCACTTGGGGAAGGGTCTTTTGAGCCTGCGTGCAGACCAAGTGCCACCAAGTTAGGGGGCAGAGCCTGCCTGCTCCTCGGGCCTCCCAGCCTCTCACTAAGGACAAGGTCCATAGCAGGGTCAGCGGGACCCAAACTCCTCATCGAGGCTCGGAGAGGACGGCGTTCCAGTGCAGTGTGAGGGGCGGGGACTGCCGGGGACACGGCCTCCAGGGAGGGCAGCTCAGGAGTCACTGTCTGCAGCTTGCAGCCCCAGCGCCGGCCATGAGTGAGCCCCCTCGCCCAGCGCAGCTGATGTGGAGCCCTAGGTGAAGCGGGACGTCATCAGGCCTTGGCGACAAGCAGCCCGGAGTCTCTCCCGCCCTGTAATGAAGCCTGGCCAGATTCCCAAGGCCACCCAGGATGTTCCCAGCCATGGGCTTCTAGAGCCACAGCCGGGGGGAAGATGAGCAGAAATGCCCCCAGAGACAGCAAAGCGCCCCACGTCTTGGGAGGTCAGGCGGTGGCTGGGATGGCTGTTTAGATGCCTGGGGTTCAGCCCTGGGCCCTCAGCAGGACACAGCTGTGCACCTTGTACCTTGGTCGTAGGTACGGCCTCCTGTGGAGTCTGCCTGTGGGGCCTCTTACCACGGCCAGGGCTGACCGCTGAGCTAGTCAGCTTCTGACTGAGCAGCTGCCGTCAGCCTCAGCCGTTGTTGGGCCCCCTGGACTGTACCTTGTGAGCCAGTCCAATAAATCCCCTTTTTGTGTCCTGTCCCGCTGGAGAACCGAAGGCAGTGACTGAGTGCTCAACAGATTGCAAACCAGAGACAACCGTGTCCCACCAGCTCCCAGGCTGTGATCGCACCCTTCTTCATTCACACAGACGCCGAGCCCGGGAGGTGTTTGCTTAAACCCACTGACCCACATTCTCCGTCGCGGAACCATCCAACCTGGAAATGGCCGGGCAGCCTCCTTGCCAACACAAACACAGCTTCCCAGGTGGCCACCACATACACGCGGGCCTGCGCCCTCCTGCCCTGCGAGGCCCACACACCTTCAGCCGGAAGCAGGGCACCTCTGTTCTCTTGGGGGGGGGGGTTCAGGGCAGGCTCTCTCCCTTTCTGTGGGTCTCCAGGGCCAGCTCGCAGTGCGCATTGCAGGAGAGCAGCATGACTGGGATGTCATGTTTCTCCTCAGCGGTGCAGACAGGCAGACCCCTCCCACACAGTCAAGGAGCACTCTGGCAAGCGCTGAGACCATCAGCTTGGAGGAAGACTCAGATGGCTGCACACAGACACAGACACCTGCACACACACACACAGACACACACACACACATACAGACACGGACACACATAGACAGACATGGACACACACAGACACACACAGACACACACACGGACACACACAGACACAGACACCTGCAACACACACACACACACACACACACACTCACACACTCACACAGAGACACACACACAGAGACACACATACAGACATGGACACACCTGCACACACACACATACAGGGACGGACACACACACACAGACATGGACACACATACACACACACACGGACACACATGGACACACACACACGGACACAGACATGGACACCTGCAACACACACACACACACACACACACACAGGGACACACATACACACACACAGACATGGACACACATACACGGACACACACACAGACACGTACACTTGCACACACACACATTCACACAGAGACACACACATAGACATGGACACACATACACACACAGACACGGACACCTGCACGCTCACGTGCACACACGCTTGGACACCTGCACACACAGACACAGGCACCTACATAAACACAGGCACTTGCACACACACAGACTGATGCCTGTACACACATACAGACAGACAGACACACAGAGACACACAGATACCTGTACACATACGCACAGACATGGATGCCTACACACACACACACACACACACACATACACACACACACACACACAGGCGCGCCACGCAGACACAGAGTGAACCTGCAGATAGACGTGGACGGCCTGTGAACAGGACAGCATTGCTTCAGTATCGCCTCTGCAGACCCAGAGAGGGAGGCAGATGGGGAGACTCTCCCCCAGGAAACACGGAGGGACCCACAAGCCTTTCAAGATAGAAACCACAGGTGTCCTTTCTCACCTAGAGGAGCAGCTGTGGTATGGCTGAGACCTGTGCCCCCGTCCTGAGCAGCCACAGGGACCCACCCTGTGGCCTTGGCTTCCTGTGAGTCCCATCTAACACCCAGCTTGTTGCTGTCATCCGAAGCTGGGCCGTTTGACCCTTGGGTTCCTTCTCAAAACATCCCTGGCTGCTCCCGGGGCTGAATGGAAATTTATGACTGGCCCTAGGGGAGAGGCCTGGGAGGGGTTTATTTAAAGGAGAATTCATCAAACTGAGCTGGGGTCAGACCCACCACCTCCGCTGACCCCGTGCCAGCCAGGGGAGAGCCAGCTATGTCAACAGGCCTCACCCGGGGCTTCTGCCTCGACGCTCCAGTTTCCCATCAGCCTCGCCACTGAGGTGGCTGCAGCTCGCAAGACCTCGGCCGCCTCTGCGGGTCCCAGCACAATAGCCCTGGGGCCTCTCTTACCAACGCTTCCTGAACTCAGGCTGCAGGGGGTGCTGAGCTGAGCGGACCCTTCGGGTTGCCAAGGACTCGGAGGTGGCTCAGAGCAGCTGACCTCACCGTGATCACATCCAGGTGTGGCCACTCGAGGTGGGCACGTGCCACACGCCACTGTCTGCCTGACCATGGGTGACCGGCCACGTGCTCAAGAACATTGAGCACTGGTTTTCTGGGCTCCCTGTTGCTCCCCCTCTGTCTCTTCTTGCCACGTGAGCCTAGTGTCTCCCTCTGTGTCTCCACCCATTCGTGTTCCTGATACCACTCACCCCGCAGGGACTAGGATTAGTGGGGTACCAGCATAGGGACCAGGAGCACTGTGAGGGGCAGGAGTGCTCCAGGGAGACACAGGAGAGCAAATCTCAGCCCTCAGGGGCGGACCAGGGCGGGACGCTCTTATACTGTAGCCCCAAAGGCTCTTCCTCCAAGCGCACCTGGCGCTTTTCCAGGGCTTAGCCAGCTCTGAGCAGATCTATGTGGACACAAGTGCGCCATGGAAGACCCATCTCTGCTCACCTGTGCCCAACACCCCTGCTCACTTGTGCCCACCCCTGCTGGCCTGTGCCCTCTGTGCATCACCTTTGAAGCATGCGACCCAACTGCAGAGGTGGGAGCTGGCAAGCTCCCCTCTGGTCTCTGCTTGCATCTCCGGGAAGTTCTGTATCTGCCACATGCCAGAGATCCTTGGCAGGGGTGTGGCCAGGCCTTCTGCAGTGGCGCTGGACTCTCCTGCGCCACCTGGTGGCTCCACAGTGCAACTGCTGCAGCTCTGTGCTCTTCCCCTAGAGCTGCCCTGGTGGGCCACCCACCCACGCATCCTTGGGGCCGGCCCAGGGGGCTCTCTGTTCATAGTCTTCTCACGGGTGGCATTGCTACTTCCAGAAGAGAACCACCACAGGCTGCTTGCTCTTCTTGCTGTCCAGGACCGAACCCCCAATTTCTGACAGAAGTGAATCATCTGCTATCCGTGTCTGGACTGCTGGCAGGCTCAGAGGCTCCGGATTCTTTCCTCTGTTTGCTCCGCCTGACAGGCCGTCTCCTGCTCAGCATCCTTAGGATGCATCTCCCCCTAAGCCAGCTGCTAGTGTCCTGGGTTAGGCTGGTGGAGGCCCAGGTGTCTCTGGCCAGAGCCTGCATATCCTATGCCTACCCTCCCCCGACCCTTGGGGTTCAGTCCTCCCAGAATCTTCACTCCATCTTTACTCAAAATTCTTAGGTTGAGCCGCGAGTACTGTGGCCTTGTGGAGTCTCATGGAAACAGACTCCTGAGGATTCAGAGACCCTGAGGTCACCACTGCTCCCCCCAGTAGTCCTGACTGCAGCCATCCGTGGCCTTAACTGTGGTCCTCCTTGGTCCTCTGGTTCTCTGATCCGACTGGTCAGCGGTAGTGGAGCGAGTGAGCGGCTAAGATAGAAAATGGCTTGGTGACTACACGGGAGACAGAACTGGATTGAGTGAACTCAACTGAGTTGCTGCACAGCCGACCAGAGCCCCTGGGTGTACACTGGGCATGTGCAGAAGGCTCCACGTGTTCCCATGGGATACACAGAGGCTCTACCAGAGTCCGTGAGTGCTCCCGTGGAATATAAGGAATATAAGTTGCTGGAGTCTCGGTGAGTCCTCGCGGTACATGCAGAGTACGCCAAAGAATCTCCGTTACATGCACAGCACCTGCAGAGTGTCAGTGGCCCAACATGTGCAGAGAGAAAGCAGCAGCTGACTCCAAGCCTCCTGCAGAGCAGACGCGCAGATCAGCGGGACAGCGGGGAGCACCCCGAAGAGACCCCCACAGCCATGGCCACCTAAGTTCTGACAAAGATGCTAAAAACACACTGGAGAAATATCAGCCTCTTCAGCAAACTGGGGCAAACTGGATACATGCAGAAGAATGCAATGGTACCTGCCTCTTGACTGTACAAAGTGGTTTCAAAATGGATCAAAGACCTCAGTGTCTGACCCAAAACTCTGAGCCTGCTACACGTGCCGCCGACTGGCTGGGTGACCAGGGTTGCTTGACACACCCAGAGCCCCTGACCTCCACGGTGGGAGGCAGAGGGTGTGAGGGATGGGCGCTCGCCCCCTCATCTCAGGAAGGGAAGGCCTCAGGGGTCTGGGGCATTCATCAGAGCCTTCATGACCTGGCTAGACACAGAAAGATTCCTGGATCCCAAAAGGGCCAAAATAGCTCACTGGGATTATATTTCATGTGTGAAGTCACAGTTATTCATTGGGAAAACAGCTCTAGGAGAAGGAAAAGGAAAAGGAGTCCTCTCTCATACCAAGGAAGGAGCCTCCTCGCGAGCAGACTCCGGGGGGGAAGAAACGCCTAAATAAGCTGGACCAATCCAAATCCAACTCCCATTATTTCCCCTCCCGCTTCTCGACCTCCTCTCCTCTTTCCTCTCCTCCTCTCCTCCTTCTGTTTCTCCTCCTCTCCTTCCTCTTTCTCCTCCTTCACCTCCTCCTCCCTTTTTCTCTCCCTCCCCCTCCTTCCACTCCCTTCTCCCTCTCCTCCCTCTTCTTCCTCTTCCTCCCCTTCCTCTTTCACCTCCTCCTCCTTCTACTCCTTCTCTTCCCCTCAGTGGACACTGTGACTGCGTTCCATTTCTGCCCTGGTCCCTGGAGCTGCCTCCGGCTCACAGCGCTGTCCCCAGGTCACGGTGCAAAGGGCTCTCTCGGTCTTTGACAGGAGTTCTCTACCCTTTGCCAAATCCTTTGTAGAGCTATGGAGAAATATGTTTTTCTTTTAGACATGTTGACCTTTTTTTTAAAAAAACTCAGTTTAGGGCATCCATCATGCAGCAACGAAAGGGAGGAAATCTAATTCTGAAGTACCCGGCTTACTCCACCCTAACTGTGTTGGCTTCTCTTTCTTCCCTGCCAGGGATTAACCATGCCACAAAGAGAAGCTTGTGTTTTGTTGCTTCCACTAAAGATGCTTTAGAACTTTCTCCACTGTGATTGATAGTTAATCTCCCTAATTACTCCAGAGAAGGGCACCGGGCCAGCGAGAAAGCAGGGAGTGGCTTGCCCTCCTTCCCCTGCTCTGAGGTCCTCCCCTACTCTGGGATCCCCTCTCTGGCTCTGTGGTCCTTTCCCTGCTCTGGGATCCCCTCTCTGGCTCTGTGGTCCTTTCCCTGCTCTGGGATCCCCTCTCTGGCTCTGTGGTCCTTTCCCTGCTCTGGGATCCCCTCTATGGCTCTGTGGTCCTTTCCTTGCTCTGGGATCCCACCTCTGGCTCTGTGGTCCTCCCCCTGCTCTGTGGTCCTCTCCCTGCTCCGTGGTCCTCCTTCTACCCTAACGCTAATAGAAAGGTTGGCACTCACTGCCCCCGATGACCAGCCCTGCAATGGGCACTCTGAGCACACAGCCTTTTTTTACATGTCTCCAACCATGACCCTGGGTCGGTCACTCTTCCTAGGGTCTGGGGGACTCACGGCAAGGCTGCCAACACCTACAACAAGGGACAGGGCTGAGCATTGTGGCTGGGCGCAGGCTGCGAGTTTGCTGTTTGTGAGTCCCGATAAGGTTGAACCATCTAAGAATGACCACGTGGAGATAGCAGCAGAAAAGGCGGGAATGGCCCTTCCAACCCCTCATATCAGCAGTGCAACGTGGGGAAAGTGGTCAAGACGAACCTTTCGGAACTCGGGGTAAACCGAAGGTTTGCAGAAACAGGGGCATAATCGCTCAAGATGGCGACTGGCTCTGGGTCAGAGAGGCAGCGAGGTGTCCTACCCCACCCATCCCTACCCTGGGCGGCCTGACACTCAGCGTTCCCAAAGTCCAGGCAGAGTAGCAGCTGCGGCCCTGGCCCAGCCCTGGAGAAGCGCCGTGGAGGGTGATGGTCTTTACGGCAGCATGGCACAGGCTCACGGGAAGGGCAGGGACGGAAGGGCAGGGACGGGGAGCGTCTGAGAGGACAGAAAAGTCCAGAAAGCGACTTGGGGAAGCTCCTGGACATCCATGGACTCCCGAAGGCAGTGGTGTGCCCACAGGCAAGGTGCCCCACGAGGGCTGGGCACATGCTATGATGTCATGCAGAGGGCTGGGCACACGCCATGATGTGCCCACAGAGGGTTTGGCACATGCTGTGATGTGCACGCTGGCTTCATGCTCCTGATAAATTCGAGACCAAATAGCTTTAGAAGGGAACAAGGGGCTTCAGTCTTTCTTATGATTGTCCAGTTACAAGTTCCTTGTCCAGCTTGGCAGGAGAGTCTACACCAACACCGAGGGCCTGGAGAACTGGCCACACCATATTCATTACTGAGATGGAAAATCTCCTTTGCCAGACAGCATGTCTGTCAAATACATCAAAGAACGCCAGCTTCCTTAACCAGCTCCCTCCCTCTTTACCTACTCAGGGAATGGTCCCACCCACCATGGGCCGGCACCTCCCCATCCATCAATCTCCTGCAGGCTTGCTTAGGACTTAACTACTTCACAAATGTGCCCGAGCTCAAACCTTTAATTTCCAAGTTGACACCTGTAGCTAACTATGGCGCCCAGAAAGGGTTAAGCAGGCCTGTCCCTCGGGGATTGTGTGAAGCTGAGGCTCTGTACCAGCCTGAAGGGAGACCCACACGCTGCCCCTCAGCGGCGTGCCCAAGAGCTGGAGATCACCCCAGTACACACAGCAGCTTGCAGCAAAGGCTTTGAACACACACACACAAACACCGAGAGAGAGAGAGAGAGAGAGAGAGAGAGAGAGAGAGAGAGAGAGAGACGGAGAGAGAGAGAGAGAGAGAGAGAGAGAGCAGCCCTCAGCAAGGCTGCGAGGATGCCTGTCCAGGCGCTCAGGAAGGCTGCGTACAGCCACAAGCTGCCAGCCAAGCTGAGCTTAGTCGGTGGCCATGCATGACTGAAAGATCACCGAGCATGTCCAGCCTCAGGGCCCTACAAGGAGGACACGCTCACAGACAGCGTAGCTGCTGCTCCAATGTCCAAGAACAGGCTGGGCAGGATGCGGGAGTGACCTTTGGGCCAATCAGACCAGACCACAAGTACATCTCAAAGAAGCTGCATCATCTGGCTTCGGAAACAAGGAATTTAAGTCAGCTCTTTCAGACAGGTTTAAGGACAAAAAATAAATCATAGCTAAAGACCAGAAGGGAAACTTCGCAACTATATCTCACCACAGAGATGAATGGAGAGAGCCATCTTTATTTTTATTTTAAGCTGATACATAACAGCAAAAAATGTGCATTAATGTGTATGTACTCATGTGCTAGCATTTTGTTTCAACACATGTGTACTTGGCATGATGCTCAACTGCCACAGTCCGTAACCAACCATGATGTTTTTTGACAAGGTCAGGACATGGGGAAAACTGCTTCAAGGAAGAGTTTTCCAGAAACAGGACATGGCTTATTTGGAATATATGAGAGAAATGTGGGGGTTCTCAGGCCTACAGCCTGCTCTCTGGGGAATGAAAATGCTGTAGTTGTTAAGGACTCCTCTCTTTTTGTAAATTGAGTTTTGCCTCTTGTCTGCATAGACAACGACAGGCAAATTCCTTCCTCTAGGAATTGGGTTTGCCTCCTATCTGTTCTTAGATCTCTTTTGTTTTCCTTAGGACTTCCTAGGTTATCACCTCTCCCTACAGTTCCTTCTCTATGCATTTGAGATATGTTAATGTACCAGCCAGGTAAATCTGCTTTGAAGCGTTCATTGTCCGCTCCCTTTTAACAACTTAAATGTCAGGCCTGCTTTTAACTTTACCTAGAGACATCATGTCTGGTCCCACACAACAAGTAGATGTCACTCCTGCCTTTTCTTTGTTAGTCAGAATGTATATACGCTGATTCTAAAGAGATTGGAGAGTAATTTCAAGAGTCCAAAGTAATTTCAAGGTAGGTAAAATTCCTTCAAATATGACTCTTGCTGAACTAATTCAGAAATGCAATAAATATGAGATTATGCCATCTGTTCACAAGAATCAGTACACAACTATTTCTCTTAAAGTACATAAGTTATTAGAAAATAAAAAGAAAATGAATCCTAATACAGTTCCTACCATTATGACCAAATATAGGCCATCTTATATGATAGCAGCTAGAATTTGGTATCCTCCAGAAGGAAAAATCAATGTATGGCATGCGCCCCCTCCATCAAATTCACCTTTACCATTTACAGGAGTATATAATAGATATGGCACATGTATAGTTAATTGTAATGAAAAACACGTTCCTTATTGAACTCTAAATTCTATGGACAGATTAAAAAAGGAGCTCAACCTCCTTGTGTATTTTAACTAAATCATAAAAACAGTCTTTATTAAAACAATGACAGCAGTGTGGACCTAGATTCTGTGGCTATTTGGTGGAGCATTGTAGAAAGATTTGGAGATACTGGGGGAATGGAATGGAGCCTGTTAATGTGTAATAGGTCCTATTTGTGCCTTTACCCTCAAACAGTGGGTTAGGTACTTAAAAATTGTTTACACAAAAGGTGATTCCTGCTGAGCACATTGAATAGGAGACTGGGAGGGTACGTGTCTCTTTGTTTATCTCTGTTTGTGGGTGTCGTGATGCATTCTTTGCCCCTACCCTAGATTTTCTAATATAAGCTCTGCTGTAAACATCCATAAACGAGTTCAGATTCACTAGCCCGGAGCTGCATGTCTGCCGTTCTCCATCTCCGCCAACTCCTTGTTCATCTGTCGGGTTCTTGGATTCAAGCTGCGGCAGGACTGCCGCAATCAACTGAAGTCGGATTCGTTGAGCCCTCCCCACACGTCATGCTTCTCCGGTGAAAACGTTCAGAATTCCTGTTCCTAGACATGTGCACCACATAGCCTGTCCTGTCGCTCTGGCCGCCGTGCCTGCAGAGCACACTAACCTTGGTCCTGTCCAGCTGCGACTTTGCTCCTGCTGGTCGGCATCCCCCCATTTCCTACTTGTGTGAGGGCCACTTACTTGGAGGCTGTGTGTGAGTAAGATCGAGGTGCGCGTCAGCTTGTGTGGATCATTCTGCTTGGCTTTAAGCGGCTCTGCTCTTTACATGCTGTTGCAAATGGCTGGGTTTCCTGGCTTGTTGGTATCCTTGTTTGGTGTGTGTGTGTGTGTGTGTGTGTGCGCGCGTGTGCGTGCATGTGTGGTGTGTGTGTGTGTGTGTGTGCGCACGCGCGCGCCTGTGTGTGCCTGTGGAGCCCCAAGGGTGACTTTGGGAATCATCCTGGATTACTTCTACCTCTTATTTGCTTTGCTCTGGAGTTTCTCAGGCTCTGATTTCCAGGATCAGAAGTACAGGACACCTGGCATTCTATGTGCAATCTGGGATCTGCGTTCAGGACCCTCTGCTTGCGAGGCAGAGGCTCTGCCCTTGAGCTGTCTCTCTGACCCCTTGTTTGGGTTTCGAGATGGTTTTCGCAATGCGGCTGCAAATTTGCTGTGCAGCCCAGGCTGGTCTTGAACTCCTGGTCTTTTTGCCCCAAGTACTGGGTCCCCAGGACCTGCGCTGCCTGGCCAGCAGATTCCTGGCTTTTTAGGCCTGGATGGTATTTTGTAGAGGACAAGGGCCACCTTTGCTATGTTCGTTACCAGTGGATGAAGTCACCCATTCATTTGGCACAGGCTGCTTCCATTTCTTACTGCAGCACAGCACCGCGGAGATCATGGGGAGCAGGTGACTTGACAGCAGAATGTGTCTGTTTCTCCCCTTCAGACGTATGCCCAGTCGTGGGGTTGTGAGATGACAGCAGCTTTGCTTCTTTTGGGGTCTACACTAGTTTGCATCCTTGCCAGCAAAGCTGGGGCCCCTTCCCTCCTCATCCTCCCCAGCACTTGTTTTCATCTTGTTTTTCTTAAAGCACTGCACAGAAGTGGCTAGAGTGGAAGGGGACAGTGACGGATATAAAAGCTGCGCTCGTGGGAGTCGCAGTTACCAAGGAGACATCGGAGACGCAGAGAAGGGCAACGGGGTTTTTCCAACCTGGAGATCAGGAATTTAAAAGAATAAATGAGCAGTACCTGAGAGACATGCGAGACCACCTGGCGCCCAACACACAGTGGCGTGCCTTGAAGGGGGTCGAAGGAGAAAGGCCAGAAAGAAGAATGTGCAGTAGCGCATGCACACGTGATGTAGAAGCAAAAACATTCCAGGGGCTCGGCTAGCTCGAAGAGCCGCTGAGAGTGACCCGCGCCCGCGCACATGCTGACCAGCCACAGAAGGACAGAACTGCAGAGGGGAATCGCCCAAGCAGCAGAGAGAAAAGGCACCCCCATGCAGGAGTCCCAAGCCCCACGTAGGGGTCCCCAGGACACGTTCTGCCAAAAGGCAGAAGCAGCAGCTACTCGACAGGCAGAAGCGTGGTTGCACACAAGCTTTCTGCCTTCCGGCTCTCGCCTTTGACCCCCACATTCTCTGTGCCCCTCACACACTGTCTACACCACACTCCGTGAGACCCAGGCTGGAGCCGGCAGGAGCGGATGCCGCCTGAGAGGATCTCGGCAACCTCTGTGGTGTCAGGTGACTTTCCTGGGATCTAGGCCAGTGCCCAAGGGGCTGGCAAAGCCACCGGAGGGGTGGGGCACACCTGTGTGGCTGGAGGGGGCCTGGAGGGAGCCCTACACTGCCCCCCAGCCCTTTGGAGGCCTGTGTGGCTGCATGGCCCACCTCTGACGTACCTCACCCCCACCCAGAGAAACATGTCAGCATGACGCACACAGGTGGAGCCCGTCAAGGCCTCTGTCGCCTGTGTCCAGCTGTGGCAGGTAAGAAGGGGAAAGGCGCGCCGTTGAAACCCACTTTGAAAACATAAAGAACAGCACCAGGCTAAGTTGTTGGCATGCTCTGGAGAGAGGGAAAGAACTGAAGCAGCCCTCAAAGGAGAAGGGCCCCCCAACCCTGGGAGGAAGCAGCGCTGCGGTGCCCTGCACGGGTCTAATTAGAGAGCTCGCCAGTGGTGTGCAAATGAAGTGTTTACAGCCCTTCAGAGGAAAATGATTGTAATAACAGCTTGCGAGCCCCGGCCACGCTGATTGCACACTTCCTGCTGGAATCTCCGAGGTCTGTCATCAGCAGAAGGCAAGAGGCCAGCGAGCCTCTGGTGACACCATCGGGCTAGCCAGCATGTGGCCTTCACTCTTGTGGGACTGCTGAAGTGAGCTGGATGGCAGGCTGTGTGGCCCAGGGGCGAGTCCTCTTATAGACAGGGGTCAGTGTGTGTGCGTGCGCGTGTACTCCTGTGCATGTTCATGTATGTGCAGATATGTTTATACATGCGTGACACAGAGGTCAACCTTGAGTGCTGTTTCTTGGCTACTTAAGTGCCTTCCTTCCTCCCTTTCTCGCTCTTTCCATCCCTCCCTCCCCTTCCTTTATTCACTCCCTCCCACCTCTTTTCTCCTTCCCTTACCTCCTTCCCTCCCTCCATCTTTCTTTCCTTCTTCCCACATGCATGTAGCAGACAGACAAGACCACTAGGAAAGACCCAGGCGTGGAGAAGTGCAGTTGTCCGCTCTGCCAGGTGTTTTGTCAAATCGCTGAGAGAAGTAACCAGCACACGCAGCCTCCAGGGGGAAGTGGACAGCCAGCCCCTCTGTGCGGACTAGGGTCAGGCTCCACCGTAGACCTCAGGACGCACTTCTGACCGGAGCATGTCGATTCTTCTCTAATGCAGACGGCACAGCAGGATGTGTGTGAGGAGGCCAGGGAGGCACGTGAAACGTGGCATGTTGTTAGCGTGTCTGGGAAGCTCCAGGATGACGCTCGTTCTGTCCTGCCTCCTAGCAGCACATGGTGTCAGATTGGTGGCCTGTGCCTTGTGTCCACCAGACCCACCTGCCGCTCTGCCACGACCCTCGGGAGGCCCAGGGAGTGTGGCGCGCACACCCGTCAGCACAGCTCAGCGCAGGCCAAGGCTCGGCCTTGCATTAGCTGCTCTCCTGCCCCTGAAACACCCATGACAAGCAGCCTAAGGAAGGTAGGGTTTATCCCGGCTCCCAGTTCAGGAGAAGCTGTCCGTCATGACAGAGAAGGCACCATGAGAGAGCTTGAAGCATACGGTCTCATCCTACCCAAGATGCAGAGGGAAACAAATTAATGAATGCTTCAGAGCACTCAGCTCAGAGAATGGCCATGCCCAGGATTCGGATGGGCCTTCCTGCCTCAGGTGAAATGGTCAAGACAGTCCGCACAGGCCCAGGTGAAGCCACATTATGTCAGTGAGCACTGAGACTCATCAACAGATCTGACAGAGAACCCGGCTGCGTCTCCGGGACCTTCCACTCTACAGGCCTTTCCCGTGAGCTACTATTCACTGGCCTGGACGTCACACCAAGGAGAGACTTCACGACGCACAAACGCACTTATGGACACTCCCAACAAAGAGAATTTCTTTGTAACTATAAAACACTGGAAACATCCATAATGGCCTCCCCCAGGACACACATCAAATTATCTCAGGCTGACTTGACAATGGAGCTCTATGCATCCATGAGAAAAGTGAGAAGTGTCGCTTGACGCTCTTACAGAAGGCGTGATAGGCCGTTGGTCCATCAACGGAATGTGCAAGCAGGCATTCACAGCACGCTGACTTCCGCACGACAAAGGAAAACAAGCAAGAAACAGCACCTACGTTCCTCGCTGCAGAAGGAAGCCATAAGCCAGGGACTAATGAGCCGAATGGGGAAGGAACATGAAGCGTGGGACAGGGAGCGCGGTGCTCCTTGGAGGTGCCCCATCCCTCAGGACGAGCGGTGCCCCAGGGCTCACCCCGTCCCTGTACAGTTGCTGTAGTTCTCCTCCAGCCTTGGCAGCCCATTGCCGTGCTGAGGATCGCGTGGCGTGTGTATGGCTTTGGGAAGGCTTGTCCCGCCCTTTCTGGGACCTCGACACTCTGAATATCGCCTTTCTCCTGCGACCCGAAAACCTTTTCTCGTGTCGCTACCAAGGATGGGGAACCCCTGGGCACACCAGGATAGGTGGTCTGCGAGGATCTCTGTCTGTCTAGGAGGGTCGCCGAGGGCCAGCGCAGTCCTGTGGCCCCCTTGATGGGAACAAACAGAGGTCAGCCACGCAGTTCACATTCCCAGAACACTGGAAAGATGCGCATTCATCCCGCCCTGGCCCCGAACTGTTGCTTTTGGCTCCAGAACAGCAAAGTGCGAATGATTGATGCAGAGGCAGAACCTGAGGGAATCAGCGCTGACCTAGCATGACCCAGGGGACCCTTCAGCCCAACCTGGCCCAAGGCCCCGCCAACCAACAAAATGGCCAGAGCAGCTGCAGGTTGCCGAGGGCCCCAAAGCAAGGTGAACGGCCTCAGCCTGCGGGAGTCACACTGCGGAGCCGAGCTCTGGTCCTTGGGAAAGGAGGGGGGTCAGCGAGGCTGCGGGGTGGGGGAGCCTCCCCACTCCTCCTCACCCCTACAAGTTCAACTGGGTGCCACAGGATGGGCCAGCTTCTGAACATCCCCTTGTGCTCTGCCAAGCAAGGCACAAACCTAAAAATCTTCACACAGGGCTCGTTCATTAAATGTCAGCACAAGAGAGACGGCGCGGCCCCTTTTAAATGTGGTTTCTGCTCAAGCGAGGGGGAGGAGAGCCGCTTAGGACGCTGTAGGTTCCTAGCATCAAGCATCTGTCTGGGGGACTCTGGAGGGTCTCAGCGCTGTCTCAGTGTTGGGATCCCAGAGCAAGGCTTGGGGACCTGTGTTTGCAGGGTGCCACACGGTGCACAGGAGAGGAGTTCCCACAGTGTGAAGGCTCCTGAGAGCTGAAATCTCATTCAAGGTCACAGACCTGAGTCCTCCGGCTCCCACCCCTTCCCCTTTCTGGCCAGAAACTTCAAGCGTCTGAAATAGGCTGCGATGGAGATACAGCAGCGGAGGTCTCACCTGAGGGGAGGCTCCCCCTGAGATCCCAGGTCCTGTCACATCATCAGACAGCTTGTCAGACCCTCCCTGCTCAGAGGAACAGAGTGAATGAGTGTGAAAGGAGAAGAGAGTGAGGTGCAGGGTGAGGCATGTCTGTCCGTCACCCCTGACTCCCAGGGACGCCGGGTCCAGCTCCCAGCCTGCACTGCCCGTCCACCTGCTGTGAGCAGACTAGTGACTTTGCAGAGACTTAATATCCAAGATTCACTTTCCAGTTGATACCAACAGTCGAAGCTGAGGCGGCCCTGGCTCCCTTACCTGGTGTGTCATCGCTGCTTTTTCCTTTGCTTCCATGTGTCTCTGCGCCTTTTCTAGACGTGACACATTTCTTGAAATCCCTCTTCCCCCCAGAAGCGATCTGAAAACCGGCACCCTCTCTCTAAATAAGGAGAAACAAGTTTTGTCACCATGTTCATGGGGTAGAAGGGAGCAGGCTCCGTCCAGGCTGCGTCTCCCCTGTTGTAGAGTATTATTGGCATCACTTGGCATGCCCAGCAGAGGTGTGGGCACTCACCATCTGGGGGGGGCTCTTGGGCTCTGCCCCATGTGGGTTATTGACTCTTAAGAGCTCCACACATCCGTCTTCCATTCAGCAGTGTCTCCTCATGGTGTTCTAGGGCTTTCCACGTGCTGTCAGCGAGCATCTTCATGATCACCAGCCCTCTGGAAGGGCGTGTCTGCTCCTGCCTCACCCTGACTCGATTACCGCCTTTCTCTCTGAGATGCTGACAACCTCGCTTCAAGCCTTTTTCAGATTGTCCTTCCTCTCCTGCCCCTCCAGAGCCCCGGGCACACAGACGGTCGTCCAGCCTGCAGGTCTCTCCTGATCCAGGCTTTTCCAGCACTGTGTCCTTCAGAGGTGGGGTAGACCAGTTGGAGGTGCGGCGCTCTGCCAAGCAAAGTTGCAGGCGCTTTCCGGGTACTTCCCGGTGGAGATGAAGCTAAGCCCCAGAAAGCATTCTGCAGGCCTCTGTCTCCACTGCGGCCTGTGTGGGGCAGATTTACTCACACCTTGCTGTGAGCCTCGCCTGTCGGGCAGCGGTGGGCTTGGGTCATGCTTGTGAGCTCTGTCCGCTGGCATCTGTGCCCAGTTGGCAGCTGACTCTGTGCTGCACCTGGTACTTAGTCCCTCGGCGAGGGGTGAGGAACCCGCACTGCAGCGTGGCCTCTGAGCCTGCTGTCCTGCAGTCCACCCGGGGCTTATGGTTTGTGACATGGGCTTAGGGTCTTACAAAAGGCAGAGAGCCTTTGGCTCAGCTGCCCTGGCTTTTTGGAAACAAAACATCACCAAGGTGGGTGAGCAGCTTGAAGTTGGACAGGGAGAAAAAAATTATATAGAAAAACAAAGATCACCGTCCCCCAAATATCTCCTGCGGAGGGGGATGAGCCACCCTTGGAGAACAATGGGTCTTTAAGGACAATGTGACAGCCACAGGGTCCAGAGCTCAGGGAGATGGGGCATTCAGTGCGGCCCCAAGTCCAGCTGACCTCTGGTTATCAATAAAATGCTCACTGGTTTAACGTACTGTCTTCAGTAAACTGGAGAACAGACTGTTTGCGTGACTTACCACTATGGTAAGAATGTTTTCCATGTCTCTCTTTTTTTTTTTTAATTTTTTTTATTATTATTATTTATTCAACTGTGTGCATGTGCGTGTGTATCTGTGTGTGCCTGTGTCTGTGTATGTGTAGAACCACGGACGAATTCGCGAACCACCATGGACTCCTCCATCTCCTTCTGCCCAGGGATTCACAGGCTCCGCCCTACCAGGACCAGAAGCGCAGGCCGCCCTGCTTCTGCCTGGCGTCTATACGTGGGATCTGGGATCCGAACTCGGGACCTTCCGCCTGCAAGGCGGAGGCTTAACCCTTGAGCCACCTCTCCAGCCCCGTTTTCCATGTCTCTTCCAGAGGCACGCTTTCCTTCATGACCCGCTCCAGGATATGCGGCCTCCAGAGGCTGAGGGTCTGTCTACACTGACCTCGTCCCCACGAGAGGGTGGGCTGATGAGGTGATGGGCTTTGGGTCCTTGTCCTGCAGACTCCCTGAACTTCAGTGGCGCCGGTGCTTGTGCCCTGTTGGGTCCACCTGGACTATAAGAAGTGCGGGCTCTGCTGCATTGCCGATCTAATGCAGGGCGAAGCTCTGAAGATGGCATCCTTATGGGTTGGGGTGGGCTCCGAATCCAGCGCCACCGAAACCCAGAGGGGCACGTGTAGATAAAGGCAGGCACTGGAGCACTGAACCTGCACCCCGAATAGCACCAGAGGCTGACCAAGGCCTGGCACAGTCTGAGGAGGAACCACCGGGGGGGAAGGAGAGAGGAGGACTGAGGATGGGTTTCTGCAGTGTGAAATGACCAGCTGTGACCCTGTGGGCCAGTGCAGGGACAACTGGGTAAGACTTGAACTTGTCCCGGGGTCCCTCGCGGGCCTGCAATTGTAATCAGGATATCAGGGCATAGGTGGGAGTGAAAAACGTCACACAATCACAGCCACAGCCAGATCTGCAGCTGCGCAGCTGCGGGGGGGGGCAGTCTAGGCAAAGGAGCACACGTGGTTTACATGAGCAGCAACAGTTTCCTAAAGAGACACACATGGGCTGGGAGATGGTGCCAGGGCCCCTCCAAGTGTGTCTCTGAAGCCCATCTCTCCCTGGCTAGCCGATGTCACAATGTCTCAAGTCCTGGACGGGAAGAATCTAAGCCAACACCCACTGTATCTTTGCCAACGCTCAGAGCATCCTCCCTCTTCCCCTTTTGAAGGTGGGCGACTTCCTACAGCCAGCGCCCTGGTGCCCCTCCCACTTCCTGGAGAGCAGTAGGGGGCTGTGGGACACCCTGTGCTGTTGGCTCTGGGTCTCTGGTCCTGGGAACTGACCGGCCTCTGTGACTGTCAGACAGCCCCAACCAGGAGGATGGGGTGGCTGGCGTAGGACACCCCCTGGACTGCACCCACTAACTGGACCTCAGCAACTGCCAGACCCAGGGAGTCTGGGAAGTCCATTCCAGCCAGCTAGTGCTGAGAACGAGGGTTGACTGACAGCTGCTCACACACGGAAAGTTGCAGCTATCCATGTTGGTGATGGCATGAGAGGAACGTTTTATGGGGCACAGAAGGGTCCTTTGAGCACTACTCCTCCTGGCCAGGACCCAAGCACACACGGGAGGGGGGCTGCTGGCCCTGAGTCAGCAGGCAGATGTCCAGGGTGGAGACAGAGGTACCACCACTGAAGGAGGGAAGTGTGGCCGCCAGCCCGCCACATGCCTCTGGTGGCTACAGGCTCATTGATGGAGTCCTCCTCTCCCTCTTCCTGGGGCTGTCTGACCCTCAGGGAACCTAGCCAGTTCCCCAGGGAGCCTTTTGCGCTCTGTGACTCCTTCTACATTGTGGCCGTGGCTGCAGCCCGTGTTGTGGGGTTGTGTCTTCATCTGCGTCACAACTGTGTTCACAGATTACGGCTCCATCTCTACTTTTGATATATTTTGTGTGTGCGCGCAAGTGTGTCTGTGTGTGTGCGCGCGTGTGTCCCTGTGTATCACAGGCACCATGTGTGCCTGTGAGACCCAAGGGTGATTTCGTGCTACCTCCTCTTTGCTTTGCTATGGATTTTCCCAGTCTCTACCATCCAGGGTCAGAAATACAGGTCGCTGCCATTTCCTCCTGGCATTTTGATGTGAGATCTGGGATCCGAACTCAGGACTTTCTGCTTGTTGAATAGAGGCTTAACCCCTGAGCCATCTCTTCAGCCCTTCATCTCTGCTTTTGATCAGTTGAATCATGTGACCCATGAAACTTCCCCATCCTAGGAGAAGCTCCCATCCTGCTAGATGAGGTGGGCAAGGAGCCTGTTGTCCCTGTGTGGACAAACACATGGGCATGTGCTTTTTTAAAAATTTTTATTTATTCAATTGTGCGTGTGTGCGTATGTATGTGTGCGCGCGCGTCTGTGTGTGTGTAGAACCACGGACAAATTCGCGAACCACCATGGACGCCCCCACCTCCTTCTGCCCGGGGATTCACAGGCTCCACCCTA
Source organism: Typhlomys cinereus (assembly GCA_023101885.1). Lineage (NCBI taxonomy): Eukaryota > Metazoa > Chordata > Mammalia > Rodentia > Platacanthomyidae > Typhlomys > Typhlomys cinereus. Next base: position 22,777,035 of record JALPQD010000001.1, read on the forward strand.
CTAGGACCAGAAGCGCAGGCCGCCCCCGCTTCCACCTGGCGTCTATACGTGGGATCTGGGATCCGAACTCAGGACTTTCCGCCTGCAAGGCGGAGGCTTAACCCCTGAGCCACCTCTCCAGCCCGGGGCATGTGCTTTTGAAGTCATTGGAACTGGGCCTTCGAGGTTCTGTGCAGGTTGGCACCGTGTTGCCTGAGCCCGGGCTGCAGACCATCTGGCCCCAGAGCGGGCGCCGACATCATAGGGTGCCGACAACCCTCTTCAGGGATGTCGGGGCCCCACGGTTCCCAGACTCTGCAGACTTCTGTTTCCAGTTGCCCCACCTCGTTCTACACCCTGGGCCAGACCTCGACCTCTCCCAGCTTCACTGCCCCCCCTCCTTCCAGGGACAACACAGGGTCCCTCAGCCCAAACCAGCACCTACTTCTGAGATTCCTCTTCATTGAGCAAACACCTGCTCCACTGTTCCACGACTTGGGGTCACAGATGGAGATCGACTGGACGTGGCTCTGCCTGTAATCTCGGAGTGGGAGAGAAAGATGCTCTGTAAGCAAATACTGGATGCGCAAGTCATCTCTAATGTCACTAGGGAGATGGATTCCATGAGAGAGGAAGAGCAGGAAGTGGCAGGGCCTCCTGGGCCTCCCACGCTGACCCTCGTGTGAGACCCAAAGGGTGAGCAAGCTGAGGCCTCGACACGGTGCTTCTTAGAGCCCCCTTCATTCCTTTCTTTCTTCTCTCCCTCCCTCTGCCCTCCCTGCCCTCTCTTCCATTCTTCCTTCCCTTCTCCCTTCCTCTCTCACGCCCTTCCTCCTTCCTTCCATTCTTCCTTTTTCCCTGCTTCCCTTCTCTTATCTTTTTCGTCTTAAATCTTGATAGCCCAGACAGGTCTTGAACCTGTAATCCCTCTGCCTCAGTGTTGTCCCACCACACCTGGTGTGTCTCAGGGCCCCAGGGATTGGGCAGGACTCCTGGGCACCACCCTGGCTGTGGCTGGTGCATCTTCACACGCCTGAACTCTCTGGAGTCCACGCCCCTTGCCTGTCAGTCAGCTCCTGGTCCACAGTCATGGGTTTTGCTAGCACAGCAGACCAGGTTCCCAGATTCCAGAATGTTCTCTTGATGCAGCAGCACAGTGTGCTCCTTTCTCACTGCTGAGCCTCTACCCTGTGCTCCCTACAGACTGTCCGCAGTGGGGTGAGGGGGGGTTTTCTCCCATGTGTGTCCTGCAGCGGCCTGCTGTGTTCAGAAGTGTCTCGGCCTCTCGGGGTCTCCGCTGCGTCTGTCCCTCCGTCTGCTGCATGGATGCTCAGCATCTGTCCCGCTCTGTGACCTCTGCGTCCCACGCTGTCTGCTCCAGGCTGGGGAGGCTTCCTGGCATCCCCTGGTGCCGGGACTCAGTCTTTGTTCATTTCTTGGTATGTGAGTTCAGGGTCCCCAGCTGCCCCTACAGCCCCACCCACCGGCCATGAGTGTGGATGGTCCTCTGACAGGCTTCATCCTCCCCCCCCCCCCCGCCTCCCACCTCACCTCCAGCCTCACCCTCTCCCCGCCTCACTGCCAGACAGAGATGGCTGGATTCTTCTTTTCTCCACATCTCTCTGGTGCAGGGCGGAAGCAGCCCACCATCAACAGCTTTGCCCCTCTCTTCCCAGAGCTATTGTCTCAGCCCTGGGCTCTTCCTCTGGCTCAGCTCAGGAGAGACCACCTCCCCACCCACCAGTGGGGGACTCGCTGCCACATGTGATGGGGCTGCTTTGCACATAGCACCCAGCTCAGTCAATGGCCCACAGCCCAGTTGTGGGGAGAAAAGGCCATCCTGGCCTCCATGAGCCCCCCCACCTGAGGTCTGAATACTGTCACACTCCCCTTTGAGCGTTTTACACAAGTATTTACTATCTGCTAAGTTTCCAGGACTGTGATGTCACTGATAATGTTGGGCAATAAACAATTCAACCCTAAACAAACACCTGTGTCTCAGCTGGCCTGTATGCTGCTGACAAATTCAAGACCAGACCACTTAAGGGGATACAGGAGTTTATCCATCCTTAAGATTCTGGGTTACAGTTCCTTGTCCAGGTTGGCAGGAGAGCTCATACCCAGTATACCACATCCACGGGATCACTGAGAGAGATCCTCACTTGCCACAAAGCAGATCTGGCCAAATGTCCCAAAGGATGCCAATTTCTTCAACCAGCTCCTCCATCTTATTCACCTCCTCGGACTAGTCCCACCCACCATGGGCTGGGCCTCCCTATCAGACGCTTCCTGCAGGCTCTCTCAGCTATTAATTCTTCACAAATGTGCCCAGAGCTCTGAGCCTTCGCTTGTCAAGTTGACACCTGTAGCTAACTATGACAACAGGCCACGTCAAGGTTTTAATAAAAGAGAGTTGTCATAGTTAGGCACAGGTGTCAACTTGATGGTTGAGGGTTTGGGCTCTGGGCACATTTGTGGAGAATTAGTGGTTGGGTTAAGCCCAGAGCAAACCTGCAGGAGATTGTCTAGCTGATGAGGAAAACCCAGCCTATGGTGGGTGGGACTAGACCCTGAACAGGTGAATAAATCACAGAGAGCTGGTTGAGAGAGTCAGCACCCTTCTTACACTTGGCCAGACATGCTGGTTTGGCAAGTAAGGATTGTCCATCTCTCAGCCATTATGTGATGATGGTGTGGCCAGTTCCCTCTGCCCTGGTGTTGGTGCGTGCTCTCCTGTCAAGCTGGACTATCAGTAAGAAAACAAATCCCTTGTACCCTAAAGCCATTTGATGGTCATTTATCAGCAACCATGCAGGCAAACTGCAACAAGAGTGAATCCATCTTTTTATTCCTTCTTTTAATAAAGAAAATGAAACTATGAAAATTGCCTTTGAAAACGGATACTTGGAAAAAATCTGCTGTTATGTAATTTTGTGGTTTTAAATATATTTGTCATCCACAAAATTTCTGAAACTTAAGCACAAAGTTTTTTTCTAATGTCTTTGAAACTATTCCAAATGCGGGGATCTTCTGAATTTTAAATGCATTTGTTAAAAAAGTGTAACTCCTCTCAGTTAATTTGAAACCATAAATTATGGTCATTAGGGGAAACTAATGCAGACAAAATGTTAACAAAGACATTTGCATAGTTGGCAATGGTATTTTAAAATTAATTTTAAAAAAATTACATCATTGTCCACTTTGAATCTTTGTGAGTTTCTTTGTGATAATCTTTATTAAGACAATCATAGTTACTAACACCAAGCTACAAACTAAAGTAAGCTTAGAAGCTTTGAAGTCACTGCACCACAAACTATCAATCCAGGCAGCCTGGAACAATCTGCTCAAAGTTCCTTAGTACAACAGCAAAGTGTTGTACAGCCAAGAGGGAGTGGGCAAGGGGCAGGGGTCAGGCAAGCACGCAGGTGGGGTGCAGGCAGGCAGGTGGGATGTAGGTAGGCAGGTGGGGTGCAGGCAGGCAGGTGGGATGTAGGTAGGCAGGTGGGGTGCAGGCAGGCAGGTGGGATGTAGGTAGGCAGGTGGGGTGCAGGCAGGCAGGTGGGGGGCATGCAGGCAGATGGGGGGCATGCAGGTGGGCAAGCAGTGCATTTGCTGGTGTTGAGTCCTCCCCTCGCCCCAAGCCTGTGCTGCCCTAGGAGCCCTGCTTGGGTAGCGGCCCAGGCACATGGCTTTGTTCTGGCACAGGGCAGGGCTTTATGCAGTAGAAGATGTTGGGGTGCCCAGACTGGTGGAAGAAGAGGCTCTTTTGGCTCCGGGATCCCTCCTGACCTGGCCTGCAGGCAGCAGCAGAGCCTGTGCTCTGTCCTAAGTTCAGATGCACTGTTTAGGCAACTCCCCAGTGACTTTCCAGGGGTTCTCCGGGCACCCCCAGAAAGCAAGCGTGCGACTGCAGCATTCAGAGTAGTGTGGGTACCCACCTGTGGTTCCTGTGCTCTTGGAGGGTCCCTTGTTACAAGCAAGAATCCCTGGGGGTGGGCACGAGGGGTGGGGCTCGTGGTCTTTACTGCTCCTGGCTTCACTTCCTGCTGACCCTGGCTGCCGCTTCCCCTCTTTACCGTTCTTTCTTTCCAGCCTGGCAGGAAGTGGGCATAAGAAAAGGTGTCTGACAGAGACGACACCTTGGCAGCAGGCAGCAAAGAGAAGTCAGGTTGGAAGTCTAGTGGACTCATGGCACGAGGGCAAAGACTGTGACTCTCCCCTACTCCTCTATCCCCACCCCAGTTCCCCTAGCAGCCCAGGCACCAGGCCTGCAGCAAACACAGCGAGTCATCCCCCCTCCCCGGGGTCCACGGCAGGAAGGGCTGCTGGATGGAGGGGCCACAGAGCAGACTGTCGCCCCCTGCAGGACCACACTGAGATCACCCACACACATTGTCTCCCAGGGGCCCAGTGCTGCAGGGGTCTCACTAGGTACTGATGGGGGCTGCTGTGTACTGAGCCTGCCTCTGACAGCGAAAAGAGCAGGGAACATGGACCATTCATTACTGATAAAGTAACTGTGGGGGGCAGGGTACTAGTGGGTACTACTGAGTATCATTGGGTACAGGTGGATACTACTGGGCACTGATGGATACTACAGAGTATTTCTCAGTACTGCTGGGTACTACTGGGTATTGTTGGGTACTGATGAGTACTGACAAAGTGCTATTGGGTACTTATGGGTCATGAGTTGGAAGATATTGACAGACCTTAAGAGTATACCGATGGTATTTTTGGTACCTGCTGGTACTGCTGGTATTAATGGATCTGCTGCTTTTGGGTGCTATTGGGTGCCAATGGATTCTGCAGGATTCTGGGGTACTGATGGTGATTTTGAATGTTGAGGGGTACTGGATGGGTGACTTCACATGCGGCTGGCTATTGGCAGGTGTGACCTATGCTGACAAATACAGCTGGATAGATGCAGAAGAGACAATCTAGTGGCCTTTTTTTGCTTTCTTCCCACAAGGGGTTGCCCCCAGCCACGTGTTCTGGGTGCCTGGCCAAGCCCCGTGCTGAGACCAGCGTGCACATCTGAACCATGAACCTGGGCCTCTGCCCAGCGTGCACATCTGAACCATGGCCCAGACCATGCATGTCTGCAGGAGGTGCTGGAGGCTGTTCCCCCAAGTGCCAGGTGCTAGAGGGCATCCAGGTGGAGGTTCCGGGAGTCACCTTGACCCATGTTCTGGGCTCCCCAGGTTCGTTTCCCACATCTGTTTGAACACAGAGCCCTCTTGTGACAGGGGGACCAGTGTGCCATGAAACCCTGGTTTGGGAAACTCATGTAACTCTCTGGAGGGGAACAGGGAAAGGATTTTAGTTTAGTTTTGGGCATGTGTATGTTGTGTTATGCATACGTGAGGGTTGCCTGTTCTGCACATGCATGAGGTTGCCAAGGGAGAACATCAGGAGTTTGTGTATAACACATGCATGTGAGGCTGCATGTCCTGCACATGCATGCAGAGGCCAAGGGAGAACGTTGGGTGTACTTGCTCTACTGTACTCTACGTTATATCCTTGAGGCGAGGTCTCTCACTGTTTTGGCTAGACTGGCTGGCCCCGGAGCTCCTGGGATTTGCATGTCTCCACCTGCTGGAGTTACAGGTATGTGTAGCCACGCCTGACTTCTAAGTGGGTGCTGGGAATTCAAACTCAGGTCTTCATACCTATACTGCAAGCACTCTTACCCACAAAACCGTCCCCTAGTTCTGAGACACAGCTAAAAGAACTGAGGGCTTTGGTGACAAGCAAGACAGAGCGGTGACAGCCACCTCCTGGTTCAGCGTCCTGGGGCGCTGGGCAGGCTAATGAGGGAGCAAACCACACAGACAGATCTTGCCGGGTGTAAGGTCTTCACGGTGTTCTAAATGCTGTGTGCTCTCTCCCCTCTGCTGGGGAAGAGCTGTGTGAGTATGTGGACCCCATGTGGTCCTGCCCCCACTTGTCCCAGGGTCCTGTGGACTCTCATCCTCCTCACCATTACTAGGCAAAGGGGTGGCTTTGGCGAGGGAGTTGGCAGGGCCCACTGGGGAACAGGGCCCAGTCGGGATGGACTGGAGGGATGGGGGAGGCCAGGAGGGAGGTTGGCGGTGTGGACCCCCACCCCAGCCTCACAGTGGGATCTTTCCTGATCCATGAGTGACCAGACCCCCACTCGTGACTTGCCTGGGCATCAGCTTCCTCAATGACAGAGACCAGAAACTTCAAGTGCAATGTGTGGACTGAGCAGGGCTTGGGGGGGGGTCACTGCCCTCAGCAGGTACCCTCATCTGTTGGGAAGCCTCACCTTTCAGACAGAGCTTGACAGGGACAGACCTTGGGGTAAACACTGACCAATCAGAGCATGTTGTGGGAAACTCCTTTCTATAGAGGGTGGGGCTGGAGAGTCTCGGGAGGCTGTGTGACGCCCACCCAGCCTCCTGGCTTCCCGGCCTGCTCAGTGACCGGAGGCTCAGACACCTCTGAGCTCCAGCAAATCCCTTATTCCCACTTCCTTGGGGGAGACAAGCGCTGGCCAAGGCACATCAGTTACCCTGAGTTATTTTAATCTGCTCGGAGAAGCATTTCTACCTTTGGGATTTGGACGAGTCATGAAAGAGACAGAGCTGTCCACTGAGGGAAGGCAAGCGGGACACTAGGAATTTGACTTATGGAGACAAACCCAAACACCCATCATTTTTCTGTTAAGATCTGGGACGAAGGAGGATCCCATGTGGCCTCGGGGTTCCTGCATTTTGTTTCTCAGAAGTAGACATTTTACATGACTGATTCTTTCATTAAAACATAATAGGATACTTGTATGTATGTAAATCTTCAATGAAAAGGAGAGACAGAGACACAGAGATACAAAATAGATGGATGGATGAATAGCTTGATGGATGGATAGACAGATAGATACAGGTGGATGGATAAGATGAATACCGTGAAATGCACACGCCATGACGTGCCCACACCATGAGGTGTGCTCACACTGGCTTGTGATCGGAAGCTGGAATGAATATCTCAGCTGCCAGAAGCACTCACCACACAGAGATAGGAGCACTCACCACACAGAGATAGGAGCACTCACCACACACAGATAGGAGCACTCACCACACACAGATAGGAGCACTCACCACACACAGATAGGAGCACTCACCACCACACACTCATCATGTGCAGACAGGAGCATTCACCACTGCACAGACAGGAGAACTCACCACACACATATAGAAGCACCCACTGTGAACAGGCAGAAGTACTCACTGTGTGCAGCTGGCCAACCTGAATTCTGCCTGCTTAGCCCAATGTAGCTGCAGCCTTGGATTGCTTGTCTAGATGGCGAGTCTCTGCGTAAAACCAATTTTTAATTTCTTTTAATAACGTCTTGAATTGGTTTAATTCCAAGAGAGTGAATAAAGGATGTGCCAGTTATATACACGTCATTTGACAATTGATGGCTGTACCTTTAAGCACACCTGTGAAGAATTACTCAATTAAGACAAGCCGTTAGCCAGCCTGTGGGAGGCCATCTGAGGGATGTAGGAAGACCCAGTTTATGTAGGCAGGGCTATTCCCTGGGCAGGTGGATAAGGTAGAGAGAGCTGATCCAGTATTTTGGCGTACAGGCACGCGGGCACGTAAGCAAGTCTGCTCTCTTCTCAGCTCGTGTGTGGAGCTGGTCAGTTCCCTCCGCGACTGCTGTTGGCACGAACTCTCCAGTGCTGCTGACAAACTGTAACCAAGAACAAGCCTCTCATTCCCCTAGGAGGTGTTCATGTCAGCAACAGAAGAGAGACTGAAACAAAGAGATTTTCAAATAATCAACAAAAACATCACCAATCAAATCTATAATCTAAATTTGCTCTGATTCCACAGCAAAACCTGCTCTTGGTCACTTTCCTCCAAGGCCAGCTTCCCCAGCGCTGCCCGCCAGATGTGTGTGCCGGCTCCCAGGCTGCATGCTCGTCCTTGCGTCACCGAATGCCGTGGGGAGTGGGATGCATGTCCTGCTCCAGCCGAGGAAGCGGCTGCCCCACCCTGCGCGCTGGCGCTCTTCAGTCGTGTTCTTCAGATCCATGGGCTCTGGGTACGCTTAGCGATGGCAGCCCTAAAGGAGGAAGGGAGAGCAAGCGGCCCTGCGGCTGCGTAGTCTCACGGCAACAAGACCCCTTCTCAAGGTTTCTATTCCCCTATTCCCAGGGAAAGCAGTCTCCACGTTCCCACCTGGTTGGGCACCTGGGTGGAGACCCGGACCCCTGGCTGTGGCTAGAGTTTGTCTTCTCCAGGGGGAAGAAGGAAGCAGCCTCTAGTTCATAGCTCGACGGGAAAGAACTTTGTAAGATGGCCGAGAACGAATGGGCCCTTCAGACGGGCACAGCACGCCATGCAGGAGAGCAAGTTCTATGGGTGACAGAAGGTTCCAGAGAACTCTTCTCCCCTATTAAGCCTACTCCAAGGTCAAAGGACCAGTGCCCGGGAGGAAGAGGCTCCTGACAGATGCTTCTTTCGCTGACACACTGAGGGATCCTCAGCCCTGGCCCTTAACTTCAGGTGTGTTGCCATGACAACAGAGAACCAGGTGTGTGTGTGTGTGTGTGTGTGTGTGTGTGTGTGTGTGTGTCTGCAGTGTGTGTGCAGGAGGAGAGAGATAAGGGCTCAAGTTCTGTTAGCTGACATCAGTGCGGGGTCATCCCCACATTAAAGGAAAATAAATCTACCACGTAAGGGCTTGGCTCACAGCACAGCAACCAGAGCCCTGGGAGCACAACAGTCAGAGCCAGGGAGCGCTGCACCCCTTCCTCACCGGTACCAGCCCAGCCGTATTCAGTCCCTGCTGAGCCCCTGCTCTCCAGGGGTCGCGCATGTCCCTGAGCTTGCTGCTCAGCTGCTGCACACTCCCAAGCTAACAAATATTTTTAAAAGTCATGTTAAAATTCTTCGCCCCCACTTTCTCCCCACAGATATCCCTCCTTTCTCACAGTGAGAGTCCAAAGCCGGGGGGCTGCATACCCAAACCAGAGCCAGCGCACACATGTGGCCTCTGGTGCCCTCCCTCGCATCCCCCCACCACCCCCATCCCTCACCCCATCTCTAAGGAGGACACTTGGCGGGAGTCCTCAGCATTGCTTTCTTGCAAGGATGTCAGAAATCTGGCTGGAGGTCCCGCAGCCTCCCCCGCCCCGCCTGCCTGCGCCAGTGTTCGGTTGCATCCCAAACATCTGGCTGCCTCTACAGGGCTGAGCAGTAGTCGTGAGCTTGTGTCACATCGGGCACTGGACCATCAGGCTACAGAGAGGACGGTCCTGGCATGGGGCTCACACTCCAGGTTGGCTGCGGAAGCTCTCCTGGCCCATGGCCTCTCCCCCATCCACCCGAGTCTTGCAGGGTTCCTCTCTGGCTAGAGGGCTGCTCTTTATCCTCCAAAGCAGCAGAAGGGACACTACGCGCCCCTCCTCCCCCCAGGGCTGCGAAGTCATCACTAGGCTCCTCCTCAGGGCCTGGTGGTATCAACCTGTGAACTGTTGAAGAGAGGGGCACTTCAGGGAAGGGTTTATGTGGAGGCCAGAACAAGCAAGTGCCACCACGAGGACCTACAATGATCTAGAACACACTTTAAAAATGAAAGGAGTTAGGCACAGTGGCACGTGCTTGTTTTCAAGTGCTGGGGAAGCAAAGACAGGAAGTCCTTGTGGCCACTGGCCTAACTGACAAATTCCAGGTCAATGAGAGACACCGTCTCAAGAAACAAGGTGGATGGGTCTTGAGACGCAGCATGCAAAGCTGGCCTCTGGCCTCCACTCAGAAGCACGCATGCATGCCATGCACACATACACCTATGTGAGCGCATGTGCACGCGCGCGCACACACACACACACACACACACTGCTGAGAAACACCCATTCCCCAAAAGCAGACCTCCTTGCAAGAGCCGTGGCCTGCCCGTCTCCCCACCCCCCCTTATCCGTCCTCCACCCACCGCCTGCTCCCAGGCTGATTTACCGCCCAGGAGAGTGAAGAAGCCCAGACTCGGCTCTCCTCACGGGACCACACTTCCTTGCCAACAGAGTTCAAGGTGAGGTCAGTTCTCCTCAGTGCTGGGCTCCCAGCCCCCTACCAAGCCAGTCCAGAGTGTCCCTTTGGGGGACAAAGACCTCTGAGCAGAGGGGCTCAGAACTGGGGAGGCCAGGGGCCAGCACCTGTGGGTTGGGGTGTGCAGGGACCTCCAGTAACTAGCTGGGGGGTGTGCAGAGACCTGCCGTGACCATCGGGGTGTGCCACAACACCAGCACCCTCAGACAGTGCCCGGGAAGCCAGGACTCTGGGGCGCTGCTGCGGCTCTCAGTGGTGGCCAACTTGAGTGAGTGCTGCCCGTGACCTCCAGAAGGGGTGGGGAGACGGGCAGGCCACGGCTCTCGCGAGGAGGTCTGCTTTCAGAGAATGGGTGTTTCTGAGCAGTGTGTGTGTGTGTGTGTGTGTGTGTGTGTGTAGGTATCATAGTTAAGCACAGGTGTCAACTTGACTGTTGAGGGTTTGAGCTCTTGGTACAGTTGTAGAGAGTTGATGGTTGAGTTAAGCCCACAGCAAACCTGAAGGAGATTGTCTAGCTGATGGGGAAGACCCAGCCCATGGTGGATGGGATTAGGCCCAGGATAAATCACAGAGAGCTGGTCGAGAGAGTTGGCATCCTTCTTTCACTTGACCAGACAAGCTGGTCTGGCAAGTAAGGATTGTCCATCTCTCAGCTGTTATATGGTGATGGTGACCAGTTCCCTCGGCCCTGGTGTTGGGTGCGAGCTCTCCCTTCAAGCTGGACTGAGAACTGTAACCAGACTGTCATAAGAAAATAAACTCCTTGTTCCCTTAAGCTGTGTGAAGGTCATTTATCAGCAACCATGCAGGCAGACTGCAACAATAGGTGTATGTGTGCATGGCATGCATGCTGTGTGTGCTTCTGAGTGGAGGCCAGAGGCCAGCTTTGCATGCCGCGTCTCAAGACCCATCCACCTTGTTTCTTGAGACAGTGTCTCTCATTGACCTGGAACTGTGTGCTGTGCTGGCCAGGCTAGCCTGCCTGATCTCCAAGATGCCAAGTCTTCCCAGGACCTGGTCACTCTCTCTGGGCTAGAAGAATGCTATGGCGGGCACTGCATTCCTCTGCCAAGGCAGCCTTGGTGAGCACCTCCGTCTTGGTGGGAAGCATTCCAAAGACCATCCTTGGACACCACTGCCCAACCTCGGGGATGCTACTGCCCCTGCCTTGGGGGATACCACTGCCCTAGCCTCAGGGGACATCACTGCCCCAGCCTAGGAGAGTCAGGAGGGTCGGTTGAGTTTGGTGCAGGTTCTTTGGTGCAGGTCAGTCCAACTCCAACCCCACCAGCTCCTGCCACTTACTAATGTGCCCAATGAATAACTTTCTTTCTTTGTTGAATGCCAGAATGTTTTGAAATCGGGGAGGTGTAGTTTAAACCAGCACAACTGGTAAGGCTTAGGAGCCATGAGGTCTGTGATCAGAGACAAGTATCAGGTGCTCCACACTGATACCTCAGACCCTCGTCTAGACGGAACCAGCTGGCTGCTCTTTGGCCCCCAGGTTATTCTTGACCTGACGCCCAGGAACATTGACCTGCTTCCTGCTTACTATTTACTGCAGTTACTCGGTGGGCTGCTGATAAATTCACAATGATACACTCCAAGGAGGAACCAAGGGTCTTATTCTTGCTCATGATTATCCAGTTAAAGTTCTTGATCCAACTTGGCAGGAGAGCCCACACCAAAACCAGAGGTCGAGAGGGCATCTGTCACACCGTATCCACAGAACTACTGAGAGAGTGACAATCCTCACTTGCCACACCAGCATGTCTGGCCAAGTGTACCAAAGGATGCCAACTTTCCTAACCAGTTCCTTCCACCTTATCCACTTGCCCAGGGGCTAGTCCTGCCCACCATAGTCTGGGCCTCCCCCCATTGACCAGACAATGTCCTGTAGGTTGTCCAGGGCTCAATTCAATTAGCAACTCTTGACAGAGCTTCAGTCTCAATGGTCAGGTTGACAAAATTATCCAACTACAGCAATGCTGGAAGCAGATGAATGCCTTTGTGAAGTGTTGAGCCTTTCCTCCTTGACTACTTCCTTCAATAGTTTTTGGGGTGCAGAAGTTTCTGAGCCTGTCAACTCTCCTGCAAATGTTGATCTCCCATGTCAGCAGCTAAGGGCCCATCAGCAGGTGAGGGCTTCTGCTTCCTACCTGCTCAAAGGCTTGAGGCCCTGTATTTCCTCAGTTATATCTCATCCAGGCCCTGGTGAACTGCAAATTCAGCTTGTGTCCCCAGTAGGGAAGAGAGGTCATCACTTCCAAAGGAGGCAGATCCCTCTTCCCCACACCACTAAAATACAGAAAGAGAACTGGACACAGACTCGCCCTCACCACCAGAGGTGTACCAGCCTTGTCTAGACAGGAGTGTGGGCAGGATATGACTGCCACTGACCAGCACACAGGGGGATGTGGGGAGCCCCAGGAGGGGCAGTGGCCACAGAGGCCCCTGCACACAGAGCAGAGCTGACAGGTGTAACGGGGTGCCAGGTGGGGGAGTGCTCCCCTCCTAGGGCAGCCTGGATCTGGGAGGGGAGGGGGGCTGTGCCCCAGGGACCAAGGGTCTTGGGCCCAGGAAGAGCCAGGCCCACTGGGAGCCAGCCCCTGTGCTCTGCGGTTCTGTCACACTGGTGGCCTCCTCATCCCGCGTTCCCCCAGCTTGTCATCGTAAATTTTTTGCTCCAGTTCAGAATTCTTCATATTTTAGAAAGTTATAAAAATCTCCTAGACTTTTCGAATACAAAGGAATGTGGAAAAACACTTGGGCTGAGACCATGACATGTGGGTGTGGGGACCCAGTCTGGCTCCCTCAGCTGAGTGACTCACGCGGACTTGCAACCGACCACCCTGAAGTCGGGCCTCTGTGTCCCTGACGGGCAGTTCCTGCTTGTCATGGGCCTCTGGGGTAGCTCAGGGGGAAGCTGGGGATTCAAGCCAGGGTTGTGCCAGGTTCTGGTGGGCACTGAGATGCTCTACATGCCTGTGGCACAGGTGAAGTTGGGCACAGGTGCCTACAACTGTCCAACATATCACAGCTAATAGTGGCTCTGCAGAACAGCCCATGCATCAGAATGCCCCGTCCTGTCCTGGTATCTGCCAGCTGGAGGCCTGAAGCCAAAGACCAACAGCCATGTCCACGTCTAACCAGCTCCCTCTGTTGGCAGTGACCATCGCCCATGACCACAGATGTCACTTTCGTCCTATGGATTAGAAGCTGTGTGTGTGGGGGGGTCTTGCTTATAAACCCCACAGGCAACCTAGGGTTGGGACCTGATCCCACCCTGCAGCTGGGGACCCAGCACTTGAGGTCCAGATGGGAGGCGACCACACCATGGACACCGGTCCTTTCCTACGGTCAGGTCTCTCTCAGCTGTACTGTGTTCAGTTCACTGTGGACTGGTTTCCCTTCATCAAGTGAGAAGCGCTTCACTTTCAAACCTGCAACACAGCAAAAAACTAAGGTCAACTCTGGGCACAATGAGGCGCTCCCATGGCCTGTAGAGGCCGCCCTCCCTCAGAGGTGGTCCTCCCACAGAGGCCACTCTCCCACAGAGGCGGTCCTCCCTTACACAGAGGCAGTCCTCCCGTAGCCTGTAGACACTTCATGCCTGCACAGCGAAGCAGCTACAGCACCCCTGAGGAACCCTCACAAAGGCTTGGCCTCACTCGTGACGATCCTCGTAGATGGTCCACCTCTTGCTTTGCTGTCAGAAGTGGACACTTGGTCTTTCTTTTCTCTTTAAGCTTGGCGTTTGTTTGTTTGTTTATCTATTTATTTATTTATCTATTTACTTGTTATGTGCAAGAGAGCACTTAAGTATGTGTACGGTGGAGACCCAAGGGTGACATTGGGAGTCATCGTGCATTGCTCTACCCCCTTATTGCTTTTCCCTGGGCTTTCCCAGGCTTTGTCTTCCAGGGCCATATCTGTCTGGCACTTTTACATAATATCTGGGAGTCTGAACTCAGGATGTTTTGCTTGGAAGGCAAAGGTGTTAGTTAACTTGTGAGCCATCTCCCCAGCCAAGTGTGGCATTTCTAAGACCCAGAAGAGGGCTGCACGCCTCCTGCAGGACCTGCTGGCTTTCATGCTGGCCTTGGGGGCTGTGACGGCCGGGCCTCGGGTGGTCCCCGTTGAAGCTACTTTTCTTGAGACAACACTCGTATGCAACATAAGGGAAAAAAGAAGGTTATTGGCTCAAGGTTCCTAATGGGCCATGGAGTCCACTATGGCAGGATCTCAGAGCAGACGCCGTGGCTGGAGGCAGAAGCAGGATCCCAGTTCAGGTCAGCAAGAGCAAAGCTGTGAGGAAGCAGGGTGGGCTGCAAACTCAGGGCCGCCCCTGTGGCATGCTGTGCCTTCCTCCAATGAGGCTCCCCACCTTCCTCCAGCGAGGCTCCCCACCTTCCTCCAGCGAGGCTCTCCACCTTCCTCTAGTGAGTCTCCCCATCTCCCAAAGATGCCATAACCTTCCCAAACATTAATATCATCTACGGAGTTGGCGCATGGGCCTGTGGGGGGACAGGTCACATTCTGAGTCACGATGGTCCCCGTCTCAGAGCAAGGTGGCTGTGGCCGGCACAGACATGGACTGCATGCACAGTCGGGTGTCCCAGGACAACAGATCCGTCCCCAGGCTGCACCAGTGGACGTCATAGCAAAGTGACCCTGAACTCATGCGGGACAGCTGGAGCCACAGGCACCCTTCACTCTGAGGGGCCCGGTCAGTGGAGGGTCATGTGACCATCACCGCGGCGGGGGAGGGGGGGTGTTTGCCCATTAGATGTGGCAATCTGGGTCGGGGCGGGGGCGGGGAGAGCAGAGCGCAGCACTGTTTACAAGTGCAGACCTGGAGCTGGGGCAGGACTGAGGGCCCAGCAGGGAGTTGGCACGCAGCTGACAGGGGAGGGAGAAGACACTTCAGAAACATCTGTGAATCACTCCCTGCTTGTGTAAGGCTGTGCTGTGACCCTGGGGAGCCCAAGAGTCACCAAATGCTGCCCCGTCCTTAGATGTTTAGCTTGTTTCCAAGGCAACAAATGGCTTCCTCCTCCCTGTTCTTCATTTTAAACTGCAAACTGAGCACCGAGCCAAGACCCCACGTGAGGCCACCAGGGACTGCCCGGGGCACTTCTAGGGAAGTGGGGCAAAAGCATTCCTGTTGTGGTAATGTTAAGCTGGTTTCCTTCTTTGCTTTGGCCGCCAGGAGGCTTGAAGCCTGACTTTCAGTCTCTCAGCAGCTGTAGGGGATCGTGTGAGGTACTGGGGGGCTCCGTTTGGTGCTTGGCTTCACTCCGACTTTACTTCAGCCTCTCCTATGGTACAAATGCAGGCCCTGGTGTCCAGGACTCCTGTCCTCTGGCCCAAGTTCCACGCTCTCGTGGAGCTCTCAGTGTTTGCAAACATCCCTCAGAGAGCTGGCGGCTCCTGTTGGGGAGCCCCAGGGAATGATGGGTACAGGAGAGCAGTCATGCCCTCCATCCGCACCTAGCCACTGCGCTTCTGCTGGGCTCCTGGAGGTCAGTTCTCACTCTTGGACATTACCCACTCACCGCTGGGAGGGGGCGTGTCCCGCGACAGGCAAGGCAGTTGGGCATCCCTGGGAAGCTCATAACCTGTCCACTTCCAGAGCATGACCCAGGCTCTGGGGACGTGTGCCTCGTCCGCAAGAGGGGTGGGGTAGCACCCTGCACTTGTCTGTGGCTTGGTGGCCACAGAGCTCAGGGGGCTGTGGACTTCCCCCATACTCCCTAAAGCTTAAGGACCTTTCACCTCTAGCCTGAACATCTACAAGATACCTGTGTAAGGCAGGGTGTGCCCCCAGCCGGGTGCCCCCAGCAAGCTGTTTGGTCAGTGTTTGCGTCAGTGCTGACCCTGTGTGTCCTGGTCACAAGCCAGCTTCCAGTCCAGGGGTTTGTGTTGTAGGAGTGGGTAGAGCACCCCACTGGAGGTGTTGAAACACCGTGTGCAGCAAGTGTCCCTTGTGCTTGTGTGTTGGAAACAGATTTTCTCACCCCAACCTGGAGCTTTCCGGTGCCCTTGCGGTTCTTGGACCCTTCGTTTTAGAAGCTTCACACGTCAGCTGGGCTTTCCCACATCAGTTAACGCAACCAAGACAGACCCTCAGAGCTATGCCCAGATGCCAACCCTAATCCAGAGAATCCCTCCTGGTGTGCCCGAGGCCTTTCCCCTAAGTTGATAATTAATACTAAACATCACACCTGAGACCGTGGGAGAAACGCTTTGCAGCAGACACGCCGCGGGGTCTGGTCTAGGCTGTGTACATGCTGTGTAAGAGGAGGCACCTTCAATGGGGAAGTCTGTTGTCCACAGAGCAGGAGGACAGAGGTGGTGCCTGGCCAGCCCTTGGAACTGCCACAGAGCACGTGGAGGACATTTCTCTGAGCCTTTGGATGCCGGGCAGCAAGACATTGGATGCTAGCGGTCAGGAGGGCTGCAGACAGACACCGGGACTGAAGACACAGAGCTCTTGCCTCGGGGCATCGTCCAGATGAGACTCACTGACTGGTCAATGCCAAAGGCATTAGGGAACCCATCTCCCGAATCCACAGCCCTAAGCAGCCATGCTCCCGAGGCTTCGTTCCTCTCTTCTGTTTCAGGGACTTCAGACAAAAGAACTGAGGTTCTGAGCTGGGCGCTGAGCAGTGGCCATCCAGCGCGCCCCATATCTACTCACTCAGGCCCTCACTGGCTGGCATCTGTGGCCATTGGTCACAGCCTGCCTGGAGAAAAGGCCTCTCCGACCAGGGCCTTTCTCCATTCTCGGGCTCTGCCTTTCGGTGGAAGGGGAAGGGATGCCAGGTTCCTCTGAGCCTTCCTCTGGCCTGGCTTGGCTGGCTCTCGGGTCCCTGGGGCTTCCAGGCTTGTCCCCAGGGGCAGGAAGAGAGGGCGAGGCAGGCTTCCTCCAGCTTCCTGCAGCTCCATTAGAGGAGGCGCCATCCCCCTCCCATCTGTTTCTCTTTCAGATAAAATCTATTTTCAGACAGAAGTATGTGCTCCGCTTTGCCCACGCTTGACTCCCCCGGTGTTGGGACACAAACTCCTCCGTGGGTGGCTGCAGCTGCGGCCCTGTGCTCTCTGCATCACACTCAGAGCCAGGCAGGGGGTCGGGTTGGGGAGCCCCTGCTGCTCCAGGCTTGGGGAAAACTCATAAATAAAAGTCCGTGGGCCCTCAGGTGACTGCCTGGAACCCAACTTCACCTTCCACGGATCCTGGGACCCTGTAAGTTGTCAGTACCTCAGGTCTCAGCTGTCTGGCTCCTGAGCAGCCTCATGGGATGGCGGGGGGATGGGGAGACGGACAAGAAGACACCAGAGAACCCGCAGGAACACTGAGACCTTCCCTGGGTTCACGTCTTCCTCTCATCTCCTAGGTGGGGTGAATGAGGGATCTAGTGACCTGATTTTAGTTGCAATGACTTTGTCTTCAGGGATTCACAGCAAGAGAGCCACCTTCTGTGTGACTCTGGGTTTGAAGGAGGGTGAGCCTTGAGAGGGTGCTCTTGAGAGGCCAGGGATTGGGGAGCATGGGGATATGCAGTTGAACAGGAGTTTGTTTCCAGCTGAGATGCTCTCATATGGCTGAAGGTGCCAGAGAGAGGGCCCAGGGCTGGGCAGCCAGCGTGTCACGTGCCTTTGTCCACTGGCTGCCCTTCCCGCAGCCCTGCTCTTACCATCTCTGCCTTCACAGTCAGCGTGAGGGGAGCGGGTGCCACAAGCAGCCTGGTGCACTCACCTGGGGCCACTTCTCAGTGGGAAGACTAACAATTGCTATCATAAGGCTGTGCCACCAACTCAGAAACTGACACAGCCGATGATCCCGCTGGACGGGGCAGATATTTGCTGCGGAAGACAAGGATACACATGGCTGTGCAGTGCTCGGTGTGATTACGGTGGCCGTGACATGCTTGGCACGGCCAGGGTGGCCATGGATAGGGTCTTCATTCCATATCGCTTCATCCCATTTGGACTTGAGTTCAGTAATTTCATGGGGTCGCTGATCTGGGTGTGGAGCAATCGTCATGAGCTGACAGTCAAGATTCCCGGGTTCACAAATGCGAACTCTTGGCAAGACACAGGAAATGAGTTCAGTATCTTATTGGAGCACAGCAATGAGAACAAGGCCCAGGGAAGGGACCTCCCAGCGGCTTCTCACAGCCAGACGCGTACTGCTCAGAGGCTTCCGTCTGCAAGCCCAGCCATGCCCGGGGGTGGGGTGGGGGGTGGCGGTGTATTGTTCGAGGTCTCAGGGTCTCACTCAAGGTCTCGGGGTCTCGTCCAAGGTCTCAGGGTCCCATTCAGGCCTTAGGGTCTCATTCAAATTCACAGGGTCTCGTCCATGGTCTCAGGGTCTGTCATGGATTGAATGTGAAATAACCCAGGCTTGTGTTGTTTGATCACTTGGTCCCCAGCTGGTGGTGCTGTTTTGGAAGGTGGTAGAACCTATGGGAGGAAGAGCTGACTTCTCTGCTTCCTTGTCCACTGAGACGTGAGCAATCAGCCTGAGCTTTCCACCTCCACAGACCACATATTTAGTTGTCATAATTCCACTACCTGCCTCCACGGTCTACCATGCCTCTGCGGCCCACCATGGTGTTGTGGCTTCTTTCGAAACCATGAGCAGAAATGAATCTCCCCTCCCTTAGACTGCTTCTTGTCCCAGAAGTGGGGAAGGAAGTAACGTGAAGTTCAGATCCTGCATGACCTGCTTAGACTGTGTTGGAGCAATGCTGGCCGTACGATGGCTGCTCGATCCGTATTTCCTGGTGTGAGGGTCATCAGGTCTCTCTGCTCAGAATCCGATGGAATTCACCAGCGAAGCCACTGAGGTCCTCGGCTTTTCTGAGATCCGCAGTCAGCGGTCCCATTTTCCACTTGTGTTTGGTCTGTGGGTTTGCTTCACCTTTCTTTTCCTGCAGCTTCTTTCAGTGCAATGTCAGTGGGATTCTGACTGTTCTAAGCATGTGAGTAAGTAAAGGCGGCCAGCGCTCCTTCCCAGTGCTAAATCTTTACTTGCCAACGCTGCATCATGTTTAACAGTCCATGAAAATACTTTATACAAATAAAAAGTAGGAAAAATAATACCAGTGACAGGCAGATTATAGGAAGTGGGTGTTGTAGCCACTCATCCTTTCCCGTGAGAAAATACACTCAAGCGGTTGAGAGAGAACAGGTTATTTATTTGGCTTGTGGCCCCAGAGGGGACATGTCCCTGATGGCAGGAATCCCCCCAGCAGAAGGCCTGCTGAAGGCAGGGGGTCAATTTGGGGCATCACAGCCATCAGGAGGTAGAGAGAGCAAGAGCAAAATGACAGGAAGCTGGGCCATCATCTAGGCTCGCCCCTCCCCCCCATGGTGTTCTTTCCTCCACAAGGCTCCA
This sequence comes from Typhlomys cinereus, assembly GCA_023101885.1. Lineage (NCBI taxonomy): Eukaryota > Metazoa > Chordata > Mammalia > Rodentia > Platacanthomyidae > Typhlomys > Typhlomys cinereus. The sequence continues at coordinate 22,796,494 of JALPQD010000001.1, forward strand.
CCTCTTGAAGGTGCCACAACCTTGCCAACATGAGCACCAGCTAAGGATCCACACACATGAGACTGTAGGGCAGCGCGCATTCAAACTATGACAGAGTATAAAGGCTGAACCAAGCATTCTGGACACTAGCTAGTGCCTGTGGGTGGGATCACTTAGGTTCCAAAGAGCTTCCCAGCAGAAGGGGAGCTCCTAAGAATTTTGCAGCATTCTGGAAGCCATGGGAAGCAGCAAAGCCCAGAATTCCGGAAAGATGGACCAGCCACATTCCCTCATGTGTCGAAGCCTTTCTGGGCAGAGCGGCCGCCAGCTATTTCTCTAATCCAAAGTTGGGGTGTGCCTCCTCCAAACACTGAGCGTCTTGACAATGGTGCTGTCTCTGGCCTGTGGCTCTCTTCCCAGGAGCAAGCCGAACACCAAGAGCTAGAAAGCAGCGTGCAGAGTTCACGCGGCTGCTGTGGCGCTATGGCCAGGGAACAGCCAAGTCCATGCTGGCAAGTGCTCTGGTCAAGGCCTGCGGTTGGCTGAGAGGAGGCAGCTGCTGCGCTCTCTGCAGGCCAGACCCACATCTCAGCTGCACTTAGGAGCAAGCAGAGTGACTTCAGGGCCTCCAAACTGGCCAGGTCCCGCCCCATCCATCTGCCTTGTGCATGGGTGTTTTGCTATCTGCCCTCCTGGCTGTGGTTAAGGGTAATGGGAAACCAACACTGAATCCCGCCAGAGCTTGGAGGGCTGAGGCAAAGCCCTAGGTCAGGATTCTGAGGCCTCACAGGCTGTGGGTGGGGCCATATTCCATAGCCAACCCCAGCAGTGGACAGCCAGTGATGCCCGTAGTGGCCGCTTTCTCTTGGTGGCTGGCGTAGCACACAGAATTAGCCAGAGAGAGGAGAGGGTATGAGTGTGGGAGCCACGGGAGCCCAGCACCGGGGCTGGGTATGGGAGGGTCCTGATCACAGAGACCGTCCCAGCAGCACTTTGCATTTCTCCAGGACTCTGAGGAAATGGCCTGGAGGGGGTGGGGGGTCTCAACACCACCTTTCCAGAAGTGGGGACTTGGGACTCAGGTGGGTAGGGGAACTCGGTGAGGCTGTGGTTCCAAAAAGTCTCACCAGGTGGCACTGGCACAGCACTGAGTTCTCCTGGCGGGCTTGAGCACCCAGCAGTTTGGCAATCCCTCAGCATTTATTGGTAGAACAAGTCTCTGCAGACCTCGGTCAAGCCATCTGACATCACACATAGCTGCCCTTCTGCTTCTGGTCCGACCTCTCCTTACACGTGGGTTGTGGTTATCACAGAAACCCATGGGATCTAGCTGGGCAACTTGTGGAAGTGCCTTGCCCACTTGGTCAAAGGGATTATCGCTAACAAGCCGGCAGATGGGAAGGGTCTCTACGTTTTGGGGTTTCATGAACAGCCAGGCGGGCCAGGGGTCAGCAGGGTGCGACCTAGTAGATCCGTGTGTCACCGATACCCAAACCCAAGGAGGGAGCTGTCTGGAGCAGGGCTCACTCAGTGGTTCTGTGTGTGCGCTGCTCCATCTTCTCAGCCTCGTCTAGCTGCTTAGCTGTCCTGAGAGGTGTAGGTCACTCCCCAAATGGCCACGTGTACAGTCTCTGTAGCCCCTCACAGAAATCCTTGCCGCCAGTCCTCTTGACTGCGCTTGGAATGAGCTGGCTTTTGGTGACCCAGGCAGCTCAGATTCTGCATGGTCCACAGGGAAGTGTGGCCTGAGTCAGGTTCCTCTGCGTGGCTGGCTCCGGGAAACTGGTTTCCTGCTGAGCTTGCAGGGGACCCATCTGCTGACCTGGGCTCAGCCCAACCACAAGGAAGCATCCAGGCCCTGACCCGGCTGTCAACTCCATCGTGTTCCATGCCCTCCCAGGATCCCTGCCATGATGGGTGCCTTTCTTCAAGGGGGCTTCCCCTCAGTTGTCCCTCATATCTGCAGGAGGGTGGAAACTACTCTGCGTTTGCAGCTGGTCTCGGCTGAGGGGTGTCTCAACTGAGCAGTTGGGCAGGGCAGAACAGGCTGGACTAGACGGGGTCCTCTTTGCTGACCGTGGCTACGGCCTGGCCGAGTGTCCCAAAGGCTTAGGAGCACCTGCCACCTGTCAAGTCTGGCTCAGGTGCAGTAAGCATCACAGATGTCTGTGGGGCCCAGAAGATGCAGACAGCACACCCTGGATGGATATCACACACCCATCTACCGCTAGGTCCCGCTGGCTGGGATAATCAGGTGTGCTTAGGCATTTCTCATGACTCATTTTACATGCTGAAGCAGCACGTGACTGGACAGAAGGCTTTTAAAAAAAAATATTTGTGTGTATGTGTTTGTGTGTTCATCAGAGGGTACCACATATCCTTGTGGAGGCCCAAGGGTGATTTTGAGAATCATCCTGGATTGCTTCTACTTCCTTCTTGGCCTGCTCTGGAATTTCCCAGGCCCCGCCCAGGACTCGAAGTGTGGGCCACTGGTTCCACTTTGTGACTTTACGTTGAGACCCGGGATCTGAACTCAGGGCCTTCTGCTTGCAAGAAAGAGCCGTAACCTCTGAGCCATCTCTCCAGCCCTGGACACGAGGCTTTCTATGATTCCATCTACGTCCTTGGGGCCAGGACTTAGGTCCTGCCCAACCCAGAGTGCTTAGTCAGTACCCGACCTGTGCACAGGGGTTCTCCAGAGCCACTGTGCCCACCTACTCCACAGCCTTCAGCAGGGCATTAGCTCTCCACACGTCCTGAGCCATCGCTTTAGCTCTGCTTGCAGATGTTAACCCACTCAGGGCTCTCAGTCTCTGGGTGCTTGCTGCACATGGGACTTACTTTGTGAGGCACGTTGGAGTGCTACTTTGAGTTCATGTGAATGTGGCCCAGCGTACACCTTGGCTCCTGGACTAGGGGCCTTTCCATGTATAGAGCTGGTGGTGAGGAATCAGCAGCTTGCACAGCTGGGAAGCAGTAACAGCTGGGGGCATGTGGTGTGAGACCTCAGGCTGCTGGACTGTGTGTACCCACAGGGTTGTTCTTGGCAAGCTACAGATGAACGAGTGAGACACAAAAAGGAATTCACTGCACAGCAGCATCTCCCACACAGTGTGACCACACACACTGCAGCAGGCCCCACACAGTGTGACCTCAGACATACTGCAGCAGGCCCCACGCAGTGTGACCACATGATGAACACCTGCCGGTCAGGTCTATGGCAGGCTCCTCCAGGGGTGGAATACTGGCCACGTTTCACTGACAAGAACATTTACGGTTCATAGGGGAGGACGTGTTCAGTCTTGGGAGGTGGGCACATGCCTGTGTGCTTCGATAGTAAAAACTGAAAGGTGGGCACATGTCTGTGTGCTTCGATAGTAAAAACTGAAAGGTCCTACTGCTCCCTAACAACCAGTAAAACATCCTTTAGATAAAATAACCCCAGAACTGGTCATGGAAGCCACATGGTACAGAAAGGCTGCTGTGGAGTCAGTTCCTCCTCTCTTCCTTCGGAATCAGCCCTCTCATCTCATGCAGTCAATTGCTGTGGCCTTGTTGGAACAACCCTGGTTGGCCCTGTCAGTCTCCTGTCTCTGCAGTGGTCAGCTGCTGCAGCAGTGTGCTGTGTAACAGATGCCCCTTCCCAATTCACTGAGATTTAGAAACAATTTGGGGTGTTGGGTTGGGGTGCTTGGGGGTCAGAGATAGGTCTGGAGTATTTACCGATTGCCTTTCTGGGGGACATCTGAGAAAGAAGGAGGGGTAAGCAGCTGGAATTGGGAATGGGCTAGGCCACTACTGTCCACATTGGGGACAATCTGGGCTGCTACAGCTGAGGCCCTGTAGTCTCCTTAGATGGCCTAAGTGGTCCCACATGTGACCTCATGGGATACAGGGGCTGAGGAAAGTCGTGGTCTCTCTTGCAGACTGCCTGCTAGGAGGGGCTTGTGGAGGGCAGGTGGGCATGGCTGTGGGAAGGGGCTGAATTTGGGATGGGGTCCCCTTCCCTGGATCTTTCCTGACTTCTGGTTTGTTCCAGCTCAGCTCATCACTGTGAAACTGCAGGGAAGAAAACAGCACAAAACTTTAAGTCACCGGTAATCTCACAATCCCACAGGACTGACTCGCAGATAGAGCATCGGAGAGATGCCACTGTCTCTGGTTCAAGGGGCAAGACCGCCAAGGAGCCCAGTGCAGGCTCAGGTGTCAAGATTACCCGAGGGGCCTAATGAATGCCCAAGGTGTGGGGGTCAGTGAGGGCCCAGGTTGCCCTCCGGCGGAAGATAGCACGGGCAGAAGCAGATAGGAGGGCAGTTAGCGCATCTTTATTTACACCACAGAGTGACAAGTGTGTGATGTGCTACAGAACACTGGATCCCCAGGAGGTGGGGAGAGAGGTGACCGCCAGAGGACACGTCGGTCAGCGAGAACCCACCACATGAAATGAGACAATGAGAAAACCAAAACAAGACCTCCTTAGAAAAGAAAGCGCACGAGGAGGTCCAGACAAGAGAAAACAGTCGTCACAGAAGTGAAGGTGGCCGTGACAGTGCACGCGGCACCAACCACACATCTGCTGTGACGCTCAGGGGGTGAGGTCAGCCCTGTGTGCACACGGAGATAAAGTGGATGGGGGTGCTTCCATTGTGGAGCCCCCGAAACCTCTCTGTATTTTCTTTTCAGGGGAGACCAACTGCAGGGCCCGCGGGGGTCTCCTCCTGCGCAGAGCTGGCCAGGGCTCGTGCAGCTGGGACTGAAAAGTGGAGCCCCAGCTTCATTAAAAAGGGGTGAAGACCTCAACATGGTCCTGTGGAGATGGGGGGAGCCTTGGTGCCCCGGCTGTCAACAAGAATAAAGGACATGCCAGGTCAGCGGGCAGGTTGTGGCTGGCGGGGGAGAGGACAGGAAACAGCAATGTCCCCCAAGTCCCCGGGAGACAGGCGGCGAGGTCTGAACGCTCCCGAGTGCTCAGACGCTGTCTCCACAGATGCACGGCCAGCGCCATGGGCAAGTCACAGGTGCTAGGTAAACTTTCCTAATGACAAGTGTGCAAGTAGTCCTTTTATTTTTCTTAAGATAAAAGTACAATTTTAAAGAGTAAGTTTGTAAGACTCAAGCTCCCCTCCTCTCTTTCAAGGTTTAGTCAGCAGAAGACTTCAGGCCTCCTGTATCTGCAAACATCACGAGAGAACAAAAGGCATCGTCTTTCTTCCCCAAAGCTGCCGAGTTGGGCGTGCAAAATCTGTATACAATATAAAGACATGCCGGCGGACAGTCCATGCAACCTCCAAGTGTAGGAAACTTAAAAAAATAGATTCATATATTTCTATCTATATATTTATATATGTATCAATGCCCGTAAAACACGTGGGCCCGAAGTCTACAAAAAGAAGAATGGAATGAACGCGTGGCTGTGAGCAATGGAGAAGGAATGTTCTGGTAGGAGAGAAACACAACCAGGTCCACTGTTAGAGCCGCAAAAATCAGACTCGCTTCAGTGTCGGACCGTCGCAGAACGCCCTTCCTCTAGGAAAGAGATTAGGAAAGTAAAGAAAAGCTGAAAACACTTAGACAAAGCGGCCCTTGGGGGGGGCCAGAGCCCTGGATGCCGACCAGACCCGCTGAGTGTGGCCTTGGGGGCTGGCGCCTGCTGGTGGGGCACTCGGGAGGCAGCTGGGAGCCCCCAGGGTGGGCAGACTTCCCTCAGCGGGATGTAAAGTGCTTGCTCCCTGCCAGCCAGCACTCATAAAGGAAGAGGGGAGGCAGAAGGTGCAAGGGCCAGGCAGGTGAATGCAGTGGTCCCAGAGGCCAAGACCTCCCCTGCCCTCTGCCCTGGGTGTCCACAGTGGACAATGGTCACATGCCTTCAAAGGGATTAAAAGGCTACACGGTAGGCAATGCTTTCGGCACGCTGGGAAGCTGGAGCGAGCTGGCTTCCACCCAGGGCCTGCACCAGAGAGTGTCTGCAGGGACAAAAAGGACCAGCGCAACCCTGACCACTAAGCACCCTGCAGTCTCACTGTGGGAAAAGGAGCAAGGTGGTGTGTCCTCTCCATGAGCTATGGCTGACCAGACTAGAGCAGGGTCCCCACAGACATGCACAGAAGGGGCCAAGGCGGCTAGAAAAGCAACAGACTGTGCTCTGCTACCATGAAGTGCCATGGGTGGGTGGGGCCAAGGACAAGGTGGCTGCTGGGAAGAGGGTCAGACGCGCACCAAGACCTTTCTATCCTGATCTTTAACTACTGTCTTAGCTTGGTGCTGACCCATGGTGGCCCAGCGATCAAGAATCCAAGAATGTGTGTTCAGTCCATTGGCCAAAAGCCAGGCTGGATTCCTGTCTACACTGCAAACTCACCCAAATCAGAAACCTAGCTTGGGCCACTCTCAAGCATCTGCATATACGCAAGTCTGAACTCCACACTCCAGAATGAAATCGGTGGCTTCAAGTGCTAGAAAGTAAGCTACTGGTAAAAGTGTCAGTTACTGTCAGAGAGGAAAACAAAGACTAAGACTGGCTGTCCTTCGGGACCACGTGAGCACCCCCAGGTTCGGCAAGTAAAGAGAGGCCTCAGTTTCCGTGGCCAGAGCTCAGACTGTGTGGCTAAGGCCAAGCCCGCTGGAAGGAGACAGGCCCACCCTGAGCACGCGCTGCTGACACTGCCAATGGCGGCTGCACAAAGGAGCCAGAACTCTCTGCTGACGGAGTGGTCACATGCTATGAGGACCCACACCACCCTTGTATAGTAATACTACAGGAGCAGGCCATTCCCGGTGTATCTCTGAAACACAGGCCTGTGTCACCAGCACCCTGCTGTGGCCTCCTGCCAGGCTGGTCTGCACATGGACGGTGTGAGCCGAGACCCTGACCAGGGCAGACGCTGTGCACCGTACAAAAAGAAATAAACCAAACCACAAAACAACCTTTAGCATTAAAAAATGCACAAGTAAGAATCTAGAAAGGAAAATTTTCAGACATTACCACCGTCCAGAAAAGTGCTGAATGGTGAGAAAAAAATGTAAAACCCACAAAGTGACATTTCCTCAGGATCTTTTTGTGAAAAACTCATAAAAAAATCAACAGCAAGTTTATATTCTTTGCTATAAAAACTCATTAGGTACATATGTGCATGGAGGCTTGGCGGGGAGGGGTCTGTCAGAAAATAATTAAAATTAAAGTACAAACTGTAGGGAGGTCGCCCAGGGCGAATACATTGGAGATCTGGAGCTGGCCAATCCGGAGCTCAAAAATCCACGGGCTTCGATCCGGATCCCGGTCCTGATCCCTCAGTGCCTCAGAGCGGACATCCAAGTCCTCCACCTGCCAAGGGCTTTCGCAGGCTGCATTTATCATATATATAGATATATACTTTTCTATAAATGCATTATAAATATTTTATCAAGATCTCATGAGAATCAAGTTTCGTAGCTTGGATACAGTGGAATATATATTATACGTATGTATTTGTTTACACCTAAACTTAAGCAATACTTCATGCTGCTGCTTTCAGTAAAAAGCATTCCGATCGTAACACTGGTCCTACGACATGCTTCACAACCGATGGAGATGCTCGACCTCGACGTGACGGAGGAGGAAAGAACACTTTGGATCCATTTAAAATTCATTGGACGTCAAACCCCAACAGTGTTTGGCGCTCTTGTGGAACGATCCACTTTGCTTGAACAGTAATAAAGCCACAGGAGGCCGACTGGACGGCCATCCTTGGGGACCGAGACCCTGGGGAGGGGGGAGAATAGCGGCTGCCACCAGCCTTCGGGGCCCGGCCTGCACGCCAGGCCCGGCCGGCCACAGGACGCGCACCGACTCCTGCTGTCTATTTTTCTTAAGGCATCGTTCCTCAGAGTTCAGAAAACCCAGCCACAAAATCCATCAGAGCAATAAAAAAAAAGGCACAAACTCGCGTCTTCCGATGGCTTTGAGAAGCTCAAGCCGGCTCCCAGGCTCGTTCTGTTGTCCAGTATTTTTTTCTTTAAAGGTTCTTCCAACTCTGTATCCGTGAACCTCACGGAATCCTGCCAAGGTCACAAGGCAGGCCAGAGCCATTGAACTGTTAAAAAAATAAGCTACAAGATGAGTCGAGTGGTCACAGGAGACTGTGGAGCTGTGGGAGGACCGAAGGTTAAGCACCAGTTAGTCAAGTTTCTTCTGCACTGTTTCTTCTGCACTGCAGCGCAGTCGGGCGACTCTGCCCAGGCTGCCACAGGCTTCTTCTTTCATGGCTTCCCTGGGGACCACCAGCGTGTGCTTGGCTTCCACGTGTCTGTGCGCCGCTTCTATGCGGTCTGCCACGCCCGGTGTGCATGTGCGTCTTGAGACTCACGGGCTGAGGTGGCGGGAAGGCCTCCCGTGACGGCTGCACCCCCGGTGTCCCTTTGTGCTCAGAGAGCAGGTGGCAGGACGCGGAAGTGACACGGGAAAGTTTCTCGGTTGAGCTTCAAGACAGACAAACAAGGAGAAAGCAGCTTCCAGGGCTACAGTGGCGGCTCTTCCTCCATGGGCTCCTCCTCGGGCCTGCAGGAGAGAGGGGGTGGGGTGGGGTGGAGGGTGAGAGACCCCAGGCCCTGTGGGTCAGCCGCCACTTTCACAGAGCTACTGAGAACCCAGCCCACCTTGGGCTCCCCCTCAGCCGCCTGTGCCATCCCTGGCTGGGCTCCAGAGGCAGGGCATGTGTGGCAGGTGCTGCTTGAGCAGGTGACCCGTGATGGATGTGTCTGGGGGTTCGGGCGGATGCAGGCAAGGCTCACCTCTTCTCAGTAGGCTTCACGCCCACAGACAGCGAGGCCATGGCGGTGACAGTCTCTGCCTCTTCGCTCTCACGCTTCTGTGCCTCGATCACAGAGTGCCCCACGGTGGAGGGCAAGCGCTGCAGACAGCGCCAGTATTTGCCTGGGTGCAAGGGGGGACACTCAGTGACTGCGGTCACATGGTAAGTCACACACGTCAGGCCCTGGAGGTCTCTGCAGGCCCTCAGGAAACTTTTCCTGGGGTTTACAGTCCCTCTCCTCACAAGGAGCTCTGGCAAGGACATCTTGGGAGACAATTCTGCACCACAGGCGGCTGGGCCTGGAGCTCTTCCTTGCTATGGGGCTGCAGGCCTGGCAGTGCCCTGGCTCCCTGGGGGAGGATTTGCTGATGGCTGGGCTAGGGAATCCCTTGGCAGAACCCTGTAGATGCTGGGGAGGTGGATCAGGACGGAGCACAGCAGGGTAGGGGCAGGGCGTCACCCTGAGCCAACTTCTGGGGTTGGAGGAGTCAGTGAGGACAGCCAAAAATCAAATGCCCTCCTTTGCAGGAGGTCAGGAGCAGACCTCCTGTGAGCATCACCAGCATAGACTATCACACCCAGGTGGGACTCATCAAAGGACCAGGACGAGTGGGGTCTGGCATGAGGTGCTTAGCTGTATGCATGTCACCTAGCCTCGGAACCTTCTTTTTAAGGGGCAGAGCTGGGAGATGGGTCTCTCTGGTCCAGGACGCACGCACACAGCCCAAGCCACCCGGGCTCTTGGGTACCTGAGCCAAGCAGCTGAGGCTACTAGAACATCGATTCTTCTGACCACAAGGGACCAAAGAGTCTCTTAGAGCTTATCAAACGCCACTGAAGGCAGGCTCTGTGCAGCCCTCCCCTGCGGGCTCTGTGCAGCCCTCCCCTGCGGGCTCTTGTCTGGTCCCCGTGAGCACTTGGCTGGCCACTTACTGTGGATGCCCACCACCTTCTCCATAGAGCGGATGGCGTTGGCATTGGGTCTCTGTTGCAGAGCCTTGTCTGGCAGAGGTTCCAGCTGGAAGAGAAAGACACTCAGTGAGTATGCAGCTCACGTAAGTACAGAAAGAGTCCAGAGATGCACCTGCTCTCCAGGGAGGGCAGGGTCTTCTGCAGAACAATGAAAGTTGCTCCAGAAAGCCAGATGTAACTTGGGTATTTATTATATAAATTTCCTATGAAAGCTGATGTCTTTTCCATAGGTTGTCTTTTCTTGGGGCACTATAAAGTATATTCTTGAGTTTCTAGGAAGAGGAGGAAGAGAGGAAGAGGAAAACAGGCCGGGTAGGAAAGGATGCTCATTTTTGAAGTATGCCTTCATATTCTGGCCATGTGTGTAAGAGTGTCAACTTGCCTCTGATCTTGGTTCTTACATTTATAGGAGATGGAAGTAAGGGAAAGAAGTATAGCTCTCTAATGGATGAAGCTTTTCAAAAAAGTCTTCCCTGATTAAGGGAAATAACTTACAAGGAAGTAGCAGATCTCCAGGGCAGGCAGAGTGTACAGACCAACAGCTACAGAAGTGCCACATGACACCCACGGCAACAGGTAAAAGTACACCAGAGAACTTTGCTGGGCTTGAACAAAGATGGGCCTGACCACAGGGGCCAGTGGCACTGATATAGCCAGGTACAGAGACCGCACAATCAGAAAAGGGAAGCCAGAACCAACCTACAAGGGAAGCTAGTCTTACCGTGGCTCTAGGTGGAAGCTGGAGAATAAAGGCACTTGAGAGTTTGCTGGCCTCATGCTGGGTTAGTGGCTCTAAGGCCAGGGTCCCTGCACTGGGTTAGTGGCTCTATGGTCCGGGTCTCTGCACCGGATCTCTGCACTGGGTTAGTGGCTCTCTGGCCAGGGTCCCTGCGCTGGGTTAGTGGCTCTCTGGCCAGGGTCCCTGCGCTGGGTTAGTGGCTCTCTGGCCAGGGTCCCTGCGCTGGGTTAGTGGCTCTCTGGCCAGGGTCCCTGGCCAGGCCATCTTATGAGACATCTCCCTGGCCAGGCCACATGCAAGGCTTCCAGTCATATCCAGGAAGCATGACCTCTGACCCTTGCCGGTGCTGGTTCTCTGTGAGCACTGGAAACACATGGATCACAGGAACTCCTCCATCATGCTAAGGCAGCAGGTGAAGAGAAGACAAAAGCTACAGGAAAAGGAGTGAAGGTCAGAATCACAAATGAACCTGGGGAAAAATTGCCCGGAAGCACTGTGAGTGATGGAAGTTCCTGTAAAGCACAGATGCCAGAGGCCACCTGAAGGTGCAACGCAAGACTGGCCACAAGAAGGCTGGTATGGCACGTGAAATGTCTGACTGAGGAGTGGATGAAGGTTGCCAGTCACAACCTCAATTCACCGGGGTACAATGGGTTTGAATGCCTGTCTTTAGTAAAAGGGTGCTACGGCAAGCAGGACTGAGCAGACATGCAGAACATACATCATCATAGGAAACCGATAGCCTTCTTAGATCCAGCAGACAAAATCAGCAAAATGAGAGTGACAAAGTCAGCAAGCATGGTCTAGTGGACACAGAAGACCCAAGAGATGCAGAGGGCCTGGAATTCCAGACCCCTCACAGGAACCTGTCCAGCTTCTAACCTCCATTTCCTACCATAGCAATCAGTCAGAAATTGCACACAAGAGGCCCGCAAACTATCAAGTATGGAAATCCAGAAGCACATCCAATCATGAGCCAAAGAAGCAATACTAGAAACTAGAAATCAAGGGAGCTCTGAACTAAGAAATGATGCACGTGCTACACATCAGGACGCAGGCTGCCACTGGATGGTTGTTGGCGTCTAGCTCCAGGCCTGAATGCATAGGCGAGAAGACGAGAGTGAAAAGTCTGAGTTAGTAAGAGGATAACGAAAGCAGGAGCAGACATCACTGGAGTCTGAAGAGAGAAGCTGCCCTAGCAGAGGCATTTGAATGACTAGTTATCCTGCCACTGTACTCCACTGCCCACCCTGTAACATCCAGGGCTGGGGGTACAGCCAACCAACAGATTCCAATTTCTACAACAGTGCAGTACAGGGACAAAATCACAGGAGCCGTAAGTAACGAACAGCCAGCATCGAAGATGAGGTGGGTGCACTTCTGGCAGGAGGTTGAGAACACACATACAGACCAGCAATCAGAACCTTCTCTGCAGAACCTCTCTTGTCCAAGGCAGGTTTGCTCTTCCAGAACAGAGAAAGAAGCCCTTCCACCTGTCATTACAACTAAGGAGATGCACACTATTGTGGAAATTGGAATCTGTTGGTGGGCAGTCCCCCACTGCTGGACGTTACGGAATGGGCAGTGAAGTGCAGCGGCAGGGGTCCCAGGTACTATAGGAAACCAGAACAGGGTGGAGGGACACGGTGTGTGGGGCACGCATTACGATTTTCAACACAGAGTTCCAGTGGGTCTGCTCAAAGCCATGTGGTGAAATGACGGTGATCCCAGGTTTCAAAAGCCAAGGCGCTCCTAGGGCCCGTTCTCTGGCATACCATTGTCCACTCATCCGTCATACACAGTAGTATGTACAGCAGACTCTGAATGGGGCTCATGAAGTAGTCCTGACGATGGCTGACCTTAGGGCATGGGTGAGGGCCAAGTCCTGGGGAGGCTTCCACTGGGGCATCAGGCCGGCAGAGATGCCCAGATGTCACTGGCCTTTCATGGGCTGGTGGCAGAACCCTGGAGTCACTTCTCATCCACTGTCTGCTGCCACAGTGAGCTGTCCCCCATGCCTCAGCCTGCTGCCAGGGCATGCTCCTGGGAGGCATGCCTCCACCCGGAGCGCTGCTCTTTCCCCAGGAGGGTGGTATACTCGACTTTCCTGTGTACATCTGCCTTCCGTTCTTGCCCAGCTCTCCTGGAGGAAGCTCCTCTTCCAGCTCCAGCGCACATCTACAGCTTCTAGGGAGCTGACGCGGAGCTCTGAATGACTGTGTCCACTGGAGACCAGGCTTTCCTCCTCCTTCCTGACCTGCGTCCGATCCACGGAAACTCCCCACTGCCTGTAGGAGTCATTCAGGACCCAGCACCCCAGAGGCTGCTGTACGCACAACTATTCTTGGCTCTGCTCAGGTTCTTTGTGGGGGCAAGTTAAGTGAGCAAATCTTGTCACGGCATTGGAACTTGGGGACACATAGGGGGTCTTGTATAGTAGACCCTTCATCCTTAGGGGTACATGACCCAGAGCCACTCAGAGCCTGTTTTTTTGCTCTGGTGTTTTCTAGTCTCTGTCTATCTGTGTTGGAAGTGCAGTCCCCTCTGATATAAACTTCCACCTGGCATTTTTATGTGGGATCCAGGATACAAACTTACGGGCAGAGGCTTAATCCCTGAGCTATCTTTCCAACCCATCATGAGCCTCTTTGGATCAGGTCTAGGCGTCTCCTTGTATCCCAAACCTTTTCAAGTCAGGCTCTCTCTCTCCTTTGCTTCCAGAAGACGGAACCACTGAAGGAGCTACTCAAAAGTGTGTGACTCTACATCCAGGGCCGTGCACTACCACTCCGAGGCTTCTCCCCCCTCATCCCAGGTCCCACTCCCAGGTCCAGCTGCTACATGAACCATTCGTTTACGGCTTCAGCCTTCTCTTCTGGCTAAGGGGATCCTCTACCAGGTGTAGGCCTGACCCTCAGTTCCTGGCTCATAGTCCATCTGGCTGTGTCTGAGCACTGGAAGTCATGTTTGCATCCTTCAGGACCATCGGACGGTGTCCCCTGATATCTACTGCCTATCAGAATTTGGAGGCAACAGTCACATGGGCCCTGCCTGCATAGTAAGGCATGTTGGCTAGTTGCAGCTTGTGGACCACTGGCAATGAAGGGGGCTTGGTGTGTGCGTGTGTAACCAGGCAGTCCCTTGTCTGGGCTAATCTTCCCACAAAGGTACAAATCCTTGGGGCTGGAGAGATGGCTCAGAGGATAAGCCTCTGCCTCACAAGCAGAAGGACCCGAGTTCAGATCCCATGAAAAACACTAGGGAGAAATAGCAGTGACCTGCTCTTCTTACTCTGAAAGGTGGAGCCTGGGAAACCCCAGAGCAAAGCCAAAAGGAGATAGTATAATCAAGGATGATTGCTGAAGTTACCTTTAGTCCTCAATAGGCATACACAGTCCCCTCTGATATAAACGGATGCATGATATAAACATACATGCATGAAAACAAAACAAAAGATGAAGGTACAAAGCCTTCAGAATGGGGTGCTGAGGTTTTGATGGAGTTCTGGAGGTAAGTCACAAAGGAGCCCAAAATGGTTTCTTCTGTGAAATAGTGGAAGGCCCTGGAGCTGCTCATCTTGCAGAAGAATATAGGTTTCAGCTCTGCTGTTGGATGCAAAGTCAGACCCAGCTCTCACTGATGGAGGGCGGCATCGCTGTAGTGGAGGGGGTCTCCTAGACCTGTTTCCTTGTGCATAAAGCCAGAGGACAGCAGTCTCTGTGTGCAGACTGGCATGAGGCTGGCTTATTGAGCTGAGTGAGATACCCCACGTGGCCTTGTAGCTCCTGAATGTTGACTGTCCCCATCTGTCACACATGTGACACTCCCTTCCTGCAGAGCTTCCCTACATCATGTCTTGCAGTACCAGAATCCAAACAAGACAAGTGCTAACCTCCTGAATGAACACCTTCCACGCACAACAATTTCATGTCTCCTCCCTGAACGCTAGGCCCTCTGATGGAGCTGAGTGAAATGGGGTAGTGAATTCCTCACGCCACAATTACAAACACACCAGCCTTTCGAAGCGTTTCTCATAAGAGACAAGGTCTTGTTCACCATCCAAAGCTCCTCTGTGAAAGGGGCTGGGTGCCCATGTCTGCAGTGGATGGACTTTTCAGAAGTCCAGGTCGTAAGAAGGTGATTTGCACCCTAGTGTCAGTAAACTACTTAGTAAACTGGCTAGGAGCAATTCCGACCCGCGGAAGCACCCACACTACAAGGCACAGATCCCTTCCCTTATCCACAGCTGGCTGCCAGTGTGTGCTGCCAGATCATCCACCACACTGTATATCAACCATCATCAAAGGCTGCAGGCAGAGGACTGGGGCTCTATCCAACTTGTGTGCATTAACGAGATTTCTAAATAGCCCTTGTTAAGACTTGAGCTTCCTGCTTTTTGATGTTTTTAAGAACTTTTTTTTTTCCAGAAGAACAAATGCATGGCAGCGAGAGTGGGGAGCAGGCCGGGTGAAAGACACACTCTGCTGTTGCTTTACAGTAACCAGCACTAAGGATCCGAAAGCTTAGTGTGAACTGCATGTACATACTGGTCGCTTTATAACTATTGCCCAAAAGGGAAGGGAAGAGAAGACTGTACATTTTCAAAGGCAGGGCTGCCACTTTTACCTTACCTGAAATGAACGCAATATGAGACAGAGGAAGCCTGTCCGGTGGTGAGAGAGCCAGCCATATATGTGGGAGTCCCTGCTGGCCACAGGCCCGCGGCAAGCACACCACAAAGGCTGAGTGCCAGTGGCATGTGCTTCCACAGGACACCTCAGCACCAGGCCCACTGTCTGCTTGGCTCTCCAGTGACACACGTGTGGCCTCACCCTGTGCCCTAACTGGTCTCCTAGGACAGTGCTACTATCACCACCCTCCGGAGTGGCCCAGACGCAGCCTGAAGGGCAGAAGGATGGCCCAGCTCTCCTCCGAGGTCCCTCAGGTGCTGGACATCACTGTCACCTCCCAGGCTGCGTTTTCTGGAATAATGTGTGCCTCTTGAGGCCACGTGTGTTGCCTACACCACTTGGGGCCTTGCCCAGGCTGCAGCCCGCATCTCTAGATGGTAGTACCCATGTGGATGTTCTTGCATCAGTGGAACACTGCCGAGCAGAGTGCTCCCAGGGAGGAGCTCTGCACAGCTTGCTGGGTTGGAGAAGGTCACTGTCAGTAAGTGCCCAGCAATACCTGCTTCAAGTTTCTGGCACCTCCCTGTAAGATGTGCGGTTTCACTGTGGCAGCTTTCCTCAGAATGGCATGGAGTGTGGAGGCAAACCTGTGTCAACAGAACCTCTGTTTTTCAGGGGTCTGGGATCGACCCTAGTGTCTTCTCAAAAAGACGTATCCTGTGAGTGACAGGCTCCTTTTCTTTCTACTGGCCATCAGCAAGACAGTGCTGGGTCACCACTATTTCAGCCTCCTGACAACTTGACCATGAAAGAGGCCTAAGGTCCATATGTGCTGCTTTGCACTGAAGCCATGTGTATGACCCTCCAGAGCATCCTAGATATCCTCTCCTCAGCTAGTCACGGGACTAGTAGAGTAGGAGCCTTCTCTACTTCTGTGACCCCCTACTCCTAGCATCTGCCCTCTGTGGTCAGGGTGCACTTTCAAGTGGTCTCCCTCCTGAGTCTCTCGTAAGGGTTGGGGTCCTCACACGTGTGCTTTCTCTTGGCTCTGTGGGCTCATTCATCCCTATGCCTGTGAAGCTCTTCATCCCTTACAACATACATGGCTCCCCTGCCCTTACATTCTCCAAATCTTTGTGTCCTTTAGGCTTCCTCCTCTTCTGGGGTACCCACCTCAGGAATCCCTGAGCACAGAAAGCAGACAGCTGGTGAGTGAAGAGATTCGGGGCATGCTGATGTTACCCCCAAAACATGAAGGATCACCCAGAGAGAAGCCCTAGAACAAAAGAAGCCTGCCCATTACACTGCCTGGACGTCTACATAGGGAGAATATGTTGCAGGGGAAATGTCCAGGTCTGGCTCAGTGTCCTTCCTGTCTGTCCTTTCTACCTCACTCCACCTGTACAGACTTTAGACAAAGTTATTCCCGTCTTCTTCATGGAGTGGGAAGGAGCACGGGCAGCTGCCCTAACACCACAGACAAAGCTCCTGTGGCCTGTGCCTGTTAGCAAGGTGTATCCTGCAGGGGTGTGGCACCTCCATACCTCATTCCCCAGCAGAGCAGAAACACATGCTTCAGAGGCGTCGCAGATGGCCGTCAGGTCGTGGCCTCCCTCGAGGGCCAGGATAATGCGGCCACCAGCCAGGCCCATCAGCTGCTTTGTCAGGTACCCAAAGCCTGTAAAGACAAAAGGGTATGTTAGTGGGAGGCAGGGGTTGGAATGCAGAAAAGTGGCCTGGCACCTATTATAAGGGCCAGGTGCTGAGGTGCCCTCTCAAGAAACCAAGGTCAACTTAGCACAATCATTGAAGAATTGGAGCTTCCTCTTTGCCTGAGAATGTGAGGTTATGATTCAATGTCATGACTTTATAATGTGGGGAACCTTCAGAGGCTCACACCATCTGTGTCAGTGCCTCAGAAGGGCCTGGCTGTCCTGGGCATCCGACCGGTTCTGTGCACACGCCAGACCTGCAAGCATGTGGGCAGCAGCACGACTCAGGCCAATGCTGCATGTGGCCATGGGGCTTTTCCATATCCACAGCTAGGCATCTGCTTCCTCAGGACCGGTCTTCCCTGTGCACACAGTATCAGCCTGGCAGACCATCTAGTGGGCATAGCAGTGGTGTCATAGCCAGAAGAAGTTTGTGTTGGGTACTCAGCTGGACAGTTAGCACTCAGCTTCAGAAACTTAGTAATACAGTCTCCCTGTCCACATTCTGTCAGCTGTGAAGCACTGATGGGTAGCAACTTAAGGAACCCAAGGTTTCTTTATGATAGCAACAGTGACTGGTTTCAAGGCTGTGGAACTACGGTGCACACTGGGTACTTTCTGCTCCTGGCTTGGTAATTTTGTCAGCCATGGGCGCCACAGCATAGGAGTGGTGAAGTCTGAGAATCCCGGCACTACACCATAGATGCCCCAAAGGCCACTCCCTGTTTTCACCATTACTTCCCTGGTAAGCACACATTCTCTGATGAGGAGGCATTCCCTGGCAGGCAGGGAGAGAGGTCAGCTCTGTGTGGCAGGTTTCATCAGGGCCTCATGGCTGAGTAGGGAGCAGTCGGGTATTTGTGTGACCTGACAAGCTGTGCCCTAGGGCTTTCACCTGCAGCCTTCTGTCTCTTGTAGAAGTGCAGTCATCGACTGATGCAAGTCCTCACGATGCAGCTCCTTGCCTAGCTCTGCAGCCTCCCTTCATCCATTTGCTTCCTCAAGGATGAGGGGCACCTGCTCCTTCATCAGAGAACCAACAGCACTGATTGTGCCAGCTCAGTAGGACTGGAGACCCTTCCCCAGCTACCTGGGAGGTGGGGGTGGTATCTGTGCTCCTTGAGTGTCTATGGTCCAGCTGAGAGCATCTCGGTATCCTCACGGGCTGCTGTCTCCAGGGTAGAGAGTATGTGGTTTCCGGCCCTGCAGACCCTGGCTGTACTAGGGACCAGTTGCTAGCACAGTCTCATTGTAAGGAAGTAAAGCTAACTCCCTCCCTCTTTCTGATACAGCAAAGGAGTGGTCTCAGGATGAACAGAGAAATGGGAGCAGAAATGACCTCTAGGGCCCACTTACATTTGGCAGAGAGGTTGTATCCTCCAAGAGGCGTGGGATGACCCTCCACGGCGTCAAAGCCTGATGACACCAGCACCACGTCTGGGGCAAACTCATTTGCAATCGGCATAACCACCGTTCTGTGAAGACAGGGGAAGATGTTACCTGTGTGTCACAGATGGCCACAAGACCTGGGCAGTCATCAAATCTGATGCTCTCTGAAGTTAGAGGACCCTGCTGCTGGAACCCCATGCTCTCTGAAGGTAAGGGACCCTGCTGCTACAACCCTACAGTGTGACCTCACACAGCACAGGGCTCCTCCCATGTCAACTCACAGAGTACTGAGCCCCGGGTTCACACCTCTCAGGCCCAGGCAGGCCCAGCGAGGTTGATGACACGCTGTATTTCTCATGGGGCACCGCGGGAGCACGTGTGCTTTTAGAAAGGTAGTCTAATGGCTCAGACCCAATGTCCAGCAGCTCAGCCCACGTCCATCACCACCACTGTCATGGGGATGGACACTGAGGGAGGTCCAGACCCCCTCTCAGTCTGAGACGCCCCCAGATCTCCAAAGTAGCACTTCGGCCTCTCGTGGCCACATGAGCTGTGTGGTGGAGGTGGTCCAACTTCCTCCCACAATGCCGAGGGAGCTTGGGGCCCCGAGGGCTGGTACAGCAGGGATAAGGACAGGGTACCGCTACCTTCCTCCCGCCCAAGGTTCCTCTACAGCTCTGTCAGCTTCAAAACTGTGTCTGGCACAGCACTGGTTTCAATTATGGTTCCCTTGCCCTTCAAATCTCCCAGCCTGAGGAGAAAGTGCAGCTACTTCTGGATCCCATTACGGGCGATTTTCTTATCTTTTCTTCATCTGACGCTTGATCCCCTGAAAATGCAGCTGGCAGGCCAGCGCTCTGAAGAACAAGGTGCTGCCTCCGAGGCATGCCTTGTCCCAGGGGTCCAAAGCGGGGTGAAGAAGAAAAGGGAAAGAGCTCTGACCTCTCTTCCCCACCAGCGGCCAAGGAACTATAAACTGTAAACTTCAAAGTGTTACTTTACATTAAGATCAATAAAAAACAACCCTAAAACAATTTTCCTTTTCAAAGAAGCCCCAGGAGCTTTGGAAGGCGGCTGACGGACCATCATTCATGTGCCCAGCAGAACATTACAGCAGATTCCAGGGACCGGGGAAGAAAGCAGGCCAGTGAGCTACTTCCAGGCAGAGGCCACCACAGTGCCTAGGGCTGGCATCACCAGCAGGCTCTCCTGCACCTGCACACAAGTAGCACCAGAGGGCGCAGGGCAGGGCGGGGCAAAGTGATGGTGGCCTAGTCAGCTGGCTGAGAGGATGAAGAGCCCACCTCACCTCTGTGCCTGGGTATCACGGGCCTCAAAAGCCTTGCCCAGGAGCAGTGCCCACTCAGAAAGGGCATACACAGGGCCATGGAACTTCATTTTCCCAAGCACCTTGCGGAGGGCTGGCTTCAGTGGGTGGTGGCAGTAGTTCCAGGGGGGCGCTCATGAAATCCTTGGTCCCCAGGTTCAGAGCTCCCAGATTTATCAACTGTGCTGGGTTTGGGAAGTTCTCCTCAGGTGAGGTGAACCAGGTGTCAGAAATACATTGGGAAGAATTGGTAGTATGGGGAGCAGAGGAGAGCAGCAGGTGACAGTGGATGCTGAGGGCTGATGGCTCTCATCAGTCCTTAACAGGAAGGCTGGAGAAGCGTTTCCACTTTATCGCTCATGGAGGGCTTGTGCAAGGAGCAAGAGACAGTGAAATCGTTAACATTTGCACCTTCAGTTCACATTGATGCAACACTGCACAAGTCCTGTCTCTTTCCCTCGCACTTGTGGCTGCCGGGACCGAAACAGTCACCTGATGGCTGCTAGGGGCACAAGAAGGGGGCTGGGAGAGGAGGACAGACAGGCAGCTGAGGGATGCTGGGCCCTAGAGTCCCGCCTGTTTGGCTCCCCTGGGTCGGAAGGCCGATCTCTGCAGTGGTTCATGCCGAGGCAGAGGGCAGTGGGAAAGCAAGCTACTCACCTGAAGGCTGCCAGGTATTCTGCATCTCCCATGGGGGGATCCAGGCCGCCAGTGAAAGCCATATTGACGTTAAAGCCCACACCTGGTCCAGTGCCCACCTGTGTCCACAAGGAAAGAAACTGCTATCACAGACCCTCTGAAAAGAATACCCAGCACAGTTGGCCCCTAATCTAGTGACAGGTCAGGTTGGTGGTGGCCATGAAGGACTGCCATGTGCCGTCTGGTTCCCAAGTGTGCTTTCTAGTGAAGCCAGGCACTGACATCACAGATCTACTCTTCGTCTCTCTCAGGCGTGCCATGTGCTTAGGTAGCAACCTGCCCAGGCACAGCTACGTCTTACAGCATGCTGCACCCCAGGCACAGGAAGCTACTCTGGACCACAGGTCTCTCTGTTCAGAGGAGGCGAGCTTGTTGCTCCAGGGCCCACGATGAATCACCAGAAGACAGAAGGGAAGGAGCTGAATTGCCCAAGGATGCCCCGAATTGCCCAAGGATGCCCCCCAAAACTGGTGAACTGTCATGCCGTCGCATGGCACAGAGCTTTCCTGGAGGAAATGGAACCATGAATTCCCATGAATGCTACTGCTGTTCTGACTAGAGCCAAAAATGGGGTGCAGTTTTCTAATGCACACTAGACTCTGGCTCCAGATCACACTGAGTGGGGTCCTGGCTAATGTCGGCCTGGAAGGACGGCTGAGATGATGCTTGTGTGGAAGCCTGAGCCTGCGTCTGCCTGTCCTCTGGTACTTGGCTCTAAGCTGGCCTTTTGCACAGCACCGCAAATCCTCCATGCCCCACTTACCTCATCTGGTGCCCCACTGCCTGGGAAGAAGTTCCCGTCGTCATAGCGGTGCAGGGACATGTAGAGGACACTGGGGTCACTGTAGAAGGCCTGCTGGGTCCCATTCCCATGGTGCACATCCTGAGAGACCGAGTTAGGCAGCTCAGCAAGGAGCAGGCCTTGACCTTGGCCCTCACCGTCCAGCTGCCCCCCTGCCCTGGGCCCTGGTTAGCATGTCCAGCCAGGCTTGGACCCCATGTAAGTGAGACAACAGTTGTAGGGCACAGCTTCACAAAGATGCTGAGGCTGAAGGCAGGTCAGCAGGGAATGTCCCGACCCAGCAGAGGATGGCCGTGGTTCCAGCCAGGCTGAGGCCGGCCATGGTTCCAGCCAGGCTGAGGCCAGGATTCCCCAATCAATCTACCTGATCTGTTTCTGTGCCTGCCGTGCCTGGTGATCCCTCCTTGCCTTCATCAGGACAGACATGCTTAAGAACAGTTTACTACAGGCGCACATGAGGCGCTCGCGCCATACAAGATGTATGGGGCAAGAGATGAACTACGGTGCCTGAGAGATGGGGGTCCAGTCCCCACTACACATAACTAGCTGCTTTCAGCTAGTGTCACTGTGAGCCATCGGAACCAAAGGTGAGAGGCATGGGAGCTTCAGTCAGGCCTGTGATCACCACATCCTGGCTCCTGGGGTGTGGTCCCGAGGGCAGGAGAACTAGGTGACCCTGCTTTACACAGCTGTCATGATGCTGTAACACAGGGGCTCAGGGCTGCTGTTTCTCCTCTTAGGGGCCACGTGTGCTCACCGTGGGACGAGGAAGTCAGATGCACATGAGAGGGATAAGTGAGCACCTACTATCTGCTTACAAGGTTCTCTGTGCATAGTGTTCACGGTACCTACGTGGGTCACCATGCAGTGGTATTGCACAGGCCTGACCCCAGGGAGTAGTATCTGGTTCAGTCCATATATAGGACAGAACTGTCCCCACCATGCAACAGTCATGCTGTGTTGCCACAGCCATGTGACACTTCTTGCTTGCCTCCTTGGAAGGCAGGATGGGCTTGTGAGACTCAGGCCTGGCTGTCTGCTTCCCTGTCTTGCTCAGGCCCCATCCTGGTCCCAACAGTTGGCTTCTTTCCTGACTTGTGGTTTGCTGTTTTCTCAGAATGCTGAGGATAACCCAAAAGCATGGCACGAGCGATCAGTACCACTGTGTGACACCTGAGTATATGTCAGAGCCATGGACTCCATAGCTTCTCACAAACTCATGGCTGCCCAACCCACCTGTCCTGGGGATCATGTGGTTTAGGATGAAAGTGGCCATGGGCCGGGCAGAAGCCCAGGCTGCCTGTCTTTTCTTTCTCATGACACATCACTGTGACTAAACATGAAGTGAATGCATAGACTATTTGTCTCCAGTTCAGGAGTTGATCTCTACTTCTGAAATTTAGGATTAGCTGTTAAGAGAAGAATCAGCCACTCTCGGACCATGGTGGGGGAGGAGAAACAGTACCTTATAGTAGAAGATGGCTTGGCCAACCTTGCTGTGGTCACGCATGGTGGAAAGCTAAGCCCATGCCCCCCCCCAAGTCAGAGCACAAGGCCAAGGCTGACCATGATCTTCCAGGGCTCCTGCCTCTGGAAATGGTGCTGAGGCCTGGCCCTGCAGCCACCCTTAGCCCTGAGTGCTCTCTATGGGTCAGTGCTTATGACTAGCAAGATCAGCTACCTGAAGTTTTGAAGCCAATTCTAAAGAGTGTAGATTTTCTACTTTGATCACAGATGGTTTCCAGACAGTTAAGCTCCCTGAATCCAAGTGTCAATGGATACAAAGGCCCACGCTCAACCAGCCTTCCACTAGGGAAACAGGTGGGCATGTATGGCTCTTCCCAGGCCCACCTATGAAAGGGGGCCACTCACCCAGTCCACAATGAGGATCTTGCTCACGTTCAGTCTCTGCTGGAGAAGCTTGGCTGCTACTGCCACCGAGTTGAAGTAGCAGAACCCCCTGCAGAACGAAGCAAAAGGTGTCCAGTTATCCATTTGTATGTATTTGCAACAGAACACTTCATCCCACGGGCTCTGGAGGGTTCCGGTGAAGGTTGACTGCTTCTTGACTTGCAAGCTGGGGACCTTAACTGATGCTTGAACTTGGCAAATAGACATGCAGACAAGAAGGCAGATATACATGCATGCATACATGCCACAAAACAGGTAAAGACACACCACAGATTTATGCACATGTACAGCTACACACGCAAACATGCCACAAAAGACACTCATCTAGTATAAACACACTACATACACATACTTGAGTCACCTATCCACTACACACATGTTCACACACCTAAGTGCACAAGCCATGTGAGACACAACCTACCATGGATAAATCACATAGACACATACACACTTAAATGCACAAGGCACATCAGACACACACACATTATATGCAGCACATACACATCCATGTTCACTGTATGAAATGCACACAGGTATATGCACACCATGTAAGACATATCTACCACAGACACACTTAAGTGCACCTGCCATGGCAGGTATATACCCACTACATGCAACACACACACACACACACACACACACACACACACACACACACACACACACTTACTTGACTGTACATTCTCTGTAGCCCACTCACTACGGAAATAGACCAATACACATGTACACATTACAGATGTACACATGGGCATACATATATACACACCACACAGGTGTAGACATGCACACACACTGGAAAACACACAGAAACCTATATGTACACAAGCCACACAGATACACCTAATATATGCATATACCACAGGTAAACATGCATAGGCATATATAGACACACTTCACAGACACAAATGCACTTGTTACATATATACAGATCCACACACCACTGACATTCATACACACAATAAAGATCCACACCACAGATACAAGAAACACATATACAGTACAAATGCACACATATACCAGATATACCCAGACATCACCCAGAAGCACACATGCATACATACATCCAGAAGCACACATATACATAAGCTAAAGACATACACATAGAAAAACACACATCGGGGCTGGAGAGGTGGCTCAGGGGTTAAGCCTCTGCCTTGCAGGCAGAAGGTCCTGATTTCGGATCCTAGACCCCACGTATAGTATAGACGCCGGGTGGAAGCGGGGGCGGCCTGTGTTTCTGGTCCTGGTAGGCGGAGCCTGTGAATCCCAGGGCAGAGTAAACAAGGAGGAGATGGAGGCGTCCATGGTGGTTCCCGAATTCGTCCGTGGTTCTACACACACACTCATACATACACACACATGCGCACATACACATAAACTCACAATTGAATAAATAATAAAAAATTAAAAAAAAAACTATGTTAAAGAATGATTGCATTTAAAAAAAAAAAAGAAAAACACGCATCAAGGAGTCACTCCTAGCATATGCACATATTACACAGGTACACACATACTGCAGACACTCACACTCCAGTACACAGATATGCCACACAGATATACACACACTTTAGTATACAGACACACTACACGGGTACAAACATACCGAACACACATACGCTCTACTATACAAACAAACCACACAGGTACACATACACTGCAGACACACACACTCAAGTATACAGATATGCCACACAGGCACACGCATACTACAGACACCCTCCCTTTGGTATACAGACATACCTCATTGGTATATACAGATGGCACACACAGAAATGAACACCACTGTCTGCTGCCACACATCCTCACCTGTCCAAGAACACCACTGTCTTGGGGATGCTACATCCACAAAACAGCAGGACCTTGCTTTAGTGTATTACTCTTATCTGTCCAGACTCCAGATAGATGATAGCTTTTCATAATTCAGTTTAATTTTAGAGTATGCCACTCAGAAGACCAAGAAAACAAGGTAAGGAAGAGTAGGCAAAGATAATGGTCTGGTCTTAGTTTTCCCAGAACCCGTCTGCCTTGTTGAACTTTATGCAATGTTCACTGCAAGCTGCAGGTCCTGTGGCCTGAGCCTTCAGGATACACAATCACCAAGAGATTCCTTGGACTCCGTGTGGGTTTATGTTTTAGTATACCTAGCACTTAGAACCAGAGTAGGGATAGAATTGGAATGTGGGATGGACAAAGCTCATATGGCAGCTCATCTTTCCTTTCTGTATCCAAAGGGGGTTCTCACTAACCCAGATCTGCTATCTGCTCAGTGTGAGCTGAGTTCTGCATGCTTCCTTGCCTTTCCCCATGACCGCCTCTTCACTCCACATGGCTCCTTCCAAATGCCTTTAGTCTTAACTCCACCCCTCAGGGCTAGATGCTAGCTGTGTCAGCTGACAGGGAGGTACTTTTAAGGTCCTCAAGCTAGCACAGGCCAGGAGGTATAGCGGCTGGCACAGGACCATGAGGACCAAGAGTCCCTGTTGACCCTGTCCAATGGTGTGCCCGTGACATGGCTCCATCAACAAAGTTGGGTCTGATCAAGCCACATGCCACATGTTTCAGTCTCAGAAGTGTAGTGGTCAGGGTGTCCGGATGCTGGCCTGTGGACATGACTCTGCTGTGGCATGTATCTTGTGGTCAGCAACCCAGTTAAAAGGTTACACAAATGATGACAACACAACTATACCTGACACTCTGGGACCGACCTCCTTGGGGACCACCTAAAGATAACCTTACTACACTCACCAGGGAGGTGGGGAGGCCTCAGTGGCCACATTCATCTGCTGTGTGGCACATGGGTGCAGGCAAAGGAGACAGAGTGAAATACCCTAGGTGTAGCGTACATGGCCACCGAGCTCCTCTCTGTGCCCTAAGGTGCCCCCAACCCTGTCACCCGCCTCCCTGACCACCTGCAGCATCCACTCACATGGGCGTGCTCTCCTCAGCATGATGTCCCGGAGGTCGAACCACAGCAAAGCCGTTCTGTGGATGACAGCAGACCGTGGAGACAGTGAGCAATGTTTTGCATGCGTAAGCATCTACAAACACTGTACTGTTCAGGCCGACTAGCCCCACAACGTGGATGGAACATGAGACTGGCTGGGCCTTGTAGGAAGTCAGGCTGCAGCCACTGAAGAGGTGAGGTCAGGGGTGTTGGGGCAGGGGGGAGGGGGGAGCTGCTCACTGGTTTGCTTCATGCCAGAGACAGGGATATAGATAAAAGAAAGTTGGGTATGGCAGTATACACTGATGCAGCAGGAGAATCAGGAGTTTGAGGCCAGCTTGGGTTACATGGGACCCTGTTTTAATAAATACATAAAAAGAAATAGAAGAGGGGCTGTGCTCAAGTAGGTCGCTAGGGGGCTGGAGAGCAGGGAGAATGTGGGCACAGCCAGCACTCACTCCCACCCTGAGAAACACTTCAGAGCTAACACAGATGCCTCCAGTCTGCTGTCACTCCACTGGGAGTGGCGGCTGCTGCTGCTGCTGTGAAAATGCTTGGGCCGGGGCTTCCAAGTCTCATCAGCACTAGGAAGTGGTGTGGTCAGAGCCTGACCGAGCTGAAAGGGCTGGCTGACCACTAATGACCATGTGGGGATGGTGAGCTGACTGCTCAGGATGTGACAAAGGTGGTGAAACTGATGGGAAGACTCTCACAGTGGATGCTGCCCCAACAGCTCAATGGACAAGCCCTGCTCCCTTACCCTGTGCCTGCACCACAGTGACTCTAACGATGGCTGCGGGCCGGAGGCTGCACCAACAACCTCAGGCTTCATGCACCTTGTACATGTGTGGACAGTAGTGCTGATGGTGCCAAGTGTGGCCTGGGGCTTCCCATCCGTGGGGAGGCAGTGTGTCCACAAATGTTTTGGAGCAGTAGCAAAGCCTGCACAGTTTGCACAACTCCCACGTCTTCCAGCATCCCATGTAGAGTTCAGAAGGCAGTGGAGTTCCTCTAGGGGCCAAGAACACATGTGCTTCTTTTTGCGCTGACCCCCTCCCTCGTCCTTGGGGACAACCTTTCCTTGTGAGCACAGACAAGTGTCATGAACTGGGGAATCTAAGACCCTGCTCCCAGGCAGAAGCACAGGCCACTCACTTTCAGACAATGCATAGGTAGGAGCTGTCAGCAAAGGCCTGGACCTCAGTGTGGAGATCACAAGTATCGCAGTTCTGTGCCCACTCGTGCACCCGACAGCTCTCCTGGCATCTCTAGAGAGCAGTGGTGGCTAAGGGTTTCAAAAAAATATTGGTTTCCAAATAAGATGCTATGTGCAATGACTCAGGACCCTAGCTTCCCAAGTAACGGATGTCTCATACAGTGAATCTCTATGGGTGAGCGGGTCAAGCAACCAACAAGGAAGCCGTGGGTGGAGTGTGTGTGTACGGGGAGTAGGGTGAGTGTTCTGACACACGGAGGTGAAAGGCCTAGATGGTCTTCAAGACCAGCCACTAGCATCATCAGAGAGGAATGGAGAAGACGGGAGAAGAGCACTAGCATCGTCAGACTAGCAGAGGCCAGCGTGTGATCACCCTGAGGCTACCCTTCATCAGTGTCCCAGGATGCAAGGCAGGTAGCCACATCCAGCTGGTATTCCCTAAGTCAGACGTTACTGCTACTTTAAAATGAATTCTCTGAAAACGTCTGTTTTCATTTCTAATGAGGAGGGTCACACCACAGAAGTCTGATGGCTCCTGAGCAAACGGGAAGAACAGAGCACGCCCTTCCCAGGGAAAGGAAAAGAGCGCACCTCTCTTCTCCCCATTTGGGAATCAGAGCTACATGTTTTTGCTAGCATGGAGGTATCTACCCATCACTCTGGACAAGATATGCCCTGTGCTCTGAGTCCCGTTAGAGCAGCAGCAGCTTTCCTCTCCTTGTCAGACCTATTCTTCTGGGCTCCCACTTACCTTCAACTCGCCTGTGGCCACCTTGAAGACCAGCTCCACCACGCAGCCCACAGCCAGACGGGCCGCCCCTGATGAATGCACCTCGTTCCATATGGTATCACTGTCCACCTGTGGATAAAGTGCTCATCAGTGAGCAAGTGCTGGCCACGCCAGTACCACCTTGTGGGGCCAGGTGGCCTGAATTTCCCAAAGCCCCAGATCTTCTAAGTCACAGACCGGCCAGAGCCCCATGTTTGTTCTTTAGCAGAAAAGACGCAGCCCACACCAAGTGTGCTTCTTCTTTAAGTTGTGACAACATGTCAAACATGCAAAGCAAAGTGACAGCCATACCCAGTGTAGTTCTCTGCGAGACATCCTCCTCTGCTTGTTTCAATAGACCCAGGAGGAGCCTAAGTTGCTGGGTTCCTCATGGGTGGAAATGTGAACAGGAGAGGCTAGATCAGACTCTCCAAGCCACAGCTTTAACTCAGGCTGCACTGAACTCCAAGGACGAGAGCATTGCAGTGGACCTGGGGTCAGGGTGGGATTGGGCACCACCAGCTCTTACTTAGGTGAGGGTCAGGTGGCCTGTTAGCAACTTCTGCTTCAAATACCAACCGGGGTCAACCAGTTAGTTCATCTATTGGCTTGGACACAAGAAATGCACTTTTAAGATCAGGAGTGACAAAATGGAGTCTCTCACATCTGGGTCTACAGTCCTTTATAGGAACCAGGGTTCAGACAGCAGCCAGGCCAGAGCACAGCGGTAGCTGTTCGCACATGTATCCTGTAGAGATTACTGGGCCTGCACCAGTTACAATGAGCCTTGGGTCTGTGGAGGTGTGGCCTGGGGAAGGTTACTAAACCTAACAAGTGGTTTAACCTCATTTGTCAGAACCTTAAACTCACCTACTAACTCTGAGGTAGACCTGTGTCCCCTCCTTGTCCCCACCCCAGGGCTGCAGAGCCATCCTGCCAATGATCATGCTGGGGGGGGGGTGTTCTTCCAGACAGTGTGGAAGTTTCACTCTCAGAGAAATGATTTAAAATTCCTTTATAGGTAAAGGCATTTCTGAAGGGGGCAGTGCCGGCTGACTTTTCAAGTCACACTGCTGTTCTTTAAAATAGCTTCCAAATGTCCAAGGAAGGCACCACACCTTACAGCATTGCTCCAAAGCATCAATGTTCAGCTCTCGGAGACTGGCTTACACTATACATTTTGCTACTTGTTGAAGTGGCTATAACAGAATAGTCTGCAAGAACAACTCATCCCAGTCAGAGACAGTCCACAGATACTCCTCCAGATTCTGTGTGCCCCCCAGAGGGCAGCAATGTCTTGCCCTGGCCAGGCGCAAGACTGTACCCCGAAGGACATAGTCTCAGAGTCGCTTCATTCTCACATTCCAGGAGGGAACAGCCAGGCTTTGGGGCTCAGCTGGGGCACAGACATGCTTCACTAGGCAGGGCTTTCCATGGCCTGTGTTCTCCTGAGTACCACAGGGCAGTGTCTGAAGCCTGGTATGCTCCCGCCTAGAACATTCTGCACAGGATGAAGGACAAAGCCTAGCTAATCTCTCCTGTAGGATTCTGGGCCATGCTGAGGCCTGACAACGTCCTCCCGCGGCTTTGTGCTCGCCGGCTGCTGGCGAGGCTTGCTGTGTTGCTGAGTAGCGGTCCTGTCAAGGGCTTGTGTGGACTGAGAGCTGTAGGAAGAGTGAACAGCTGTAGTCCTGGTTTGCAGAATGGACAGAACGCAGGCAGGGGGCAACACGGAGGGCTCAGGTGGTGAAAACTGGGCAACAAAAGGATGTACAAGAGGCTCATGGAAGGGATGAAGGACAGCAGAGCTAAGATCACAACCCAGGCAGGGACTGAGGGCAAGCCTAGAGAAGCAAAAGGATGTAGACTCTTCACTAATTTGTAACCTCTAGTAATGAAGTGAGCAAAGCAGACAATTCTTTTATTTGGTTTCAAAAATGATTTCAAACCTATATTTAATGGAGCTGAGACTGGCTGAGTTTCGAACTTTGAAGGTACTATGGCATGACCTAAAGGGTAACAGAAGGCTGTTTTCAGGATAGCAGGCCTACTCCAGGTTCCTGCTTTCTCCTTCAGGACTCCGATCCTCACCCACAAGCTCCAGGACTTGCGCTGCTTCCCTGGACACTCTGGGGGGCTGGCCCTGGAAGAACTGAGCCACTGAGTCAGAGAAAGTCCAGCCAGGGCCAGAACACCCAGGCTGTCTCCTGCTGCAGGACTGATAGAAAAGACTTGGAGATCCCAGCACTCCCACCTGCAGTTGGGACCATCCCACGCCTGCTGTGCCTCAGATCTGGGGTTAATCTATGTGTGGGGACCACCTGAAATCCAACCCTCAGCTGAGCATGCATTTTTCTTTCCTTTGCAAACTGAGAATTCTGCCCTTCACAGATTTGATAGCTATAGGGCATTGCAGGTCCACATTGCTTCAAGTGTGGCCAAAAGTTTGCCCTGAATTAAGAGACTGTAGCCTATTTACAACACAAAATAAAACAACTCTAGGAGGGTTTGGTGGTGGAATGAATAAATACTTTTTATTCTCTTTCTGACGGGATAATTTTCAAAGCAGCAATTTCTGTAAAGTCTCAGGAAACAAACAATTTTGTTTCATTTCCGTAACAGAATCCAGACCTCGGCTTCACCCTGAGATCTCTAATTACACGCACAGCACAGGTCTGGTCATGGCAACTTTTGCTGGCTGCTGGCCCTACCTGTTGCATCTCTGGACCTTCTGTGGTACATTGGGACCACGGTGGTCAGCAGGTGGCCAGGAGGCTGGGGAGGATCTCTGGCTGCTTTTGGGAGGTTTGGTGCTAGAGGACAGGTCTGTTCTGTGCCTTGAAGGAAAGTCCAGTGGGACTTGTATGTTCCAGTCTGTTCCTCCAAGTGATTAGCAGAGAGCATCACCCGAAACACAGCTCAGCCAGATGCCTTATGAATGTTACCTGCCCCACAGATGTCCATCCCTGTCACTGCACTGAGAGCTTCGCATGAAGCTTTGGGTTGGAAAGTGGACACAGCACAAACCCACCCTGTCCCAAGAGCCTCTGTGACCTGTATGGACACAAATCAGAGATGCTGGGGATGTAGCCTACACATGGGATGCACAAGAGATGTGGCCTAGCGGGTCCTGCCATGAGCTCAGATGACCTTCCTGGAGAAAGGTGCCCGAGTCGGGTGATCAAAACATTCCTGGCTCATAGTGCCTTTGAAGCTGCACATGGCACTGCCTGCCCCACAGTCCTGTTTATGGAAAACACCTGGCAACTATTACCCACTCAGAGGAGAGCAAGGCAGTGATTTCTGTGGCCACTGGGATTCTGAGAACAAACAGGACATTATCTACACATTAAAGAAATACTTACCCCAACACCACCGCAAGGAAGCCTCACAAACATGGAGGTCAGGGAGCCTGCGGGGGAGAGAGAGCATCAGAGGGCCAGGACTATACCAGCTCTGGAATGTCTAGTTCTTAGATACCAGTGGCCTCCAAGGCCCAGCGTGGTTCTGAGGACAGTGCTACCCAAAGAGCCCACTGGGATCCCCTCCACAGGCTCTGTTTGCCCAACATAGGCAATTCTGATAGCATCAGCAGCCTCCTGCTAGTGCTCAGACACCTGGAGGGCCTTAAGTGTCTGGGAACATAGATCTCCACCCCCAGCTTCTAACGAGGCCCTAGGAGGCCTCTCCAGCTGTGAAGTGGGCAGATGCTATAATCCAAGACTGCAGGGAGGCGGTTCAGAATACAAGGATTTTTTTTCAGGAGTTACGGACAAGGTGGGTCTTCCCATACAGATTGGGACCCCCATGTCCCACGATATTTCCTGGTAACCAAAGTTCTCTAAGATAGGAACTGTCTTTTCTGTGTGATCCCACTGTTGGAAGAATGCCAACTAGTCTAAAACTCAGCCCTGACTCTGCTCCAAGTAGGCAGAGCCCAAGCTCTAACCTGCTCCTGTCCTTCAGGAACTAGGCTGGAAAATGGTGCATGTGGTCCTGCTGCTCAATCCTCTCTGTGCCTTGCTCTCCAAGACTTCCTGAGCTGGGTCTACACGGTGACATTTCCTGGAGCCCAAGTCTGCTTCTAGCTGTACCTTACAGGGCCCAGGGCAGTGGGCTGCCTGGGGGTGGGGGTGCGTGAACGCCTGTTCTTCCCATGCTTGCAGGTCCACTATCCTTGTACTGGCTGCCCAGTGAAAAGGGAAGAAAGCAACTTTCAGGGACCATGGGGCCTGGCATGTTTCCATGGTGCGGTGGGAACACAGAGGGTGCGTGCAGAAGCCCAGGAAGCATGGCCTGCCATGACTCTCCACAGATATTGGCAGAAAAACATCAGTGTTCAGAGTTGACCCAAGTCTGGATTCCAGGTCTCCGCACTCTGCAGAGGCCCCAGGGTTTCAATGAATCTTAGGGGTTGCCCTCTGTGTCGCAGCACAACAGTATCTGCATTCCCAGAATGGAGGCCACCACACTGGTGCAATGGAGACAGGACCACTCACAGCAGGTGGCTGGCTCGTGTCTCAGGGATCAGATGGGGTGGGAAAGACACTGTTTTCCTTCTGTACCCCACCCCTCGCAGGAACTAGTCTTCCTGAGCTCCCTGACACACAGGGCCTACAGGCCCATCCAGTCCAGACTCTCTCTCATGTACTGCCAATGTCCGATGGTAAATGGTGACCAGCCCCACCATCCACTCAGTTGAGTGCACTTCAGTGAGGAACTGCTGGACCTTTAACGTGGTAGCTGCATTTGTAGATCAAAGTAAGATGAAAGGAAATCACAGTAGTTGACTATCTAGTCGGGGCTATGCTAACAGTTTGAGATAACCACTGTTGCTGTGCCTGAAGGACTTAAGCTGAGGATGTTTAAGTTCTCAGGCTAGGAATTCTGCAGACAGGGGTGAGGTGGTTAGTGATGGGCTAGTTCCTGCCTGCACTGTGAGAGTGCCAGGCTTAGCACGAAGGAAAGGTACCACATGCCTCAGACCCAGCTGCCATTGCACACCCAGTCAAGAGACACCACAGGCACAGTGGCTCCAGGGGATAGACAGGTATGGAACATGGGAGAAATGGTTCAACAGATAGAGTGTGGCTCTGAGAGACCATGGCTGGCCACAAGCTGAGGACCAATCTTTAGGTGACTACTGGTCAGATGGTGAACATGGCCCAGCCTCCCACAAGCGCATTCCATTGAATATGAAGTATTTTGACAACCTGAATGAAACAAGCTTAAAAATCTAGAGAATTCTCCTATAGGTGACTTTGGTGGGTTGTAGCAGCTTCTTCCTCCCTGTTGCTGTGAGACACCACTCAAAGTCAAGTAACTGAATGGAAGAAAGGGAGATTTACTCAGATTGCGGTTGCAAGGGGAGATACTGTCTTGCATGGTAGAAAAAGCATGGCTAGTGGCAGAAGCTGGAGGAGGCCTAGGTCACATCCAGCATGAAGGTTGAGAGCTGCTATAAGCTCAGAATCAGACTTACTAATTCAAGCAAGGTGGGACTAAGCAACCTCAAGACCTACCCCCTGTGACTGCATCCTCTAGCAACCTTCTAACTCCTAAAGGTGAAGTCCTGACAGGCACATTGTAGATGGACAGTAGAAAGTCAAGATCCTTTAAGCAGGGCATCTGCCATTTGAATGGAGGTGGGGAAAGGTCACTGCTCAGCTGATGCCTGCATGGCTGTCCAGAGTCTGATGAAATCCCTGTCTTAGCAGCACCAGTGATGGATAAAAGTACTGTCTTATTTCGGAGAATACATTGCCAGGCAGCATCCAAAGAACTCGGACTTGGGGAGAGGATCCAGTCAGTGGGGTCTGGAGGGAAGAACATGAACCAATGAGTCTGGGAGAGAAGGTTCCTGAAGGACCCAAGATGACCTGTGTTCACTCTGGGCCAGCAGCACAGGGAACCTGATTTGAAGCCCTGGGCTGCTCTCTGTTATTCCATGGGGTTCAGGGCTCCTCTGGACCTGCCTGGCAGCTTTCTCTGATTTTTCTCAAGCTAGCAACGTACGACACACTGAGAAAGAAGGTCAGGAGGTGAAATGCACAAACACCTGTGCTCCATCCTTCTGCAGCCTGCCTGGGTGATGAGGCCGGCCAGGTTCTCTTTGAAGCTGCCCTTGGACTTCTCTCTGGAGCTCTGCATGATTCTCCCCTCCCTGTGTCCTTGGCAAAGGCGCATCCTGCAGCTCTGGGACAAGCCCTTGGCCTACCCCTGCCCTTACTCGAAACACACCACAGTGAACTCCATGAACTCCCCCACCTCCTCTGCTTTCCGTGAAGTCGCTTGTCTTGTC
Organism: Typhlomys cinereus; assembly: GCA_023101885.1. Classification (NCBI taxonomy): domain Eukaryota; kingdom Metazoa; phylum Chordata; class Mammalia; order Rodentia; family Platacanthomyidae; genus Typhlomys; species Typhlomys cinereus. The sequence continues at coordinate 22,830,671 of JALPQD010000001.1, forward strand.
TTCTAGTCTGGGGACGTTCTGCACCGCAAGTGGTGTTTAGGATGTCCTCTCACAGACTGCAATTCCTCCATCACTATAGCTCTTGCTCATGTTATGACAGTATCTTCTCTTTTCAAGGCTCCCTATGGGTTCCCACTCCCACCCTGCTCAGCCTTGGGCTACAGCTGCCTGGCCTGCATTGTGCCACAACTGCCTAGTAGACTATCCACCCTGACTTGAGTGTAGAACCCATAGCTGGCAGCATAGGATGGGCAGAGGCTCTTTAAGGGTGGACTGGCATCAGGGGGTGGAGAGGGCTGTTTGTTGAAAATGTCTACCATTGTGTCTTTTACCCCTGCAGAGCAGTCTCCTGTCTCTTACTACAGGGTAAAAGTGGGTACACAGGGCCTATTCCAGGAAGGTGGGTGGAGTCAGGCTTGGTGCTCCAACTCACTGCTATGGGACAGTGGAGTTGGAGTCCTGAGGTAGGGATCAGATTCCTTTCTGTCAGCCCTGGCCCTGACGCCAGCCTGAGTTCCCTCCTACCTCCTCTGCAGTTCAGGGCCTCTGCAGTTACTGTCCCTAAGCTACTGAGGTCCACTAAGCAAGCCAAGTGGTCACAGGGCTCTGCAATGAAGACCTCAAGATGATGGAAAAGCTCCCACTACCCAGGACCCACAGGAACTGCTAGACAAGGCCAAGACACAAACAGCCTCCCAGTGCTGGTGTTGGTGTGCGTGACCAGACCTTGGACCCTCTAGATTCCCCTTAGCTTTTCCCCAGAAGCCATGGAGGGGAACTGCAAACAGGGAAGACTGGATACATGTGGCTTTTAGTCCTCCTGAGCAGTCTCTGGAGCCCAGCCTGTGCTCCAGGGTCCAGTGCATCAGTGGCCTGAACAGGAGCCAGCTAAGCAGAGTGGACTCATTCTTCAGGAGCTTCTCAGTGCCCAGCGGGGGCCATGGAAAAGGCTCCCTGTGCTGGTTGGGAGCACAGAGCCTGGGGGTGATGCCAGAGGCCACCCTAGCTTGAGAGTCATGGGCTAGAAACGCTGCTCAGGCGAGAACGAGCCAGCAGGGAAAGTAAGAAGGTCTTGAGTACCTAGAAGTTTCTTACTGTCCAGTTTCTGTCTGTTGAGGGGGTTTGTGCCATAGAGCAGTGCGTGCGCCTCCGAGTGCACTGTCTGCAGCTCCTCCAGTGTGGCTTTCCGTCCGCGGATACACTGTGGGGACACAGGAAAAGCACGCTCACAGCTCTGCGTCAGCTAGCATTCCAAGACACTTCGACAGATGCCATAGCACGGAGGACGCTCAGCTCAATAGCAGGAATGTGTCATTGCAAAATGAAAACCAAATATCATCCCAACACAATAGTTAAAAATATTTGAAAATATTTTAGAGAACTCTCATTGTAATTAGAGCTTCAAAGATTTTTTTTTTTTAAAAGCTAATTCTAGCCTCCAACCTATTACCCTTCCCTGTCACACAAATGGTCTGGCAAGAAATTTGCTTCAGAAAGTACCAAGAATTGGGGGCTGGAGAGGTGGCTCAGGGGTTAAGCCTCTGCCTTGCAGGCAGAAGGTCTTGAGTTCGGATCCCAGATCCCACATATAGACACCGGGTGGAAGCAGGGGCGGCCTGCGTTTCTGGTCCTAGTAGGGCGGAGCCTGTGAATCCCGGGGCAGAGTAAACAAAGAGGAGGTGGAGGCGGTCCATGGTGGTTCCCGAATTCGTCCGTGGTTCCACACACATACATACACACACGCGCACACATGCATACACGCACAACTGAATAAATAATAAAAAAAAAAAAAAAAAAAAAAGAAAGTACCAAGAATTGCACTTAAAACAGCAGGACAGCCAGCTATCTTCTGAGTTCATTCTCACAGTGACCTGGGCCACTGTTTCTGGCAGATGCTCAACACCAATTTGTGGCAGCCTTGCCTACATGTGACTGACATATTGGGGTCTGTGCCTGTCTTCGGAGACAACCTGGAATTCTGTTTCTCAGAGTCTGGAAACCTATCAAATAGACTCCTGGGTTCGATTTGAATCCCCAGTAATGAGCAGAAAAACACCTGTGTTTTAGCGAGCTATTTACTCAGCCTTCCAAAGAATCTGCTTTGTGATAAGACAGTGTTGATGGTCTACAGAAGTGGAACTCCAGGCCAGAGTATCAAAGGGGGGTCTCCACCATTCAGAAGCCTTTCCCAGAGGGCATTCCTGTGAGGTACCAGCAAGAGCAGCCTGTGGGCCGGTGTTCTGGGCAGGAAGTCACTGGAGGATGCCCTTCCCAGCACCACCTCCAGGCCTCAAGTCTGCTCCTCTGCTAAGGAGACAGAAAGAAATGGTGGTGGCTTCTGATCGCGGAAAACCCGCCTACAACATGGCTGACTTCATCCATAGGAAGTGGGAGGTGGGGGAGTCCACATAGGGGGTAGGTGGTTCAGACTACTGCTGTCTGCTCATGAATCATATGTCTTGGCATTATAGAAGTATACAGTGGTGGGTGCAGTCTGCTTAGAGTGTGGGAGGCAGGCAAGGGCGTGAGCGATACATGGTGGGAACACACTGGTCACGCAGGGATGGGAAGGAAGGTAAGGCGCACTGCCCTTGCCTCCTCAAGACTGGCCTGTGGACGACAACCTGAACGACAACAGAGACTTGTTATTTAAACCAGATGAATTCCTAAACTAAATGCTGGAGTAAGACAAAAAAGAAGAGGAAAATAACTTAGCTGAGTACAAGAGAGACAAGGACACAGGACTCTAATGCAGGTCGTGGGGTAGGTGGATCACATGGGCTGCATCCGCATGTGGGAAGCCTGCCCACAGCTCCTGCCTCCCTTTTAATTCCTGGTGTTCCTTATAGCAGCAAAGCCAGAGATTGGAGGCAGGAGATGCCCCTGCCCAGGTGGCTTGGTCTTTGTTTTGGATCTCAAGCCCTCTGACCAGTCTTCTGGGCACTCTGCTGCCCTTAGCATTACAGCTGAGCAAGACCAGATCTGGATGCAGACCCCTCTGTGAGAACGCAGGTGAGCGTCTCGAGAACTCCCAAGAGTACCCCTAGTTGTTCTGAGCACATGGCTGGGTCCCTAGACACGCCCAGCTATCTGAGAAGAAGGCTGAACTAACTCGGCATGGCCCTGGTCTGCAGGCTGGCTTCCCAGGAGGGTCTCAAGCTACAAAGGATCTCTCACCCAGTTCACAACATTGCAGGCAACACAAATGTGCTGAGTTGCTGAGCCAGTGAAAGGCAAGAGCCCAGCCACAAGGCCCCTAGGACGCATCCACCCCCAGTGAAGGGCAGCTGGGTTCTGGTCTTACTGATGGTAGCTAGGGACATCGCAGTGTCACCTACCTAGCTTCTGTTCTCCAGCAATGTGAGTCCAACACCCAAGCTGTCAGTCGGGTCAAAGTGGGACTTTGTATGGACATGTACCAAGAGGGGATCGGGGTGTGCAGCCCAAGGGATCTGCCAGCATATTCTGAGTCTAAGCCCCTTCTTCTTCCAGCCTGCCTCTTGCCAGACTCCCACAGCTCTGCACTGACCCTCGGCCCCTACCCAGGGGGTCTCTGTTAGCCCCTGCCTCTCTCTGCCTCTGGCCAAGACATAGTCAGTGCTTCCTCCTGCCTCCACATGGGCAAAATGGAGGATGAGAAGGACTCTCCTTGCTTCTGAGTAGCAGCACTCATTCATGCCTGGCTCCTGTACTTCCCGAATGAGACTGCCGCACAGCTCCCTGCCCGAGGGGACTCCCCTGAGGAAGGTTGAGAATGCAGGCATTAGTGAAAGGTGGGAAGCGTAGGCTGCCATGGGTAGGTAGCCTTTAGATGGGTTAGATGGCCAGCAGGACCAAGAGAAGAGGATTTCCCTGGTAGCTTGTGTGTGATGGACAATGCTGCCCTCCAGTGGCTCAGCACCTTAGATGGATTTTGGAAGCAAGTGCCTGCAACCTCACCCCACAGTCTGCCTCTCCTCCTCCGAGGGTCTTTAGGAGAGGGTGTGGTGAGCCTGATATTGAACACTCCCCCTGAGTGATGCAGACACTGGGGACATGTGATCCCAGGCTAAGCTTACATTTAATAGCTCCAGCATGTAGAGGGGCAAATGAACCAACAGGAACTTGGAAGTAACTGCATGGCCCTGTGCAACTCTATGCAACCCAACCCTGAGTGCCCAGGGCTGCTCGGGAACAGATATGGACAGGCTTCTCTATTGGTTGGATTTCTAATATGGGGAAGGGACAGAGGAGGCCCTCGAAGTGGGAGGTGCAAGGCCCACTGCACAGACAGGGTAAGGCCGCTAGCTCTCTAGCCAACGTTTCTTTCCACCTGCTCTACATAAGCCTGCCCTCCCCTTCAGAGCTCAGGACTTTTGATGCCACAAGGCCTAGATGAAAGAAAGTAGCTGGGTCACTCGTGGGGCAAGACGGGTTCGACGTGACCACTGGAAAAGCCTTTCTACTCACACACAGCACTGCCACAGTCAGTGTGGGGAATATTAAACCCTATTTGGCACCTGAGCCAGTCCTGTCTGAGAGCAAGCTTGGAGATGGGGAAACTAAGGACCAGTGCCCAGAGACAGGCGGTCACCAAAACCTTCTTGTGCAGCTCCTAGGCCGGACAAAAGGAACAGGAGTCAAGGGCAACCAGCCAGAGTACCACTTTCCACACTGACCACTGTCCCAAGGCAGGAACTCAAACTCAGGCTCTCTCAGAAAAGCTCTGATCCAACCGTTGAATGAGTCACTGAGACCTAGCAGGAGTGTGGGCCTTGGATGCTGACCTTTGGTACAGATGTGGACAAACATGCTGAATGGCCAGGCAGACTATGCTGGGAAGAGGAAGGCAGGGACAGCCATGGGAAGTCACAAAGAAAAGACTAGCAAGGCACTGTGGGTGAGCAACATGGGACAGTGGAGATGTCTTCCTCGGGTTAGATGTGGAACTCCCCAAAGCAGACTTGAACAGGGCCATAGGAGGAAGCAGTGTGCCCCGAGGGCACATGCAGGAAGCTTCACCCCTAGCACAATGGTATTGAGATTCAGATCATCAAGAAGTGGGCCTGTCTGGTGGGAGAGGTAGTCTTAGAAGTGAGCAAGACCTCAGGTCTGTGAGACCGAATCAGCTCTTAGAGGAGCAGGTAGCGATGGAGCCAGGCCAGCCCATGGAGTTGCTCCCTTCTGTTTCTTTGCCATATTATGGCACATCCAGGGGATCCTCACCTTGGTTTGACCTTCCAGCCACCAGGACAATGATGTAAACAAACCTCCTTGCTTTATAAAGTGTAAGTTGCAGCTATAGTATCATAGCAACAGAAAGGGCCTGATACATGGGCACAGAGAGGGCGACTGGAGACAATGGGTAGTATTCCTGGACTCTCTCTATTGCTGCACAAAGAAACTCAATATGCTGGATACCCTGACTGGTCACCATGGGCTCTGTACCTCACACTTGCTGCGCAGGCCCGTCTCCTGCAGGCGGGACCAGATGCTCTGGATCCTCCCAGCATGCTCAGGGTGGCTGTTGGTGTTTCCGCAGGTACACTGGTGTTTCAGCATCAGCGTGTCGTACACGAGACCTGCAGGAAGGAGAGGCACTGGTCAGAGCAGCGCCCAGGAAGATTTTGGGAAGAACACCCAAAAGGGAGTGGAACACCAGATCCCCTCGCCCAAGGACTAGGATGGAAGCAGAACAGAGCCTCACAGTGGCTGCCCTTCCCTCAAGCTCCCAGAACTGCCCAACGCCTCCTATGACACGACTGCGGCTGTATCACAGGGTCAAGCCATGGAAAAGAGCGTGGCAGGGTGAGGTGCGAGCATGGAGGCAGGTCTGGGGCCCCCAAAGTCCAAGTCTATCTGGTCAGGGACCAGTCGCCCCATTAAGCAGGTCTGGTGGGTGGAAGCTGTCCAAGGTACCACACAGTTGAGGTCAGCAAGAGCTGCAGGTCTACTTAAGATGGACACACGCTCGTTCACATAGAACCTGAGCAGGTGTCAGAAGCAACAGGTCCAGCACCCAGAGCTCTGCTGCCAGAGAAAATGGCTGGAGACCACCATGCAGGAGCTGCCTCTGTCCTGTCTGGAGAGGACACAAGAGGAAGGCGCAGGTCTGCTACTCCCAGACCTCATTCCCTGCGATGGCACGTGGCAAGAAGCACACCCCTTCCCTTAAGGTGGCAACTGTGTGCAGTGAGCCTGGCAGCGTGGTCATGGGCCCCACAACGAGATGAAATATGTTCAAGTTCATAGGTCAGGACTGGTCCAAAAGGGGGCACTCCTATCACCATCTACATGAACAGGAAAACTGCAACTCAAAGACCATGAAGGTGCCCGCAAGTACGCAGCTATGGTGACTGAGAGGCAGCACAGGGCGCGTGGATGTCTGTCTATCATCACGGCAACATCTCCCAGACCGTCTGGCTGTGCGCAGCTGTCTTCAAGATTTCAGCCCGATACCGGTGAAGGGAGGAACTGAGGCAGGCAGCATTCCCATGGGTCACTGTCATGCTATCTGTCTAGAGGATCTCAAACTGCTTTACCGAACAAGCGACAATGCAGATACAACAAGGAGCGTCAGCAACGTGGGGTCTGCGGGTGGTCTTCTGAGACGCACAGGTGCGGAGTACTGTCACCGCCAAGAGATCATGACGGGATCTGCCTTCTCTGAGCAATGGCCAGGGACAGGGATTCAGAGGTCTATGTCCAGGAGCTTGTGGAGGGCTGTCCGGTGGGTTTTGGGACAGTCTTCAATTCTAATTTCTGGATCATTCTCACTAAAAATGTTTCTCCAAGTCAGATGTTTCCTTCTATGTTCCGAAAAGAACACACCATATCTGTGGTATGTAGAGAGAACAGGCGGCTTCACGAGACTTACAAAGAACGATGTCACCATTCTGTATTGGCTTCACTTTTTTCTTCTCAGTGAAGTAAAGGCGTTCAGTTAAAGGACTGTGCAAGCCATGCGGCCTTCTGTTTGGGATCACAGAAGTATTGGAAGTGGCGCCCTGGATGTGTCAGATGGCACAGTCACCACGGGAGGAGCAGCCCTGTCACGTCTCCAGGCTGCTGTGCCTCTGCCCAGCTCTCTCTGGTACATCTCAGGCGTAACATCAGAGCGGGGAGAGAAGACCAGAACCAGTTCCAGGTCTTGCTGGGCTCTGCTCTAGACGGCTTTCCATAGTCAGTGCAGTCACTGTACAAGGTCACCAAAGGCTCCAGACCAACTACAGTGGTTGTCTTGGGAATGGGAGTAAAGAGTACCGACTAAAGGGTTCTCTGACCAAGCTCTCTGCAGAGGAGACAGGGTGGCTTTCTGAACCCACAGCAAATCCGAGAATAAGAGCATCATGGTGTGCCTCATAGTAAACATGGCCCATGGGCCCTGCATGGGTTGGCTGACTGCATCTGCCTCTGGACAGTGCAGTATATATAGGCTTCTCCCAAGGGCTCAACTGCAGACTGTCCCCCAAGTCTCCTATTTGAGGGTCCACAGCCCCACCCCTCGTGAGAAGCTACAAGTTACCTGTGGTGAACCTTGGCTTGGCAGGGGGCTCCTGGACAGACATAGGGAAGGTGGCGGATGCGGGGGAGGACTGCGCCCGAGACAGAGGTCTGTGGCCACCAAAGGACACAGGGATGCCGGCGGCCTCCATGGATGCCTGGTAGTTCCTTAGTTGGTGGATCCGCTGCTGTTCCAGCAGGAGAGCTTGCTGCAGGGCAGGAAGAACGTTTTTAATGCAGGAACATCTCCTCCCACCAGCCTGTGATACTCACTGCACCCCTTTCCTGGCCAAGGTGCACTGGACCTTCTCCTTTGGGATCCCTAGCTGTAAATGTGTGCCTTCCCTCAATGGGCACACAAGCCATGCTCTGAGCGGGATCAAAACAGGACAGTGCTCAGCACACAGGCTGGCCTGGACAGTCTCGCCTGGCACGTCTTGTCCGAGGTTTACGTCTGGAAGGTTCTCCAAGGTGTTAAGAATGGAGTGGCTGGTGTCAGGTGCTCAGCTGGAGTGTCACCTGGCTAGTAGGATGGGCAGTGAGAACATTCCCCATTTGCAAGCTCTGACTGTGGTCAAGAGTGACTAATCTAGGTGCCGGGCTCAGCAAGAGAGTAAACAACAGGCACAAAAGGGCCAGTGAGTCTTCCTGCCCTGGCTTCTGACCACCTCAGCATCCTCAAGCTAGTGATGACAAACTGCAGGAGAGAAAGTGAACCATGCCACTCAGGAGCCAGGCATCTGGGAGGATGTGGGTACAGAGGGAAGGCAGAACCTAGCAGGACTCTGTGAAGCATGGAGACACCAGCCAGGGGCTTAGCTATCATGGGATATGGATCTCAAAGGGACCTTCAAGACTGGCTGAGGTGCAGCGCTTTCTGTAAGTTGGACTGATTGGGGGAAGTGAGGCATCTGAGACAAGCCTTCTGTAAGTGAGCAGGGAAGCTACTTTCCGAAGCCTGTACAAAGTGGCAGGACACCTCGTTGTCTTGTACCACTGGCTGTGGTCTGGAAACAGACTCATAATCCTGCCTGCAGACACCACGCCAAGTCCCATCTGAATTGACAAATCTCACGATCCAGAAAAATCCTGGCTCCTGGGAGGCAGGACCAATGTTAGGAGAGCTTAGCTAGATGACACTGCCCTTAGGACAAGATCCCAGACCAGAGTGAGGAGGGGAGCTGCAGACACGGAGGACCTGTGGGAAGACACAGTGCTTGTAGGAGGGCTCCTGACATGCAGCATGCTCTCCCTGCATTTCTGCAACTGCTCACTGTGTTCCAAGACCCACTAAAGAGTTCTGCTAGCTGTTTTCCCGAGATCACAGGCATTCGTGCTCTCAGGACTATCCACTCCTGTCAAACTACATTGGCCCTGCCAGTAGTCACTAAATGCTTTGTGATGTACATTTCTAAGGGGCTCACCAACTGTTGAGGACCTACTCCAGACATGAGAAAAATGTCCCGGTGGGCACATTAACTTACAACCTTGGCCACTGACTATTCTGAGTGCCTGGCACTTAGAGCTGCAGACTTAATGTTGCCGTCAGTCAATTCCACTGTATTTTGAAAAGCAATGACCAGCGTGGGGATGCTAAGCGAGTATCTCAAGGATTAAAGGGCCACCTCGGTCTGGCAGACAGGGCAGTACCACAGACCTCACCATTAGGGTCGGCCTCTGGGCTTGCTCCCCATGGAGACACTGGAGAATCTAGGTGGCCCCTGTGCTGTGATTGCTTCCCGGGCACTGCAGGGACCAGCCTGCTGACCTGGAGTACCAGGTGCTGGCGAGAAACATGCTGGGGCCATACAGACCTGCAGAAGAGCTTCGTCTAGAGGCATCATGGAGCCCAGCGAGCAAGGGATGCCCCAGTGAGCCATGGCCCTAGACAGAGCATGAAGTACCGAGCACTACTTGAGGACACAGCCAGAGCCACGGCTCTGCTTTTCTCCTCTACTTCTGAGGCGTAAGCAAGGCTTCTTGCTCTCTGTCCTACCCTCCTGAGTCTTCCATTCTAATCACTTGATAGCCTTCTAATCAGTGTCTTCGAGTTAGTTACTATGAGACAGCTCTAGGATCTGACTGGCTTCTCTGGGTCTGAAACCCCACCTTCTTTGTGGATTAACATGCCAATTTCTTACTTGACCTTTAGTGATTAAAATGAATCCCACTGAAACTTGACTTCTGAGGTAATCCACTGCTCACGTCAGACCTGAGGGAAAACTCTCCATGGAGTGTGAGCTGCCGTTGCAGGAAAGAAGGTGCCACAGAGAGGTGGTATCCCGACTGCTTGCACATGAGAGTGTGAAACAGACACCTCCATCTCCCACCCTGGCCAGGAGACAACTGAGACCGGGATGGTGTTATGACCCACAGAGGACACTGCCTGGGAAGACAGGGAGGCTCTAAGGGTGAGCTGCCTGCCCCCTCCCACCTCACACCTGTCTGAAGAGCAGCTCCTGTTCGGTGGGTGGGCGCTGGCCAGGCTCTGCATCCCGTGGGGGCTCCACCTCCTCCTCGTCGCTCTCGATGGGCTCTTGCTTCACCTGTACACCCGTCAATGCAGGCTCCTTCTGCCCCTGCAGCCGGTCCAGGTAGGGCTCATCCAGCAGGGCCTGGTGCTCACGAAGCTCCTCCTCTGTCTCCTCGGGATGGCTCTCAGGCTGCCGGGGTGGCTCGCTGGCTTTGGGGATCATCTGCAGAGCAGAGGAAATAGAAGAAGTCAGGACAGAGGCCATCTGACTAGAAAAGGCTCCATCACTTCCACACCTCAGGAATTCACCGTCAAAGACAGTGGGAGTCCAAGGCTAGCAGGTACCATTCATGTACCCACACACCATAAACTCCAGAGTCTGTGCCACAACAGAAATGATGGCCAAGGCCGTGGAGACCTGACTTGGAAACAGGCAGACTGACCCTTGGTGCTCAGGAAAAGCATGTGCCACAAGCAGGAAAAAATTCTACGTACAGAAGAGAGAGTGGGGGTGAAGTAAGAGGCCACTGCCAGTTGCCCAGCTACAGTGTGGAGACCACTGCCCTCCTCAGGTGCTGCCCAGCAGGACACACTGCGACTGGAGGACAACAGGGCACACTGCTGTGACAGGTCAGATCTGGACTGAGAGGCCAGTGGAAAGTTCTCACAAGAATCAAGGACAGAATTATTATCCCTTGGTTGTGAGCCAAGGAGGAGGGTCCAAACAAAAGGCAGCTCTGACCGGGTGTCAGTCTGCTAAGCACGGGGAACATGCTGGCTGTATCCTGCTGGTAGGAGGTACTGAGCTCCCCGTGGACATACTGCACGCTGTGGAGATGAGATTTTTCCACATCCATGTTCAGACAGCCTTGTGCGTCTCAGACTTTACTTCTAAAAGCCCAACTCAGAGAGGCACAGTAGGTGGGAGGTGGAAAACACTGGACACAGGGCAGACTGCCCCTCAGGAGAGTGACTTGACCTGAATCTCACACACATGGCATATGATGGAGTGGTGGATGAAGACTGGGACGTTGTAACTAGCTCGACTGACATCGTCACACTGCGTACATGGTATCAATATATATCATCAATATAAATCACTGCAGTCCAGACAAGGCCCAACTCAAATCAGTGAGCTTCTAGGGAGACTCTGAATGCTGGCTTCCAAAGGGCATGTTTGTAAACATTTGCTCCTGTGTTTCTGATGTGCCAATTCTGCCTTTATCCAGTGCCCCTAAGCCCTTGAACTCTGGCCCTGGTGTGGGGGACAGGAGGAGCCCCTATCTTGGTCAGCAGGGGTGTTGGGCATCCTCAGCCTCTAGGGCATCTCTGCACCTGACCGGGATGCATTAGGCCAGGAGGGTCTCTGCAGTCTTCAGAAGCTGGTGCAGTCTGGCTGTCACAGGATGGCTGAACATGGTGTCTAATGGGGGAGGAGGGGACTGATGAGAGAGCCGGGGGAAAATCTTGAGAGGAACTGCAGGAAGCTCCCTGAAAGTGTCTTGCCTTCTGGGGATTCACAGAAGGAAAATGGACAGGGCCCGAGAGAACATAGGAAGCAGCTGGGGCTAGGAACAATCTTGTGCTTTGGGAAGATTTCTAATGTGCCACTCAGCACAGGTATAAAAAATGACAACAAGGTTACAAGAGCTGGAAGGGACAGAGTACTGGGCTCCAGACTCAGGACAGGGACATGCAGGTACAGAGAACAGTTAGAGTGGCTGAGGAATGAGCACTGGTTCAGAGTACAGACACATCTGGGAGCTATGACAAGTCCAGCTAGAAAGGAAGGGTGGTAGGATTGGGCAGCAGACTGGAACTGGGGTTCAGTACTGTCGGGAAATTTAAACACAGGCCAGAGGTGTGAGGAGCACAGAGAGATTCTCATGCTGGACAGCAAGGGTTTGTTCTGGCGCTCCCCTTAACCACGCACTGCCACACGAGCCGACACAGAGGAGGAAGTGTTGGACCTGCACAGCTGCCCCATTCACCGCGATGGAAATAGTGTCACTGTGAAGGCTCAGGTCTAACGGGCAAAAGTACCTGAGGACAGCACCCATGATGGACTGAACCCAGGCCTCTTCTGTCCGGAGGGTCAGGAAAACAAAGCAACAGAAGAGGGTGCAGAAGGTCAGGGAATATGTGCAGGGCTTGGGGACAAACTGGTTCTGGTTCCATCCAACATCACCTTCATGGATCACCGCTGAAGAAAGATGTCAGGATGAGCATTGCAGCTCTTCACCTCAGGATTTAGGGTCTGTCTAGCAGAGAAGTGAACATGAGGAGGAGTGGCGTATTTTCTTCCTGCTACCTGTGCAAGACCTGTGACCCCCATGTTACTGGGTCTCTGTCCTGTGTAGCCACAGCTGAGCTTTGAGCTACAATGTTTGCGGCCATTTTGGTGCTGTGTTCTACTCAGCATCCTTGTACCAATTATGTCTTTTTTTCTCTCTTTCAGGAGGTCATAATCTGCAGCGTCCTGCTGTATAATGCTCAACATGTGCCAAAAGGTCCCTTCCTCATAATTGGACCGTGTTGAGTGCTTCCACTGAGGAGACTGAGGTAACGGGTGAAAGGATGTCTCTCTCAAATCCTGGCTTAGATGCTCCTGGAAGCTGTGGTGTGCTGGACAGGAGACATCAGTGCATCCTTCCCTGATGGTGGGGAGATCGTAGGGCAGGTGTAATGGAACCTTGGGCTTTGTGCTTTTAGTTTCTTGTCCTTTCTCATGCTGAGGGGCTCATGCTGCTTGGGCAGACCTCCACCTCCTCTACAAGCGAGTCCAGGTGACTGACAACGGCTGGCAAAGCGGGAGCTTCCTGATGCCACAGGTACAGGAGGTGAGGATGGCCAGGCCTGGTGGTAGCCCTGCCTTAAGAGGGTGGCAGAGCCAGTAGCCTTGCTGGCGTGAGGGAGGAAGGCAGCTCACCAGTGGCTGGGATCAGGAGGAAGGCAGCTTACAACTGCCCCTCCAAGGCCTCACGAAGCGCAGGCTTCCAGGTCGTTGCAGAGAAGTTGGGCTCTGAGGACTTGCACACCATGGAGAAGGCTCCTCTGGTGATGCTTCCACGGCTCCTGCTGGGCCACAGCAAACATTGCACATGCTGCACACCCTAGGAGCTCCCAAGGGGCCACAGCCCCACCAGGCCTCCCTCCAGAGGGTTCTGGGAGGGGCGTTTCCATAGCAGCAGAGTTGCCCACGACAGAGTTGTCAGCAGGGCAGAGCAGACCCTGGCTCCAGTGCAGGGCCATTCATGTCACCACTGACGCAGGCACTGGGGCACTAGCCTCTGGGCCAGGAACAAAGCACAGTCCCCTCACCCCATGTCTGCTCTCTGAGATTCAGCTCTGCTTCTTCACGGCCTCTGAGGTAGGAGCTTCGCCACAGAACTGGCTTTGGGAAAGGAAGCTGGCCTCAGACAATGTGACGGGGAGGCCTGCAGGGGTCAGCTCATGCTGTCCAGATATGTCCTGAACCTCATATCGAGACCTTGTTTCAGCAATTGATGAACAAATATGCCTCCTGTTTAGAACAATAACTTGAAAATGTTGGGCAAGAGTTCAGGACCAAAACTACACTGGCAAGTTCGCCAGATTTAAAAGCTATCGACATACACTTAGCCAAACAGTCCCCGCTCACACTGAAAATGGAGGGATATAGCACAGGATACAGAGGCAACGCCGAGAAGTCAGCTTGGCACTTTGCGTAGGGTCAGATGGTGGTGTGGTCACAGGTGCAGGAAGCACCCTGAGTCCTCCTTCCACAGACAGAGGGCTGCTTCTTTCTTTATGCAACCAGGCTGCGGCGAGGTAGGTCCGGACAGCAAGTTCCCCAGAAGATCCCTCAAGCCTTCGAGGCTTGATGTGGTGAGCCCAACAATTCCACCACAGTCTAGATGAGAGGAGCCAGCCAAATGGGCTGCTCCTCTTCTGGTATGGACACAGGGACAGAAGAGTGGTAGGGAAAGGCTGCGGAGAATGCAAGGTATGTACGGATGGATTGCTCTGTGATCTGAGACGGGCAAAGACAGAGACTGGCCAAGCAGCAGGCCAGTAAGCTCTTCTGCGGTGCCCACATACCAAGCAGGACAGGACAGTCCTCAGTGAGGAGCCACTTTCTGACAGCACAGGGCAGAAACATGTGCCAGATGACACAGCACATCACTGACTTCAGCACTCCAGGAAAACACTTCAATCAACTGTCACGTGCTGCTGCATATCAATCATGTAACAAATCCAGTGAGATTACCCTTCTTCTACGCCATCTTCAAGAATACTCCTCAGTGAATGGGTGTTTCCTGTCTTCTCCAAACCTCCTACCACATGACTCAAGTAGTGACATAATGAAATTAATAAGCCCAGGCTGGCATGAGATGACGTGAAAGTGCTTCTGACACCTGAGAGCGCAGACGCTTGCCTCACCCTGGCAAACACCTTTCCAATGTAACTGCCGAATGGGAAGCTCTCAGTGTCAACACGCTCAGGGTGCCTGGCATGAGGGTCTGTGGGCTGAGGGATTGGGCTGGGCAGCTGATGCTGCCATGTCTGACAGGCAAGAGGCTGCCATCCTGCAGCACAGAGCACAGTGGGTCTGCATGGTAAGAACCAGTTCTTATACTGGCAAAGAGTGATGTAAATAGGAAAGTAGTTGTATAGGGTGTGTGCCAGGTGACTTGCAAAGTATGTTTCTGGGACTCAGTACCAGGGTGAAGTTGGGGAACATGGGTTCTAGTGAGATTATAGAACTACCTGGTAAATGATCTTAGAATACACACACACACCACACCCGAGTGGACTGTTCCATATGTGAATGCAGAGGTGTAGGATGTGGTCCACTGTGCTAAAGTGCCTGGCTGCCCCTCCCCTCCCTGACTCTGGCCATTCAGGTCAGTGGGGGTTCAGGCTACCTGCTGTGTGTGGCTCCAGGTGCGCGACCCACCTTGCTCAGGTGCAGCTGCTGCTGCTGGAACTGCTGCTTGTGCTTCTCCAGGAACTGCTGATGCTGCTGCTGGATGACCAGGTGCTGCAGGGCCTGTGCATTCTGTGGCAAGGGTGCTGACTGTGTGCGCCCCAGGGGACGGTGCTGCCGTAGCTTGTGGATGGATGGGGACACCCGGTCTGCACCAACCAGGGACTGTGTGTGGAGGGGCAGCGCCCCCAGGCCTGAAAGATACCAGTCTGAAGATAACATGGAGGAAAAAACAGCAGAGGGGAAGAGGAAAAAGAGAGGGGAGAGAAGCTGTTGAGTAATCAGTGAGGATGATGATGCCACCTGCTGGCCCAGATGTCTTCTGTGCCCATGAGCCTCTGAACAGGCCCAATTCCAGCTAGAGGCTGGGGACCCTAATTTGGGCTTGAGGAAGACAGACAGTGTAACTGGAGGCAAATGTCACCTTAAGATCATGTCCATGCCATCTAAATGGCAGCTCTGATCATGGAGGAGCTCCAGGAGGTGTGGAACCCTGGAGGTCAGTTTGCCACCTCTCCATAGGGGCCTGTCTCCAGAGGACAGCTACTCTAGCTCTGGCATGCACATACCCAATTACCTTCAGAAGGGACAGTCTGCAGCTGATCTACTGAAAGGAGAGATGAGCTGACAGTAAGAACCTGCTATGACCTGACACCAAGCTGCTTTCTAGACTTGACCTTCACGGGGTTTGAGAGCAGAAAGCTTCACTGAGTACCAAACACGGGGCTAGTGCCGGAACAGAGAACAGCAAGTGGAAGGAAGCAAGCCGTCTCTCGGTAAGTACTACAAGGAGAGCAGACAACTGCAGCAGACAGAACAGCGCAGGACAGTGGCTGTGGGAAGGGTTGGGAACATGCCCAAAGCACAGAAAGGGCCATGGAGAAGAGCGCATGCTTCCACATCCCTTCTCTGGTCCCTCTGTTGAAGGTGCTGGGTAGGAGGAGCAGAGCACACAGCTGGAGTTGGTGCTGAGGAGCTGGCCAGAGCTATGCTCAGTGCCTCTGGGCAAGTGGGCGTAGCCACGTGAGCTGTGGCTCTGCCCGAAGCCAAGGCTGCATGTTTGTGACTCAAATGCTCATAGTCGAGGTTCCACAGACAGTGTACTGCTACTTGAGACGATAGGTATTTGGCCTCAGAGGACGCTGCCTGGGACATACACAGCAGGGGAGCGCTACCCAGGAGGCTCATTCCTTTAGGAAAAGAAAGCAGCCCCAGAGAGACTAGTATGGGGACTCATGGCAGAAACAGAGGGGCACTGGGAAGGATGGGGCGTTGTTGGGGGCACTGACAGTGAAGAAAAAGCAAAACAGCAGGTGCAGTGACACAGGCTTGGGACCCCAGCACTCAGGAGTCCGAGGAAGGAGGGGGCAGAGTTTAAGGGTAATCCAGACAAGAAGAGCAAGACCCCACATCAAAGCAACAACAAAGAACTAAGAACCAACCAAAGCCAAACCAGAAGGCACCACCTTAAGCAGACCCTGCTCTGGGCATCTGGTACTGAACAGCCTTCCACTTCATCACATGCCATGCTGACCCCTCACGGTGGCAGTGAGAACAGCATGTGGTCCCTGTCAGTGACACAGAAGGAGGTGCTACTCTGTGTCATGGTGAGACACAGTGTCAAGTTGATGGTTGAGGGTTTGAGCTCTGGGCACATTTGTGGAGAATTAGTGGTTGAGTTAAGCCCAGAGTGAACCTGCAGGAGATTGTTTAGTGGATGGGGAAGGCCCAGCCTATGACAGATAGGACTAGTCTCTGGGCAGGTGAAGAAGATGGAGGGAACTGGTTGATAAAGTTGGCATCCTTGTGTACACTTTGGCCAGACATGTTGGTCTGGCAAGAAAGGATCATCCCTCTCTCAGCTGTTATGTGGAGATGGTGTGGCCAGTTCTCTCAGCCCTGGTGTTGGTGTGAGCTCTCCCGTCAAGCTGGACTAACAGCTGTAACCTGACTATTATAAGAGAATAAAATCCCTTATTCCTTAAGCTGTTTTGTCTCAGAAAACGTATATCCCACAACTTCTAAACCAGTCCTTCTACCATGTTCTCACCAGATAAGCTTCACAAGTTTCCCATCTTTCTTTAACTTGTACTTTCTATATAGAGCCAGCCTCAAGAGGTTCGGGTTGTAAATATTGCATGAACAGAAACCAAAGTATGTCTAGGTCAAAACTGCTTCCAAGCGCTGCTCACTGAACTGAAGAGGCCTCCAGGGACAGGAGACTGGACACTGGCAGCGATTTTGACTCCTCGACTGACTCTAAGAAAAAATTGGTTCTCGTCGTGGCTAGGGTGGCTATCACATGACAGCGACACTGAGGAACCATCCTTGGGTGTGGGCATTCTTTCCAACCTTCTCCAAAAGCTACCTGAGACTGAGTGCACTGGGTGTGGCCTGCAATACCTGTGCTCACCTGTGACCAGGGGCGTCTGTGTGGGCGGCTGCTCCAGGAGGACCATGTGCTGCAGAAGGGGGTTGTGGGCCGTCCCACCGTCCCGCTCCAGAGGAGAGGTGCTCAGGTATGGGGCGAGGTGTGTGCCAGGGAACAGGGAGATCCGCTGCTGCAGGGCTGGGAGAGCAAGCCTCTCGGCACCCTGCTGGCCTGCTGCACCCTGAAAGGCAGAACCAGGCACGTGCTCAGGACTTGGGGACTGTAACAGCCACCCCATTAATAGACCCATAGAGGCTAACTTACCGCAGAAGGGCCAGTAGCAGGAAGTCCTAAGGTGATGTTGGGTAAGGATGGCGATGTGTAGAGAGGGAGCGGAGCGACTGAGCCTTCTCGAGTCACTAGTCTGTGAGCCAGGCTGGCCTGCAGACGGAAGAGAGCATGACAATCAGAATCTGCCATGGATGTTCCAATTGGAGCCACACACCAGGACTGTGCTGATGTGTGGTTATGCTGTATAAGAACAAGCTGTGCAAACTGGGACATCCAGGGGAGCAGAGAACAGGAAGCAGGTCTCAAGTCTGGAAACTGGCTCATGGCTTGGAGTTCTCTACCGTCCTGTCCATAGCCACCTGCTCACTAAGCTTGCTTACTTGTTGTAACGATCACAAGATCTAGGACAATGCATTGAAAATAATTCTGTGGGCTGTTTTAAGTGCCTGCTGTGCAAACGTGATGACTGAGGTGAGCCCCAACAGCATGTAAAAGTGGGACATGTCTGTAACCTTAATGTTAGGAGTGCAATAGAAGGATCTCCTGAACTGACTGGCAGCCATCTGAGCCAATTGGTGACTTCCAAATTCTGTGACAGACTCTGTCTCAGAGAGAGAGAGAGAGAGAGAGAGAGAGAGAGAGAGGAAGACACTTGATGTCAACCAGTGTTCTGCACACAAACCCACACCACACACTATACTGACAACCATTCTTATAGTCAGGAGTGTCTTTGCAAGCACGACATTGTTGCAGATTAATGCACAACCAGCTAATTTAAGAGAACAGGGGTTTCATTTTGGCTTACAATTATCCAGTTATAGTTCCGTGTCTAGCTTGGCATGAAAGCCCTCACAAACACCAAAGGCCAAGGCAACTAACCACACCGTATCTACATAACAGCTGAGAGAGGTGTAATCCTTACTTGCCAGACCAGCATGTCTGGCCAAGTATACAGAAAGATGCCAACATTTTCAACTAGCTTCCTCTATCTTATTCACCTACTCAAGGACTAGTTCCATCCATCAACTAGATAATCTCCTAGAGGCTTTCTTGAGACTTAACCACTAATTCTATGGAAATGTGCCTAGAGCTTGAATCCTGTCAAGTAACTAACTACAACAACATCAAAAGCAGTTATGGGGTTGGAGAGATGGCTCAAAGAGCTTAAAACTTTACTCTGCACTACAAGCAGAAGGACCTGAATTCAGATCCCAGATCCCATGTAAAAACACTGGTGGAAATAGCAGTGACCTACACTGGAAGGTAGAACCTAGGAATAGCTAGAGCAAAGCTAAAAAGAGGTAGAGTAATCCAGGATGATTCCCGAAGTCACCCTTGGGCCTCTACAGGCACACACACTCAAGTGCCTTTGGGTACACACACACACACACACACACACACACACACACAAACACACACACACACACAAAGCAGTTATCATAGAAAAATCACTGATGAGCAGGAGAAGCCCTGCCTTCATGGAGGATAAAGGCAACACCAGAGCATCGCAGAAGCTGAGGAAGCTGTTATTCAAAGATCTACAGGAGAACAGTGCTCAGCAAAGAACACAGAGGACTCCCAGAGGATGGAGTGCTTCAATCCATCAGCCCCTAAAAACAAGTTACCAACTCATCCGGTTAGCAGATTTTTGTAGATGGCCAGAAATGCAGCCATGGACTGCTGACTGCTTTACCATCTGTACTCATCTACCATTGGCACTGCAGGGCCTTTAACTGAGAGTCCACTCAAGTGGGAGGAAAAAAGCCAACCCTAAGCACATGGGTCTGCTCACTGTGGCAGCGTGAAAGCAGTGGCTTGGAGCTTAGCCACGGCATCACGAGCGAGGCCACCAGAACAAGCACAGACAGTGACACAGACCCTGACAACCACCACTTACTACACACAGCTCCCATTATTCATGTGTGAACTGGAGGTGGAGCCTAAGGAGCAGGGCGGGCTGGCAGGAGTGCTGCAGTCAGTCTAGGTACAACAGCACTCCATCACCTCTATTCCTACATTGGCACTGATGAACAATCAGACAAGACTGTAGGGATCTACCTAAGGCAGGCAGACTAACAGGCGTTTGTACTTGTCATGGACGTGCAATCACGTTCTCCCTCAGCTCTTCTCACAGTGGACTACACAATTAAGGCTGAGAAAAATTTTTAGCATATTAAAGATTCATTTCCAAGACAAAAGTGTCTGAATTGAAAGTATCACAAGTGACTTTCCTTCCTCAGGGGATTGGACAGCCAGGGTCCTCAGCTCTTACCAGTGTCTTAAACCTTCACGGGACAGGCAACTACTGTCCCATGGTTTGTGGCAGTATCCTAGACCTGCAGACAGGCAGCCAAGGCATGCACCTTAATGGTGGCCTCAGGCCTTATCACTCAAGCAGGAAGGAGTAGATGACGCAGGATTAGTAATAGCTAAAAGGGCATGGAGAAGTACTTTTTTGTTGTATCGAAAGTAAATATTGGTAAATCATGTTTTACAGAAGATGCATGGACTATCGCAGAATGCAGAACATTCTTCAGCAATGCAATTAGTAGGGACTAAAACAAGCAGAACTGCTAATGTTTGTAAAGATGTAATTTCCTTTACCACCAAACAGCTTTTTGGCTAATTTACTTATGGAACTAAAGTAGTCTACTTTGGAGATTTGCTTGGTGTGTCTACTTTGGTGGGGCATTCAAAGTGTCTGCTGTCTCTGGATACAACCCAGTACGTGTTTGTAGGAAGGAGCCCCCTCTGAGTTTCATTCACTGCAGGATTGGCTCTCCGGCTTGGGGTGGTCAGAGCCCTGCAAGCATGTGGAATCTATGATGGAAGGTGTACTAGTTACAGATTTCTCCAGAGCCCTGCTCCCCTGCAGAGGGACCTTAGAGCACAGTGGCATTTGTGCAGGGGCCCAGCTATGCCTTACTGCAGCTCAGCTTACTGACTCCTGACCAGTTCTTGGCCATACCTCATCTAATTCTAATAATCTAAATTCACAAGAGATTTCAACTTGTGATCAAACACTTAAATAGTAGCTCTGCTTATGAAAATGAACTCCTGGTATGGAAAAGGGAAACCTTATTATTAGAGTGCTTGGGGACTTCTGTAGGTTCTTTGGTTTGCATGTCATACAATTTAATGAACATGTAACTCAAACTGGAACCACACACGTATACCCGAAGAAAGCACTGTTACCATACTATCATATGCTTGACATTCACATGCATTAGCATCTGGTCAAAAATCAGTGAGAGAAAAGCAGAGGCATCCCAGGTCAGGAAGTTGTGTCACGGGTGTGCTCAGAGACTAATTACAGTCATGAACTCTGTCCTGCAGAAAAGGACTGCTAAAACTTGAAACAACCCAAGAAAATATTTACACTGAAAGGTTAAGGAGCACAAATAATGAAAGAAATCAAGGCCTGAAGTAGAAAGAGCAATGCACGTGGGGCCGCATCCTGTGGTAGCATCATCATAAACCTCACACGTAGCATCTGTCTCGCACAGTTGTTTGAGGTATGAAAACACCGTGTAGCCCACAATGTTCTGGAAGTGTAGGGCTTACAGCTAAACTTTTACAGAGGAAGTAAATAGCAGTATCTACCAAATCCCCGCTGCCTGCAAGGTAGCGGGTGCTCAGGAGGAACCAGCCGCGTAGCAGACTATATGGAGCAGATGGCAGTTCTGGCTAATCAGAGAGCTGTTTCCAGCTGCTCTGCCCTGCCCCATCCTCCCTGCCTATCCTCCCTGCTCCATCCTCCCTGCCTATCCTCCCTGCTCCATCTTCCCTGCCCTGTCCTCCCTGCCGATCCTCCCTGCTCTGTCTTCCCTGCCCTGTCCTCCCTCCCCTCTCTGTCCCATCTTTCCCTCCCTGCAGCTTGCCCTCTTGCTGCTAATGCTCCGCCAAGAGCCAGGCTCAGGGCACCAGAGGTGCGTGAGGGATGAGGAGAAGGCACCATGAATGTGGTGCCAGGATGATGGTCCAGAAAGCCGGCCTGACCCTTCCTCTCTTCTCACAGTGGTGACCACAGTGACAGCCTTCTCCCTGACACTAGTTTTGTTGTCCAATAGTTTAATCTGTATAGTGCTCAAATATTTTCTTTTCACTCCCACATGCCTACTGCTCGCCTAGGGTGCTGCAGCACACAGTCTGAATGCAATGTGCAATCTGCACATAGCACGCAGACATGCCCAGAGAGAGATGGCGGAAAGGCAAGATTGATGCTTTTTGACATCGGAGGAACTAAGGCCTCCATATTTGAGAGGAACTGTGAGGAGGGAAAGGGGAGGACCTCTGGCAGTACATTCCCAGAGTGACCCTACATCTTGCCACTCATGGGCATCAGGTGCAAGTGTACATGGCACCTGGCACACTGTCAGTACTGTCCTGATGCCTGGTGCACTGACCTCAGCTGGGACGCTGGGCACAGGGGGTGCAATGCCATTCTCAGTGCTGACGTTGCCAGAGCTGCTGTTGGGGGAGCTGGGTCCAGAGCCCGGGGCGCTGCTGCACGCGGAATCTGCAAATGAGAAACAGTGGTTGGATGTGGTGTGACACGAAGGCTGCCATGTTGCTTGCTGATGTGCTGCCTGAAAGAATGGGCAAGATTCCAAAGCAGGGCTGGTGACCTGGAAGCTCCGGGAACCTGGGTTTCTGGGTGCTTGGCTGGACCTTTTAGGAGGTACACGCGGTTTCAAGAGTCTTGGATTTCAAGATCATGAAACAGCACAAAGTTAAGCCTTAAATGCTTATCCATATTCTAACCAAAGACCAGGGAACACAGTTCTGGTGATGGTGAGCAATGTAAGGTTAAATTCCCTGTGTCTATAAAAGCAATTTCAAACTAAAGCAACCTGTTGAGATTGCTCTCATTTTATTATGAACTACCGAGCATCTGTGGCTTCCTGATGTTATTTGAATTACAGCAGTGTCTTAACGAGCACTTGTATGCCTTGGGCCCTGCTCCCTGGGCCAAGCTTGGCTGTTCTTCCAAATGCATGAGGAGGAGCTTCCAGAGTGCTCATGCTCATATTTGCTCAGCTTTTGATGTGATGTCTGGGCCAGAGGCATCTGGACAAAGGTGTCAGCTGATGACGCCTGTCCAGGGACTTTCTAAGGATCTGCTTTCTTGAAAGGTCCAGCTGCCTCCCATTTGGTACCATTCTGAGAACCACAGTGTAACCTTGAATCTGGCCATAGTGGGGTGAAAGGTGGGACTCAGGAACACTCTTTTCAATAATGGTCCATCCTAGAACGCAGACGCTTACCCTACCCATGTCTCCCCAGATGCACAGCTATTCTGAAAGCAAATTGTGAGTGCAGCCTGAGCAACATGGAGAAAGGGGGGAATGGTGAGGGCAGGAGCAAGTTCCCCACAAACCCGCAGAGAGCAGGAAGGCATCATAGTTCACCCCACAGCACAGAGGGAAACTAGGCATCTAGCAGGGATTCTATTTCCCTTAGACTGAATCAGATGAAGGCGAAAGCATCCCCGTGATCATCGGGCCAATGAGAAAGGTCTGTTCCTCTGTAGACCAGCTGGCTGTCGGGTTTCTGGGCCCTTTCCACCCCTTAGAAGTTAGCCATCTACTCCAGAACACTACACCCAGTGTACTACACCTGCAGTGAGCACCCACTATAGACTCTAGTTAGGAACAAGAACCCAGTACCCCTTTCCTTGCCCTCCCTTCCTTCTTCTCGCCAAGTGCTAACTGTAGACCTGGCTTACTTTACCAGCTGGGAGCTTCAAAGCCCACCTACAAGAGCAATTCCCCAATGTGTGCTTTCTCTGGCCTGCATGCTCTGCTCCAGGGGGTCACAATGCTCAAAGCGGTGTTCATGTTCAACCTTGGGTCCTGGTCCCTGCCGCTGCAGCCTGTCTCCAGCTGCACACCAGGCTCTAGTAAGGCCTCCTTGGAAGCAAGGATGTGCATATCCCCAGACACACACTCACAATGTGCTACTGTGTGGAACAATTGAAAAAATAAAGTCTGTTTCGTTCACTTTTAACTAAGTGATTTGTTTCATTTTATTTTAGAAATCTGAGCTAAGGAAATAAACAGATGCATAACCACTCTGTAATTACTTACGTCAACAAAACTGGAGGGCCATTAGGGGTGTCAAAAAACACTTGTGGCAGTTACCAAGTACAAAGGATTAAGGCTGGACAGTAAAAGGCCTGTACTCAACTGTGGGTCGAGCCCACATTCACTGAAGTGTGGGAGGGGGGAGGGCTGAGTGCAAACCCTGGCTCTAGCCAGAACGGGTGTGGCAGCTTATTTCTCCTTTGAGCTCTTGAGCCTGCACAACCTTCATTAGGGAGAGTATGACCCTGCTTTGCCCCCTGGCCCATCCCATGGTCCTCAATGCAGGCTGGGTCTCTTCTGCCAGCTCCTCTCTCTACATTGGGTGATCCTTGCCAGAGTCTCTGTCTGTTGCCTGGAATCTGCTCCAGTCAGTACCTCCACTGTCACAATGGCGGGCTGATTGAGACTGGGAAGCACAGCTCTCCATCCCAACCTCACTTGTCCATCAAACTGAAGCTCAGAGGTCACCTTCTTAACAGTGTTACCTGGCCAACCTGGTTTCCACTGGTCTTGCTGCCTGGCCTCTGAGTGCCAACTCCTACCCAGCACAGCTCGGCCCTGGCCGGTCCTGCCATCTCACTCTGAAGACCATCTCCCTCTGAAGATCAGCAGCTCCTCTCACTGTATGCCCAGCTGGGTTCCAACTCTGAAATGCCATTAGGCAGCCACTAGTCAGTGTGGCATTCAGAGAAGCCTGCTGGAGACTTCATCTTGTAATGTGTCTGGTCAGAAAGAGGGACGGACCCACACCACTCACTGCCACAGGCAGCAAGCTGCACGTGAATACAAATAGTTTCCACTTGCATGCCCCCAAACTGCAACCAAATCCCCCAGTGAAGGAGATGCTAGTGTGGGTTGTGCCACTTCCTGGTTTCTCTAGACCGGGTGTTTTTAACAGAACATGCGAAGGACAGAAAAATGCATGGAAGGAAGATGTAACAGCAGCTCCTAGGCCACACGGCAGCAGGCTCCTCTTTGAACCAACCTGAGAACTACAAGTCAGTCCCAATGAGAAGTCTCACACTGGCTTGAGAACCCCCAAATGCACAGGACAGGGACCCCTCCTGTCCTGAGGATAGGTATGACTGAAGCTGACTACTTGCTCTGAAGAAGGGCAGCACAGGAGCCCCTTTTTCTCCCTGAGACATCAGCACATTCACTGAAACCAAATGGAGTCAACTGGACAGGTGTCAATCACAGACCATTAACAAGAGCCTTGACTTTCAAACAAAGTGTTGGACCTCCCTCCAGGCCTGATCTGAGCAGCCTCTTGCTCCTGATATTAGGATATAAGGAGCTGTGGGAATATGCCTTGGGGTAAAGGGGTAAGACCTGGGTGAGGATTAGCCCTGTGTTGAAAGGAGCTGGGTGTGGGGCTCCTGTAGGACAGGGGGCTGCGGGGTAGTGCCACTGGGAAGGGCTCCCTCTTCAACAGGCCAGGCCAGCAGGCTCACTCCAGTGGACCAGTGAGCTCCCTCGCTCTTCCCTGCTCTGCTGGGCACACTGGTAGAGGATAGTTTGGAAGGCTCCTGAGTCCCCATACTGCTTGGTGGGTGGTAGAATGCAGGCAGGCACACACCACCTCTACTAACAACAGGGTAGCTTCGAATCCCTGAGAACCCCCAAATTATCATGCCAGATGGCTCTCAACTGGGCCCTATGGCAGCCGTCAGGGGGACTGGGCCAAGGCAGGACCTGCTCCAAGTCCCCATCTGTAGGTGGTGGGGCCACACAGCATGATTGAACAGCACTGTACTAAGGAAACATCAGGTTCAGATAGTTCAGAGGTGTCGGAGTGCAGGGGCAGCAGGGGTGGGCTCACCTGGTCCCTACCATACCTGTGACATCCAGGGGACGTTTTTTCAGAGCGGTGACCACAGGGCCATCTTTCCTACGTAACAAGGGGCTGCTCCGTCTCTCAGCCACTTTCTGCTTAAGTCTGGACCGTAATTTAAGGTTGGGTTCAGAAGCTGTGGGAAAGGAGTTATCATTACAATCAGGACTCAGCTGAGGATCAAGGATATCATCTGCAGTTCTAAAATATAAACATCTGGTAAATTCCCATTTAAGCAGGGAGAGGAAGGCAGCACCTGCAGTAACGGCTCAGTCTCATCGGTCCCATTGTAGACGTGGTGTGTGCAAAGCTTGGCTGTGCTTCTCGACCCAGAACTATGTATGTGCTGCCATCCTATACTGAAGATGTGCCTAAATGTACCAGCAGACAGGAGTGAGGGCCCCCGTCTAATTTACTGAGTGATGTGAGAAACCAATGAAATGTGACAGCACTCAATTGACAATTGACAAAGCCTCTTATGTATTATCTTCTGAATAATTCACCTATGACTTTCCTATTTACCTGCAGATACCCACCTCTTATCAGCTCTAGCTTTGGGCAGCCTCTAAGAGGGCTGACTGAGGCTTCCCATAATGAGGTGCAAGATGGCTGAGCACCAAAGTGCAGATCAGCATCCATCTCCCTAAACTGGCGCTGGCCAAGTCCAGGCCAGCATTGGGGCCTGGTTTGTTTTACAAGCAGCACTACTTTGCAGACACAGTCAGATGTGAATCTATAACTATGAGCCAGTGGTAAGTCTCCACCCTCAGTAGTAGAGTGCAGCCCCATCCTGTCTTAGTGCCTGGGTGGCACAAGCTGGACACTTCAGCTGTCCAGTGTGCAACCCTGCTGGGAAGAGGCAGGAGACTCTGCAGCCATTGGCTTTCAGAGGCCAGCACAGCTTGGGAGTGCCCAGACAGCAGAGAGTCTTCGGATGGAGTCCCTGGGTCTGTCCTGACTTTTGTCAAGCTTGTCCATGTGCAGGCAAATAACTGAGATGCCACCCCGACTCTCAGCTTTGCCTGCAATTAATCCCAGAGAAGTCCCTCACTCTACAGGGATTTCCCCACAAATCAAAACTCACGTGGGCCAGGGTTCGAAGGGTGAGGGAGTCTCTATTCTGGCTGGATATGTGGGACCTCTGAACTTTCTCTACTTGGGAGGAGACTGTGAGGTATGGTTGATCAAGCAAGCTTCTAGATCAGCATCCCAGAAAAGACAAGGCTGGACATGGTGGTAAAACATGCAGGGTGGCTCCCTGAACACTGTCTGTAGTACTATGTGCTTTTGGAACCAGTACCATTAATATTAATGAGCTGGTGATGCTTCTGAAAATACTGGAACACAAATGAATCTTAGTTATGGTCTCCTAAATCCTCCCCAAAGTTTGTAGCACATTTGCTCCCATCTTGTTATGAGAGGTTTGCAGGAATGAGTTTAGAGGCCACATCGCTGGTGCTGGCCGGGGTTTCTGCCAGCGCGCAGAGAAATGCAGCACAGCACAGGAGTCATGGCAGCCGGGGAGTAGGCAAGGTCACACTGGCCCAGGACAATCACTGGGGGCCACACAGCTGTGGGACTAGCCGAGCGTAAACTGTGTTCTGGGCTCTTTAGAGCACCAACTAGGGAAGGTGCAGAGACCATGCTTGCACTTTTGTTGGGTTACTCAATGAGGCGAGTGCTATGTCCTCTCCTTTCCCTGAGCCCTCAGTGAGGAAGATCCCCAAGTGTTTTCAGAAGGGCATGCCCCTCGGTGACAGACGACTGTTCTGTGTGTGGCCCACAGCAAGATGCGTCCACCAGAGATAAGCAGGCTGACACAGCACATGTCCTACTTAGTTGAGCTACACTGCTCCTTCTTTCAACTCTCAGCTCCGATTCTGG
This sequence comes from Typhlomys cinereus, assembly GCA_023101885.1. Lineage (NCBI taxonomy): Eukaryota > Metazoa > Chordata > Mammalia > Rodentia > Platacanthomyidae > Typhlomys > Typhlomys cinereus. Next base: position 22,858,061 of record JALPQD010000001.1, read on the forward strand.
CATGTCCAACACCATATTGAATCATGTGTGGGGCACAGTTCTGCCTACCATCTCCCAAAGCTTTCCCTCTTTAGGAAGGAATGGCACATAAGTCTCCTCAGAGCCCTGTGATCAGACTGTTACGCAACTGACTTCTCTGGTGCATTTCTGCTGAGAACTGACTAAAACTGGCTTTTATAAAATTTTCTTAGTGTGAGCATCAGGGCCCCTTGGATCTTACTTCTAAAGGCACCCCATAAAAAAGGACACCTGGCATCCCAGACTCTGTGGCAGTTTGGGGGCTGAGCTGTGACTATGCATGTCCCTACCCTCGGGACCGGCATCCAGCAGGCCTGTCCTCTTGCCAGCCCTGTCTTTCACTGCTGCTACCCGGGACAGCGCAAACCTATCCTGGCTGTCTTGTGACACTCGAGCACTCCCTTGCTTCGAAAATGGTCTAGCCCCATCCGCGTCCACACCCTCTGTCCGTATCAGCTGCTGCATGCAGCTGTGGGCTGCCTGGACTGTCAGTGGAGGATACAGAACATATTTTTCTTGGGGACTTGCTTCCACTCTCTGTGCCCTGACCACCCTTGCCTGGGCACCACCCAGAGCCCATGGAAGGTCCTCATGCACTCACTGACTTTACCAGCACATTCATAGCAGCTGTCACAGTCAGTAACCACCCCACTGCCCAAGAACAGAACAGGGTCTGCACTGCAGGGGAGACCAAATGAGGTGACCTGGGCTTGACCCCAAGCTCTAGAGAGCAGTGTTCATTTATACGCCCCACTGGGGTGACTCACAGGGGAAAGCTTAGGGTATCTTTAAAATGATGCCCAAATGTCAGAAGCCAGCATCTAATCCAGCCCAAGAAGTAAAGTGCTGCCGAGATGCAGCAGGAATGGAGGGCAGTTGCAGGCTGGATGTCCCCAGGCAACAAGAGACTGTGCACTTACCTGTTTTCCGAAGAGGAAAGTCATCTTTGGTGTCGTACATTCCCAGGACTGGGTGGTTATAGGAGGCTGACACCCCACTCTGAGGCGGAGAGCTCTGGTCCAGAGAGCTATGCTGCGTCTTCCTGGAGAAAGGCAGAGGCAACTGTCAGTGTGCCGGGAGCATGCTGGGTCCCAGCACACACCCCCCTCTTTGAACTTGACATTTGCAGCTCCTCTCCAGGAGTGAGCTGAAAGTAAACCAAAACAAATATGCCAACAAGTGAGCAACATTGCTGAGCCTGACTGTGCCCTGTTCTCTGCCCAGGATCATCACTGGCAATTAAGAACTTGTCCCCAGGGTGCAGGCAGAGGAAGATCAGAAACCAGACTCAACACACAGATGCCTACAGCTGTTTGTCTCTATGTACATACTTTCTAAGAACAGTAAGGATCAGAATATGCCCCCATCCTTCCGACGCCCTCACCAGATTCATCCCTTGGGCATTTCCTTTCTGGACAACACAGCAGCAGGGTGTATGTCTACTATGACAACTGCTAGAGGAAATGTATTTCCTTTTTGAATGACTAAGCCCTACCTCAATCTTCTAAAAATGGAAATAGGACTAAGGGGGTAGATGCACACAGCAGGGAGGAGGAAGAAAGAGGTGCACTGGGATAAGCAAGGGTACTGAGGCCACCCACAGTTGAGTATCGGTAAACAATCTCAGATGCCCTGGCTGCCTAGTCTTGCTCCAATCGGAAAGCATAAGAGAGTTTGTAAGTCTTGAAGATGTCTAATCTGTTTAATGACTAGAAACAAATTTGCCTACTTTCTTACTTGAAATTTGCTAAATGATTTATTTGAATACACAGCACTTCACATCCGTGCACCTGGAGTTATTTGAATTAAGAGTGGGAGCTCTTAAATGTACACAGGTGTGTATTTAAATATTGGAAAGCATGCAACACAGAGAATGGGATGAAGGGAACTTTAGACACAAAGCCAAGAGCTCAGCCCTGAAGGTCACAATCCCAGGAAGCGCTCCTGGAGCCTGGGGAACAGTGTACTCTGCAGGCCACACCCACTCCTGGTGGCCGGTGGTATGCGGCTGGGATGTGGTCTGCAGTGCACATACACTCTGGGGAGGCTGTTTCCTGGAGTTACAACACACCTTGGGCTTCGTCTCCAGTCTTCCCTTCATACGGGTATCAAAAGGTCTGCAGTGATACCATCATATTTCCATATGATATTTTCAGACGGAATTCTTTGGTCACTTTCAGACTTCCTCAATGTTAAGTTTTAACAGGGGCCTTTGGCACCCTTTGTCTCTTCATTAAGGATGTGCATGTGCCTCATGTGAGTTAAAAATACAGTTATTTATGGAGAAAAGAGTAATTTAAATATGGCAAATAAACGCAACAAACAGAACCATCACCATTACAGTTTTGTGACAGGGTTTCTTCGTAATTAAGCCAGAAGTTAGAAAAGCTAGTAATTTAGAATCTAATAGATTTTCTCTTACTGTTCTAATCTCTTCAGATGCTGTCAGTATAAAAATCCACTTGCCAAGTTTCAAATGAGTCAAAAACAGGAGCCCGCAGTGCAGAACTTGCCCAACCAGCAACCAAGCCAAAGGCTCCCAAACAGGGTCACCTGTGCCTTTGTCCTAAGGGTCACTTCTGTGCTGGTCTGGCCAGTGTTGACTGCTGAGGGAGAACAGACTTCAGAAGGGAGCCCTCATGTCCTTACAACAGCTCGCCTGTCAGGAGCAGCCCCCGACTACACAGACTCTGGCATGGTTCCCTCCGCATCCCAGGACCAGGAAATAGCAGCCAATCTCTCACTCAGAATGCAACTCAGCAAGGGACATCCCAGAAGTGTGAGCAAGATCAAGATCCCACTCAGAGATAGCTCACTGGCAGGGCACCAGCACACAAACTTCAGAACGTGAATTTGAGTTATAAGAAACCCACAAGGTAAAAGGACAGAATTATTTCTGACTTCTACCCATGCGCAAGACAACAATAATAGTGTGCATGCTTGTGCACACTATTTCTTTAAAAAATCGTGCCCCATCTACTTTCATATCCCCTCAGCCCCAGCCCTTATGCTATGGACACCTATCCCAGTCCACCCTACACCACAGACTCACACACACTGAAGCAAGATTTTCAGAGAAGCCCCTTTAACTTTTCCTGACCAAGGACAGCTACCAGTTTTCAAACCTTAAGCTTCCGACTAGGAGGGAAACTAAGAAGCCAGGGCAGGATGAAACCAAGAATGGGGAGCCCTGGGTGAGATGGTCAGACACTTACCTAAAGGCAGTTCTTGGGGAAAGGGGTAATTCAGTGGTAAAGCACTCCCCTCGCATGTGTGAGACCCTGCTTTTACTCCCCAGCACCACCACTAACCAAGAGGGGGAAATGATGAAGTAAATAAAAGATAAAGACAGAGCTTATCTTTGTTATACCCATCAATTAGATTGCAGGAGCACTCAACCTTACTGAGACACAATAACAAATACTTCTGTGTTTTTTAAAAAATTATTTATTTTTGCACATGTGTGTATGTGTGTATCAGAGGGCACTGTGTGTCTCTGTAGAGGACCAAGGGTGACTTTGGGAATCATCCTGGATTGTTTCTACCTCCTTTTTGCTCCACTACAAGATTTCCCAGACTCTGCCTGCCAGAGCTAGAAGTGCAGGTTGTTGTCATTTCTGCCTGGCATTTTTACGTGGGATCTGAGATCTGAACTCAGGTCTGCTTGAGAGGCAGTTTTAACCTCTGAGCCATCTCTCCAGCCCTTCTGCATTTTTAAGAACATGACTTTATAGAATAAAGCAACACATGTTCAGTATTTAAATTCTATCAACAACTAGGATTTAAACAACTTTTCCATCACACCAGATTTATACTAGCGACTCAACATAAGTAATACACGTTAATCAGCTACAATAGAAACAGTGAGAAGCATGTGCAGTTTAAACTCTAGTGGTAGCCACACCAGAGTAAGCAAAAGGGAATAGTGAAATCAGTCTTAGTGTTCTACTTAATCTGAGATGGAAACATATTATTTCAACGTGTAACTACTACAAAGTTTATTCAGGAAATCCTGTGATTTCAACTGGACCAGCCACATGCACATACCCAGGAGCCACACGCAGAGTGCCGCACTGCCCTCTGCAGGCCTGTGTGAGAAATCAAGGTCTGCGCACACAAGGATGTGTACTCCCCACCCCAAGCAAGACCTGAGCGGTTCCCTCTCTGCAGTCTGTCCCTTTGGCCTTTTTGATGGTCATTTTGCAGGCCCATTCTGCTTAGTCTAGTTTTGCAAGACTGAAGTGACCATGAATGTGTGAACTGCACTGCTGCAGAGTGCCAAGCATAGATGCACCAGCCTGCCAGGCTTGCTTACTTGCTGAAAAATTCATGGGTTTTTTTTTCTGCTGTGGACTGCGAAGACGTGTGCACAAGTGCTTCTGAGCAAAACTATATAAGGCACACTGCTGGGTCACAGGGTGCATAGAGTTCATTGACTTAAGAACTGCCAAAGTCATTCCCAATGGGGCGGTGCCTCTTAAGTTCTCCCTGAGAACATGTTCAGGGACAGTCACCCTCCATAGCTTAACCAGTCCTGTGAACACAAGGCAGCACCTCACTGAGTTATGGATAAGGCATAGGCCACTACAGACCTTATCATGTGACACACCTGTTGGCCTCTTTGCCTGTGCTGTTTAGTGGGATCCCTGAATCTGTAAGTTGATCTGCATTAAGAGCTGTTATCACATGCATGCATGCACTGTATTCCTTTCGAGTCTGTTGCCCCCCTTTAAGGTACCTTTCAAAAGTAGAAACTTCCAATTTTGATACTGTCTAACCAGTTTATAGTTAATTATTTTATGTGTTAAGAAATTTTTGCCTACTCCCCGCTCATGTTTCTTCTAGAAGTTTCATTGGTGTAGCAGTCATGCTTGGGTCACTGGCCGCAGGCTAACCACAACATGTGGTATAAGCTGGTAACAGCTATGCTCTTTCCCTGGAAGAGAATATTAACACATTCGCCCATGGAACAGAACTGTGCACGGATGTTCTTTCTATGATGTCTGGTCAGGACCCTGCATGACAAGACAAGCCAGCCATCAAGCTTAAAGAAATCGTGTCCCCATCTGAGGTCCCTGAAGTCTTCCTGTCCCCACTTGGGAGCCTGGGGTGTGGCCTGGGCAAGCAAGCCTGGTACAAGCACTTTGCTGGGCACCCAATCACCAGGGAGTTCTAGGAAAAGGAATCCTCACCTCCATGTCCTCCTAGATCCATCCTTCATCTCACCTTTAACCTCTCAACGTGTTCCTGCTACCCCTCCCCATCCCTTTTCCTCCCCCACTGCCTTCTCATGGCCTCTGTTATTGCCAGTTCTGCTCCCCACCCCTTGCTGCCCAGCTGCCCCCACCCGTGCAAACTGCTGGGACTGTCTTCCTAGGGCTCCGATGCAGTACACACCACAACCCACAAATCCCACTTCCCACCAAAGTGTTCAGAGCTGATGCTTCTTCCCACAGGTTGTCCACTCCACTCTGCAGGCCTGAGTTGGTCCTACCCCTAACTTCTGTTCTGGAGGGGCTCCTCTTTTTTTTTTTTTTTTTAGTTTATTATTATTTATTCAATTGTGCATGTATGCGTGTGTGTGCGTGTGTGTGTGCGTAGAACCATGGACGAATTCGGGAACCACCATGGACCGCCTCTACTTCCTCTTTGTTTACTCTTCCCCAGGATTCACAGGCTTCGCCCTACCAGGGCCAGAAATGCAGGCCACCCCCGCTTCCGCCTGGCGTCTATACGTGGGGTCTAGGATCCGAACTCGGGACCTTCTGCCTGCAAGGCAGAGGCTTAACCCCTCAGCCACCTCTCTAGCCCCTGGAGGGGCTCCTCTTTGTTCCCTCTCCTCTTGCCCCTGCTGAACAACAAGCTGACAATTTGGCCCTGCACTGTGCCAGGCAATCTCCCTCCCAGGCCTCTCCATCTCTCCTAGGTCCTGGCTCTCACTGCCTGCCTGAGCTGCGCCAATACTGCTGCTGAATCTGCCCAACACTCCACACCCCATAAGCAGAAGTGGGATATCGGAGCCGAGGCTCCAGGATACATCCTTTCCCAAGAGTCCTTCCAGCCAGCCACGCTGCTCACTGCCATCACCAGCCGCTGCTGGCCCTCGGTCTCACTTTCCTGTGCTACACCAAGACCAGAGCCTTGCTTTGGTGGGAGTGCTGCCTGGTGGGCTCAGTGTACAGGCCCTAGAGCATGGAAGGAACAAGCTAAGAACGCATCATGGAAGCACTAAGATGGATCGTGACAGGTGTCACCTGCAGAAATCAATAGGATCATTTCTGTGGGACTGAAGGGTGTTTGAGTAGAAAGGGTTGTCCATGCGGAGATTCTTCTATCCTATTGTGTTCTTCCAGTGATGAAATTACTCTTGAGAGCTGCAGAAAACTACCTGGAAGCAATGTGTCTGTGTGGGACTGGTGAAGTCTCACTGGGCTCAGCACCTCACTCAACCTCTGCTGCCAGGACCTCCCCCCAACAGTCTCTGTGCTGGATCTTAATACCCAACACCTTCTGCTGCCAGGACCCCCTTCCCCCCATGCCACCTTTTTCCTAGATAAGTCAGCTCCCTGCAGCTTTTAGTACCAACAAAGTGTTGCTGTGGTCTCTCTGCCATGCAGGTGCTGGGAGACTTGGTAAAAAGACCATAAAGATAGCAAGGTACTTATCGACTCAACAAAACTCAACAAAGTGGAGCAAATCTGGGCAGGGGGTCATCATTCATTCACTTAGGCCGAAGCTCCACTGTTAAGTGGCTTTTACAGTGGCCAAGAATTGTGACTGAACATATCTGGGCGTGCTACTCCACACCCTGAAGACCAAGGTAGTATGTATCACACCTCCAGATCCTCCCCTCTCGGATCCACACCTATCACCTCCATTTCCTCCCCTCTTGGATCCACATGCACTCAAGGGGATTTGAACTTTCTTGTTCCCCCTCCATCTGCCTTGGTAAATGGACTGGGTTCATTCAAATCTGCCCAGAGCAGGTCCAGGGCACATCTGCACTTACCCATACCAGTAGCGGGGGTCACTGGAAATGCAGTGGTTCAGGTTCCGGTGGGCCAGCGCCTTCTTCTTGTTGAGAACAAACTCCTGCAGCTTCATCTTCACCTCTGTACTGGCCACAGCACCTAGAGCAAGAGCAGAGTGTGAGGAGGTGGTGGGGGCAGGAGTAGAATCTCCGCAGAGTCGAAAGCTGTGTCAGAGAACACTGGCAAATCTGAAACAACGGATCTTGACAAGGATGCCCAACTTGTCCTGCACAGGGACTGTGAGTGTTTGACTTACATTCCTGGATCTACTGCAGACCCCTCAGCCCAGTGTCCCTCCATGACGTCTGGAAGAGCATCCCGAGGACTCCCTGCTACTATGCGACAGTGGAATGACATATGACTGGCCCCACGCTTCATATGGCACATGAATGTATTTTAGGACAAAATCATTCCTGTCCAGGAGTCTGCAATAGGTAATCGAATGACAGCATCATCCAGCTCGGATTCACTTGCTTAGGGACGAGAACAATGATCTAAACATGTAAACTTGGCCCTGAGACATTTGCTATATCCCTTTCCAAAATGTCTGTCTATGCCAACACCTCACACCTCTGCCAGGTGCCAGCTGAATGTGCAGAGGCTCCACCCCAAGCTACTCCCAGGAACCCCAGGAGCCATAGGACTCTGTTCTGTCTTGACTTTGTCTCCTGACTCAGTTTTTCCAGGGGACCCTCCATGTGCACACTGAGGGTGAGCACGTGCCAGCACTCGCATTGTCCGGCCTTTCCATGACCACTGTTGAGAGCCTACAGTGTGCTGGTCTGGCACTGGGACTGTGTGTGAAAACTGTGAGCAGTACTCTTTCTCTTGAGTTGTTCGTGGAGAGTAAGGAGAAGTCAAATTCTGGTTTCTCGCTGGCCTAATGTCATTTCCTTCCAAAACTGAGATATTCTGATGCTCACATGCTAATTGAAATAGGCTCCATTTTGGTTTATCTTGTGTGATTTTTAAAAACTATTTCTTTAAAATTCTGCCACTGACTTCCTTTCAAACTGAAGAATAATTTTAGGACTGGGGCTCTTGTATACCATTTGTCTGGCCTTGGGTTTGGTCTCTAAGGCCACAAAAGGAAGGGGGGGGAGGAAATCATTTTATTCAATATTTTATTTTGGTGATCCACTGAACTATTTACTAATTTTGCTTTTTTTCACACCTAGAATAGATCTATGTATCTATTTATTTACCTATTTGCTTGCTTGCATAAGCAGTGTGCATGCTTGTGTGTGTGTGTGTGTGTGTGTGTGTGTGTGTGTGTAGGCCAGAAGAGGGCAGCGGATCCTTTCAAGCTAGAGTAAGCAAGCACTGACTGGTCATTCAGGCCAGCCAGAGTGGACCTTGGCATCAAATCACCCGAAAATTGTTAATATTGTCAAGAGGAAGAATTTTCCTTGTCACTATCACATGCCAAGGCACACATCTCCTGCTCATGGTGGATTTTTGTCAGTATACATCTTTGGACTTTGCACAGTGGAGTCCACTGCAGTATGAATGGTGAGCTCCAGGGACGTGGACAAGGGTCAGTCAGCAACTGTCCCAAAAAACAGTCTTCAGGGTTACATGGGGCCTACATCAAATGAACTAGGAGCACAGGGAGCTAACTGAACTGATGGAGGGCCCATCACGAGACAGAGACTCAGCTCTCGGGCCATCCTGAGTATGAGCACCCACTCTACTTGCTCAGCGGCACAGCTCGTGTGGGCTCCTGCCCTGCTGCTGACGAAAGACCACGGCAGGTTAAGTCCTGGCAGCATCAGGGTCCACCCCAGATAAAGCAGCCCAAACTGATAGAATGCCTTGTCCTGCAGACGTGGGGGCAGGAGGGTACACGGTCTCTGTGATGGGAAGTGACCATGCCTTTGACTCTGTGTGCAACTTCAGTCATCAATACTCTAGTCTGTCTCTTTATCTGTTTGTCTGTCTGTGACTTGTTGAACCTCAACTTATGGGAAAACATGCTCTACTTCCGACAAACACAGAATTTATAAAATGACCCAGCACAGAGCAAAACATAAGAGACACAAACAAGCAAAGGACAAACCCTATAAACATAAAACATAGCAGGTGTTTTTACAGCTAGTAATAAAGGAAATATTGGGTGGTGAGGGCAGAGAGCAGGATCTACACAAGAGCTTTGTAAAAAGAAGGAAACTGAAGTCTGCTAAAGCATATGAAAAAGCTTAACATTGGTTTTCAAAAAAAAAATAAGAAAGAAAGAGAGAAAAATGAAGAAGGTCTTTCACTTGTTTAAATAGAAGTTCCTGGGTTTTGCAACTGTGGCTTAGCACTAACAACAGATCAGGTGGCAGCAACAGTGATGGTGACAACGATGCCCAGATGGTCTGTCAGTAGGGATGACCTTTCATGTCCTTCCAGACACTGCCCAGAAGGATGATGGACAGGTGACCGCAAGAATAGGAAGGTCCAAGATTTACACAAACTAGCACCTGCCCATCTTCATTATCGGTCATGGTATCCACTGGTTCCAGAGTGCTCACAGCACCAGCCAGCCTAGCCGGTGGTCCTGTGGCCCTGTGGCCCTGTGCACAGTACCCTTGTCTCATCTACACAGCCACCACTGACTGGGGACTAGCTAGTGACTACGACTGGGGCGAGATGTCAGTGCAAGTCTGGCATGAAGGACATCGCAAGCAAGTAGGCTCGAAGGAGGCTTTTGGAGCCCAGAGGGACTAACTAATCTTTGCTCTTGCACCCCACCAGGGAGAATCCAGAAGGGTCCTTCACCCCAGCTTGACCCCACTACTGGCCCACACATGACTTTCCACAGACAGTCCTCATCAAAACCACATTGAATCAATGGTAGAAATTTTCTTTCTCTTTTTTATTTTAACCTGATTCTCTGACTGCTGCTTATCAGCAAGCAGCACCTTACAGAGTTTATGCAGCTCTTACACGCAACAATGCAGTTCAAGCCAATGAAGACAGCAAAGTTCCTCGCAAGCCCAGGTGGGAGAGAAGAAAGCAAACCTGAGTGGTAACAGGATGTGTGGGATGGACTGACTGGCGCGTGGAGGGGACACTAGGTCCCCAGCACTGCTGCCAGTCTTTCTCACTCCCCTCACGTGACTTCATGAACGGGACAGGGCTTTTGGGTCAAGACCTTGCACAGCAGCTAGTATGGTGCACCTCCCAGCTGCAGTCCTGAGAATGGGCCCAAGACAGGGGACATGTTCATGTTCAGTCAGTCAACGATGTCCCCAGGCACTAGCATCTTGTCCAAGCAAGGCCAACACCCCCTCTTCCAACCCCTACTCTGCTCTGAGGACAGAGGACCCCTCTCAATGTGGGCTGCGGACACAAGTATCTTAGCTTCCCAAATGTTCCTAAGTAAAAACTCAACTGATTAATGGTGGTGTTCTTGCTACATATGATGAAAAGAGCCATAATCTCCAGGAATCCACTGTTATGTCACAGTAATTTCATTATATCAATAAATGAAATGGCAAGATAATGAACAATAATGTTTTGTACTGTAAATGTTTACGAAGGTACGCAAGCTTATTAAATAATATAAAACAAAACCCCAAGAAGGAAGATGCTTTTCATGGAGGGTTCAGATTCTTAAATGCTGCATTACAGCCAAGCATGAACAAGAGCCCCTCCTGGAGAGGCGCTCAGGCCTGACGTACCAGCCCAGAGTAGTATTCCCAACCCCTGCTGTCTGACCCACCTTCTCACCACAGAACCACACTGAGGGCTGGAAGCCTCCACGAGCCTGCCAAAGACTCAACTGTGCAGTTTATTATTAATAAAACCTGGCCACCCAAATCCACGTGGTGAAAACCACAGGGTTGTCAGGGCCAGGGTGTAGCAGAGAACACTCCAGCCTTAGCTGATGAAGGACACGACTTAACATGTAGCACAGTAATTGTCTTTGACTTGCAAACATACTCAAATGCTTTCTGAAATCACATTCTGTAAGCCTTAAGATAATATTTTTATTGGACAATTCTGGAAGACTTGAGAAAATATTTTATAATAAGCTGTGTTTCAGGAAGGAGAACTATTATTTTGTTAGCGAGTTGTGACAGATCAGCCAGCTAGTATTTCAAATTTGAACTGCAATCCTTTAATAAACAGTCACCATTTCCCCTTCTCCAAAGGAAAACAAGTAAACAGGGTCCATACTGAGATGCAGCAAGCCACAGAGGAAGGGAAAGGGCACTTTGAGTCCTGCCACTCTTCATGCATATGGTCCAGCCTGTCACAGGTTCTACAGGGATAAGGGAGATGGTTTACTAAGTGGAAGGCAACCTCCACAAGTGGGTCAGTAGCTGCCCCAGCCGTGGGGCGTGACAAGCATCACTTCGGCTTGTTACAGAAGCCCAGTCTGTGACAAATCTGCTCTGTGCACCACCTGGTAAGTTCAACTTGGAAAGTCCCCCAGGCTCCTTGTCTAGATCTGTTCTTGCAGGACTACTGATGGGTGAGGTGTGGTGGTCCAAGATGCCTTGCTGAGGATGGTGGAGGATCACTGCTGGGTGAGGTGCAGTGGGGCCTTATGCAATGCTCTCTTCCTGGAAATTCTACTTGACCCTTGTTCAAGAACATAATTATTGATGACAAAAAAGTGCTCATTCTGCCTAAGAAAGCAACTGATCAGAGTTTACAATTATTGAAAGAGGAGTTGACAATACACACAGTAAGTTACATAAACTTAAAGTATTTTATTTGTTTTAAAACAGCAATTTTTTAAACATGCAGAGTAATATTCCCATTAGACCATCTCCCTTAGAATTCGTTCAGCATAGTAACAAACTTAAGGAAAACTTAAGATCTAAATATACTTGATAGTTGTTTAATTATCTTTAGAAATAGAGACTTTGTTAGTTGTGCAATCTAGAAATCACATGAAAGCAGTCTCCAGAACAGAACATAACTTCTCAGTTCTGACACGAATAGATCACGAATAGAACAGAGACCATGATAGAAGCAAAGAGCGCATGTGTGTTTTCTAAGGATGGATGCTCCAGGTAATTCAAGAAGGAAATTAAGCTAATATGGTGAGAGTAGGCAGGAGACATGCACATCACTTCTTCAGTCTCTGCTGGCAGCCCATGGCACTTGGGACACAGAGCCAGGTCGGAGAAAGAGGGGGACGCAGAGTGGGCCAACCTAGGCACTTCTGGAGGTATCCAGGGATCAGGCGAGCGGTTCTAGCCAGCAAAAACTGGAGCGTGCTGAGAAGTAAGGACAGGTGAGCCCTCGTGGGTGTGGGGTGGATCCCAGAGAGTGCCCTCGTGTGTATGGTCAGGCACCAGTGTCCTGGTGATTCTTAGAAAGCCTGAGGCTCTCCTTTGATCAACTCCAAGAAGCAAAAAGCAAGCCCAGGGTGAATGACTGTGTTGCCATCACATCATCTCTCTAGCTCCCCACACTCGACCCAGCATATAACTGAGACTCCTCACAGATGGGACAGGGAATCTGGCAAAAGGGAGGAGGAAAAGGAGGGAGACAACGGGAAGGAAGTGCCCAGCCAGAGAAAGACAAGACAGATTCCACAGGAACTATAGGGACCAGCCAAATAAAAACTCAAAAACTGGCACACAAAAGAAAGAAGGGATGTGTAAGGGACAACAGTCTACTTTGCAGGGAGGTGCATGCCATGAATGGAAAAAAGAACAGAAGAAAACACCACGCAGAAGCAGCGAAGATACAGAGAATGAAAGGCTCAGGGACAAGCATACTCACCTGCATCCAAGGTGACATTAGGGCAGAAATGATGTCTGAGATGAAAGGTGAGCACACGCAGTTATGAAATGTACAAATCCAAAAGGAAAGAAAATCACAGCTAAAAGTACATCAGAAAGAAATAACTCAAAAAGTCAAAGACAGAAATATTTTAAAACTTGTTTTTGTTCTTTTAGAGTTTCATACATAAATAAGTGAATTTGTATAATTTTTACTTATTACCCAATCCCTTCCTTTCTCATTTCTCACCACAGAGCGTCTTCTTTCCTCCAGTCTCCCCCCTACTTTCAGGTTTTTTTTCCAGAGTAAATCTTCATAGATGGCAAAGGAAGATTATCTTGATGCAAGAATAACAGGAGAACTAATGCTTAGTGATTACATGGGGGGGGGCAGGTAAGATCCAAAGACAAGGAAATAACCTTCAAATGTTAATGCGAAATGAGATTTTTAGACAGAAGCTCATCATTACTAGGTTCCAATAAAAAAGTCACGAAAGGAAAAAAAGCATCATAAATGAAAATTCTACCATGCGGAAATGAACCGAATGTGCAAAGGACGGACACAAGCCCAAGAGTGAAGGTTTTATAAATTTTGAACACAGCTATCCAGAGCAAGATATCTGAGGCCCTCACCTGCCATGAGGTCAAAGTACCATTTAAACCACATGAACATGTAGTAAAGCTGACTGTGGTGGTGACTATAAGTGGCAAAAGAATGCCTAAAGTAATTAATTGTCAAGCTGGTGGAAAAGGAAAATTATGTTACTAACAGAACCTAGAGCAAAAAGGCTTGAAAGCTAAATCTACACAATGTATCACATCAGTGGGATGTAGACGAAGCTGTCCTGAGGGAGCCCCCAGCCCCACAAGCAGGTGTCAGAAGGAAAGGCTGCAGTGACTTAGTTGAGGTGTCTGTTCATGAAGACTGAGGTGTCCTTGAAAATCAAGGACACTAGAGTTAGACAGGAAATGATATTAGTAGAGATGAATGAAACAGAATCAGCCAACACTGAATAATGTGAAACTACACTACAGAGCACACAGAAGTCATGAGCAGGGACCTAGGAGGTGGCTCAGTTATATGTGCAACAGAAGCGTGAGCTTCCAGAACCCACAGATGCCTGCCATCGCAGCACTAGGAAGACAGAAAGAGAAGGGTTCCTAGGGCTAGCCAGATTGGTGGGCACAGGGTTCAGTGAGAAGCCCCTCAAAAAGGAAGTATAGGCAGGAGCTAAAAGCTTAGTGGCAGTGCTTGCTCAGGACATGCAAGGCTCTAGTTCAGTCTGTAGCACCACTGCAACAACCAAGAGATACGGGTGACTGAAGTCACCTGGCATCGATCGACCTCTATCTTCCATATGCATGCACTTATGCGTGCACCTGTCACATGCACACATACACTTGCATGTACTAAAACATGTACATGCCTCATGCATGCACCTACACAACATGCCTGTGTGCCTACCACACATACACATGCACACATGTATATGTACCTTTCGGATGCATGCACACACACACCCATTGCACCTGCTGCATGTATTTACACACATGTCCATGCACCTACCACACACAAGCACACACATGCCCATACACCTACTGCACACATACACACACATACCTGTGCACCTGACTTATGCATGCCACACATGCCTGTGTGCTTGCACACGATACACACACATTCAGGGGTACTTGCCACATGCATGCATGAACATATACATTTATGTGCCTGTTCATGCATGCACAGATATGCCTGTACGCCTGCCACATGCATGCATGATCATACAAAGAGGTCAGTAAAAGATGAAAAGGTATCTGCCATGTAAGACATGTAACCTGATTTATGTCTCTAGAGTGGTGGTAAAGGTGGATAGAAAGAACTGATTCCAAAAAGTGACATCTGACCCCCTCATATAAGCTGTGGCTAACACACACACAGACACACACACACACACACACACACACACACACACACACACACACACACAAGTTGATCTCAGAGGAAAATTCTCTATCAACTACTTTATAAACAAACATGATCACAAAACTTCAAGTTGATATGTGTCATAGGTACGAATGTCAACTTAATGGTTGAGGGTTCAGCTTTGGGCACATTTGTAGAGAATTAGTAGTTGATTTTAAGTCCAGAGTGAACCTGCAGAGACCGTCTAGTTGACGGGGAAGGCCCAGCCCATGATGAGTGAGACTAGACCCTGGCGAGGTGAATAAAGTAGAGGGAACTGTTTGAGAAAGTTGGCATCCTTTTTTGTATACTTGGTCAGACATACTAGTCTGACAAAAGGATTGTCCCTCTCTCAGCTGCTATGTGGATATGGTACGGCTAGGTCCTTTGGCTCTGGTGTTGGTATGAGGCTCTCCTGCCATGCTGGACAAGGAACTGTAACCAGAAATTGTAAGAGAGAATAAACTCCTTGTTCCCTTAAGTTACTTGGTGATTTTATCAGCAACATGTACCATAGCTGCAACAATATGTCTTCTAAGAAAACACTCCACGAAGCATTTAGGGAAAATCATCTCTGTGTCATATGAAAGGAGGAACAAGTTCAGCTCAGTCTGAGTCACAGTCGTGATATCAAACCTGACGAAGGCACTGTAAGGAGGGAAATTGCTGGTTTACAGGGTTTACAGCTGGCTATAGCTGTAAACATGGGAAATACAAGCCAACAAGCTTGGGGTATATAAGAAAGATTATTTATCATGACCAAGTTGAGAGGATTTTTTCCATAAATGCCAGTTGGAATTTCTATTCAAATAAATCTACATAATTCACCATATTCACCAAATTACTAAGAAAAAAAAACATATGATCCTTTCCAAAAGATGCTGAAACATCCTTTCTGAAACCATAACTAGGAAAAGAGGTGCTCTGAAGACAAGATAAATGACGGAGCACTCCAAGACCCTCTACAAAACACAGCTTGACTGCTGCCAACAATAACCTGACACTCCAATGGAGCCCTGGCCAGGTCAGTCAAATAAAGCAGAGCAAAGATACATAGGGCAATGCATTCTGATGGAAAAAGAAATGAACCTACCAGCATCTATACACATTGTACTTCTGAATGTCAAAAACCTGAATGGATTTGTTTGGTTTCACAAGGCTGCTGAGCTGAGTCAAGCTGCCAGGCTGACTTAGCAAGTGGCTGCTTCTCAAAGCTACAAAATCAAGTCATGCACAGTAGCATCAAACCAAGCCATCAGATGGCTTGATATATACCTGCTAAAATGTATACAAGCTGCCTACATGGAAAAAAGTTAACTCTATTAAGAAAAATGTAAAAGGCCTAAACAAACACTGAAGAGTTGGAATGATCGGTAAAAACATCACATCCTCCCATAGTGACCCACAATCACTGACCCACAATCAGTATAAACACTGAGAAAAATCCAGGACCTGTGCAGACAGCAACCACTGGTTCTGAGCCTGCATCGAGACCCAAAGTGCCAAATGAACAGAAGCTGTGGTGACCGAAGCCATGACATCCTGATGCAAAGACAGCAAGAGGGAGGTGGGTGTCACCAACGGAGAGCGCAGAAGTATAGGTAAAGACGGGATTCTCACACGTGTACACATGAGCCAGCCACATCCCCTCCGCCCCCACAGAAACCCTGACGCTTGGCACCGTTACATACCAGTGGTGACAGTGGAATCCAAAGGTGAATGGAGGACTGCATGCCACAAGTTGACAAAGGATTACATTATGATTCTGAAGACATGAACGATGTCTCAAACACAACCAAAGGAGGCCAGGGAGACTGGAAGGCCTCACTGAACTTGAACCGAGAAGCTGGCACCTTAACAAACACCCAGAGAGCGGGAAGCTGACAGGAGCTTCACTCCAAAACACATGTGCACAGAGATAAAGGGAGACGACCGGTCAGGAACAGAGATGAGGAACAGGGTGGCTGAACCCTTTCCTGGAACCTACTACATCTCAGTGGTGATCACACAAGCTCTGAAGCCAGCGGACACCCGAGGAACTGGAACCCTAATGACTGACAGCAGCAGTGCCCGGGAAGGTGAGGTGGGACCACTCCTACATGGCTGTGGGCGTGTGACCCGCTTGCAGTTCTCTGACACCCTCAAGAACCACACAAGTGAAGACATGCATGCCCAAAGTCCAGCAACCCACACTCTGAGCCCCCAAACCCAGCACTCTGTAGCCCTGGTCCTGAAGTTTAGCAACCAAGTCCAGCAATCCACAGCCATGGTCCTGAAGTCCAGCAATTCATAGTCCTGGTCCTGAAGCCAGGCAATCTACGGCCATGAACCTGAAGCCTGGCGATTCGTGGCCATGGCCCCAAAGTCCCAGTAATCCCTGGCTGTGGCCCTGAAGCCCAGCAATCTGCAACCTTGGCCCCAGGTGCTTTGCTGGGTGGAGGGTGCCAGTGTGTCGTTCACAGCCTCGTTGTTCTCTGTGCTCTGAAGTGGATTCACTTCCTTGCCTGTATATCACGAGTCAAAAAGATTTTCAAACAATGTCAAATAACAGACTTCACAGGAATGCCTGAAGCATAAGTATCTTGTGCAGATGTAGATTAAAATTCATACTAAAGCATGTTAAAATGATTGTGAAGACAGCTAGTCACTTTCAGTATTTACAGATAAAGGAGTCTGGGGGCTTTGTTAACATGGTAGAACTCACCCATGAAATGCACCCAAGGATGAAACCATTTCCTGCCCAGTCACTGCAAGTGCACCGTAATGGCTGGATCTATACAGCTTGCTCCTTCACAGACTTCTAGTCTCAAGACCACCATGAGTCAACCCATAGCCAACTGTAACTGGACAGTAAAACAGATGTAGGGGGGTGACAACTGACCTTCTCGCCGTTCTGGCCGTCAGGTAATAAAAGGAATGGACTTTGAGATTTGAAACTTGCCCAGGAACTGACAGCAGCCAGAGGAGAAATTTGTCTCCCAAGAGAGTCACACATCTCTGACAAGGCTGCAAGACAGTGGCCGGAGCCACACACAGAGCAGAACTGTTTCTTTATGCATATTTCCTGCTCTTTAAAACTCTACCTCTTTTGCTTGGACTCTGAAGAGGGAACAATTGGACTAAAATAAGCCTTCTCCCAATATAGTCATATTGGATACATTTGTTTTGCTGCTTTTTACTTTCAACTTGAATTCTTATTAATGCAATGAGGGTGGGAAGCAGAGCTGGAGGCATAACCTGGCTGTTATAGTCCAGCCACACCTTTGTTCACAAGCTTGGCAAATCTGTGTCTCAAGTGCTCTGTCCTGCCCTCCAACATGTCCACCACGGCGGGCCCTTTGGAGGTCAAAATCTGACCTCCTGATCTTCTGGCCCTGAGCAAACTCAGCTCTGTGATGGCTTCTGGGCTTCAGAGCCCCACGTCTGTACAGCTCCCTCCCTCCTGGGCACAATGCTCCTTCCTTCCTGTTCCCAACCTACTGATGGGAATGGGTGAAGTATGAGTGGTGCTAACAGTCTACTATGTTGGTGTTTAAGTCTTCAGATGTGTAAACTAGTCTAAAGTGAGGGTCTTTAGACGTGTGGACTAGTCTAAGGTGAGGGTCTTTAGATGTGTGGACTAGTCTAAGGTGAGGGTCTTTAGATGTGTGGACTAGTCTAAGGTGAGGGTCTTTAGATGCGCGGACTAGTCTATTGTGTAGGTGACTACTCTGGTGGGTGACCTTTGGATCAAACCTCCAGTTATCCAAACAAATGTCAACGATGTTGCTAAGAATGATTTTCTGTGAGGAAAAGTGGGCACTGACTTTACTTAAGTCATCTGAGTGGTCTCGCCTCTACCAAATGAAATGTTTGAAGCAAGGTTTGCCTGCTCACTCGCGCCCAGCTGAGGATGGCAGTCTACACTGTGTTTATCTGGCCATCTGAGTCCTGCTTAACCAAAGACCTATCCACATGAAAACTATCCACCTCAAGACATACCCATCTGAATGCACACCAAAGGTCCATCCATCTGAAAGGCTGCCTCACAGATGTGGGCTCATTTGATTGGACCCCAACGGAAGCTGTGTGTCCTTAGAATCTACTCTCTCCTGGCTCTGCTCTGCTGGTTGGACTAGACTGACAATCTGCAAACCAGGTGGCATGCACGTTCAATGCCTTGCACTGCCAGCCAGATACATAGAGTCACCTGGGTACTCGAATTGACAGCAGATGCAGGAAGTAAAGAGTCACTTACCAGCACATGCTGTACAGCCATGAAAACCAATGAATGTCATCACAACACACCCACATATCATAGTCAGGTGAATACCAGAAAGAGATGGAGAAACAACACAAGCTGCAGAGGGAGGCCTGCTTTGTACTCTTACAACTAATACTAAAAAACCAAAATGAAACACAATATTGTTTCAGATGACAAAGACAGACTAATGAGTGCGAGTGATAAGAGTATGTAGGAGGGGAAGGCTGGGATCACAGTGAGTCTGTCAGAACACCCTCAGGACAGGAGGGGTTTTTCTATTCACACTGCCACACACGCTAACAAAATACTGTCTTATGCCTCTGTGCCCCTTTCTTGTGTTTCATGAATATTTTATGTATGTCCAATACTAAGAACTTCAAAAGGTAAAGTTTTTAAGAAACTTTATGAATAAGTGAGAAGGCAGGTGAAGTGGTGCATACCTGCAATCCCCAGTACTTGGAAGAGTGTAGCAGCCTAGGCTATATAGTAAGACCTTGTCTCAAAAAATAAATAACAAAAAACAAGGAAAAAAGCAGACCAACAGAGTCGTGGTGGCTGCATGTCACATTCAACACTGCATGGCACTTGGGAGTGGCATGATTCTACATGTCCCTTTCACATGCACGAGGTCAGAGACTGCTGTAGCGCTGGCAGCAAGGCACGAATGGGTGCTTGTCTCCATCTTGGCTAACCAATATTGAGGTTAAAACTGAGTCCTTTCTGTGGCCAGATGAAGCCAACCAAGGCTGCTGGTTCACCTCACCTCTGGACCACACGAGAATGGCCGGGAACAGTCACACCAAGGATGCTGATGCGTTCCTATCAGAGGTGACGGACCTGGCTCCTCCACAGCTGCCTCTGCGGAACCCAGCACAGGCCACAGGGGGAGGGGCCAAGGTGCCCCTGGAACACTGGCTCTGCCCTGGTGTCCTGCGTGCCCCCTGTTCTGCCAGTCATGCATATCCCTGGCCCTGCTGCCCCAGCACTGCTGCCCCAGCCCCTGCACTTACTCTCTTTGCCCTTTTCCTTGTTTTTGAGCTGCTGCAGCTTCTGCTCGCGGTGCTGCTTCTCCAGCTCCTGCTCCTGGCGGTGACGCTCCAGTTTGCGCTGGTGTTCCAGCAACTCCTGCTGGTGTTTCATGGCCAGCATCTCCTGCTGCTGCTGCAGGCGAAGAAACAGTGGTCAGAGCCTTGGACACCACACCAACACCAGAAACCAGCCCACCAGCCCACGACTCTCTGACCCATTTGCCCACCCACACATCTAAGATGGCCACACAGCAGGAAACATCCTGGAGAGCTAAACTTGCAGCCAGTTTGTACCATCCCTAGGCACTTAGACCTGGAGCTCTCCTGTGGTGCCCACTAGGCACTTAGACCTGGAGCCCTCCTGTGGTGCCCACTAGGCACTTCTTAGACCTGGAGCCCTCCTGTGGTGCCCACTAGGCACTTCTTAGACCTGGAGCCCTCCTGTGGTGCCCACTAGGCACTTCTTAGACCTGGAGCCCTCCTGTGGTGCCCACTAGGCACTTCTTAGACCTGGAGCCCTCCTGGTCCCATCTTAGGAACTTGTCCAAATAGTCTGAGTGTTTGACAGTCTGCCCCCCTTCCGGTGAACACAGAGACAATGGTGTGCATTCACTTGGACTCATCAGCAACACCCAAAGCACAGGGATGAGGCACGAGCCAGCGCTACAAGAACAGTGCTGGCAACAGGTCCACTGGCAAGGGCAGGACATGCTACCGTGTGGTGACCAACAGAATGTGAGGAGAGGAAGGATTTGGGGTGTGGAGGAACGTCCCAGGGCTCGCACAGCTCCAGGGCACATGCCTCTGTTCACAGCTATGGAAGTGCATGATGCCACAGCACACTTCGAGGTGGGCTTGGAGTTCACATTTCAGAATGTGACAGGTCTGAGGAGTCTTTATGACAAACAGTTAAAATAGAAAAGTAAGCAGAGACTTCAGTGTTATCCAGATGGAATGCATACAAGCACTGTCGCCGATGAGCAGGAATGCAACCAGTGGCCTACTACAGAGGCCTGCACCAAGGAAAAAAGTTCCTAGACAAGGTCAAAGTGAATGGAAAGTAGTCAAACAGGGGGAAGGGCTGCTGGCAAACCTGATTTGAGTTCAATCCTTGAACTCTACATGGTAGAAAAAAGTTGCTTTCTGATATCCACACACTTGCTGTGGCTCACACATGCTTGCACACAATATTCTCTCCCCCTATGTGCAAATGTCACACATAATATTTTTAAAGAATGAATGGGAAAATATTTGGGCTCAGTAATAGGAATGAGACCCCTGTCACTACTGTGTTGGAACGGCTCTGCCTTTGGCCCTAGCACATGGTGGCCTTCCTCTGCTCAGCTCCTCTACTGTGGTCTGTGTGCTGTCCTCAACCCTCCCTGCATTTGCAGCGGGAGCTACAAGGATGTGTTGTTGGCACTGTACCTCAGAAAGACCAGGTAACCAGGCGGCCTGTAGAACTATCGATGGAGAAAATCTAATAGTGCCCTTTCAGTGTAGGTCCAAGACGCCTAAGGTGGGAAGGGCTGAACTGACCTGCTAGTCACTCACAATGCAGGGTGCAGCCATGACAGGAGCCAACAAGTACTGGGGCTCTTTGGAAAGCTTTACACTTAGATTCAAGTCCTCACAACTTAGAAAGGAGAAAACCGAGACAGAGGTGCCCTGGTGAAGTTTTCTGTCCTGATGATTTCTGCTGATGTTCAGGTGAATACAGGAGCACACAAGTGAGCAGCCAACCTTCCATGTGCATATGTGATTGGCCTGCATGAGCACAGGTCCAGGCTGAATTCAAGTACTGACCTGTGCCTTCCCTAACCCAGGCCCACAGGCAGATGAGAAATGGTCTTCCTAGGGACAGTGGCACAGAGAAGAGAGGTCACATTTCCGAGGATGAACGGCAAAAAGAAAGGCCAAAGCTGCCTGATCCTGGGACTGGCCAGGTCCTTCTCTTACCAGAAGCAACTAAGACTTCATCAGCAACCTTTCCCCAAAGTTCTATTCAGCAGCAAGACTGCCCAGCAAGGAAAACCGCCAAGTCCAGTGTGAACATGCTGCCTGGATTTTCTAAACCTTCGTTTTCAGAATTTTGTTTCCCAGCGACCTAAAGATGTTTTCCAGAGCCAGCACCCTATGCTCAGGACAAATACATGGGCGAGACACAGCTTTAAGCCCACACCTTCCTTTGGCCATCTTTGTCTGCAGTCTGACAGGAGTGGGGTTCCAGGTCCCCCCAGTAGTGACGCTTGGTCTGTGCCAGTGTAGCATCAACACCTTGCGAACAACTTTGAACAATAGCAACTTCTTACCTTTCAGAAGAAACCAAATTACAACACTGCACCCTGACAGTGATGTGGGGTTAGGCTACATCCATCACCAGCACTGCCCCAAGAGACTGCTCCCAGTCACATCTGGGGAGCCTTGTGCTCCTTGATGACCGAACTACCCCATCAAGGATGAAACAGAAACTGAAGAAACATCCACGAGCAAAAAAGTTCAGAGTGCCCAAGGTGTAGAAGCTATGTCCACAGGCAAAGGCACCTACTGGGTGTCACCAAGGAGCACCATTAGGTACTACCTGTTTTGGTCACCTCCATAAAGATACAAGTCACAGATTTCTTAGTGTTTTAGTCCAGAAAGTAAATGTGATGGTATTTGACAGTATTATTACTTTCAAGTTCTCCTTTACATTACCACCTACCCTAAACCATGGTCTTTGCACATACACCCCCCATGTCTCCAAGGAGCTTGGGCCTCCCGCTAGTCTTAGTGATTATTGACCAGACAATGAGAAGAAGCCACAATCAAGATCAAGTCTGATGACTGCGCATTGTAAACCTCACAAGACTGCTCCCATGCTGCTCAGACAGCAGCCCTATTACTCAGGACAGAACATGGAACAGGCTCACCACTGTATAATCTGTGTTCCACTTCTACTAGAGAGGAAGTGAGAGTTTTTCGTTACGGTCACAAAGTCACACACCTATGGAAAGTGACTGAAATGAACCACAGTTACACTGTATGATTTTGATAGGAGAAGGGCAGGAACCACATGGCAACCATGAAGAGGTGCTAGATGTTACAAGCACAAGGTCAGGGGCAGCAGGGACAATTTTGCACCTCTACCAGCACCACATGATGTTCCGAGCCTCTACTGCCGGAGGGACTGAGATGAACCATCATCCACAGGGCAAGAGAACCATCCAAGTCTCCAAGGAGCTTGGGCCTCCCGCTAGTCTTAGTGATTATTGACCAGACAATGAGAAGAAGCCACAATCAAGATCAAGTCTGATGACTGCGCATTGTAAACCTCACAAGACTGCTCCCATGCTGCTCAGACAGCAGCCTTCCTGGTACAGGCCTTGTATAACATGCAAGACTAAGGTTTCAGCTCTTTAGGATACTGTGTCCTGGATCAAGTGACAGTGATTATAGCCTATTGCAGACAAACTGTACATGGTGACAGCGACAGAGGGCACAGCTTATACTGCAAACAGACTGCACACAGTGACTGAGGGTACAGTCTACACTGCAGACGGACTGGATGCTGATGGGTGATGCATAGGGTACAGCCTAGGCTACAAGCAGATCATACTCCAACTGTAACAGAGGAACAGAGAGGGCACAACCTCCACCAGCTCCTATAGGAGCCATGCCTGGCCAAAGGCCCTATCATGTGTCACTTAGAGAGGTGACACTGGAACTAATGTTGGCAGAAGTCAATATGCACTAAAGAGAGAGAAAAATCTAAAAAGCCTGGAGGGAACACTGAGGGATGGGAGGTAACTGGGTGCTGTGGTGAGTCCTGTCTATCCGGACACACGAAGTCACTCTCCTAGAAATACAGTTTCGCAGTTGTATTCTCAGTTGCTCCCGGAGCTCTGAAGACTCTGTCTCAGGACCTAAGAAGAGCTCAGGCCCAACCCCCTTATCAGCCAAGGCGTTTTGAACAGCGAGGATGCAAAGGCTCACCATGGGCTGGGACTACTGATGAGTGGAGTATGGGTTACTTGAGCAGTTTTTACAGAGAATTTGGGATTAAAATGTCACTCTCTGTGGGTTCTTCAGTGAGAAACCATTTCCATCTTTACTTTCTGGGTTACTGGCTCAAATCCAAAGGCAACCTCATTTCACTACCCTGAGAAGAATTCATCCACCTGCTTTTGAGAATACACAGCTATGACCAGTAGAGTACCCCTGTACTGGATCAGTCACTCATGGTTCCCACCACAGTGCAGACTCTCAAATGTGACAAAGACAAGCATGAGCACCTTCTGGAGTGAGATAGAAGCACCTTCTGGCAGTGAAGTAGGAGCACTTTCTGGAGTAAAGTGGGAGCACTTTCAGCTAGTGAGGTAGAAGCATCTCTGGCAGTAAGGTCCAGTGAAAGATGGTGAGAAGCACAAATGCCCAGCTCTGGGGATTATTAAGAGAGTATTCAGTGACTAGGAATGCAGCATGGCTAAGGAGCAGGAAGCAGGAGCGATGGGGGCAAGGGACAATGCTGAGACATGGCTGGTGGCTGGGACGAGATGGATGCATGTGGTCTGCACTCAGGATGCTCGTACATTCTCCAGGAAGCTGTGTACTTTGGAGGCCCCTGCTTCCTTCAGGCCTCACTCCATGCATTTCCCAAGGCAGCCTGACTCCAGCTTTTTCTTCATGCTTCAGCTCAAAGGAGCACGTTCCTGGCCATGACCTTCAGCCCCTCCACTCCCGCCCCACCTCCACCACTCAACCTCCTGTGGGTACCCAGCAGGGTAGGTGCCCTTGTCATTCTAGCACAGAATGCTGGTGAATGCAGGCTGCCTGACACCTGTCCAGGGAGGCAAAGGAAGCACGTGCAGTCAGGTCACTTGAGTCTCAGAAAGCTCTCTTGTCTGCAGACAAAGCAGTACAGAACAGAAAACATAGGTAAGGGTACCAATGAAGAAGCACAAAGCACCAAGCATAAGGCAGTAGGAGAGGCCATTAGCACCCTTGAGAAAAATGTTACAGAAGTCAAGGTGCACAGCTGATCTGCACATCTCCTCTGGGTTGAGGGCTGAGCATGGGGTGAGGCTTTGGTACTATGAGGAGCCATGTTCTGTCATAAATGGCATCTCAGGTGATGGCCTGCAGCAACATTTCCCAGTCTTAGGAGCAAGGGGTGCAATGGCCAATCTGATGAGCCTGAGAATCATTATGGAAAGGGGACTCTGGTATGTGTGTCTAACAGAGTGCTCCCAAAAACTGAGGAGGGAAGGCTCACCCTAAGTGTAGGTGACACCATGCCATGGACTGGGGCCCCAGGCTGACTAAAAAAGAAAGTCAGCTAAGCACCATCCCTCATCTCTCTCTGCTGCCAGACACCCAGCAGCGAGTGAACAGAGACGCTGGTCAGACACCCAGCAGCGAGTGAACAGAGACGCCGGTCAGACACCCAAGCAGGAGCCACAAAAAGTAAGGGTGTGAGGCACTGCTATGGGCTGTGTGAATGGTCTGCCTTCCAAAGTTCCCCAGGTCCACCTTGCTGGGTGACTCTCCTGTGGAGTAGCATTTTGGCAAGGTAGTTGTCTCAAGACCCTCCCTGGGCACACATGATGTTGTGGGTCCTTTACCCTTTACCCTTCTCCAGAGGCACCGACACAAACACAAGAGGAAATTTCTCAAAAAGTACAGAGCCAGAAGCAGCCACAGGGACAGTGGAGAGAATGAGGACTTCAACATGGCTTGAGAAGGCCCTCAGCCAGTGCTTCCTTGTGCCTGTTTTGCCGGGGATGTAGCACTGTGAGTCCTCTGTGCTGAACACCCCTGGTTAGTATTATGAGAGCTGGTGACCGTCACACCAGCTCTTTACTCTAAGGTGACTGCCATTCTGATTGGAAAGGCACAGAACAGTGCTATGTGAAGGCCAGTGCTCCGTGCTCCACTGAATCATCAACTGCCTCATTGAGAGCCATCTGCAAAATCCAAAGCCTGCAGCACATTGCTGCTGCGATGAACTGTGAGTGTCAGTGCATCAGGTGGAGTTGCTTCATGCCTACTCAGCTGATACCTCATTTAATGCCTCAGAGCCCTGGACACACAAACTCTTGCCATTTAAACCCACAGTAAGAGTAACTACTCAGGGTGGTGATGTAGCTCAGTGCCTGTACACAAGCCTGACCCCAAAAGCCTACATAGTGAGTTCTTGTTGCATATGTGCACCTGTTCTCTCCCTCCCTCTCTCTCTCTCACACACACACATTTTTAAAAAGCTGTTCATACAAATCCAATGAAAATTGCAAATTACATAAAAAAATGCACCCAAACATTATTTGAGTACACGCCTGCTATGGTTATTATAGTGTCAATTGTCTTTGTATCTACAACTGTACAGTTAGATCAGTCTCATGAGGTTCTATCAACTGTGTTCATGTCTGCCTATAGTATCATATTACTTCAAAACTATGATTTTAATGGCTCTACTGTATTATGTTTTATGGATAAAGGTGAACCACATGAATTTAAGTGACCACTAATAGTCGACTTGCTCTGAGTCTTCCACCAAGTCCTGCAACCAGGACAAAAGAAGCCTTGGCAAAGGCAGCAGTCTGGGCCAGCAGGAAGGTGGGGAGCATGATGGGGACCCACAGAGCCAGCAGGAAGGCAGGAAGCATGATGGGGACCCACAGGGCCAGCAGGAAGGCAGGGAGCATGATGGGGACCCACAGGGCCAGCAGGAAGGTAGGCAGCATGACTGGGACCCACAGGGATTCTATTCTGCACACCTCTGCAGGGCCTTTCCCACGCATGACATGGTTAGTTCAGGAGAACAATGAAAGAACAATTAGCATTTACAGATGACATGATCAACCCAGAAGACATGAGAGACTCAATTAACTATTCTCCATGCTAGCAGCTGATATGTAAGAATGAACTCCAGGAATCTCTAGACACTGGGAGTAATCATGTCGGAAGAAGAATACTGACATGACAGATCCATGCACAACAGAAGCATAGATTTAAACTATCCAAGATGGATTAGACTTAACATCCATGAGAAATTAAAAACAATGATTTTCTAAGAAGACTCAAATCTTGGTCAGAGCTCAGAAAGGCCCTGTCGATCATCTAGCACAGCTTGAGATCTCGAAGGGAAATTGTGAAGTTCCTCTGAGCCTGACTTCTCTCTGAAGTCGTCTGCAAGGACAGTCAGCAAAGGGAGCCAAGGAAACTGCAGAAGAACAATGCAAGGCACGATCAACCTCAAACTCGAGGTCTCCACTGGAACTACATGCGGCCTGAGGATAGACAGGGCAAGCTAGAGACAGACAGGGCATGCCACGGGGCAGAAGCGACATTTAACTCTGTAAGAAAGAACATTCTGATTCATGGATGAGGATAGGACAAGCAATGTTGTAACAAAACTAGTGGTAAGTAACAATAGACAAGGGCGGATGAAATGCTGCCCTTCCCTCACAAGCAGCATGCCTACATCAGAGAAGACCAGCACCACAACAGAAAACGATAATCAGTAGGCAAAATGCAGTCAGCCACTGAGCAAATAGGAACAAAGCTAAACCATGTTGGCAATCAGGGAGCCCCAAAAGCATGAGAAATGGAACAGAGATCTGAACGAACAGGGACAAGTCAGTAACCTCAGGACAGGTGGTCAAAGAGTGCCTCGCCCATCCCTCAAGCTGCAGGAGTGGCGCTCACTGCCTTTGTTCTGAATGTATGGCTAATGCCAGCTTCACCCACAGGGAAGTTAACACCAGCCATACAGCAAGCCCCTGTGCAGCAAGTCTTGGCAGCCTGGGTGTTCTCCTGATCTTCCTTTGAGAGCTATGCCCTACTGGGGATATACAGATGGCTCTTACAACGAGAGACCCCAACGTGTAAGGCTTGCCTAGGCTTTCGTAAGCTCTTTGTCTTGCAGAGTCCATCTACACACTTCTGGGTAGTGTACGACAGCAGGTGCACAAAAGAAGGCTGGGGGAGAAGGGGGTCCAAGAGCTCCAGGAAAACCATGAGCTGCATCAGAATCTAACTATCCTGTGCTGTGGGACTGTAAGCCCCATGGATGACGGTCACAGTAAATGAACACTGTGCTTCTTACCTACAAGGACAGGTGAATCACGCCAAGGCAAAGAAGGGTAGTGTGGGCAGTCTTCCCAGGAGACAGGACTGTTGAGCCCAGTTGTTGTGAAGCTAGGGCTGCCTCTGCCTTGGGCACCATCTGAGCATCTGGAATGGAGAGGGAAGGCGCTGACCTTTCCCTAGTTTTCTACTAGAAAACATCAGGACATATATTTCCTTGGTAATACTCTTTTAAATACTAAAAATAATACTGCAAATCCTCAAGTGGCTACTCAGGCAACCGTCCTGGTCTCCCACACTACCATGGTCCAAACCGCTAGAAGACCTACAAAGCCAACCCCACCTAATGATCCACCATGTCTATACACAGCCTCAGAATGCTCAATGTGGCTGGTTCTGGGGTGAAGGGAGAAGGCAGAGGGCACACTATTCTAAATGAGCAGGGGCTGGGCAGACAGGACCATCCTAAGCAGGTGACTCTTGAAAAATCCTTTCCCCAAACCAACAACTGAAGCCACACTTTAAAACCTCCATTCCAATTATAAAGTTCTATCCAAATCCACTGATGGCTTAATAAAACTAATTAGACCATGTGTTCAAGAACCCTGTATGACACATCTCTCTTCGGTTAGCATGATGGTAGGGGGAGACGCTAAACATCCAAACAGAAGCTGATATAATGGCATGGCTAAGCAGTTCAAAGACTTCAGGATCCTATTCTAATGAAAAAAATAAAACACGATTAAAACACAATGAGAAAAGCAGCCTTGAACTTCTCAGTGACCGAGGCCAGCTCTGTAGGAAGGTTTCTAGCCTTGGTCACTTGGAGATTCTGGGGTGTGGACTGGGGTCTGCTTCCAAGGACTCATCTGGGCTGACATCAGCTTCTGGGTGCTGAACAAGGACCGGGACTGGAAGTGCTCTCCAACCCACAGCAGGGAGGTGAGCAACAGCACGAAGCAGAGACCAGAGACCAGGGTGGGTGGTGGCCCTGGCAGGGGCGGCCCTGAGGGGAGGGTCTTTATGCTCCCTGTTATGCCCTGAAGGTCCTCATACATGCAGTGGGCTTATTTCTAAATCTCTGTGTGAGCCACGGGAATGTTTAGTCAACTGAAATAGAACAAGAACACGAGTCAGTCCAGCTCAGTCTTCTCTCATCACACTACACACACTGCTGCAAGGCTCTTGTGTGGGTAGCTGAGGACAGGTGTGCTCAAGAGCAGGGACCACAGAAAAACACAAGTCAGTAGTACTCCTGAGGTGTGTCTTTAACCAGGCTCCACAGTGGATCTGTAGGAAAGTCTGAGCTGTGTCTGGCTCCTCAGTAGCCAGGATGTATTTAAGTGGTGTGCCAAAGAATTTGTGCCCAGAAAGCCTAGAACCTTCCTCTGTGGTCTGCACCCATGTCTTAAGCACCTGGGCTCAGTCCACTGGTCATGTGGAAGTGGAGAGGCTTTCGGCCTAGTGCTCACTCAGCATCGAGGCCTGGCGTCAGCTCAGGTGCATCCCTGGCAGAGAGATCTATGTGCGGGTCTAGGTCTAGGAGAGGTGTTGTAGGTTCAGAAGCCTAGCAGCAGAACAGGCCTCTGGAATGAGTCTCCCAAGTATAATAAAAATTCAAGGTTACAGAACAGATGGCCGACAGGTCTATCCAGGGATTCATGCAGGAGGCAGACCTAGAAGGACAAGGGAGATTGGACTGTGAACTACCAGGTACCCCTTCATTTCTCTACTGAAACAGCATAGAGGGCCATAATGGTACAAGGTCACAAGACTGCAGTCAAGATCACGCAGCTCTGTGGTTAGCCATAAGCAGGACAGGAAAAGGTAAAACTATCACAGAATATGATGTTATGGTTCAAGCAGGAAGACAAGTGGCTAGTGAGGCTGCATCACCCACAGCAACTTCCACTGACTACCTTCCAGCCTGCACATGCTCACTGCTTGAGGCGGGGTGGGCACTCTGCTCCCAGGCACGGAAACCGGGGTGACTTCACCGCCAGGCAAAGAAGACTCAAAGTATGAATGGCTGGTGCTCATGGAACCCTCAACTGCCCACTCCAAACCAAGCTTACAGAGCAAAGGCATGGATATCCGGCCCCCCACTTACTCACCAATCCCAAGACAACAACCAACAAAGCAGCCATCAAAGCACTGAAGATCCAGCCTCCAGGAGGCGTTCAGAGTCCAAGGGACGCTTCCAAGATCCCCAAGGAGAATGGGAAAAGATCTCAGCACACACATCTCGGAGAGAGGCTAACCAGAGTAGGTGGGCTCTGTGACACACCATCTAAGGTCTGCAACAGCCCCTGCAGACAGTATCCTAGTCAGGCCCAGAAGCCCAGATACTAGGGCTCCCATCTTGGTCCTGCTAGCTTAGGTATCTAGTTGACTCTGGAAAAGTCTCTGTTATGTTGTGAGAGCTCTAGGAAAAGGACAGAGATTCCTATGTATCTCCCAGCCCCTGCTCAATCAGGCTTCAGGTGAGAGCACCCCAGACCAACACTAACTGCAAGCACAGGAGAGATTCAAGGCAGGCCACCAGTGGCTGCCCCAGAACCTGCCATAGGACAAGAATACTCTTTGCTGCTATAGCTGTTGCATATCAGAGTAACTTTGTTTTTGTTTTGTTTTTTTTTAAAGACTAAACATTTCTCTTTTTTATTTTATTTTATTTTTTATTTATTCAATTGTGCATGTATGCGCATGTGTGTAAGTATGTGTGTGTGTGTAGAACCACGGACGAATTTGGGAACCACCATGGACCGCCTCCACCTCCTCGTTTACTCTGGCCCGGGATTCACAGGCTCCGCCCTACCAGAACCAGAAATGCAGGCCGCCCCGCTTCTGCCTTCTTCTATACGTGGGGTCTAGGATCTGAACTCAGGATCTTCTGCCTGCAAGGCAGAGGCTTAACCCCTGAGCCACCTCTCCAGCCCCCAGAGTAACTTTGTTAAGCAGCACTGAAACGATCATAGACTGGACAGGGAGGTTTTCTACTTTAATGTACCTACTGCAAAGTTTAGTTTCTAACAGGCAGTGTGACTCAATATGGTTCTCAGTACAATGGGATCATTAGGATCAGGCTTCACCTGCCTGCCAGCCTCACAATTTAACCTTCCTACATTCTATTACTGTGGTTCTAACTTATATTCTTGAATCAAATGTGGCTGTAGAGAGTATGCATAGGAAAGATTTTTGCTAACAGTTCTTTTCTTATTTTTTAACTTAAAAGAAAAAATTATCTTTTGCTAGTTATAAAAGTTCACTGGGAGCCTCTAAGAAAATAGCCAGGTGTGAATACCCCAGAAATGACCATTGCTTTTCAGGGCTATCTTC
The DNA here is from genome assembly GCA_023101885.1 of Typhlomys cinereus. Taxonomy (NCBI): domain Eukaryota; kingdom Metazoa; phylum Chordata; class Mammalia; order Rodentia; family Platacanthomyidae; genus Typhlomys; species Typhlomys cinereus. The sequence goes on from JALPQD010000001.1 coordinate 22,889,479, forward strand.
CTGCTGGCACTCTTTATACTTAATTGCATAAATGCAATTTTTTGATTAAAACTTTCGCACATGTATTTTTAAAATTTTTGTGTACGTGTGTAATGCTTGCACTTGCTGTGTACATGCATGAGGCCAAAGGAAAATGTAGGGTAGCTTCGTGTATCACTCTCCACTTTATTCTAGACAGGATCTTTTCCTGAAGCTCGCCATTTTGGCTAGACTGGCTGGCCATGAGCTCTGGGGATCCTGTGTCACAAAACAAGAGTACAAGCATATACAACTAGGCTCTTAGGTGGGTGCTGAAAATTTGGATCCAGGTTCTTATACAAGTACTCTTCCCCACTGAGCCATCTCTCCAGCCCTATATACATCTTTAAAAGGAGTCTTCTACATCACTCCATCCTGCGTGTAACACAAGGCCCATGAGTGCTGCTGTAGGTAGACAGGCAGGTCTGGATAATCTCTGCTCCTATGGATAAGAGGCTATCTCTATGGGTAAGAATCAAGTGTACGCAGAGGCACTTGGTACACTGTGGGTGCTGCTAACCCAAGGGACAAGAGGAGCACCTTGCCCATAGGTCTCGGTACCTAAACAGATCACGCCAACACATGGCCTACGGGTCTCAGCACCCTGCATGCAACAGTGACCTTGGGTGGAAGGAACAGGCGCAATGCGTACACGGGCAGCTGCTCACCTTGATATGCTCATGCAGCTGGGCCTCGTGCTGCCGGGACAGCTGCTCGTGCTGCCGCTGGAACTCAGCGATGAGAATCTGCCGCTGAATCTGCTGCTTCTGCTTCAGCGCCAGGAGCTCCTGCTGAAGCTGCTGTTCCCGCAGCGCAGGCTCCAAGGGCAGCGGGAGCTGGTGGTCCAGGCGCAGGTCCATGGGCACTGCCGTAGGAGCCGCTTGCAGTGGCAGTGCCGCAGCCACGTCCACTGTAGAGAGAGCACAGCGCAGCAGAGCGGTCACTGTGGCAGCACGGCTGGGCCCTGGCCTGTCACTAGGCGCCACTGGGCTGAAGGGCTTGGCCACCCTAATTCCACCCTTTGGTGGCGCAATGCACAAGACCAGGGACCTTGGGGCTCCTGTCCTCAACACAGAGACCTCAGATATATGTGTGCTAGGCTCTGCCCCACCCCCTGCCAAACAGGAAAGCCCCCTCTCCAAGGACCTGTTAGAGGTCCAAAGGCCCATCTGATGTCACGTTGAAAGTCAATGACGGGAAAACTACAGACAGACGCTCTGCAGAAGAGCCGGTGCTGACAGAATGGGCACACGGCCTGTTCTTTTCTTCCACCTCTTTTCCCAATGAAGTCAGTGCAGCCCTGAGAACTGTGTGAGCCCTAAGAACAGTGTGTGCCACAGAAGTGGTCCAGATAGACACTCAAGCGGAGAGCCTGTTGCCATGGCAAAACGATTGCCCTCTTGGAAAACATGTTTACTCGACCAACCACAGCCAATAAAGCACAATCCTGGCGGGCGTCACGAGCATTTGTCAGGCCTGTTTCTGAACTCACACTGTGCCATGTTCTGCGGACAAGAGGCCCCTGTGAGTCTGATTAGAAGCAGAAGCCGAGTCAGTCTCTGTGTTGCACAATCGATTCCAAATTAAAGAGAAAAACAATGTAGAGAAGAGGTGAATGGAGAAGGCCCACGTGTGCCCCTGTGACAAGCTGTGCTGAGCAATGCAGCCAGTGGGGACCCAGCTGGCTCCGGCGCAGTGCTCACCACCACAGTGAATCATCAACAGGAGACTCTGCGGAAAGTCACTGACTGGTTCACAGAGCATCCTGCACACCCGACCCCTCTCTCTTCATTGACTCAAGAGGTGACATTTTAGCCTAAGTAAACATGCATCAAGAATGAATGAAATCATCCTTCTGCCTCCCAGCTTGTATCTCCTCTACTGACCCTATGGGGAAAGTAGGTTTGGTGTGGGTTCTGTTACAATTCTATCTGCATGACACATGATCTCGCACAGTACTACTGATGCTGGGCACAAGAATACCATCTACTACTATCTAGCATTCATCTCTCTGTCAGAAATGCCTACTTATCTCTTTCAAAACTAAGTACACAACGGCCTTTAAGAAGTCAACCTTGACAGGCCAAGCATTTTTACTAATCATTTGCTGACTGAAAACAGGGATGGAACTGGCTCTGCTCAGCAGTGTCTCATGGGAACAGTCCCCGGGGTTGCCTGTGAAGCAGTCAAATGAGCAGGAACGGATGGAAGCTCTGGGAAATGGTCCAGAGAACATTAGTGAAGCTGTGCCTCATGCGAATGGGAGGGAGCCTGACCCCGGTCTTGGGGAGAGGGGAGGGCCATGTGAGGCGTAGAAGGGAGCTGTGAAGGTGATGGGACCGGGCTGCTCAGCTGCATCTCTGTCATGGAGCAAGCATCATGCAGCTGTGCACTCCGATCACATGCTGCCTAGGGCAATTTCTGTTAGGAATGTTCCTCCTTATCCTCAAGCTGAAATCACTGAGGTGCACGTATGGAAGTCAGAGAATAACTTTCAGAAGCTGGCTTTGTCTTCTTACCCTTTGGGTTCTGGGAGACTGCCAGGTTTGCACAAAGGCTCCTTTACCTGCAAAGCCATCTAGCCAGCCTTCACAGAGCTTCTAACAAGGAGACGTAACTCATGCTTGGTCCAAGCTCTGGTGGAAGGCTACATGGACCTGAAGCCAGGTCCCCAGTCAGGGGCCACCTGGATGGCAGAGTTTTTCCTACTGCACAGACAGCACAGCTCCAGGCCGGAGTTCAAGACTGCCCAGCAGAATGCAGAGGAATGACAGCGAGGTCACCAGGTTCTTAGAATCTGGAGACCAGCCTGCACTACAACTGCATGCAGAAGAGCTTCCTACGCAAGAACCATTCAGAGAGGAAACACATTGGTACTCATTGCTCACCTGACAACAGTCTTAAGGAGCTGAAGTTTTAGTCAGCACAAGAAGATTTCGCTGTTTGCTTTAAATTTTACTGCTTTTTAAAAACTTTTACCTCCTTTTCCGTTCAATGCATTCAAGTTCCTAACTGTTTTAGTTCTAAAAACGTTAATTTTTGAAGCTGTATTTGAAACTTTCCTTAAGAACTTGCTAAATGCTAAATGGACTTAAATATCCTCTAAAAGGGAATTTGTCAACTGCAATGGAAGGTAAGCAGAGTGATTAGAATAATTCACTCCAGACATGATGTGCAGCACAGGCTGCTGGCTCCTCCTCTTTGCACAAGTAAGATAGACCTGCTTACACCCCTCACAGATACACTCCTAATGACCTGCATGAGTGCTATCCACTCTGAAGATCATAACTCCACACAGGTGGGTCTGCTGTCTATTTCTTTGAACCTGAATGGCACTGGGACTAGTTCCCACCCCCTGACCTTCCAAAGCTTAACAACTGACTCTGCTGTTGCTCTGGGCTCTAAGTGTGCTGCTGGGTACCTATGCTGGGGGAGGAGGACATAGTCCTTGACCTTATCTCCACAGAGCAGAGTTAACAAGCGATGGGACCCTGCCAAGAAAGGAGAGGCCTGAAGCGAACCCTCTTCAGCCCACCCTAGGTCTGTGCCCAGCTGCTCTGCACCCAGGAACAGAGACTGATGCTGAGGAATCAGCACATCACTTCCCGGAAGGCTGCTCCATGCCCAAGGAAACATAATAATGTTCCATTATTCCTAGTACTGAAGAGAGACAGGAGCGCTGCTATGATGTGCCATCCTGAGGCACCACAGGGCACTTCGCTCTTGGCTAAATAAGGTGGCAGCAGAGCAGGAGATGAAAAATCATGTGTCCGTCACACCCCAAATCTCATGGTTTGCTTCCCCTCCACTAGCAATGCCACCTTGACAGATGCTAAGAATTCAGCCTGCTTATGCACTGGCAGCAACGGGAGCCAGGAGGCGGGGCTGCAGCCCTGCCTGCATGCAGCTGCAGCGATGGAACCACAATCCCATTCACTCACAAGAACATGGCCCTGGCAGCTGCGTCAACCATGACTTGTACTATTTCTGTATCAAGAAACACTGAAAATGCCACTGGTTCCTAACAAAAGCTGCTGGTGCCTTTTGACCTGGGGCACCCAGAGAAGACAATGGAGCTTTCTCTACTTGGAGAATGCAGCACCAAAACAAAAACGCCTGTATTCCCACGAGCACTTGGGGAAGGCTGAAAATGACTTAGGGGTTGTGCCTTGAGAAACATATCAATGTAGTCGGGCTCGTGACGTCAGTGAGGACACAGAGACCACATTCAGCATTCCAAGAAGAAAGGCAAGTCCGCTGGGAGCAGGCCTTCCTACAGGAAAAGCTGCCAGCCTCGCCGCCCTCCTCTCTTGAATGCATACTCACAAAGACAGTGGCTCTCCATGCCATGAGTCACTCCTCTTGACACCATTTCACGCCATCACAGACACGGAATGAAAGCAGCACTATTCCTAGGAGACAGGCCAAAGACGAGGGTCTCTTCAGTAAAGAATGACTCATTCACCACAGGGGAAAAATAATAGATGTTTCAACTATGTAACCACGACTTCCTGTGGCTGCCATGCGCCTGTGTGCTGCAGAAGGAGTGTAGGAATGGGAGAAAGAAGAGGAAGCGATGCTGGTAACTCAGAACTCTGGATTCCTCCCTTCACTGTGACATGTCAAGCACAGCCAGGGCACGGTTGTTAAGAGAAAGAACAGTAATGAATATGGAACTCACTGCCTCTGCAGACCTTGCACACCTCTTTGAGGGGAACCACGCTGGGGCCTCACTAAGCTTCCCTTGCTTCTTCAGGATTAGGGAACCCCGAGGTCCTTCTCTAGTGGGTGAGGATGAAGGCTGCGGCATCTGTGAAGCATAATCGGGAGGTCTGGGAAGGGACGGGTTCTCCACGTGTGACGCTTGGAGTCAGGAGCCCAACTTCATGGCAGCCAACAACTATCCATGTGAGACAAGGTGATGAGTGGCTCCAGGAAGTCTGGGCCATTAACTGCTGCATGCAGGAGCCAGCCAGATGTGATCCAGGCACCAGCTGACCAGACTGCATGCTTGCATCTGTGCCTGTCTCAAGAGCAGCCAGGCAGAAGGTCCTTGAGGATGAACGCCCTTAGACACTGGCGGCAGCAGGGCAGGAAGAAGAGCGGGATGGCGGGGTGAAAACCAGCCAGTGACAAAGAAGTACCCATGCAGGCTCGCAGGGCATTCTGTCTGTAAGCAACAGATCTGTTCTCCAGTGGCTAGGAGCCCTTGTCCCCTGGGCAGTTGCCCACACCTCTTCTCACTCCTGTTTATTCCCAAGCTGGCTTGGGAAACGAGGCTCCAGAGGTAAAGCACACTCCTGGTCAGCCACCAGGTCCCGCCGTGCGCTGGAACTCGCTGCACATGGTGTTCTGGCTGCAAGGTCATCCCTTCAGAACTGAGAGGACACTGACAGAGAACGGAAGTCAGTCCAGTCTGGATCCCGGGCTGTGACTTGTCTTCCACCCAAGGCCCAGACTGTTTACTTGTGTTCTCCCTTCTCAGATGGGGTGTATGTGGTGAGATCTCATTAGTACATGCTCTCTGCTGAGGGCCACTTTCTATAGTGTTTCTGGATGACCTCCCTTCTCCTTTAGCTCGCCAATGATGCCTCTGCTGGTTTCTTTCCTAAAGCTCCTAGTGCTGTGTGGTGGTTATAGAATGCTCCTTTAGTTCCTTTCCATTCTCTGGTCTTTGTCTCATACTCAACTGTATACGAGATTTCCTCAATGTATAGTGTCACCTTTCGGAGCTTTTCATTATTCCTGCTCATATTCAAAGATGATGTCTCCTCGACAGTCTTGCTCGTGTTGCCCAGCTCCCAGCTACTGGTAGAGATGTTCAACCATCTTATGAAGACGTAGTAGCTGCAGCAGCTCAAGGGCCCTGTGCACTGCTCTGCAGTCTGCTGTCTCAGGCTGCTAGAGCAGGCCTCTGCCTGGTCCCTGCCTCACACTCCTGAGATGGAGTAGGGTTCTTCACACTGAGTCCCTTGCTTGGTGCCCAACCTCTCAGGACACCTTATCTCTCCGGGGGGAGTGTTCCTACCTCAGCTGGGACAGCATGGCAGGTATCAGAGGAGCTGCCAGGGGAACGCTTCTGGTTCCATAGTCACTACACTTGTTCACTGGACTATTTCTATTTAAAAACAAAACCACCTGCCTTATGATTCTATAGGCAGGTTTGTTAGAAAGGTGAGGCAAATACTTGACTCCCATCATTTGCCAGCATCCCCCACATGGAAGCCATGGTGAGGTTGGCATGTCTGGCAATATCCGCCTTAGTGTGATAGATCTCATACCACAGACCACAGGGAACCTTGCACTGGCCGCTACAGCCTGAAGCCCTCATGGTTCTGGAGAGCAGCCCTGTTCTGCTGGAATTCCAGACCTGTTGTGGCTTTTCTCACATACTTCTTAGTCCTTATACAGATGTGGTAAGCACTACTATGGGTTGGGACTTAGGACACTGAGTACGTCCTGCAGCTTTTGCATATTTCCAAAGTGAGGGAAATGAGATGCCTCTGTTCAAGCTTCCATCTTGCCTTTGAACTTCAGAACTCAAAATTTATTGAAACTATCACTCAAAAGGACTCAATATCCTATCTACACTGCACTCAAAATTCTGATTTACCTGTAATACCATCTTCCACAAAGATACTCATAACTGAATTATAATGATTTAATACATGTGTGTACATGGCAGGATCATGTGTAAGAAGGAGAGAAAGTAGAAGCACTAGAACGATTCTGTAGTGTACAAGTTAAAACATATTTCATAGGGAATGCACACAGCAAAGTGGCCAGGTGGGTCTTTGTGTGTCAATTCTTTTTGCTTGCTGCAATATTTATATGCAGTACCAAAGAAACAACTTCATGTTAAAAATTTACCACAACAGAAATTATGCTTGAGAATAAAAATTAGAAACATGTACAGAGGCTGCTTTGTACCATTTTGGGAAAGGCATCTATGGATGTGCAACATGAAGAAGATGCTTCACCTGGCACAGGCAAGGAGGCATACTGCACGCAGCTCACGCTACATGTACCCTGAGCTGCTTTTGTGCATGGTCTGGAAGCAGCACTGTGACCGGTATTTCTACCATCCAGACCAGAAAGTGGGCAACTATCTCAATAGCTGAGAGAGGCCCCTGCAGCAGGCATCTATGCTCACTTGGGAATTGGAAGCTCAGCAGATCTCCCGGTGTACCAGGCCCTGTCTGTGCTGCCGGCTGCAGACACATGTGTATACAGCCGTGCACTTGTTAAAGTGCACGGGGATTCCATGGGATTCCCAGATGCAACTCTGAATAGATAAGACAGGACTGCCAAGGCAGATGGCTTAAGTAGCCAGAGACTCAGAAGGTCTGTAGTAGGTCAACCTCATTGGGCACATCCCATTCTGCTAGTGTTCACTAACCTTTAGGGATCCCCACTGCGTGGAGGGGATCTGGGCAGCCTGGAGCCAGACAGCCCCTGCTCCAGAACTGACATGCTGTGGTCAGACACACCCTCTAGGCGGACATGCTCACAGGTGTATGTGGTACAGACACTGAATCTCTCACCTCAGGACTAGCCCGACTTTGGGGTCCTCCTTACTGCTCAGATTTGGTTGCTTGTGATTAAATGCTGGACTCCCTGTAGCTACTGCTACCCTCAAGGGCCTGCACCTAGTCCTTTCAGAGTCATTTTTTTCTTCAAGATCCCCTGGCCTCAGGCAGCTGCTTAGAAGCTGCTCTGAAACACAGCCATCACCCAACCCCCACAGAAACAGCAAAACTAGGAAAACCCTGCTCAACTCTCTCAGCAGAACAGAGATGGAAAGAGAAATCTCTGAAATATTTTTGATACTAAAAATGAAAGGACACAGTAACACCAGGTGTGCTTCCCTACACTGTCTCATTTTTCCCAGGTTGGCTTTCACTTCCACTCAATTTGCCCCAAAGTACAAGTACCCAAAATGTTTTCTTCTAAGCAACAGAAGCTAAAGTAGACCACACACAAATAAGGTATGGTGTCTTTGCACTGAGCCAAGATTGCTCGCCCCAAACAAGGTAATCTTTTGTCTCACGCCTGCTGCAGGCACCCGCACAGTTCAGAGCCCGGGAGGAGTGCTCTCTGCAGGGGTGATGGGATGATGCCAAGCAAAGCATCCAGGAGCTGGTTCCTGTGGTCTCACAGGACCTGCAGACATTGGAAATCTGTAGAAAGCAGGCCCGAGTGTGGGATTAAGGCAGGAGGTAAAGACACATAGGCTCAGTCATACCAAAGAGGGCAGTGGCAGGCAGACCCAGGGACCAGAGTGAGCTTCTCTCTCCCCCATAACCCCACCATCAGAGTAAGGACAGGAGGCTCCTTGTCATAAAGGCACAGCACCTACGGAAAGTATCAGGCATGGTGCTAGCACTGGTAGGTCTGGCTCCATCCCAGGATCAGGACATGCTGGGACAGGCACCACCCGACCTGGAACCCCAAGAGAGGCAGCACAGGGACCTACAGTGAAAATTCATCCACCTGCCTAGGCAGTCCTGACACCTGCTGCTTTAAGTATACTTGAAAAATAAAAAAGATTCTTCACACCTAGGTGGCAAAGCTGGCAGGATGTGCCTAAGGTTGTCCCCCATCCAGCTGTGCACAACCCACTAGGAGTAGACCTATTCTGTCCACACAAGTGGTGGGGTGTGCCTAAGGCTGTCCCCCATCCAGCTGTGCACAACCTGCTAGGAGTAGATCTATTCTGTCCATACACGAAGTGGGGGTGTGCCTAAGGCTGTCCCTCATCCAGCTGTGCACAACCTGCTAGGAGTACACCTGTTCTGTCCACACACATGAGGTCAGAGCTCTAGCAGCTTTCCAGGCATTATGGCAACAGGTGACAGGAGCCTATTGACCCCAGCCAGGGGCCAGCAAGTGATAGGATAGAAGGTCCTGGAAGCAGCCCTCCTGGGACCCACCTTTGACTGGGCGCTACTGATAGGCAGACACACAGCACAGGGCGCTCCACATTTTATCCAGAACTGGAGAACTTGGCTAGAATATGGTAAGCAGATTACACTATGGCTGCCTCTTTTGCCTTCTACAGTTGGACTATTTGTTTTAATACTGGACCTCTTTAACCAGAGCAGACTGGGCTCTGCGCTGACAGCCAGCATTTGAGGACTGCCTTTAGAAAGGTGTAGTAATGGCTTCTTGGGAAACAGACTCAGTTCTGGAGGAAAGATGACAGTGGCCCCTGACGGCAGCAGGTACGGTTTCTCCTGAAGCAGCTGGGCTTCTTGGAAGAGATCCTCCTCAGATCTTGATGCTCCCTTACAGAGGGAGCCGCCTCACACCCTCACCTGGGAGTTCAGTCACTTCCTTCTGGCCTCCAACCAACTGGATGTTACCTGTTCTAAACGGTACATTCCCTCATGGTCTCAGGCAGTGCTAGAATACACAAGGCAGAGGGATGACTGGAGGGACTTCTCAGCTATGTATGTGCTTTGGGGGCACACATGCTCCTGCGAAGAGCCCACGCTAAAGCTCTGTAAGGAAGCCAGATGAATTCACTGGTTCTCCAGGTTGGATTTAGGGGAAATTGTTGTTTGGTCTGTCCTCAGTGCACTACCCATATGAGGAGACATTACTCCATCTCCTCAGAAAAGTTCATGCAACACCTGGATTGCAAGAACCAGTGTGAGTCCTTCAGAAACCTCATGCCACAGACCCAGTTTCACCTCATGCCATCTCTAAGTCTTAGGACCACAAAGAGATCCCTGGATGGAAGCAGCTTAGTCTTACATAGACTACCTCAGAAAGCTGCCCTCAGCTATCCACACATGCTGCATGCGAAGCCCACACACGAGGGCTACCAGGTGCCAAAAGACAACATCGTTCACCTGTCTCAGTTCATCCAAACAAAGGTCACAGCCCTTAAGCTTGCTGAACACCAGAGAGAGGGGAGAAGCTAGCACTGCCTTGTGGTACACCTCGTGCTGACTCCAGAGCCCTTAGCTGGGCTGAGGTCAAAGTCCTGAGCCCCGCACACCCCTCTCTGGGAAACCTAAAGCTCTAATAGAGCAGAAGACAACATTCAGGTCACCTTCAAAAGCACATGGTGAGCCTGAGCCATGTGTGCAGAGCGCGCTGTGTGCTGAGAGCTCTGAGCAGAGGAAGTGCTGTGAGCAGAGAGCAGGCTGCACTGGACTGCGGAGTGGCCACAGCACACAGAGACCTCAGATTAGAAAACAGTGGAAAGATCTGGAAGAATGAAGACCTTGGGCAGGTATTTGGATGAGGAGGCAATGGGAGCAGGCCTGGCCTGTGAGCCCCAGGGTGGAGGGGAGGGACCAAAGGGTGCTTGGTCCCTGGAAGCTGCAGCTGACAGAAGGAACCAGGTCACCGCCACTGTCAAAGCCGCTTTGTGTGCTCATGAAGGGCCTAAATGCGCCATGTCCATCCCAGGAAGTCGCTGGCCTCCTCTTTCAACAGCCACAAACTACGAAATGCTAAGCCAGCGCTGCCTTTGCCCTCAGGGAGAGTCACCTGTGCCCTCTCTCTGAAGCTCCTGTAGCCCCAGGTCTGTCCTAATATCCTACAACACCGAGCTTCCTCAGCCTGGGGTCCTTCCCTTCCTTGCCCACTGGCCTATCTTCCCTGTCTGTGCACTTGGTCATCTTCCTGCTTGGCCTGCCCGTACCACAGGACGAGACATCAGAGTGTGCCTTGGTCCTGGGATTTGGGACCCAGAATTGGGACTCAGAACTCTAGAGAGCTAAGATGTAAAAAAAAAAAAAAAAAGAAAGAAAGAAAGAAAGAAAGCAATAGAATACACTCAGCCCAGCACGGAGGAGACACTGATGTAGCTGCCTCACTGCAAGACGGCTCAGATTGACTGGAAGCCTAGACAAGGAGCCAAGATGCTGAGGGGTGTGGGGTGAGGGGGACCCCTCTACAGAGGACATTAAACCTGGCAGGGAGAGGCATGTGGGAGGATGAGGTGGAGTGTGCAGGGATAAGGAGGAAGGATGGGGTAGCCAGGTGGAGTGGGCAGGGATAAGGAGGAGGGTATGGTGAGCAAGGGTAAAGTGGGAGGGTAGGGTACAGGATGAGGTAGGCAGAGATCAATGAGGTCGGAGGGTGAGGTGGGCAGAGTGGAGAGGGAGGGGGAAGTGGGAGAGTGAGGTATGGAGAGATGAGGTGGTGGGGAGAGTGGGAAGGGAGGGGGAGGTGGGCAGAAATGAGGTGGGGAGGAGTGGGTGTGGGGGACAGGACCTCAACAGGGAGGGTAGGTGGGTGAGGTGGGCAGAGGCAAGAAGAAGTCAGAGTCTCAAGTACATGCCTGGCTGGTGCCAGGGCACCACAGGGTCCATGGAAGCTTCACAGCTGCTGGAAAGGGAGGTGTGATTTCCAGGACAGTGGTGGGGTCTGGTGACACACCTTTGCCTCCACCTACAGCAGCTCTGGTAGACTGAAAAGGACAGTCCTGCCTGATACAGTCAAATTCCAGTGACAGGAAACACATTGCAAACCACAAAATGACTCCAAGTCTAGAATTACGCAAAGAAGACTGAAGGACCAGTTACGCTCTGTCTTCAGTGGAGAAAACTCAAGGATGAAAAACAGTAACAATACCCAGCCCACCTAGAGACACTCGACGATAAATCTCTGTAATACAGTAATTGCAAGGAGTATGAACAGGAGGGATGGGGTAGGAGGGCCACACCAGAAACAAGGAGAGAGGGGACCATGTAACAGCAGAGAAAATAGGCCTCCATCAAGGACTACGAGTAAGCAATGAGACATCTGGTTAATTTCACAGACTTTTCGTTCCTGATCATCTACAACGGAGGAGGTGTGATCTCACCAGAAGGGGAGGGCATATAGTCCGGCAGATAATAAGTAACCATTTTGCAAATGGATGATTGACCCCTCCCTCACTGTGGTTTCCTACTTTTATTGCATCTACCTTTGAATATGCTCTTATAATAAGACTCTAATTTAACAGTTTTTTAATCTCTGGCCAGGGGGTGATATCCAATACCCATCAGGATGAAGTGAAGGGCATTGCAGGAGCAGCAAAACCGCAAAGAAAATCAACAAACCATAATCCAGAACTTCAGAGACTCTATATCAACCACCTAGAAATAGGCCAGACTAATCTCTCCCCATCCTGAAGCTCAGGGACATTTGTGGAAGAGGGGGCGGGTAAGAGTGTAAGAGCACAAGGATGGGAGGAGCAATGATATGCAAGATACTCCACACAAGTTAGGGCCGAAGCAATCATAATTGGACTTTACATGCCCTGCGCAATGTCCAACATACTATTGTCCCCACAAAGTCTAGCATTTGCTAAAAGCACCAAGATCCTTGGAGGCAAGGGTTGACAGCCAAAATAGTGTTCCTATGCTTAAGGGGAACACAGGAAAGGGTTCAGGGAAATGCCGCTGGGTCCTTGTATGTCATAGGAGAGGAGGACCCAGAGGACAGTTAGGCATGCACATTAAAGGATTCTCCGGGGATTGGGGGAGGGGAGGCACTGGGGGGTGGGGAGGAAAGGGTGAGGGGAGGGTGAGCAGAGGGGTGGGGGGAGGAGGAGGGAGGGAGGGAACCCATGTACCTATTAAGTTTGTATGAGCGGAGATAATAAAAAATGTTAAAAAAAAGAAAAGAAAAGAAAAACAGTAACAATAAAAGATAGGAAAGGCGGGGCAACTAGATTAACCAGGAATCTGTGCTGCATAGCAACACTATGTGTGAACACTACCCAAACCCCAAGGCAAACAAGCTCCAACTGTTGTAAATGCCCTTGGGACGTAAATACTGAGTGAACATCTGACAAGACGCAAGAAGTGCTAATCTAAAATAAGGAAAAGCCGCTATCTTACATCTACAACAAAGGCCACTGGGGTAGCAGGTATGCTGGCAAATGCCTGTGATCTCAGTAATCCAGAGGATGGCCAAGTTCAAGGCAATCTAGTCCATATATCAAGTTCTAGGACATCCTGGGCAGGCTATATTAATGAGCCTGTGACAGTTTCTCTCTCTCTCTCTTCTCTCTCTCACTCTCGTTCTCGCTCTCTCTCTTCTCCCTCTGTGATATAGGACAAAGTGGAACACTTATTTGATAATAAGAAAAAGATTTATAATTCTGCATTTCTAAGAAGTGAGAGACAGCCCAATGGATGAAGGCCTTGGCATGAGACTCTAAGGACTAATTCTATTCCCAGACCCCATGTGACTGCTGGGTAGTCCCAGGAGAGCCCAGGAACAAGGTGGCCAGCTAGAATGCTGTATTATCAAGCTCCAGTGCAGTGAGAAACGTCTCAGTGAGTAAGATGGAGACGGATGGAGAGACACCTGGTATCAACCATGGGCCTCCACATGAGGCAAGTGCACGCATACACATGCAAACCACGCACATACCAAAACAAAAAACAAACAAAAAAAAAAAAAAAAAAGAGAGAGAGAAAAATACTAGAACAAATGTGACAACAGACAAGAAAATCAATACATGTGGAATGGGACATCTCCTCACATGCATTCAACATAACCAGGACAGTCAGAAGGAAACATAATGGATTCTTTGAGAAGACCAAGGGGACTGACTCCTCATTAGGACTCAGAAAGTAACAGTCTAGAAGCAATAGACCAGCGGTGCTGCCAGGAGAGAGCATACTTCTCCTGACGCTGTCCTGTGTTTCATTACAAAACACAGCAAGGAACAGACAAATTATAAATTAAAAGCCTAAACTCCATTTATAAAGTATTTCTCAATTGTCTCTTTCTTGATTAAACAGAGATTTGGTCACGCCCATAAGACTCAAAAAACCCCAATTCCTAAAGGGTCTAATTGCTTGTCCCATGAGATTATACAAAGTAAAAGGTCTTCATGCGAGGCTACAGGTTTTAACTAGAGCTGCTCTCCTCACTATCACCTTCGTTCCCTTCATCTCACTGGGCCAGACAAAGCAACAGTTTATTTTATATATATTATTTCCTGAAGACAGCTCCCCTACCTGCTATCAGCCTTATCTAGGAGGAATGAGCCTTCCTAGCTACTGGGGACATATGTGACCGATTATATGGCCGTGCACAAAACTGTGTCCTTTTGCCAATGGGGAACTGAATGTAAGCTCCTAAAGAGACACTGTTCCACCCGTAAGACTGACTGACTTGACTGGAGTCTCCAATAAAGTAGAGAGATCTGGAAATGTTACAAATCCATAACCAGATTATCTTGGGTCCATTTTAAGCCCTTAATTGCCATTTATTGTCATCCTTTGTGTCATATCAAAATGTGACATAAATTCTGATGACTATTACATGTTATTAGATAAGCTAAACCAGATAATTAATAAGCTCAGTGTAACCCCTTCCCTACCCTTCTGGGTATAATAATTCATGCCCCCCTTGATCAAACCCTTGATTTAACTTTCTTATCAGTTTTGTCTCTCTTAGATGCAACTCTGTCCTCTATTTGTTCTGAGGACAAGGTTGCAACTCTCCCTCCAACAAACTGCACCCCTGACCCCATCCCCCACTCTTGGACTCTCAGTTATTGCTCACATCACCCCAGGCGGCTCACTTCCACAGGCTCAACTCATCCATTGGCTTCAGTCATCTTCCTATTACATCAACCACACGGGAGAAGTGGAAGAGAGTATCAACAACCTCTGGAACTTGGCAGCTCAAATCCATTCTGCCAGGGGTTCACTCAATTACAGTCCCCCTTGACAACTTGGATTCTCTCTCTCCTGGCTCTTCTAGCTGCTTTTTGCCTGTTGTTACTTATTGTACCTTGCCACCAGGACAGGATCAGGGAATTCACCTGTTGCTCTTTCAACCAAATGCTCCTGACCACTTATCCATCTACCCAGTGCCAGAGGCTGGCAACCCAGCTGGATCCAGCTCGATGACAGTCATCACTGTGAGAAGTCAGGAATAGGACTCCCACACACTACCCTGTCCAGCAGGAGGTGGTGAAGAACAAATGTGTCCCCCCTTATCACTAATAAAAGGCTGGAATGGATCCCATCCCCTATGCTCAGGACAGAGCCTCTGTTTACTGGTCACTGATTGTAGGCACTTACAAAGCCAGGCTTGATGTACTACCTCATGGAGATAGGTTCCCTCCCTCTCTCCTTCTCCTGGCTCACATTTCCAGGGATAAAAAGTTCCACTACACCTTCAGACCAGGTTTCTTTTCCCTTCCCAGAGAGTCTGGGGCCATGATATAACTAGGTAATCAATAGACTTTCTCCATTCCTTGTCTGCAGTGAGATCAATCATCCATTTCTTACTTTTTCACACTAAGAAGTTTACCTAACTTAAGATGGCACAATTTTTTTAATGCAATGAAGTTTAAAACAAGAAGTTGTTAAACCTAAATTAAAAAGGCAAATTCTAGGAAATACAGCTTTCCAAGATTGGCATGACAAAAAATAGCAAGCAGAGTAACTACAGTGTCACCATAAACAGCCAGTGCTTTCAGAATCCGTCTGCAAAAATCATTCCAGAGAAAGCCTTGGCACACTTCCAAACCAGTGATCGCTCAATTTTTAAACAAAACCCTTTGGTAAAATACAAGTAGAAGAAGCAATCCTTACATCACAAGACAGAGAAATCACAATCTTGGTCTTGAGTACAACCCAAATATCCCAGAGGAATTATTAACCAGTGCAATCTAGCAATCTGCACAAAAGATAATGAGCCCAAACAGGCAGGTGAAACAAGAGTCTGGCATACATATAATGAGGCAGGATTAGAACAGCTCTGCTGGGATGGATCTCAAGGTCTTTGAAGGTCTTTGAATTCCTGAAGGTCATCCCCCACTGCTGGAATCTCCCTGAGGGAACACCCCTGCTGGGAATTGACTCCAATCCTGCCAGAGATAAAATGGCCAACTTCCCTATGAAAAGATTATGGAGATGAGCCTTCAAGTCCAACAAACAACTAGATCTCTAGTCCAGGTGGGCCTAAGAGCAACTGGGTTGGGCCCCAATGGGAGTAACCATGAGAAAAGCCAGTTTCCTGGGCTTGTCTAGGTATATAAATACGCCTGGCCCTGGCAGCTATCTTTGGCACCCTAGCCCCTCATGGCAGTCTAGTGCCATTTCTTTTCCAGCTGCCTGCTTCCATGAGTTCTCCAGCACCCTAGCTCCTCATGGCATTAGTACCATGAGTTCTATTCTTTGCCTGTTTCTCATGGATCCCATGAGTTCTTTCTAGCTGCACGCTTCTCATGAGTTCTCTAGGGTGTCCTAACCCCTTATGGCACTCCACGTCTCTTCTCTAATAAACCCTACCTTAACCCTCTACACGTGTTCTGGTTTC
Organism: Typhlomys cinereus; assembly: GCA_023101885.1. NCBI lineage: Eukaryota > Metazoa > Chordata > Mammalia > Rodentia > Platacanthomyidae > Typhlomys > Typhlomys cinereus. Next base: position 22,905,790 of record JALPQD010000001.1, read on the forward strand.
AATCTTCGACTCCGGAACACAAGAACCCTGTATCATTGAGAAGGTTGTTTCCTGTTCCTGTATCATTTGGCGACTCAGATGGGACTGTCCCGTATCAGTAGGACACACAGGATGACCTCCTGCAGTGTGTTCATATCCTGATGCGGTCATTCACTGGGCAGCAAGTCTGAGACAAAACCCACTGAATCACTCGGAGCAAGCTAGGAGAAGACCTTGAACTCCTTTAACCTGGACCACCTTCCACAAAGGCCATCACAGACATAGCTCATATCTCAAGCAAAGCAGCAAGAGGCCCTCAAGATGTAAAGCAGCCTCTGGGACCACTGAGTTCCATGGATGACTCTAATTCAACTCATGGCAAACAGATTTGCAGGAAGGGGACTGACTGGGGTGTAGGAGAGATGAGCCAGGACAGGCAGGAGAAGTTAGACTGCATGCACAAGTGAAAGTGAGCCAGCAACAAGCTTAACAAATATTTAAATTAAAAGAGAATCTGTAATAAAAGTTGCTGGTGGGGTGGCTTATTTCAGTGGAAAGGAGTTAGTCACATTTCAGATCATCCTCTCACATGCATCCAGAACTCTAAGGTAAAGGGAACCAAGGATTTAGGAAGACGCTATTGAATGCAACCTAACATCCTTGGAAGGCAAAAGTTGGAGATTACCACAAAAGATAAGACCAATACTCTGGACAGGCTTGAGGAGAGAGCCGGGCCGAGAAAATTCCTTAGTGAATGTTAGTCAAGCACTTGAGGAAACACAGAACAGCACAGAAGTAAACCCTGCTTCAGTGTAACACAGAGGCTTGGAAAGAGCCCTGACACTGAGAAAGCCTTCAGAGAAGAGGAACCACAGGAGAGGACCACAGGAGAGGATTCAAGGGAGGGATGGATCCACAGGGGAGGATCCACGGATGGAGGATCCACAGACAGAGGACCCAGAGAGGATCACAGGAGAGGATTTAAGGGAGAGATGGACCCACAGAGGAGGATCCACAGACGGAGGACCCACAGAGAGGACCACAGGAGAGGATTCAAGGGAGGGATGAATCCACAGGAGAGAATCCAGACAGAGGACCACAGGAGAGGGAGAGATGGATCCACAGGAGAGGATCCACAGACAGAGGACCCATGGACAGAGGACCCAGAGAGGACCATAGGAGAGGATGCATGGACAGAGGACCCACAAAGAGGATGCATGGACAGAGGACCCATGGATAGAGAACTAGAAACTACTTGCTGTCTCTTACACAGCTCAGTCTTTGTTCTAGGACCCAAAGCTGTGACTTACAAGAGGTCCTACAGGTCTATCCAGATGAACCTTGGGTGCCACTGCTGACCATGTTGGAGGAGGGTCTTTAAGGGGTCTTTAATGGAGGTAATTGGGAGGGAGGTGGTTTCCAGCTTGTTAAAGGTCTAAGACCTGTCTCCTGTGGGGATGGTCAGTCCTGAAGGGTGACCGTATAGAAAACACATTTATATTTCAGTTTAAAATTATGGGGCTGGAGAAGTGGCTCAGGGGTTAAGCCTCTGCCCTGCAGGCAGAAGGTTATGAGTTCGGATCCTAGACCCCACATATAGATGCCCAATGAAAGCGGGGGTGGCCTGTGTTTCTGGTGAATCCCTGGGCAGAGTAAAGAGTAAACAAGGAGGAGGTGGAGGCGGTCCATGGTGGTTCCAGAATTCGCCCGTGGTTCTACACACACATACACATACACACACACACACACACACACACACGCACGCACACACACAACTGAATAAAATAATAATAAAAAATTTAAAATTATTTATTTGAAGCTAACTTAAATGGGAATTTCTAAAGAGACTGAAATGAACTTACTTGGAGAGTGGGTTGGGTCTCTCAAGGTCTTTGGAATTCCTGAAAGTCATCCCCCACAGCTGAGATCATCCTGAAGGAACACCCCTGCTGAGGAACTGACCCATATCCTCCCAGAGATAAGATGGCCTACTTCCCCATGAAGGGATTATGGAGATGAGCTGTCCACATCCAACAAACAACTTGATCTCCAGCTCCACCTGGGCCTAAGAGTAACTGGGTTGGACCCAAAGGGAGCTAACCAATGAGAAAACAGTTTCCCTGGCTTGCCTAGGTATACAAATATAACTGATCCTGCCAACCATTAGACTGTGTCCTAGCCCCTCACAATACTCAATGTCTGGGGTCCATGAGTTCCAGCCTTTCTCTCCTCTAATAAACTGTACTTTAACCCTCTACATGTGTTATGGTTTCAATCTTCGACTCCCAAACACAAGAACCCTGCATCACTATTTTGGTACAAGCACAGAACTCTATACTATACAGCAAAACCCACTCTCCAAATGCTGTCCTTTCCCATGTCTCTGTAGAGCTCAGTGTTTCCCGTACCCCCCACCTCCATGGTAGACAGAATAGTGCCTATTAGGCAGTTAGACTAGGAATTTTAGCTATAATAGTTTATTTCTGTTTTTTTCCCCCCTAGGCATTTTAAGAACAGTCCTTAGGAATGTCCTTGAAGTTCACCCCACCCCCACCCCCAGGCTGTGATTATCCTATAGGTACACCTGGCCAGTATGCAGGAACTGGCTGGAACCCCACAGAGAAGATCATCAATTTTCCCCCAACCTTCTGTTTACAAAAGGGTATGGAGATGAGCTCTTCAAAAGCAGATGAGTTGAGTTCCTCAAAAGAAACAGCTCACCCCTAAGCTGAGCCCCAATATGAACAAACCAATTAGATATAGGGGAGACCAACATCCCCCGTCAGGTTTAAAGAAACTAAAACTAACCAATAAGGAAAAACTACTTTTCCTGGGTCCGCCTAACCTCGTAGATGCCCTGTTCCTGCCGGCCTTCAGGTGGCTCCTTTGACTCTCATGGGCTCCATGTCTGCAAGCCTTTTCTTTTTCGTGCTTAATAAATCTTGCCTCAATCCTCTATACATGTTCTGGTTTCAATCTCGGCTTGGAACACAAGAACTTGGACAGAAATCTCCCCATCACCTGGATCTTGATAACCAGTTCCAATTACCAACTCAACTACACAGACAGCGGAGGTAGGAGCCGCCACTGTGAGTGTGCCAATATCTGTACTGAGAATTCTTTTTATTTAATTTTTAAGTTTTTTTTCTAGTTTTACAAGCACGTTGAGTAATTATCCCTCCTCCCTTCTCCCCCCCTTCATTAATCCATCTTACTCCTTCCCACCTTTCTGTCTGTCTGCTTCTATGGGTCCCAGGGTTTCCTCTTGATCATCTTCTCAAGTGGAGTTCAGGTCAGACCAAGTGGCTCTTCCTTGGGCAGGCCCACCAATAGTCATTCCCTTTAGCTGTCTAGCCGTAGACCTTAAGATTCCTAGTAGATGTAATTATCTCTCCTGAGACCCTTGTTAGTTTATGGGGCATGCTGGTGTCAGTCATTGTGCAGGTCTAGTAAAGACTAGAGCAGAAGCATCGTTGGCAGCGATGTGACAGGACAAGCTGCTGCAGACCCCTGCCACTTTGACTCCCCCGAGACCGCTTGCATTCTGAACTGTGAGCATTAAGCCATTCTGTCTTCAGAGCTTTATGCGGCGTATTCACTAAACCAACAGAAGAGTAACCAAGACAGTGACAGTCCTGCACGACCCATACCCTACAGACTTTCCACCTGGCACCGTACCCAAGCATGGAGCAACAGTGTGCTCAGAGGACCGTATCTAGCAGTAAGAAATATGCCAAGGAACAGGCACTGGCACACATCTTTCCACCGCTGTTCACTCACTGTCGGAACCTGAGGACTGAGTACCCTAGCACTCCTCACTAGCTGCTGCTCGCAGATCCTCAGTAGCTGACGCTGCAGGCACAGTATTGCCCAGCATTCAGGAGACTCTGCACTTGCTTCCCTCCCGTAACCATAATCAACCTCAAATAAACCTTATTACATTTCAAAGGTAAAATAAAACATCCTCCTGCTCTATGGACTGCTAAACCAAGCAGGTTCGCCTGGAACTCAGCCTCAGATTGCTTCCCGGGCTTCACAACTGCTTATGCTTTTCCATAAAAACCAAGACCACTGAATCAAGCAGGTTAACCTGGAACACAATCCTCAAGACTGCTTCCCGGGCTTTACGACCGCTCACCCTTTTCTATAAAAACCAAGCAGCAATGAAGGCACCAGTAACACTGGCAGACAGGCACTGGGCTTCCACTGCACTGTGGAGAAGGCTGCTAGCCCTCCTCCACCCAGGACCCTCCCACTCCCCACACCTCCCATCCCATCCCCATCCTTCATTCCTCCCCCACCCCCACAGTGCACAAAGGAGCTCAGAGAGAGACAGCTGCGTGGCTACAGGAACATCCGGAAGACACTTGGTTGCTGGAGCAACAGAAGCCTTAATTCTGAAACCTTATACTGAGTATTTTGAGAAGAAGCTGATAAAACTCTAGGACCTTTAGATTGCTGGGACACTGGGAGTCAAAATAATCTCTAATTTAAACTGGGCTCAAAGGGTCTTTATCCCCCAGTCCCTGGCTGGTGTGGGTTGTGGTGGGGGCTTCCCTCTCCACAAGTAACTACTTTTGTAAAGCACACAGACAGGGGGCACTACCTCTGTCCAAGCCTAAACCTCACTCTGAGGACAGTGGGGAAAAGGAGTGTTTCCAAAGTTTGGATCCTGACAAGGACACAGCCACAGGTCTGAAAGGGGAGGCTGGTTACAGTCAGCACTGGATCTAAACTCCCCTCTGTGCCTCCAAGTTAGGGCTGGGCTTTATCCCTACCAATTCCAAGCTGGTGCTGCTGGGTACTGACTTGAAACAGGACAGTATAGGCTGGGAAAGGAGAGGCTAGCGACAAGCACAGAATCTGGGCAAGAATCCTACAAGGAACCGATGCCTACAGGTGAAAGGCATCAGACTACATACCAGGGAGTAATAGGGCAAGCACCAGCAGCCCTGGGGTGAGCCCTTTGCAGCCTGTCCCATCTGGAATTCAAGGCCGGCTGAGACCCAGACATCTAAAGAGACAGTTACATATGCATACAGGAATCCCTGACAGATTGATGCTACTGACCCATCTGACCCCTATTTTACAGATGAGGGAGATTGAGGCCCGTAGAAATACCGAAATCTTTAGAAAACAAAAGGGCTAAATGAGGCTTAGTTAATAACAGAATTGCACTGTGTTGGTTTCTAGCAGCTCTGTGTGGGTGTTGCTTTCCTCTCACCCGTGGGTGAGTCTAGGATGGAGGTTCAGGCCTGCTGTGAGGAAGAACTCTGAGATGTTCTGAGGTTCTGTTCTAGGGCTTTTCCAGCTCTCAGAGGCTACCTGCCTTCTTGGCTGCTGGCCCCTTCCATTCTCAAAGCCAATGGCTTTGTCACTGCCCTGTGTCTGTTCTGCTTCATGGTGGTAGCACTGGATGCACCAGGCCATCTCCCTGGATGAAGCGCTCTGGCCTATGCTACCTGCAACATTCCTTCTGCCCTGTGTAGAAATAGGACCACAGGTTCTGAAGATGGGGTGGTGGACATCTGGAGTCCAGATCGCCACCAGTCACGGGAGAGGAGGTTCCCATCTTGTTCTACCTGTCAGACGCCTCAGTCTAGAGCAGGAAGATGGTGCTGAGGATGGAGATGGCGATGAGCTGGCAGGCAGTATCACAATAGGAAAACTTGACATCTGTCCTTTTCATACAGGTGTGTCATCGTTTCCATAGTGCAAGCACGGATGACTCTAGAACACGCCCATCCTCTGATCTTCCTCCTCTAGGATCCATAATGAATGGAATATGTCCCACAATGCCCATGGGAAAGAAAAGCATGACCTGTCAGAGTCATGTGACCGGGGGATGGGTGTCCAACTGGGGATGGCACCAAGAACAAGCAGTGGTTGCGAGCTTGGTCTCTGAGAGGCAGTGTCTAAGGCCCCAGTGAGATCGCCCAGGGACAAGCCTACAGAAAGACACACTGGGGGGCTCCAAGGACCCTAGGACACATGGCCAAGGCAGAAGGGGTTGGGCATGGTGCTTCAAAAGAGGACAATGTCCTGTGTTCAACCCAGGCCAGAGGGAATGTGGCAGCTCACTTACAATGTTGATGATAAATTCACTACCAAATGGCTTAAGGGAACAAGGGGATTTTATTTTTCGTTTATGATAGTCTGGTTACAATTCCTTGTCCAGCTTGACAGAAGAGCTTGTCAACACCAGGGACCAATGGAACTGGTCACACCATATCCACATAACGGTTAAGAGAGGGACAAACCTCACCCACTAGAGGGAGCAGTGAAAAACAAAACAAAACACGAAAAAGACACGGGGCTTGGTTTCATCTTCTGGGAGTTGGCTGCCAGGAGCCCAGCATGGCTGGGCAGGAAGGGCAGGTCTGGTCCATTGGTAATGCCCTGAGACCTTGGAGTAGTCAAGGCCTGGAACAGGGGTATGAGGAAGGCACATCTGGCCTCCCTGCACCTTTGCACAACTTATAAATCATGTCTTTCTTGACCCATAAGTCACAGAGCTTTTTTTAAAAAATGTACACTTTTAGCACATTGAACTACCATGCTAGACAAGCCAAATACATAAGCTCCAAAGAACACATGCATGTGTGGGCTTACATCTTCTGAAGTTCATGCTCTTTAATCAGAGCCTGCCATGCAAAGTTCCTTTGGTTCTCACATCACTGAACATAAATGACACATGACCTCATGCTCAAGCACACACATGTTACATAGTGTCCATTTAAAACCTGAGTGAAATGCTCCCACTTGTCTTACGCAAGAAAAGTAAAATAGAAAGAAAGGACCAGAGTACCAGCTGAGTGGTAAAATTCTTGCCTAGTATGTTCCATCTGTCCCTAGCACCACAAATAATAATTAAATTTAAAATAATAATGAAAGGGAAAATTCTCCAAGAAACATTGGGCCCAGGATCTAAGCCAGAGGCGCTGACGGCCAACCCTGTGCCAACACAGGAGTGTTGGGAGGAAGGAGATTCAAGGCCTCTGGTTCTGCAAAACAGACCTGAGCAGCCACAGGCAGTTCTAAAGAATCCATAGTCCAGCTCCAGGACAGCCCTAAAGCGCATGGCAATGGCTGCTCCTGACCATGCGGGATCCGCAGGGGCTCTGCAGCCGCTAACAGACACCTGCACAAAGCCTGTGGTCCTGGGGCCCAGCAGCTCAGCCGACACTGGTGCAAACAGAAGGAGCCACGAACACCAGTCCTTCCATGCCCTCACTGACCCCCATGACTGGCTTCACGCTTGACTCCACCCATCTGGAGGCTGACATTACTTCTTTTTTTTCCTCTGTGTGTGTGTGTGTGTGTGTGTGTGTGTGTGTATCAGAACAGTGTGTGTGTCTGTGGAGAACTAAGGGTGACTACGGGAATCATCTTGGATTGCTTCTATCTCCTTTTTGCTTGGCTATGGGATTTCCCAGGCTCCATCTACCAGGACCAGAAGTGCAGGCCACCACTGTTTTCTGCCTGGCATTTTTCACATGGGATCTGGAATTTGAACTCAGGACTTCCTGCTTGCAAGGCAGAGTCTTGACCCGGGAGCCATTTCTCCAGCCCTACTTTTTTTTTTTTTAAAGGAAATTTGGAGAAAAAAAATTAATTATTGTTCAGTAATAATAAGCAGCTGCTAAGACTAGAATTCAATAAAAGACCATCCTTTCTAGGCATGGTGGTGCCTGCCATCTTAGCACTCAGAGGCTAAAGCAGGAGAACTGAAAGTCGGAGGCTGCCCTGGGGTGCAGAACCATCCTAGGGTGCAGAGTGGCCCTAGGGTCCAGAGCTAACATAAGGTGCAGTGGAGAGGGGTCCTGAAGTGCAGAGCCATCCTAGGGTGCAGAGCTGACATAGGGTGCAGTAGAGAGGGGTCCAGAGGGGCCCTGGGGTGCATAGGGACCCAGGGATACAGAGGGGCCCTGGGGTCCAGAGCTGACATAGGGTACAGTAGAGAGAGGTTCTGGGATGCAGAATCACCTTGGGGTGCAGAGTGAGATCCTGTCTCAAAAGAAAAAGAAGTTAACAGGTAGCTGTATGTGTTGTGCAGAGAATCACCAAAACTAAAAACAAAACCGCAGCTAACAAGATGAGAAAAGGAGAAAAGAGAAGGGGCTTAAGAGACTGTAACCTACAACCAAGAATATCTAGAACCAAGTATTTCTGCTGTGCTACCAAAACCAAACGAAATCTCATTTCATATAAACATACATGATATAAACAAGACTAAGCAACGAACTGTGCTTGTTTTTAATAAAAAGCATCTAAAGTTATAGGAGTTAGTTGGACTGAAGAATCCCAAACACCCAAAACAAAAACAAGAACAAATAAACCAAAAAGAAACTCACCAAAAACCTGAGGCCAGAAGAGCAGTATCGCAAGGGCTGAGCCCAGGGCAAATGTTAACAGGCCAGGCCCATGCACACAGGTGAAACACACAACAGACACAATGTGCTTTGCACATAGAAGGCACACAGTACCAACTTAGGCTCGCCCTTGCACACTTAGGACCAGCAGTAACAGAGATCACATTGGGCACCTTAATGAACCAGTGAGTATTTTGGGCAATAGCAACAGATACTTTATCCATCTCCTGGAAACAGACAGGCTTCCAGTCCAAACTAGACTATGTATGTCCCTTTTCCCCAAGCCTCCATGGAACATCTGAACACACACTGCTTGGTGTGTCCCCTCATGGTGAAATCAGTGCAGCAGCATTGGGATGTTGGGGGTGTCACTTTGCAGAGGAGCAGGTTGGTGTGTTCCTGGAGAGCTCAGAGCCCTCTGCATAACTGGATACCAAGTGAAGAGAAGGTGTTCTGCTGCTGCACACACCCTCATCCTTGTGAGATGAGGCTGGACCATGTAACTTCCTGGCCTCTGAAGCTATGACCAAGGCAAATCTCCCCTTCACAAACCCCTCAGTCTTCTCTATTGATTATGCAATATAAATGGAGACACACACACATACACACACATGCATGCACAACATACACACCACACACACATATACACACACATTCATGCATACATACACACTACACATGCACACACGAGTGCACACACATGAGTATACAAACATGCAAACACATATATACACACATGCGTACATACTCCAATACACACACATGTGCACATACATACATGCACACGTATACATGCACACATGTACACACACACACTGTGCAGAGCAGTCCACAATCCTAAACACAAGGAAGAGTGAAGTCATGACACCAGCTACAGGAAATGAGAGCATCTTTCTCTCAGGTACTTCAAATTCTAAATATAGGTGGAAAACTGTAAGAAAATACATATATCTGGAAAATTCTTAGGAATTGCTGAAAGTTGATGCAGGAGAACAACGCATAGTCGCACAGATGTAGGTAACTGAAGAAAATGCCTTAACAAGTAAACTAAGCATAGAAATGTTCAGCAGGTGAGCGACTAAAGTGAGTTGAGGCGGCTGCTCATTGATAGAGCAGTTGTTTAGCATCTGTGAGGCCCTGGGGTGGAGGGAAGGAAGAGGGAGGGTAGAAGAAAAGAAAGAGGACAGGGAGGGAGGAGAGTAGAAGGAAAGGAGGAGAGAGGGAGAGAGGAGGGTAGAAGGACAGAAGAAGGAGGAGAGGAAGGGAGAGAGAATAAAAAACAAGAAACAGAACAAGAAATAAACCTGTAGTGTGGACGTGCTGTGCTTACACAGGGAGGCAGACAACGGGGAGAGGCCAAGAGAACTCATCTACAACATAAAAACATCAGTATAAAATTAGAAGAATTTGGCATAATATATGCCTAATTATCTAGTTTCAATGATCAACATTAGTAATTTTGTTTTGTCTATTAACACTTCCCTCCCTCCTTTCCTCCCTCTTTTTCTTCCCTCCTTCCTTCCTGTCCCCTTTCCCATTCCATCCCATGTATAAAACAACCCAATTTTAAGTTGATGAAAGATGGGAAATGAGTCACATATTTTCAAAAACCTATGTTCTCAGTAATATTTTAAATCCTCACTGCTATAGGATAGATTCATGGGCAGCACAGGAGCTAGTACAGGGCGGGCATCTTACCTTCCCCAGGAGCTGCCCCGAGGGGAAGTGCAGTGCTTTTCATCCCCTAGAACAAAAACACCCCAAAGCAGAGAACACTCCTCGCCCCAAGATCTCCTCGCAGCCTCTTGGCCATTCTCCTCCACTTGTGCCATCTCCACTGGGGATGGTGACAGAAGCCTCCCTCTGCTGCAGGCCCTCACCATCCGCTGGTCACCATCCTGCACTGAGAAATGTCTCAGTGTGGCGATCCTGTAATACATACTGTACAGAGAAGAATAGAGGACAGAAATACAGGCAGGCCACCAGGGCCGCGCTAAGTTCACCCACATGTGCCAGGAAGAAAAAGGCAGAAAGAAGGATCCCCAGGCACCAGCTGACAGAGCACAAGGACAGGCTGTGTAAGGAAATCCTGAAATCTCCTGTGTTCCAACCAACAGAGCTGTAGGCATCTATCTGCCTGTCCTGTGAGAGCTAGCAACGGAGACAAGGAAAAAAGGCTAGCATGTGGGAGGAGTTTGGGGGTTCACTTTCTTGGCTTCACCATGTCCCTCAACATCGCCCCAGCTGCGTGTCTGTATGCTGACAGCAGGACACATAGTTGGAGGAGCAGCCATGTCCACACCTGACAGCATCCTTGAGAGCTACATGACGTGCTCAATCAGCTCAGGACCCTTGCTGCCAGCCAGTGGCCACTAGCACAGAGCTGTCTCCAGGGGAACTCTCAGCTGCTTTCTTCTGGTGCCTTTTCCCCCAGAGCTCGTCAGAGGACCAGGGGAACCTTCTGATGTGGGGCAGAGATCTAAGAACATACTGGTCCTTACAGGTTACTGGCTGGGACCTTTGCCAACCACACAGAGGTTCTAATCACAAGACTCCCGAACTCGATTCTGATAGAACATTAGCTCTCACTGCCCAGCAGCCTCATGAAATGACTCTGAACTAGCTCTTCAGCATTCCCCAAAACTGCTGCACATGAGGGGCACCACGACGCCACAAGGATGACACACCTGAAGGACCTTGTTGCTCTGCTGATGGTAGAATGGCTCCCGATTTTACTTTTTGACAGAAATGGAGATGGAAGCTAAGGTCTCATGAGTGCTTGGTAAGTTCTCTAGTACTGACGCATCCTCAGCCTGTGTGTGCTAAGCCTGTGTGCTTGGGTCTCCTGCATGCTGTGCAAGTGCTTTAGCGCGGAGCTCCAACCTTGGCCTCTAACTAAGCTCAGGTGCACCAGTCTTCTATGCTAGAAGTGGGCTTCACAACAGTCAAACCTGGGTGAGGCTGGGTTAAACTCCTCCTCCTCCTGCCTGGCCAGAACTATCCTCAAAGCTGTGTAGAAAAATCCTCCTAACATTTCTTAGTAGTTTTCTATCCCCTAAGGAGAAAGATTATCTTTGGCAGTACAGTATCTGATAGCATACATGAACAAGAGCTGAAAATAAAAACCTGGTGTGCAACTGGTAACTTGGCTCAAGAAGCGCACACATGCACTTACTTCCTGCAGGCTAAAAATAGAGCCAGGCCTTGCCCCACCAAAAAGAATGGTGGCATATGCTAAGTTTTCACAAGTGACAGCTACTACTAAAGACAAGTAGGGTCTCCAGAAGTAACCATGGGCCAGAACCCACACTGCAAACAACCTTTCCTGGGAAGGAATCCCAAGGCCGTGCACTTACAGAGGAACAGCAATGCCCAAACTAGCACTTTATTACTGAGCACCCAATCACGCCGCTGACCTCAAGCGTGTCTCGCAGATGATAAATCATAGGCTGTGGCCTTGACTGGAGTTGGGAGCAGATCACTCACAAGTGGCCTACAGGTGCGGACACCTGAGGTTCAGCCACATCACCAGAAACAACAAACACCTCGTTCCAGCTCTGCAGGCTCTGGCCCTGCTCACACCAGCACGAAGTTCAAATCACTCTGAAAGAACTGTGATTACCCTACACTCAATGGGTAAAAATACATCATTGGAAAATTAAAAATAGTCCAGAGGACTGGGAAGGTTACCAAATCTCTGCAACCGTCTTTGCCATTCTGGTTACGTAAGGTCAGATTTACGAAAGAACACACAACTTCACAATTTCCTCCTTAGCAACCTCCAAACACTCAGTTATGTATTTCACCTAGCAGCTGGGCCACAGCAGGAACTACGATTACCCAACATTAGCAGCTGAGATATTTACAAACGGATGCTTCTTAAGCTGGGTAGAAGGCACACAAGGGTGGGTAGGGGTGTGGAGGAGAGGATGAAGTCTGCAGAGTGGGGAAGGGTAGCCCTCCTCCAACTCCACATGGGCTTTCAGGAAATGAACATGACCTAGCTAACTTCAAACAGCCAAAGAGAAATGCACCATCCATCAAAGGTCACCAAGGAAGGCAGATGGAAACTGATCTGTACTAGGTCGGGGCACCGTGTGGTTCAGATGTTACCATCTAGAAGGAGTGCCTGAGGTTGTGAGTTACCCACCTGACAAATGTGTGGCCTTGGGTAAATGGCTGGTCTGCTAGCCTATCTGCTAACCTGTACATATCATATAACTTCCTGCAAGACTGGCATGGCATGACCACGTGACACTTAGATGAAACTGGAAGGCAGCGCCTGGAAAGATCCCAGCTATAATCACTGTCATGAGCCAGAGCTGCAGCCTGAGTAAGTCCTGAAAGTTGTGGCATTTGGAACTTCATCTGGGGACATTCACCCCATCCTGTGGCACACTCCTCTCCCTAGAAGACCAGTGACAGAGTGCTCAGCTACCTACAGCAGACAGCACCTACAGACTGGACAGGAACCAAGCCTCCCCTGGTGGCCTCTGCATGAAGCCCCGCTTGCCTACAAGACTCCTCTGTGTGTCATGATGCCTTCATATCCTCCACCAGACCAGGACCTCCATGACTAATGGTAGACTACCCCCAACAGGAAGGCCCAAGTTCTAGGCAGGTCCCCACAGTCTGTTCATGTGACTCTACTATTCCAGGGGCTTAGGAACGATTGCTGGGCGTCCTCGGCTCTGGTCTGGGACGATTCCTGGTATGTGGGGACTCATAGAAAACATTCCACAGACCCAAAGGCTCCAAAATTTCCAAATAATGCACTAAGTCAGAAATCAGGAAAAAGAATTACTTCCAAACTCATACTTTCAGAATTTAAGAACACCTAAGCAACATTTTTTGAAAGAATAATAAAATAAATTCCCAAACAACTCTTAAGAAACACACATTTTGCAGAGCACTACTGCACCATCTTTTACAAATTAGATCCGCAAACCAGAATTGATCAAAAATCCATTCCATTCCCACCCAGAGAGAACAGAGTTTTAATTGCTTATGTTGAAAAGGAGGAAAAGATCAAAATAAATGAGCTGATTTTCAACCCAAGAAGTGAGAACTGGAATATCCAAGGCAAGCAGGGGAAAGCAGAACTGGGGAAGGAACACCAGTATCCAGCAGAGCCCCACAGTGGAAATGGGATCCACAGGACACGCACTGTGGCTACTGGGCCAGCTAGGGGCAATGAGGCAGCCCACCTCCACATACCACATATATACCATATACACACACTATAAACATACATAACACATACCCACCACACATACTATATACCACACACATACGCACACAATACTTACCATATGCACACATACACACCACACACACCGCATATCACACACACCACACATACACCACACACGCAAATACACAACACACTCATAGCACACATAGCATACACATACCATATACATACCACATATATACCACACCTACTCCACATATATACATACACCACACATACATAACACATACACACCACACACACTACACATGCTGTACACACACTAAACACATACACACCACCACACACACACAACACACACACCATATACACATATACTACACACATACATAACACATATATACCACACATACTATACACCACACACATACGCACGCAACACTTACCATATGCATACCATATACACACCACACACCACACACATATCACACACACCACACATACCACACACACAAATACACAACACACACACAGCACACATAGCACATACATATCATATATACACACCTACCCCACATATATACACACATACCACACACACAACACATACCTCCCCCCACACACTACCCACATACATAACACATATACACTACACACACTATACACACCACACATACCATACACACAGACCACACACATCATGTACACATACTACATACATACAGAACACATACACACTATACACACCTCATCTGCCTACCTTGGTTCTGAGAGCTCCATGTGGTGGCGTAAGAGCTACTTGCTAGGAACCCAGAGTCCTGAGCTGGGTGCAAGTGGGTTCATGAGAGTGTGTCATGCTGCTGTGCCATTCAGAAAAGAACCTCCTTAAAAAAGGCCGTGGGCTCTCTAGAGGTCAGTGCCTAGCCCGGAAACATGCAAAGTTGCCATGTGGCCACCAAAAACTAAAGCCATTTCAGCAGCACCACAGCTACCTGGGAAGGACCAGCACTGTCCTCCCCACCATGGTCACCTGACAGGCACCAGCGCTGTCCTCCCTACCACAGCCACCTGAGATGCACAAGTGGATGAAGTTCTCTCTCGTGTTCTGGCTCACACACTTGAGACATCCTTCAAAGCATTGAAGTATATAATAATAATAATAATAATAATAATAATAATGTGCTAAAATATTAAAGAGTTTCAACATCAAGAGATGTCACAGTGACTGTCCTTAAACCAAGAACCCTTTTAAGACTCATTCTCCATCAAGTGTTCTGATGGGCTGCCCTGCTTGTTTGAGACAAGGACAGCTAGGGATACCCTCATGCTGCCTCTGGGCTGGGATGAAGAAGAAGGTAGTCACCCTAGGAGAAGTAGGAAGGCACAAAGTGAGAGGCTGGCAGACCAGAGGAGCAAGGAGGTCAGAGTGTAACGCAGGACAGCAGTTGGGAAGAGCTCAGGAGGAGCCTTCTCTGACTTCCTTCAGTACTGAGTGCCAACTGGGAGGACCTACTGTAGAAAGGGAGGGTCGATAGGTGGGAGGAAGAGGGAGAAAAATAATCAGGACGCATTCTTTGTAGGCCGAAAGACAGATGCAGCTCAGGGCCCACTGGCCTCCCAAGACGTGGTGAGTCCCAAATCCACTGCAAGAGAGAGGATGCTCAGGGACTGTCCCAACAGTGAAAAGCAAAGAGTAAGACCAAAGTGGGACTCTGAAGAGTCAGAGGCAGAGACTCCCAACAGGAACTCCAGTGTGAACATAGCTCAGCCCTGTGCCTGGCAAACAAGGTGACGAGTCAGCTGAGAAAAGGAGAGCTTCAGATCTGAGTGACTCACGCTTGTTTATGGAGCTGCTAACAATCCGTGGCAAGGAACAGTCTAGAAATGAAACCGATCGGCAGTGAAGAGAGAGGTCTGGCTTGTGCTTTTCCTATGAAGTGAAGCATGTCTGCTCAGACAACACACTCCCCGGTATGTTGGACAGAACGCATGTCACGGTGTGTCAACCGAAACACACACTACTGTGTGTCAAAAGAACAGGTGAGAATAAATTCAACTGACAGGGAATTTACAACAAACTGGAATTTCCAGACATACACCTAAAAATGTTACTGCTCCATATTCCAAAAATGTGATGCTGCAGACCTCTGCACATCCATTCTCATGCTGTTTTGCAACCCGAACTTGGCATCTCTGTGACGCATATGATGTTTGACTGAAATGACCAAAATGGATTTGAAACCATGCCCACACTTCATCAGCAGTCACTCAGGTACATGCCAGCATGCAGGTTTCATGGAGCATGTTCTCCCATGTCTGGTAGAGCATGCTTCCTCTCTGCAGTCGCTCACAGTGCTTCTACACAGGTCAAAATCATGCTGCAAATACTCTGGCCTTCAATGCTACAAAAAACATGCCATAAACTCTAGGAAGAGTCTAGGAGTTGAGGTAAATGGGGGGGAGTGAAGTGCAGGGAGCACAGTGAATGACAGTCTACCTTGGGAACAGAGGGAAGGACAAGGGCTAGGGACACGGGAAACACTGGTTCTGGAGAGGAACGGCACAACCATTCTCAGAATCAGTCAAGGGGACATTAGGAGCCATTTATCGAGGAACGACTAACACACTGCATGTACTGGATCTTGGGAGAGCCGCACTGGGAGACATTATTGTTCCCACTAAGGAATGAGGAAGCGACTCGGGGATGCTTAGCAAATCCTCACAACCAGGGCAGCAGAGCAGCAGGGCAGATCACGCAAGGCTGCCAGCACTGAGAGCCACGCACACTGTCCTCATGCATCCAGGGAGCAGGTCTCAGAGAGGAGGTGCACTTTTCCCTGCAGAGAGCTATTGTGGAGCCCACCTCTTCTGCTTTGCTTGCAAGTTTTGCCTCCTTACCGTCTAGTCACAGCCCACAGGCTACCTGAGCAGCTAGCTCATTTGTCTTATTCTGCACCAGGCAAACACTAGGAAACTATCTCAAAATGCCTAAACTACATCAGTACAAACAAAATAATGAGCAAAATGAGCTGGACACAAAGTGAAGACAGAATGGCTCAGATGAGCCAAATTTTAAGCTGGGCATGCTCACAGAGGGCTTATATGGCGCCGGGTTCATGCCCAAGGCTACAGTGTGCAACAGGTGGGAAAGGAGCTGCGGAGCCAGGCCTGGAGCAACCTTCTGAACAGGCGTCAAACACACCACTGAGCTCTGGGCCAAAATGACCCTGGCTGACCTCAGGCAGTCACTGGCCAGAAAGTGACACTTAAAAACATTCCACTTGCTTCACTGGCTCTCCCTTTTGTCAGAGGGAGTCTGAGAGGGTAGTAGGTAGTATTTTCTCTTGCCACAGGGGTCAGGTACTACAAATACAAACTAGATTTTTGGGACAGGATCAGGGACAGGACCCAGCCCAGGATGCAGTAGCAAGATGGTGAGTTTGGTAGAAAAGAATTCATGCTTGAAGTTTAAGTCCCAAGACCTTTTATAGAAAAAGAAAAGGCAGAAAGTTTCTATTACCTAGAGACTTGGAAAACAATGTTTTGAGTTTAATACTCAGGAGTATCTACGGAATGAGAAATGTATAATGATAATCAGCTGTTTGTTTGTTGTTATAGTTTAAAAAATAGTTAGATGACCAAGGATTGCTAAATCTGCTTAATCTGGGTAGATTTAGAGAGCTCAGAACTGCTTGTACAACAATGCTGTCTTGTAACCCTGGCACACCACAGTGTGAGACTTCAGGCCCCAGCCCAGAATCTCACAAACTTACAAGTGTTTTCCATACCCTCACTGGACTAGGGCCTGGAGCCCCACCTATGATAAACCATCAAAACCTTTAGGAAGAACACAGCCCTCAGTGCTCAAGGCAGACCTGACCTGCATCAGCCACTGTCCACCTCATTATCAAAAAGCAAGTCCTCTGACCCTGGGGAAAAGCACCACAAGTCTAGGAAGAGGACAGCCCATCCTGCCCTCTCACCACACCCCTCATGAAGCAGGGCCTCAAAGGCCAGGCAGGTCTGTCCACTCACCTGTGCTGGGCATGTGGTTCACACGGGCAGGGTTCAACAGCTCCACTGGTTGGTCCCGGCCAGACAGTCCATCTGAGGAAGAGAGGACACAGTGGTTCAGAAACAGCAGGTTTCAGCGAAAGGCTGTCCTCAGTCCCTAGTGAGGCACTGAACGCGTGTCCCCCCTCACTCTTAAAGGAGGACATGAAAGGCCCTTTGTACAATAATCCAAACATTCCCCAGTTAAGATATGGCAAACTGGGATTCCAGCCCTGGGGTATCTGGCTGAACTGGGGTTGCTTACCATGTTCGGCCCCACTGGGGCTTATCAGAAGTGGGTTTTTCTGCACAGACCAGAAACATGAAGATAACGAAACAGCAGAGTCTCCCTCTTCCCAGAAAGTAACACGGTGTCTGGCCACCAGCAGCAAGACAACCCTGAGTCCAAAGCAGCTGGAGCATGAGTGGCTGCAGGGAGGGAGGGAACAGGGCACCAAGAGGCTCAGAGTTGCTCTGGAAGGCCTCCAGTAGTTGTAGGGTGATTATGCAATCATTTATTTAAACCCATTTTTAGACCGTATTCAGGAACTGATTTATCCATCTGACTTGCTGGAGAGATGAGACTGGAACCCACCCTCCACCAAGGCCTGGCACAGGCTGAACTTAGACTGCTGAGATCTGTATTCTCCCAAACAAGAAGGAAAGAAGACAGGAGAAATCCCAGGCATCACACTTTCCTTTAAGACCAGCTCTCAACAAGTGCCAAGTGCCCTGATTCCATCTCCAGGCCTCTGGACCTCTGTGTTAGAGCTCCAAGACTAAGTTAAGGAAGATTAAGCAGCTCCAGAACTTCAAAGCACAAACAGATAATATTGTGTCAAGCAATGGAGCCAAACCCCGCTTGTCTTCAGAGGAATTCAAACTCCCAAGAAAAAAAATGGCCCAAAAGACCTAAAGCATGCTCTCCCCAAGGAAAAAGCAGGGCCATACAGCAGCAAGGCAAGGCTGCTCCTGTGACTCAGAGAATCAAACAAGGGGCAGCAGCCCTGTCACCAACAGAAACCTTCCTGGGTTGCAAAACAAAAGACAAACACTGGGCATATCTGGAGCAGGACAGTCCAGGCTCCAGGGGTCATGAGGACAGAGAGGTCACTGTCACACTCTACAGACAACCACCAGGTACATGGGCCTGAACTATATGGCCTGGGGGTCATGTTGTAAAGCCATTATGGGGTCTCCTCAAACTCTTCCTGCTACTCAGAAACCTCCCAAAAATGGCAGAAAACACTAAGCCTATCCTTTCCACAAAGAAAGAAATGCTTATTGTAGAAAAAAATAAAATATTTGAAAAGATACGCACGTTTTAAAAATTCTACTCTCACCATGAATACTTTAGAAATCCACCGTCACAGTTTCCTGAGGGTCAAGGTGGGAACAAGGACCCCTGGGTTGCCCTGCTCCTGCTGCCAGTAGCCATTACCACAGACCCTCCACCAACCTCCTCCACATTACCTTGCGCTCCCATCTGGGTAATCACTCCAGGACCCAGAGTTCAGATGCTGACAAGCTCAAGGCACTGCAATGCAGGGCAGTTAGTACAGGGTGGTAGGGCAGCCCAGGCACTGCGATGCAGGGCAGTTAGTACAGGTGGTAGGGCAGTGCAGCACAGTGAGGACTGTCTGGGATGTGGAATTGAGTTAGAGCACCTGCAAAGTTCTGAAATCCTAGTGACTCCCGCCAATGCACAGTAGCATTTCGGCTCCTATGAGCAGGCGAGGCCTTGGGTTTCAGTGGTTTCAGTAGGCTTTAATCAGTGTGTGATGTGACTGAGCTGTGCTCCATCAGTAGGATTTCTGGGCTTTGCCCTGAGCTTAGCTTGAGGGAGATGCTCCTGTGCACAGCACAGGCTGGAACAGTAGACCATGCCATGGTGAGAGGACATGGCTTCTGCATGAAAGCCAGACCTGGAACTTGACATGCCGTCTTTCCTGGAGCAGGTGTGCATACCCTCACAGATACCAACTGAACACCAGGTCTCCTACCATCAGATTTGATTCTGGTTCCATCTAGAGTTCACACTGACCTTAAACTAGAAAGATGATAACATCAGGTCCAAAATATTAGATGTAAAGTATCCTACAAATAAACAACTTGTATCTTATTTGCATGTTATTCTGGGTATCAGATGAAACTTCTGCTGTCCTGCTCCATTCTGCCCACGATGTGAGCCACCCTTCTATCCAGGGATGTGTTCATCTTGGTCACTTCCACCTGTTTCTGCTGTCAGGTGAACTGCCATGTCAGGCAATAGATTGTTTACTTAAAATGGCCCAAAATACAAGAGTCGTTATGCCAGCACTTGATGTGTGTAAGGGAGAAGGCTTAAAGGGCTTCCTCAAGTGCTACTGGCCACTATTGTTAAGAGTAAGGTATGTTGAAAGCAATCACACTCACGTAGCTGTCAAAAGCACAGTCATCTCTGCACTGCCATATTATCACTTGTGTATCTCTAGGTGTGCCTCATTCATAAATTAAACTTTATTATTAAATATTGGTATGTATGCAGAGGAAAAACACAGCATGCATAGGGTCTAGCGTTCTGTGGCATTGAGCTCCATGATGTGGAATGGGACTGTACTTGCATTTGTTATTATATTATTAAGGACACAAATGCACATCTGGATGAAAATGCACATAGTCCTGAAAGGCCTGTCTCCACAGAACTGAGGTGGCCACCCATCCTTCTGCCTGGCTCACTGATCTGAAGACAATCCCAGTAGCTTGGGTCAAGAGATTTTGTGAGCCAATCTTCTACACCCTCACACTCACAGGTCAGTAGGTGGGTTTGGTTGTTCTGACTGTAGCATCTCTTGGTCTTTTGAGTCACCAGCCCCAAAGTCCCCACACTAGCCTAATCTGGGTATGAATGAAGAAGGCACTCTATCACTCAGGAAATTCCAGACCACAAGCCAGATCTTTTATAGTTTGTTCTTCCTGTGGGAGCCTGAACCTAACACTGCATCAGGACAACTGCACCCAAACCTCGGGTCTTGTGTCCTCACATCTTTGTGGACTGACCTGAGACAGCTGGCAGCCAGCTGTGCTGGCTCAGCATTGCTGTGACATGAAATACCTGCCTCGAGGAAAGGAGCACCTGCAGATCCCAGGCACCCAGCGGGGCTCGCTTCACTGGGTCACCTGTAGGGTACAGCTCAAAGGAGGCACTAGCTCTCCTCTGTTGGCTGAATCATTCATTCAGCTGTTCACTATACACAGGACCATACTGTCCTGATCATAGAGAGTTACAGAGCTGTACTTACCAAAGATGCTGTCTGGACAATGACAGGCAGCCGTGTCAGTAGAAGACTGTGCAGTGGGCTCCCTGTGCTGAGGATACTCTAGAGCCTAGGAGCCACCTCTCAACAGAAGTAAACCATAGTCCTGTGCCCAGGACTAAACTGGATTAGGACAGAGGCAGGAAAGCCGAGCATTGTTCCCACAAGAATCGCCATCTCCATTGCAGGTCCCAAGACTTCTTGTCAGTTGACCCAGTGACCAAAACTACAGTCCTGGGTTGCAGGTCTCAACCCACAACTTGGCTGCACAACACTGGACACATCACTAGGACCAAGGCCCAGGCCTAGGGTTTCGGAGAACACTGACTTGGGTTTGGCTGGTTTCTAACTGTGCACATGGCCTGGGGAGTCCTGCTGCCCATCCTGTTGTGGTTAATGTCCAAACAAGTGCCACAGAGGCTGTTCCTCTACCTGTGTTGCAAGATTCACAGCAGTGACAGGGGTAGCTGAGGGCACTGCCCCACAAGTCAGCCCTCAAAAGCCCAATGAGATGACTTCCTCCAACTTACGGTCTTCAGACCTGGACACGGCTGCACTAGATGCCCACATGTCTTGAGAGCTTAGAAAAACAACACTGGCTCCTGTGTTAGTCTTGCTGTGAGTATAACCAGGAGGGTGACGGTGCGCACACTCTTCATGCTGTGTGTTTCAGAATAAAAATGAAATGGGTCCTGAGAAGCATCACTTTGACAGCTACCTGTTGGTGCTGCTCAGCAGCAGAAAAATATTAGTGAAGGGCCAAACTGCCTTCCTAGAACCTCTGTGTGCAGTTCTCTGCTGTCCACTTACATATATGCAAGCCAGTGGCCTGTGTGTCCTCAGATGACATTTTTATCTGTTCAGGGCACTGGGGGACAAGACAAGTAGCCAGATAAGAAGGCAGGTGAGCAGGGTGTCCTCCAGGTCCTTGTCTCAGTGCTACCGCCACAACATACTAGAAGTACACGCTATCATAGGTATATCCATGGTACATGTAGGGGCATTTCTGGATTATAGGAATCAACTTAGAGTAAGAGATGCTGCCCATAAGTGCCCACTGGGCAACAGAGCAAGGCAGCACACTGCTTTTCAAAGGCCACTTGCATAGTCAACACTGGTGCTCCTGACCTGTCTCAGCCTCGGGCAAGAGGGAGGAGCCAGACTTTCAACTCTCCTGTCCTCCCCTGTACTTCCCACTTCAGACATGGCTTTCTGGGACTGAGCACTATGCCTGAGATCACAGTGGGTAGCCCAGGTCTGAAGCTGGGCCTTGAACAAGAGTCTATATGCACGTGGCACATGGTTTGATATTTTGTTTTTAAACATGAGAACATCCAAGAATTCCAGTCTTGCACCACTGCCCATAATTCAATGCCACGACCAGCTTAGTGGCACCCAAACCAGACAAAGACTCACTCTCCTGACACCATGACTCTAATTCCTAATTGGTGCAAAGCAGGACATCTAGAACAATATTGCTCCGTGTACTGCCACAGGAATCTTAAAATTACCTGGCCGAGCTCTGCCTCAGTACTATATGGTGTCCTGCCTGGAAAGCACTGGACCCCACTGAACTTCTGGACCTGGGAATCTGGCGTGCAGGTGGCCTCTTGGAAGGGCTTCTCCTGTGTAGGCTGCAATCTGGAGTGGTTCAGTTTCTTCCAAGCAGTTGATATTGTCACTAAACAGTAGCAGTGATGTTAGATCTCAGTTTCTATATACACTGGTCTTAGGATTCAGAAAAATTCTTATTTTTTCTAAGCATTTGTCCATTATTGTGACATTTTCCACCTGCAAATGTGTCTCCTGTAGGAAATGACGGCTCTTTTTTCCCTCCTGTACCTTGTGCTGGTTCTTTCTTTCTGACTGCCTGAAGAGGCTGGAGCTGACAGTCCAACATGGCCAACACAGCAACAGGTGACTCCCACCTTGCTTCTGGTCTTACTGAAGGAGCTGCTGGGCAGGCAGGATGGCAGGTGCTTGAGCTCTGATGGGGACTGTGAGGCTGCGGAAATCTCCCCTCTTTCCTATTTTACCAAAGATTGAATTTTGAATCAAATGTCTGCTTAATTTTAGTTAAGATTGCTGACTAACCCCCTTCCATCAGGAAAGATGGGTAGAATGCCTTTTCTTTGTGTATGTAGCCAACACTGATTCTCTGGGGGAGAAATAAATGTGGTCAGATTGAGTCAATTTCAAAAGACAGAAAAACAGCAAAAGTCAAAAGATGTTAAGAAGCGGAGCTAGGCCTGACGCCTTCCTGCTTTGGAGTCTAGTAAGCTTAAGGCTCTAGACATCCTGCCTGTTGCTACCATAACAAGAAAATTGGATGCACCAATATCTTAAATCTACTTAGTGGAAGGTCCCAGGACACATGAGCAACTGGCCTGGATATGGCTGCGCCATGCGCTCTCAAGGGCCGTTTGCGGGCTGGCAACAGAAACAATTCAGTCTTTGTGGTAGCCAGTGTGTCCGTGAGTTACTTTCCTAAAATGATCTTCATTTTGCAGCTGCTGTGGGTCCACTTCTCTATGCACTGTGTCCCGACTGCTTCCTTACATTAGAACAGCTTGTGTAGGATGGACATGGCAATTCCCAGCATCTTTTGCTAAGCTCAGATGCCATCGGGAAGAAGACATTTGATCATTGCATGGTTCTGGACTTCTCTTGGCTGTGACAGCCTTCTGAACCATCCTAGTCTGATGGTTTTGGACTGACCAAGTTATTTACAATCTCTCCTCCCCAAAAAATGTGATAGTGTTTTCTGATGAATAGAATGGGGCTGTGTGTTCTTGTGAGGAAGACAAGAGGTGGAGGTCATGCCTGTCCCATCTCATCCTGGGCCCTGCTACTAAGAGGCGACAGTCGTTAGGAGGTGACCAGGCCTCAGAGAGGATGGATGTTGCTTTGGATGGACTGGCTCCCGTCCCGAGGCTGGATCAGTGACGACACACACGGATTGTGGTAATCCAACCCAGCTCCCTGGCTGTACTTGTCCTTCCAATTTCCCTCGCTGCGGAACTCCAGACCCTTACCAGATGAGGAGCTGCCCGCACCATGCTCCTTAACTATTAGACAAAAGGCCTATTTTATATAAACTGCTCGAAGTCTGGGGTATTCTATTATAACAACAGAAAAGCCAAGCTAAAACCAGCATGTGGCACCAACTGACAGGTCACTAAGGTGCTGACTATCCATCCATATGGCCACAGTGCTGGAGGTGCCTTTGCCTCTCTCTCCATCGTACAATATTTAGAGAAATAACTCATGTGCAGAGCTAAACCTGCTTTCCTTCTCCACCTTCTTCTCAGGTGGCTGAGAGGACTGGGGAGCGTCCCACAGGCAGAGGGTGGCAGGCACTCCATAGAGAAAGCAGACACCTCAGTGTGGTCAGCAGAGCCAGGCGACCAGACAGGACACACACCTTGGCATGGTCAGCACAGCCAGGTGACCAGAGAGGGCAGACACCTCAGTGTAGTCAGCATAGGCAGGCAACCAGAGAGGACAGACACCTCAGCATGGTCAGCACAGTCAAGCGAGATGACACCTGCACAGTTGTGGGGGCTTTAGAGACCCATAGGCCCTTGAAAGACTGTGCATGGTTGCAGGCCCAGCTCTGTCCCACACACGAGGCCCTGGACTCCAGAAGCTGCATTTCCCACAGGCCTCTGCACCAGGGTAACAGTGGAACCAGAGAGGGTGTGAAACTAGTTGGGTAAACAAGTCAGCATGTGTCTCAGGAACAAAGACAGCCATCCCCTCAACTGCATCACTTCCTGCCCCAATCTGAGTCTCCTGCAGATGTGCGCCAAGGAAACGTCTGACTCTCAACATGCCACACTGTCTCTCAGACCCATCCAGGCCATGTAAGTTCATGCAGGACAAGGCTCTGAGAGGAGAGAGGCTACTGTCACCCAGACACAGGCTTTCTGAGTGAAAGACACTGGCCTCAGAGGGTCACTTTATGTCTAAGATCACAAGACTTCAAGAGAAACTCCACCACCCAAGGTGGGGGGGAGGGAATGTGGACGCCAGGGGCAGATACAGGATGCTGAGGATGAACTATAATCTGACTTAAGGAGCAAGGACAGAGTTCCTGACTTGGGGGGAAGTATGTGTGCATGAATGTGTGCATGTGTACATGTGTGCATGACTGCATGCATGTGTGTGTTATTAAACTAGACAGTAGAAAGAAAAAAGGTTAACTCTGATATCAAGGACAAAAAAATTCTCCTCTGGTGAAATTATTTGCTTGAACTAAGATAGAACATGCAAGTGGCATGCTTTATCCTGAATAACTGCTTCCTTGGGAACAGGAGTCCCAGCATGAAGACATTGGCTCTGGCCTCCCCGGCACTGGCAGGTATGTGACAGGACACCATGACACACCAGTCTGGGTGGGCACAGCTATGCAGTCATGGACATGACCTCTGCTTCTGCTTCTCCCTTCCCCATGTGAAGGTCAGTGGACTTCACTGACGTGCTCTTTTGCATTCAGTGGTCACCATGACATTCCCTTGGGCCACAGTGAGTCCAGCATTCCCACCACTCAGACCTGCGTGACCTTCAGTGATTCTGCTGGCAACATGATGCGTTCATTCCTTTTGGAGCTCAGCAGTGTACACACATGCATGTGTGTGCACACATGGCTCAGAGACAGAAACAGTCAGCACCCAGCTTGCCTCAGTGGAACCTACACTCCTTACTGCCTCTGCCAAGAGCCCCACCTCCCTGGCCTCCTGTGCACTTCTTTGCAGCTTTCTCCCACACCCGGTAGAATCCTGAGCCCAGCTGATACCAGGCACAGCTCAGCCCTCACTGCGCTGGGCCCTTCCCTGTGAGTATTACTAATAGCCCTAGTGCCCCAATCCATTATATTCTGCTTTTGCTGCTGCACAGGTTATTGAGAAATACCAAAGTTCTGTAATAAAGCCCATTAATAGAAATTAAACTTTAATGAGTAAGTGCTGTGAGTTGCTCAGGCATGCCCAATATGGTTTACGTGTATTTACCAGAGAAAATGAGAAAGGAAGCATCTCTTCCTCATGCAGTGCATTTCCTTTGGGGTAATCAAGCAGAGATTTAAAATGTCAAGGACAACCCTGGAAGTGTTCCTGTAATCTTTCCCCCTAAGAACTAAAACAAGCTTCAATGACCAGGGGGAATGGACTGGAAGAAAGGGGAAGGGAACCAGTCAGCCACACATGGTACAGAGACTGAAAAGGGCATGTGTGAGAACAACCATTAAAAATGGAGCAGGTTTGGCTGTCAGAGGATGCTGAGCATCTCCCCCTGCCCCCATTACACGTCTGCTGACAGATCTGCATGCACTAGGCACCATCCTGAGTGATCGATCCCTGGTTTGAGAACGGCCCTGCCGATGGAACATCTGCACTAACCTCACCACACGGCAGCACCAGCTGGCCCCTGTGACCTTAGAGCGGGAGGGAGCTGCCCTCGCTGCCACTGCACACATCCCTGAGGAAGACTGCGCAGCCCCACGGGAGACATCAGCACTCAGTGTCTGAAGTGCAGCTTCTACCGAATGAGGACAGCTTGCACAGAAAAACATCCAGGGAATGCAATGGCATCTGCAGAACAGAGGTGGGTGGGGCATGTGAGGGGGACCAAGGTAGGACAAGGCAGTATGACCATCTCTTCTTCATACTTTCGAATAAGCTGTAGCTGATCTAGCCTGACCTCTGGTGTCCTTCACTGGCCTGTGGTACCAGATGCTCTCTGTTTACGCGCAGACTCCTGCCACCTACAAGCAGGTGCTGAGCTCTGGGATCTAAACAGAACACAGCATGGTAGCTGAGGCTGGCAGTAGTTCTTAGCCTACCATGAGTGGTTCTTCGGGAGTGGACAACCACCCCACCCAAGTAGTGGGGAGTAGCCACCCCATACAGGTCTGCTTGCCCCTTGGGCACCCGGTAGCAGCCTCATGCTCTTTCCTTCTCATGCCCCCTGAGCACAGACTGTCCTCTCTGAAACACATTCTGTGAAAGACAATGGCTCCTATCCTTACTCAGGCCAGCAGTGCTCATAAAGTGTGTAGGCACATACCGTCTGGCTTGCACTCCCACCCCAGTGCTGCCCAGCCCCAAGATGAGCTTGCCTCTGTCCTTCAAACAGTTGGTCTGGGTTTACTGTTATGGGCTAGTGACTTATTTCTGTGAGTTGCTTATTAACATCCACCTATTTCCCTGCTTCCTGTCACTTAATCATAGACATCTTTCAGCTAATTTGTAATGTTCAGCAGGGTGGAAAGTGTTTTGGAACCACATCTGTCACAAAGAAGTTCTGGTTCTGATTCACTTTCAGGGAGTCTCACACTCCCGGTGTAGGTCTCAGTGCAGTGGGGGTGGGGTGGGGGTGGAGAGACACAGAACACCTTCCTGTGAAGCGTCAAATGAAGGGACTGGAAGCCCAGGCTCTTCTGAAGTCAGTAATGAGCTCTGTCTTTTCCAACAGATGAGGAAGTGACTGGGCCTGACTTGAATTCCAAGGACCACTAGACCCCAGGACACAGAAAACAGAAAAAAAATTGAGGCTAGTAGGACCACAAGAGCCCGAGGGCAGGAAGCAGTACTGCCTGAGAACATCCTCTAGTCCTGTTAGAGCTGCCACACCCAAGAACTCCAAAGTGACTCCTGCTTCTACTAGGCCTGCAGAAGATCCACACTGCACCATAGATAAGGGAATACATCTATTTCCATGAGAGCCTATTTAAGGCTAATGCCAGGCAGGAGAAGGGGAGCTTCTTTACTCAATGATTTACCCACTGCTAAATCATCCAAGCCCTAGCAAGTACTCAGCACCTGCTAATGCAGGCACTGCTAGTGAAACACAGTGAGCCAACCATACAAAAGATAGAAGGCAGATTGAATGGATAGGAGAAAAGTATGAAGTGGGATAGGAAGGGAGGATGTGATTGGATAGTAAGGGGTAAAAACACATAAATTCATTGTATTTATGTACATAAGAATAGGAAAAAGAAAATATCAAGAAAGCAAACTCCAATTTAAAAAGAGAAGAAAAGAGAAAAGAAAAGAGAGAAGAGAAGAGAAGAGAAGAGAAGAGAAGAGAAGAGAAGAGAAGAGAAGAGAAGAGAAGAGAAGAGAAGAGAAGAGAAGAGAAGAGAAGAGAAGAGAAGAGAAGAGAAGAGAAGAGAAGAGAAGAGAAGAGAAGAGATGGCCAAAAGCTCTGGAAACCAGAAACTGTGCATACCGATGGGGAGAGCTGGCCTGTCTATTCCCACAGACCCTGACAGAGACACATGGCCAGGCATGTCAGACGCTAGAGAAGCACCGAATTGTCAATAACTAAGGATGTCTAACGTGTAGCGTGAGGCTGGTACAGAGCAACAAGGGATGGGCCAGTCTCAGTCTTGCTAGTGCCCAAAGACAGGTCAATTGTCGTCAATAAATGTACTTTAGCCATAGCCAATAGTTATTCTCCTGGAAATTTGTGTATTCACTAGAAACACACTTTTTCTAGCCTACTGTTCTTGCCAGATCTTCCGAGGGCTAAACCTGCGCTTTGAGTAAGCATCAGCCTCACGATTCTTCCTCATGCTGTGGCGGGTCAAGCACTGGCCTAGGTACTTTGCTCACAATAGTCCTCAGTCCTCACCAGGGAAATAAGCAGGTAGGTACTGTCGCAACCAACTTAAAGAGGCAGAAACAGAGCAGGTTACAGTGAAGCCCCCACACTCACACACACCCTGCCCCTATTTCCACAGACCAGTTTCCAAACTGCCCCCCACCACTGCCATCTCCACAGAGAGTGGAGCACAAGGTTTTGCTCACTCCATGTTACTGGTGATGATAACCTTCGGTGGAACATGGTCTTGGGAATTACCGACTCCTGGCACCTCAAACTTTCCCAGTGCAGTTCCAAGAGCTAGAGATGAGAGATAGCTGCCACTTTAGACACAGGGAGATGAAAAGCCCTCCCTATGCCCTAGTGGCCAGGAAGGAGTCTTATCTAGTGAGAAACCTGTAGGAGGAGGGGGCAGCAGAGGCCTGGACGGGTCCACAGAGGCAGAAGCAGAGGCTGTGGGGCCCAGAGCCACGGGGAACAACTTGGACCTCCCAGATGGACTCACAGGCTCAGTTCTGCCAGTGTAGGACACACGCCAGTGCCAGAGGTTTAGTTTAGTAAGAATGGGGCATAGGAAGAAGGGTGGGGACCTCTCTCCAGGGACCAAGGATGGGACCAGGAAAACCACCAGGTGCTGGGGGGGGCGCTCCCTCGGGAGCTGCTCTGAAGGGCAGTACTTTAGGACCATCTGGCACTTGCGCATGGCATGCCAGGTCCTGCTATTTCCTGAGATGTGGCAGGGAGAGATCAGATGAAAACCTCAAGCCCACCCATAGGCCACCAGGAGACCGTGGCCTGCAACGTTAGAAGATCAGATGCTTCAAGGTTTCAAGGATTCAAATGTTACCCAACAATGTCTGTTTTCACATGCTCCTCCACCTGCTGTCACCATGCTTCAGCAGCTCGCCTTGCAGCCATCCTGGGCAAGTGCTCATCTTCTGAAACAGCCTTCTTCAGCTGCATTGGGAAGGAAGTAGTGCATCCTCCTGGAGAACACCCGCCCACCCAGTCTCTGAGGGAACACAGGGAGAACCTAGAAGGCACTGTACTATCCTGTGACTGTTTCCACAATGGCCACGGCAGCAGCCGCGCTGAAGTAAAGGAAACAGATGTGCAGACTCCCGTGAGGACTCGGAGCTAAAGGAAATGTCTGCTTGAATTTCACGGCTCTGGTCATTGTTCTCAGGAACTAACCAAGACAGCAGGTCCTCCAGGTACTGTGGCTCTGTCCTTAACACCCAGGTCTCTGCTTAAAAATGCCACCCAAGACCTCAGGCAACTGTGCTGAAAACTGTAAACTGCAAATGTGACAATGATTCTAGAAGGGTGACCTGGGAATCCCAACCTCCTTGGGCCCAGGTGGCTGCAGTTAGCTACATGTCCCCAACTGCTCGATGGCTGCAGGGGTTGTAGCTGAGCAGTGAGCAGCCAGCCTTAGTACCAAGGTGGGGACATGACTCCCAGCACATCGTAGGCTGCCCATCGAGAAGTATCTGGTCAATTCCATGCGTGCTATGGACAACGTTTCCACCCTGGAGGTTACAGAGCATGCCTGCCCGCTCAGCTCTGATGAGAAGTTCTAGGAGTGTGACTCTGGCCCATCACGCTCCAGTGGGCCCTGCTGCTGGGTGCCCACAGTAAGAGCTATGAGCCCTCCTAGATCTTACCCCAGGAGAACTGCTCAGACTGGACTGTGGGCTGGAAACAGATCTTGTCTCAGGCCTGCTTGCACCACACAAGGCATCCCAGGCTTCGCCAAGGACTCCAACTCTAAGAGGCAGCAGCCCCTCGGGTGGGCAGGTACCTGGCCACTGGTACTGCCAGCCCCTGCTGAGCCCACAGTGCCTCTAAGGAGGCTTCCTGGTAGCAGTGGAAGTGGGGGACAGGATGCAGAGCAGACATAGAACTTTTCTTTGTTCTCACATGTAGCCAAAAATTTAAGATTAAAGAAGCTATACTGTCCAATAACTACATGAACAGTAACAGTGCACTGTTATTTAATGATACCATTTCCTAACTTTTCACAATTCTATTTAAAGGGGCTCACAAATCACACAGCACCCAAATACCTCAGCTTTTAGCATCTCAGGGGACTTACACTGCTTCTATTCTCCGAGGCACAGATGAAGCTGTGACCATCAGTTCAGCCAGCCACCTGCTCTGCACATGTCCATGCACCTTCTGGATTCTAATGCATGCTTTCCCGGGCCAGAGTGCCAGTCCTTCACAGATGCACTAAGGATAAAATCGCATCCCTGCTACTTAAATGGAACCCACAGCACGCCTCCTTCTTAGAGCCCCTTGAGCCTCGACTGCACGTGTAGGAGTCAGTGCCACACTTAACCTGCACAATACGGATGGGTTCTCTAATGAGGCCTTTTCATATAACTGAGACTCCACTTCTAGAAACACCGTGACTTCATTGTATTGTGTTCTATTTCAGTCTTCTAAAGACAAACCCAGGCCAGGAGACCAGACTGCTGCTGAGCTCACAATGCTAGTGTCCCGACAGGACGAGGATGTTGGCCTGCAGCTTCCACATGGCAAGTACAGGGCACCAGGGCTCTTGTTGTGGAGTAGGAACCTGGCAACACAACACACCAGCCAGCTTCAGGAGTGCAGTGTGGCCTACTCAACAGGCCACGGCTCTGGGTTCCATCTGCAGCCCCACAAAAGAAAAAAAAAATACAGGTTCCACAGCCAAGCATCAAGCAGTGCAAACAGCCCGAACAGGAGGCCCCGTCTTCCACACCTGTCACACAGATAGTGATGCCCTTCACCTTGAAGGACGGAGTGTCCAACTAGACCACTGTGGGCGCCATGCCTGCTGCCAAGAATGGCCTGCAGGACACAGGACATAGAGGCCCAAGCTGTGAGAGGCCACCTTCCACTGTCTCTTCCAATAGCCAGTGCACCAAGAACTTTTTCCAGGTTTGAGCAAAAAGTCAGTGGAAAAATCAACAGACACAAGAGAAAGGAAGAGAAGGAACTCTGCTCCTTCCAATGCTGAGCAGATAGGGATGTGCACGCTGTCCCCTCCCCTGGTTCTCCTTCAAGGGATGACCCCTACTTCATGCCTAAATGGAAAGTGCCAGATTGTTTCCAAATAGCCACATGACCAAAAAAAATTTTTTTTGGTGGTACTGAGGACTGCATCCAAGAGACCCCCAAGGATGTTAGGAACCCACCAGCCTTCCAAATTAAGTTCAATCTGTTCTCTGAAGTTCATGGATTAGAAACTTAGTCCCCAGATTTATATGCTGATAATACTCCCAAAGGGAGGCCCTTTGGGAGTAGCTAGGACTAGATAAAGGCATGAGGGGGTCTTATGCCACCTTCAACCCCAATGGTAGCTTTACTAGCCAGGAGACCTGAGCTGACTCAGCTGCTGGGTCTTACCATGTGATGATGCCTATGCCTCATTATGACAGAGCAAGAAGGCCCTTGCCAGGTGCCAGGACTTGAGCATTAGACTTCCCAGCCCAGAGCTGTGAGCAACTAGACTTCTCTTCCTTATCAATTATCCAGTCTGAAGTATTTCATTACGGCAACAACCAAACCATCAACTCTTTCAAATTTTCAAAGCTTTATACTTCTAAGAAAGTATAATATCCAGATCTTAAATTATGATCCTTTACTGTCTCCTTTTCATGCTGGTTATTTTTAGTTAGAAATGAGTGGAAGGGTACCTCTCTTGCCCTCCATACTTGCAGGCACACGTTACTTTCCAGACATTTCTGTAGGTGAGGAAGTTTCACCCCCCCTCCTTTATGCAGAGCACAGAGTCTAGAGGCTCCAGCATAGTGCCCTGCACCCTTCCCTGCCCCACCAGGTGCCCAGAGCAGGTGCAGGGAAACTTTTTCCAGACCTCAGCAGCTGACATGGACACACAGCCTGTTCTTAACCAAATTTACTTCCCATCACTCAACCTGCACCCCGTGAGGAACTCAAACACTGGCACGGGTGACCTGTGTCCACGTGGAGGTCGACTGCGGGTTCATGATTTAGGAAGTACTGGAACCCCGGTGTAAAAGCTAAGGAAAAACTAGTGTGGACACTGAAAACCCTGCAGCCCAAGGAGAACAGAACAGCTCTTCAGGAGGAGCGTCCTATTACAGAGGAGATGTTGCAATGGAAATTTAAAATTGCAAATGCTAGACAAAACAGTCTACAATCTGAAGATGGTAAACACACACACGAAAATAGAAAAACAACTGTATAAGATCTACAAATATTTTAAGGAAATGAAAAAAACTATAAAACGTGCAGTTTAAAAAGTTACAAAAGCATTTCTTTTTGATAAGCTATTTATTTATACTTATAAAATTATATTTGTATTATACAATTATATTTTATTAATAAGTAAAACAATGAATGAAACCTATGATAGATAAGAGAAACTTAAAAAATAGAGGATTTTCTTTTTTTTCTTTTAAGAATAGACACTTTTTAAAATACAAGTTTTTAAATATGAGTTTTTTTTTAAATAATGAAAGTAATTTTCTAGAATTGAGAAGATCAGGTTAGTTATAGTTGAAGAGCAAATAGTGAACAAAACCACAGATCAGACAACTAACTGGAGCACAACACAGCACAGAAACCGATTGTTTAATTAATTAGGAAAAGACGCCCAGGATGAATGAGAATGACCAACACAGTCCTAGTGTGAATTCCTACCGTAACAGAAGGAAAAATGCACGATAAAATATTGAAAAAGAATGAAAATATTCTAAGATTTAGAAATGTCCAGATTTTAAAAGCTTATGCCCTTGTAGCAAAGCCAGGTTCAAACTAGTACCTGAAGAAGGGTGCAAGACAGGAAAGGTGGACCACCCAGGAAGAAAAAACAGATGGATGGACCACTTCTGAGCAGCACCTACGCTTATCAGCTTCGTTTCTGATACATCCTCTGTCTCTGACAGCATATGAAATGGATTTGGAGCTAGGAGGTGGAGAAACAACTAAACTTGGACTAATTCCTAAGACCAGCGACAAGATAAGCATCTTCCAGTTGCTGAGTAGCATGGCCACTCTATCTCTGCACTTGCTAAACACACAGAAGAGTTCACATGGCCACAAAGACCACTTTCAAAACACGTAAGTTTCTTCAGATTTCCTTCTTTTGTGTTGTATGCACATGTCCTAGCTTGTGTTGCAAAACCACTCTTTAGAACATCACTAGATCCTCCTAAGAACAATATAAATACAAAATCCCCCTTTCATTTTGATACTCAAAAACCCAGAACTAAATCTGCACATTTTCAAGTGATGAAGCAGGACTTTGGACATGTACTCTAGGGGCCACTAAGGACCACTGAGAAGGCTCAGTAGGGAAGGCACCTGCTCACAAACCTGGTGACCCAAGTTCACTTTCTGGAAGCCCACATGGTGAAAGAAAGAACTGACTTCTGAAAGTTGTCATATATGAAAAGATGTTTTGAGTGCCATTTCTAAGAGATCTTCATTTCTCCTTTATGATGATTTCTTTATTCTTTTATTTCCATTTGGGGGTGTGACTATGTGTGTTTTATGTATAGGAGTGCATGTGTATGCACTCATATGTATGTATGTCCACACATGCGTGTATATGGCAGGTTCCGGAGCTGCTTTTCCACATTATTCCTTAAGTGCAAGTCAGAGCTCACCAGATGCAGCTGGTTGACTCTGAAATCATAGATAGGCTGCCATCCCATCACACTATTTTTACCATCCATCATTTATATGGATTCTCTGGGTTCCAACTCTGGTTCTCTTGCTTGCAAGGCAAGTGCTTCAACTGCTGAGCCATCTCCCCAGCTCCCAATTTCTTTATTCTCAAATTAAATACACATGGAGAAACTGTTCTTGAAACTGTGCTGCACAAAACCAGGCCTCCCACTTCGATTGCTTCTTTTTAGGAAGAGGTAGTGACCACAGTAAAGTGGCCTGATTTGAATAACTATAAAACTGCAGAAACAGACTTTAGTACCACTCAAAGAGAGGCAGAAGCTCATCAATCCTGACGGGAAACAAATCTACTATGAGCATGAATGACAGCAATCTCCATGTGCACAGGGGCTATTCTCAACATAAACCACAACACATATCTGTATGCCCTAGAACCCTTCTTGGAAATCAGGCACACAGTGCAGAAAACACTCTTGACGTAACCAGCACCAGAGTGCTTAGTTAAAAGTAACCAGTTTCTGGAAAAGGATGAAACACTGTGAGCAACTAGTTTTGTATTAATGCAAATCTTGTTTGCCAACAGCATCTGTGGTAGACAGCCCCTGCCCCTGCTTTGCAGTCTGTGTTGAGAGCCGCAACTGAGTCCAGCTGCGTGAGGGTGGGGAGACATTGTCACACGCTAAGTGCACCAACAGTGCTCCATGAAGAACAGAAAGCATGAGGACTCCACGGCTTGGAGGACATGGCTTCCTTTTCAGCAGAACAGAGATGACTCCAAGAACCAATTCCAAAACTTGTTTCTGCAGAAGTTTAACTTTATGTGTGGGCTTTTTCCTTTGAAATAGTTTTGGGAGAAGAAAATGGGATTCTCTTTCATTCATTCCTTTGCAGGACAATCCTCTCAGAAGAACAAGCCACTGAAAAGGGAAAAGAAGGTATGGCAAGTTGCCACAGGAGCCCAACTCAGCACCCAGCCCAGCCAGCTGGTTCAGGAGGCTGCACTCTTCTCTTCAGGAACAGGGCGATCTGGAAAGTTCCTTGCCAACAGCAACCTCCCAAGGTCACTCCACAAATACTCTGCTGCTTGTCTCTAGATGGAGCAAAAACGAAATCCTGCTGGCCTTTGTATTTGTGATGCTGAGACAAAACATTTTAGCAGTAGCGTGTGAGTGGACAGGTCAATCACACATAGGGAAATAATATGCAAAGGTCACCTGCAATTCTTATGACTTCAAATATATTCAAATTCCCAATTTCCACTCATCCAAGACTATCTGAACGTCAACAGTTGAACCACAGAAAAACTACTAATATGTGAGTTACACTCTATTCCTGAAGAACAGACAGTGCACCCAAGGATGAGGCCATACAAAAGAGGACCACCACTGCCAGGTGTACCTCGAAATGAAGACCTCCCGATTGAACTTGGTGCTGAATCTCAAAAACACCCATTGGCACAAATGATTCTCCATGTAAGTAGCCGGCTAAGGTTCTGACGGTGTCAGCAGCAGCTGTTGGTCTCACTCCCGCTGACACTGCCCCATCAGCATCTAACAGATGAATGAGACTTTGCAAAGAGAACAAAAGGAACAGAGCAAAAGTGACTTACTCCAGAGAGCAACCAGAAGGCTAGGCGAGTATCAAAACACTTCCACAAGGAACAGCGGCTATAGTGCCAGATGAAAGCCTGGGGTGAACCTGGCACCAGGGCTGATTCCCACCAAATTCGTACACAGGGCTCTGAGAACCTCCCAGAACCCCCAGCAATTCTGACCATCTCTTACACACAAGGGTCACAGGTTCAGGATAGCAACTCAGGAAGCAGAGGGAAGAGGGAGAGAGGAGAGATGGAGAGAACCTTTTCAATCTGAAGAAATCCCTAGACGCTCACCAGGGACTGACCCATGTGCTGGGTGAACACACCCTCTGGAGGAAGACACCATCATCCTGGACTTATGTCAACAAACTCTGCAGATATATAACCAACACACACACACACACACACACACACACACACACACACACACACACACTCACGACTTTATAGAAAAAGACCCTCAGATGTTCCAGGCAATAGAATTGTCATAAGAGACCTTATTATAGTTACTTTCTAGGATCTATAAACAGCTTTAAAGTCAGAAGAACAGTAATATTCCACTAACAACATAAGGTTCTATGACAATTTAAGACACAAGCATTAAAAGAACAAAGAATTTCAGGGTTAAGATAACTAGTTGAGACTTAGAAAGCTTAGGAATTGTAGAACTAAAAACTACAATAAGCTAAATTAGGGTTTCTGGTGTAACAGAATGAGGCTAGGCAAACAGTGAGCAGGATAAGTGATCAAAATAAATGTCCAAAATGACCCCAAAGGTCGGGGAAGGGTGGGAAAACTGAAGGACTTCCACAAGATGATGTAACATGTCAGTGGGCCTTCTGGAGACAGAAGGAGCACCATGAGCAAAGGCGTTATCTGAAAAGAAAACGGCCTTCCAAAACTTGCCAAAGCTGAAGTGAAATGGTTGAAGACCAAAGAAGCCCAAGGAAGGGCTAATTCATCTCAAGGCTCAGCATCAGCACAACTTCTCAAGAGAGGCCAGCAAAGGAAATACTGACGCTTCCTCCCAAAATGCAGAAAGACTGTAGAAGGCTGGAGGCGACGTTTAGAAGGAACACAAACGCACCGAAGTGAGGACAAGGCTGTGCAATGTCCGCACAGCAACTGAGACAGAGGCTGAGCTGAAGGCCAGTATAAAGGAGGACAACGAGAGGCTGAACATGCAGACAGATCAAAATGAGCACTGTGGAGGAGCCAGCCAAGCATGGGGTGAGGGAGTAAATCCCAGCGAGAGTGCAGATACACACTGAGGCAAACTGGCTGACATAAACCAAGTCTACACTTTAGTTAGAAACAAAGATTGGCAGATTACACAGACAAACACTGTGTACAAATATTAACACAAACAGGGGTACACAAATGAAACACAAACTCCAAAAACAAAGCACCTGAGAGCTGAGCACTGAGCACATGAATAAGCAAAGCGAGTGGGTCAGCAGCACCTCCACGCCAGCATTCCTGACCACACCAGACAGTCAGAAAGAACCAGGAAACAGCCACACCTGTAAAAACACATCATGGATAACAACAACGGCGGTGCTGGTGAATAGTCCCTCAGAATGTTTCTACCCCAAGCAACAGTGTATCGGGGCGGAAAGGATGCTATAGGCCCCACAGTGAAACAATAAATGATGCACAAACATGAACCTAACAGAACATGATTAGAAAATCCCAGATGCAAGAGCCAAACATGAAACCACAGTAGCCCAACATACACTCTGCAATGTAAATACCCCAGAGAAAAAGCCACACCTAGATGACTTCACAGGACACATCCAATGAGCAATAATGCAAAGGACTAGAAAGGTAGCTCGATAGGTAAGACCTGAGATGCCTAGAATCCACGTGAAGGTGAAAATGGAGACCCCACATCACAGAGCTGTGGTTTGACCTCTGTGCACGCATGTGAACACACACACACACACACACCATGCACACACATGACAATGATAAATAAAATTTAAAAAGGAAAGAAGTAATTCCAATCATATACAAAATCACCCAGAGACCATGTTAAATGAAGAAACAGCCCTCGGCTTCGTTCACGAGGCAACAGGATGGTCTATACTGAGTTTCGGGGTGACAGCAACAGGTGAGCCAGCAACAGATGGGGCTGCTTTGGGGTAGGAAGACCTGCCGACTGTGGGCAGAACCACTCCCTGGGAGGGTGTCCAGGCTGCTTACAGATGGAGAGCAAGTACGCACACATCTGTCTCTGCTTCTGACAGGCCGTGATGTCAGGTTCTGCCCTGCGACATCCCTGCCATGTTGCACTCTAACGTGGAGCTGTCAGCCAAAGAAGCATCTCTCCCTTCAACTGCTTTTGCCAGTACAACAATAAATAGCAGGCAGCATTTCCTTGATATCAAAAACTGGCAATGGAATCACAAAATATTGCAGGCTAAATTCAGTCATTATCACAAAAGCAAAAACCAAACTATTAACAAATCCACTTTAAAAATTACACACACAAAAAAGGGTATTACATCTTGGTAGTGAGTTCAATTTAGAAATGTTAGTTTGCTGTGCTTTAAAACAACTGGCATTGCATCCCATATTAACCAGGTAAAGAAGGAAATCTTAACCGCTCAACAGAGTCCTTCCTTAAACAGAAGCCACAACCTTGAGCTGATAACTGAGCCACTCAGCATCAAGGAAGTAGAATTATCCCCACCCCTTTTCAGCAGAGCAGGTGAACATGTCCTATGGGCAGAGTGTTGGTGCCCTGCCAGCTGCAGGCAGGCAAGAAGAGCAGAAGAGCGAAAGATGAAAGGATGGAAAAGAAAATAAAAGCAAACAGTCACCACTTACACCTCATCTATAGAGAATGAGAATCAACAGTACTAGAATTATTAGTGAATATAGTAAAGCCAATATACAAAAAAAGGTACTGAATTCTATATATAGCAACAAACAATGTAAAAAAAAAAAATCACAGACATCGAAAACATCGAAGATTTAAATGATTTACCAAAAGACATGGAAACCTCCATACAAGAAAGCAGAGGCACTAGCTGGGGGTGGAGGACATGTGCTCCGAGGCACACACATGCTCCTGGGCACACACATGCAGGGGCGCCCGGAGGAGCCAGTCTCCACCACCTCTGAGACCCATCAGGTGTCTGTGAGATGGGTCAAGTCTCGCTGTGAGAGGGAAGGCCAGAGCACACAGCACAGGGAGCCTGGGCTCATCTGCCTCCTCCACAGGTGTGGAATCCTCTCCTGGGGCCTGGCCTCTCTGCCCTCCAACAGCCCACCCTGCAGCCAGAAATACCTCCCTGATGTGCCCCTCTCAGCAGAAAATCTGGAGAACAGAGCCGCTGGGCCCCAGTCCTGCTCTGTGTAACCTACCCCATTCCAGGTCTCACAGTGGCTTCACAGTGAACGCCATCAACAGCCTAGCCCTGCCTCCCCTGCCCAAGGAGAGCAGAAAGGCAGGTCCTGCTGCAGAGATGCAGTCGCTCACCTTGAACCCAAGCAGCATGCAGAGAAGTCCTCTCCTGTCAGAGGCTGACGTGCAAGGTCAGCTTCTTGTAGCAAAAGCCAGCTGGACCTTCACACTGAAGCCCATGCAGAGAAGCACCTGGACCTGGTCTGTGCATAGCACAGATGCAGGCAGTGTTAGCACCAAGGCTGAGGGACATTTAGTCCTCTCCCTCTCCCCCTCTCCCTCTTTTCCTCTCTCTTTGTCTTTCTTTCTGTGATGTTAACTTGTAGGATTAACATGGAAAAGTAAGACTGGCTAGTCAATACTACGAAACAAACAGGAAAACGGAACAAGCAAGTAAAGGGCTTCAAACCAGCTTCATTCTTGGTGAGCCCAAAGATGTGCCAAATGTGAGAGTAAGATGGGGCTGGCGGGAAGAGGGCACCAATCCAAATCGCCAGAAAAACAGTAGAAGGCCACACCACACACGCCTGATGTCCAGCGCTGCCATGCACCTTGGAGGCCACTGTTTATGCACCTGTGTGTACTGTCCTGGACGACATGATGAAACACTACTCAACTATTACCCAGAACAGACGGCCCCTGATTGTCACACAGACATCCACATGGGTCACCTGGGGAGCACTAAGTACACAGAGGCCTCTAGGGCACGTTCTTCCTGAAGAAAGGGAAGGTGGAGTCCTGAGGGGGTGGGAGAGCAAGGATGATGCAGGGCAGGAGCAGCAGAGGGGCTGTTGGGTGCTTACACCACAGCGTATCCTCCCTCACTTCCACAGCACACCCTGTCTGAGCCAGACAGCTGAGAATCTGGTAGCGTGTGTCCAGACTTTGAGTCACTTGGGCAACCAAAAAGTTCTGTAGGAAGGTATCCCCTACTTCTACAGGATGTACCTTCTCCTAAAACCTGAAACACAGGGAACCACAAGGTGCCTGTTAGAGCCCCATGCCACAGAGCCCCTTGGTCATGAGGAAATGCTGTCCACTCCACCCACACCCAGACCCAGACCCAGACCCCACCTCACCCCCGCAACTGGTAAGCAGCACATTTCCTGGTGCACAGCCTCCTTGGGGGCATCACATCTGCAATGTGAAAGAGAATGTTTGCTGAATACAAAAACATTGGCTGAATATCAGAGGCCACAATAAGACTTTGGAAAAGGTACTCAGATCCCTCAGCACTGCAAAAAAGAAGCATAGTGGATTCTCCAAGGAGTTATAAATGGAAGGAATACGTTTTCCTTGACGCTTTAAAAATAATTATGAAGAAAGAAGAAAGAGAAGCTTCTTTGAGGGCAGAAATAAAACTTTAATTAGCAACAGATCAGAGTCTTCTGAAATCATCCTGTTCCTTGCTTGACCCACTCAGGGCTGAGGTAATCCATTATCTGGCAGGACTGAACTCTGCTGTGGAGTCTTGAGCATTGAGGTGTGCAGCCCCGCCCTGTTTCCCAACTGGCCCTGTGCTCCCACCTGGGTCAGTCCAGGTTGGCACCCCAAGAGCAGAGGAGGGACAGTGATCTCTGTGCT
This sequence comes from Typhlomys cinereus, assembly GCA_023101885.1. Taxonomy (NCBI): domain Eukaryota; kingdom Metazoa; phylum Chordata; class Mammalia; order Rodentia; family Platacanthomyidae; genus Typhlomys; species Typhlomys cinereus. Next base: position 22,946,549 of record JALPQD010000001.1, read on the forward strand.
GGCCTTGCCCCTAGAGTTGTGGAGACGCTAAGGAACAGGAGAGGACCCCTGCCCACAGCACTTGGATGAGCAAGGGAGCAGAGTTTTGAGCAGCTGGTCTCTTCCTGGAATCCAAATCCTGACCCCTGAGATGGCATAAAAAAAATCTATGCTCTAGGGAACACTACACCCGGTGCCCAGCAGAAACCAAGTCAAAATGGGTTAGAGATGCTACCTTAGACCATGGGAAAGCGAAAGAGCTGTCTATCATCCCAGACCACAGCTGACACCCACAGACACACTCCATTACTCACAACCTGCAGAGGTATGTGCCATACTGTGGCACTTCCATAAAGCCCAGGTGACTTGAAGCCCTTTTAGATATACACTTTGTCAGACTCCTTAGTTGCCCTGGCTCAAGTTTATTACGTTTGCTGGCTGGTAAGGCTAGTGGGCACTGTCTTGTTCTGTTGGATAATGACCATATTTTTTCACTAGCTGCTCAGTAGATGCTTCAATCAGTGGTTCCAAGGACACAGCAATGGCAGTGGCAACTCTAGAGTGCCCTGCTCACAGCCTGGGCATGCAACAGTCTTTGCATGGCAGGCATGGTGCTGGCCATCTCTGTAACCCAGTCAGTTCCTGCCAGGCACCCAGGGGTTTTGCTAGACCTGAAATAACTGACAGTGGAAGGAGGAGGCAGGGGAAGAAGAAAACCCTACACAACTCAGATGCAACTTCAGCCCAACTCATAGATAACCTGCTGAAAGTTAATTCCATTTTGGGCTGCGAATTTAACCACAGGTATTTCAAATGCAACTCACATTTATGAATGTGCAAAAAGGGGTGAGGATAGAAAGTGGATTCTGTTCAGTTGGTTTTTAAATATCTGCCCTATTCTAAGGTGCGTCACGAAGGTCACTGTGCAGATGGGATGCTTTACATTGGAAAAAGAAATGTGGCTGCCCAAGACTGTTGGGATGCCAGCCATCAGCGGGTCACCTTGCACCTTGCAGTGCTATGGTCAGGAGGAACACAGGACTCCAGCGTATTCTATGAGGTGCTATGGCAGATGCAGAACGCACTGCTTCCCAGGTGGAAAGAGCTCACAGATGCCCGTCAGGCCAACTGTGGTTCCAGAAGTGACTTCTTCCATGGTAGCCTTACCCTGTGGCTGGTCCCTAGGTGTGAAAGAGCCAGGATGCTGCCCACACCTCACTCCTACCTGACTTGTGCTCATCCGGCCACACCCATGCTGTCTGTAGCATGGCTGACCAGAGAAGCTTCCTTGTGCCTCTCCTGCCCCAGCCCAGGCACAGAAGCGAGCAGGTATTGAGGCCACCACAGTAACAGACTACTGTCAGCTGAGAGAAAACGCCAAGGACAAACACTCTGGAAAAATCACAGCATCTATAATCATGTTTCGGAAATGTGCCAGGTAACTCTTCCCTTTCAAAATTGTGATTTCTAAACAAACATAGCCAGGGCCAAAGCTCACTCTAGAAAGCATGTTCGGGGAAGATCAGCCATTTTCTGGCATGTTTGGTGTGAGCACAACTGTGCAGTCAGAGTGTGGAGCAGGACAGATTTCCCCCTTCCCCCAACTCTCTGATCTGGATGCTGTGCTGCTCTCAGTGACTTGGGTGAGGGGACACCTCAGACCTCTCCAGGCTGAGGGGGGAATCACATCATAGGGCATATAATGCCATCCCAGCAGCCTATAAGACACCACAGTGAGTTAAGGAGTCAAGAGATTCCTCCTAGGGCTGGAGAGATGGCTCAGAGGTTAAGATTCTGCCTCATGAGCAGAAGGTCCTGAGTTTAGATCACACGTCCCACATTAAAAACAAACAAACAGCACCAGGCAGAAACGGCAGGGGGGGCGGGGACACTCCTGGCCCTGATGGGCAGAACCTGGGAAATCCTAGAATGAAGCAAAAAGGAGGTGGAAGCAATCCAGGATGATTCCCGAAGTCACTCTTGGGCCTCCGCAAGAACATACAGTGCCCTCTGATATATATACACACACATAAACATTCGCAAAATAAATAAATATAGTTAAAAAAAAGAAAGAGAGCCCCCCAAGATCAGACCCACAAGCAACATCCACAGCAGCCACCGGAAATGTACAGCAACCCAGAGACTAAAGCCCTGGCACCCACACACAGCACAAGGACCACGGCCCTCAGACTGAAGCCCTGGCACCCACACACAACACTGGGACAGAGACTGCATCACCACCACCAAGGCCAGGCATTCTGGGATGCTGTGCACAGTAGGAAGCTGCTAGGGATTCCATGTGTACACGCTCCTGTGCAGGGACAGCACAGACACAGTGTCTATGGCTCTCAGGACACAGCTCACTGCATCTCGGGCCACTGGACTTCAGGACACTACACCACAGGCCACTGCACCACAGGTTACTGCAGCTCAGAACACTGGCCACTGCACCACAGGCCACTGCACCACAGGCCACAGGCCACTGCACCTCAGGCCACTGCAGCTCAGGCCACTGCAGCTCAGAACACAGATCACTGCAGCTCAGAACACTGCACCTTGGGACACTGCAGCTCAGGACACAGATCACTGCACCTCAGGACACTGCACCTCAGGACACTGCACCTTGGGACACTGCAGCTCAGGACACTGCAGCTCAGGACACTGGCCACTGCACCTCAGGACATAGGTCATTGCACCTCAGGACACTGCACCTTGGGACACAGGACACTGCACCTCAGGATACTGCACCTCAGGACACAGATCACTGCACCTCAGGACACTGCACCTCAGGATACTGCATCTCAGGACACAGGACACTGCACCTCAGGACACTGCACCTCAGGACACTGCACCTCAGGATACTGCATCTCAGGACACAGATCACTGCACCTCAGGACACTGCACCTCAGGACACAGGACACTGCACCTCAGGATACTGCATCTCAGGACACAGATCACTGCATCTCAGGACACTGCACCTCAGGCACCCAGCCCTTGATGAGCAGGAGGCCATCCCATAGGAAAAACAAATTCCTGGGGAGGAGTGGGGTGCCTTCTCAGAGAAGGACCCATGTCACTAGAATCCACATGCACTTGAGAAATGACAGGTGGCCACATGTGGAGAAGCAGCTTGCAGCTCCCAACATTAGGGTGCAGAAATGGCATAGGCAATGAGGGCTGGGACACCCTCTGTTGCAGTCAGCCTGCATGGTTGCTGATAAATGACCATCAAACGGCTTAAGGGAACACGGGTTTATTCATTCTTACCATTCCTGGCTACAGTTCTCAGTCTAGCTTGACAGGAGAACACGCACCAACACCCGGGCCGAGGGAACTGGCCACACCATCACCACATAATGGCTGAGAGATGGACAATCCTTACTTGCCAGACCAGCATGTCTGGCCAAGTGAATAGGAGGATGCCAACTTCCTCAACCAGCTCTCTGAGCCTAGTCCCACCCACCATCGACTCGGCCTTCCCCATCAGATAGAGAATCTCCTGCAGATTTGCTCTGGGCTTAACTCAACCATTAATTCTCTACAAATGTGCCCAGAGCTCAAACCCTCAACTGTTAAGATGACACTGTGCCTAACTATGATACCCTCTTATAGCTGGAAAGACCAACAGGGGTCCCTGCCCTGCCCAAGTGCCTAGGGCAGCCTCTGACTCCAGAAGCTCTCAAATCAGAACCTGTATATACACTGCTCTCGACTGAAGCTGAGAACAAGGTAGTCCTTGGCCTCACAGCTGCCCTTATGCCCCTGCTTGCTGGTTCCTTGCACTTCACTCTTAAGACTTCAGAGAGACCTGCCCAGAGCTGTGGGCACACAGGAGGCAGCAGGAACAGAAGAGACCCTGTCACAACCAGGCCTGCCCAGGCCCTGAGATGCAGGGCAGTTCTGAAGCCTTGTTGAGGTGACATGGTGGGCACCATGTGGATGAAGGAATCAAGGGAGGCCTGCACTGCAGGCAGTCCTGCTCACCTGGGCCGGTCAGCTAAGACCAAGCCAGAAATGACATGTCACATGTCATGGTGACAGTCGCCTCTCCTATGCTGCGACCACATCAAGAATGTGGCCACCCTGACCAATTCCCACTGCTGGCCTGACTTCTGCGCCCACTGGCCACCCATCCATCCACACACAGCCATGTTAGAGCAACCAGAGGTGGGCACAGGCATGGCCCTGGGCCTTCCGAGCACAGCAGGTGCTCCGAGGAGGGAAGCTTGGGAGAGTCCTTGGCCACCTGCCACCCACATGACGCAGGCTGCATTACTTCCTCTCTGGGGTTCCCTTCTGTAACCTGGGAGACAGCAGGTCCCACATCCCAGCTCTCCCATCCACTGAGCCTACAACCATGTCATAAACTACGTTTGCATCTTACCAGAGGGAATTGTCCCTCCACAAGTCCTTCTAGGCAATGCTCCCCCAGCCAATAGTATCTGCCAGGGCCCAGAGCACAGCCTACCAACTGTCTGATTCTAGGACACAAAACCATCCAGTGAAGACCTCTAGAACCCAATGGAACACTGAATGCAGCAAAAATCTGTAATTGTTCCCAGAACAGCCCTGCAGCAACAGAGCTGTACAACCAAGAAACTAGCCCACAGACCGGAAATGTCAAACCACAGCTCAGAACACTTCTTCACAAGGAGCACTGGCAGAGCACAGTGAGGCAAGAGCTCTGAAGTCCAGGCAGGCCCTGGTGTCCCTGGGAAGGGCCCACACACCAGCAGCCTGCTGATTCACTGTCTCTTCCTGGACAGCGGCAGTGAACTAACAGGAAGGTGGCCTGGGGGCAGGCGGCTCTGCTGCTGGGGACTCCAATGTCACACCACCCAGCCAAGAAGCAGAGATGCCCATCACCAGTCAGTCAGCTCCCAAGAATCCTCTCACCACCGTGCCTTGCTTCTGAGTTTTCATGGTTGTTCGTCACAGTCCTGACACATGATCCTCCCAGCCAGATCTACAAAGAGAGCATGTTTCAGAAGCACTGTGTGCTGAAGACATTGGCACATGTGGGTTGGCACACACTCATGAGTATCCCTGCCTCTATGTGTGCAGCTACCCAACCCTATATGGTGCAACTAGAGAAACAACAGAAGAAGAAACAACACAGACTTAGGAACCACTGTGGGGATACAGCAAGAAAAGGCTGACTTCAAAATGAGACTTGAGACTTTAATATTAGGGGCTAAAATAACAGCATTCAGGCTCACATGGGGGATTCTGCAACATTCCTAAGCTACTGTGAACTAAGCTGCTCCTTGTCCCAAACCTTTGTTCATTATTTTTGCAATTTACTAAGTACACAGGTATCTATATTTCTAGGTACCAGGTAACTGAGTGAGATATAAGCATCACCCAAGAACAGCAGATGCAGAAGGAAGCGGCTCCCAGTTCAAACCAATATGTACATAGGCTTGGGAAAACCAAATACGGCAAATGCTTCTCTGATGGGCGTGCTTCAGGCAAGAATAACACAAACCTGTCCTTGTTCAGGAGGATGGTAAGTGTCTCGAGTTATGTGGATCACAGCCTAATCAGTCACTCCCACATCCTCAGACCTGAAATAGCCAGGAATACTAAAGCAAACAACAGGGGTTCTGGGGACACCTCTGCATCCTGGGTGACTGTATGACACCCACACTGCAGCAGGTGTTCTGAAACTGCTCATCTGATGGAGGATCCTGGGTTCTCTGGAGAACAGACATGAATGTGGGAAACTGAGTGGTGGTGTGGCAAGCAGGGGGTCAGGTGTGGACCCTCAAGGTGGTGCCAGCACCATTTTCCTTAATCCTGCTGTACCTGCTTCTCACCTCTTGTGCAAGTTTTCATTCAGAGTTCCTGCTGGCTCCATGCCCCACAATTAACCTATCAATAGAGAAACAGCCATCTGAAAATGACACAGCCCTTCAGCGAGTTTGGAAACTTCTGTTTAGAGACTTGTTAATGTGGCACTGCTCAAGGAGACCAGTGAGCCTGGTCCCTGCGAACATTCACAACATGACGCAGATTCACAAACTGCACAATAAGGATGAAAAAGCACAGTTAAAAATCAACAAAGAGCTCGGCTCTTTCTGAGAAACCTTCAATTTACTTGGCTTCTTTCCCATGGACATTCAATTAAAAGCAACTGTGGGAAAGTAAATCCAGCAGGCGGCCAGCAAGGCCATAAAGCAGTCCTTCTCCTAAGAGTCTGAGGGCCTTTCACCATCCATGGAAGCAGGAGAGTCACACCTTACCCCTCCCCAAAGTGGGTTCAGCAGATGTCTAACATGACAGCAAAACAGCAGAAGGGAAGGGGTTAAGCAGGAGCACAATGAAAACTTCTGTGCTGGGTCTGTGCACCAAACCCAACATACAGTGCTTACCTTACAAGTGTGAGGCCCCACCCAGTTCCATCCCAGAACCCAGGGGAAATGCTGCATGTGGTAAGGCACACACTTGAGATCCCCGTTTGGGGGAGCAGAAGCAAGTGCATTCTGGAGCTGGCAGCTTATGCTCTGAGCTTGGGGCTGCAGACCAACAAGACCCTGACTGAAAGGAAGTAGACAGCACCCCTGGCATCAACAATATGTTCAGGTGTACACAAGGAGGGGAGGAGAAAGGAGGGGAGGGGAGGGGAGGAGAGGAAAGGGGAGGGGAGGGGAAGGGAGAAAGAGGAGGAAGGAGAGGGAGGGAGGGAGGAAGGGAGGGAGGGAGGGAGGTAAGGAGGGAGGAAAAGAGGGAGGGAGAGAAGGAGGGCACACACCCAGAAATCAAGAAGGGAATCCACACAATGGAGAAGAATTATCTGGAAACACCAGAAAGGAGCTCTGTCCAGAATCTATAAAGAACATCTACGGCTTGATCACCAAAAGACTCATGGATAACTGATTTAAAGAATATTTCTGCAAATACCCACAAATGACCCAAGAGTATGGAAAAGATACTTGGTATCAGTCATGGAGAATGCAAACCAAGTCAGGAGGTTCTACCCTATGCCCAGTGGCATGACAAGAATCAAGACAAGCCCACCATCAGGATCACAGCATCCCTCAGATACGCCAACTACTCCCCAGGTGCATCTGCCAGTGCAGTGTGACCTTGGTAGAATAGGGTGGCGACTACAGGACAGTATGAGCAGCACTGAGACACACCTCTTCTTTGAACGCTGAGACAGATGCCTTACTGGCCCAGGCAGCACATACATTCCTGAACCACCTTCTGACCTGCCTGCCTAGTGGTCTGACCTGAGAGAAACTTTAAGGCCAGCGTCAGAATTGCATTCTGAAAGGGATCATAGAAGGCTGGACAATGGCCCCCGAAATGTCCACACCCTTATTCCCACAAACCATAAATGTCAGTTTCAATGACAGAAGAGACTGCAGACATGATCAAGGACACCAGGTCAAGCATCAGACCCAGGATGTTACCAGCATGGGAACATGTGATTATCAAGGTTTCTTGTCATGAGGAAGCAAGGAAATCAAGATTAAATTACAGAGGCATATCATTTAAGACTCAAGGGTCACCTCTTCAGGGACTCATAGGCCAAAATAGGACCTGATTAAGCATACAAGAAATGCTTAAAGCATGTGACACTCACATCCATGAGTTCACACTTGTACTTCAAACATAAGTAATAAAACACTATCTTCCTGGAGATGGCATAAATCCACTAGCTCAGTATACTGAAACTGTTAAATAGGTCTTCTGTCTAAACCAGCAAGCTGGGGCTGGAGAGGTGGCTCAGGGGTTAAGCCTCTGCCTTGCAGGCGGAAGGTCCTGAGTTTGGATCCTAGACCCCACATAGACGCAGGGCGGAAGCAGAGGCGGCCTGTGAATCCCGGGACAGAGTAAACAAGGAGGAGGTGGAGGCATCCATGGTGGTTCCCAAATTTGCCTGTGGTTACACACACACACACACACACACACACACACACACACACACACACACACACAAAGTTGAATAAATAAAAAAATAAAAATAAACCAGCAAGCTGATGGGGGACCTTCTCAACAAAAGCATGAAGGGGCTCAGGTCACTGCTCTGCACCTCAGGCCACAATGACCACCACACGGGAGCAATGAGGCCACCACTGCATCTGTGTTGCCAGGGGATCCCAGCACCCGTGTGTTGCAGCCCCAGCCTGGGCCGGGACACCAGGGGAGATGGAGGAGCACCACGGGCCGTAGGGGTGTCCTGAGCATGGGAACTAGATGGACCAGAACTAGACCAACCACAAGCCCAGACTCATTGACACAAACTGTAGTATGTGCATGTGGCCGAAAGTGAGAAACCCTGAGGACATGCTGTGGAGGAAAACACAAGGCCTAGCACTGTGCGAGCCCATCCCCACATTTGAATCCCGAGCAGTAACCACACAAAAACATCCTTAAGAGATTTTAAGATGATGGAAGGTTTTGAGCAATGCTATCTGATGCCATTTCAAACCAAGTGTGGCAGTGGTACACAGCATGTGCCTCGAGGCCACATCTTATAGGTGCCTGTGTGGCGACCAGTCTCACAGTTCAACAAGAGCCCTGGCAGAGCTGGCCCCAGCTCCTGATAGCTCACTTCTGAGAGAAACACACAACAAAGCAGAGAAGGAAGGACAGCTGCTATGCTGCCGGATTCCACTGTGGCCTGCGACACCGTGGCTGGGCAGTGGCGCAACCTGTCCCACTGCAGTCACTCTCCAACCTACACAGGAAGAAGAGCTCTAGGGTCTCTTTGCCAGTGTTCCAAGTAACAGGAACACCAGAAGAGATTCTGACCGCTGCCACAGGGGCCACACAAACCCTAACCTCACTTCCTGGGTCATGGGAAAGACAAGCGCTAAGGACTCACAGGAGACACAGGCTGGGATGCTGGGGTCAGGCAGTGCCAAGGTAGGTAGTGCCAAGGCAGGTAGTGCCAAGGCAGGTAGTGCCACGGCAGGTAGTGCCAGGCGATAACTAAGATGCCAGCTGCTCTCACAGCTGACTTGACCAGGAGAGTGACCTTGACAGTGAAATCAAGAACAACATGGAGACTTCAAATGGAACAGGGCCAGCAGCTCGGGGTCCCCTAGGAGTCCTGCATGCTGGGGCTGCCAGGCGCAGCACACCTATCGCTGGGACTCCACCAGCGACAAACCTCTCCCCAAAAGCTGGCCCAAAGGAAGAGGCTGGAAGAGTCCTTCAGAAAGCCCTTTCTCAGCATGACTGAAGCACAGCATCACACCAATCTACCCTCTGCCCATGGCCAACACAGCCCCAGGCACTTCTCTGGGGGGAGAAGGGCAGTGACATCTCTTTTTAATTAAATCTTTCTTACAAGGAGTTTTTTTCCCAAAAACCTAAATCCTAAAATTATTCTGTGGCAGGGAAGGAAAGAGTGGTGTTTCTGCTTTAAGTCATAAACATTCCCAGAGTTATGAATGCGGCCACTTGCCGCAGGATCGCACACAGGAAGCCAGTCAACAGTGAGCAAACTGTAATTACCATCTTTGCCACTGATGGTGGTTTCAGGAGGGAAGATGGGGATAAAGAGGGGCGCTGAAGCCTCTAGGGCCCAAGCCACCTAGGCCTGCAGCCTGGACCACCAGGGCAAGGGCACAGGCCAGCCTTCTGAGGCCATTCCTGGCAAACGTCTTCTGCTGGATGCCAAGCTGCCGGCAAAGCCTTGCTCACGGCTGCTTCCCTCACATGTGGTTTGATTGACGCAAATCAGAAGGCAAGCGAATGATTCATAACTGTCCAAGCACAGGGCTCACAAAGAGAGGCACCAGCACAGACCTGCTGACTCACCAAGAAGCTGCCACAGCCCAGGAAGAGATGCCGACTTCAGCTCTCACACATGCAGACCGTGCTCCATGATGCAGCGTCCTAGCACCGAGAAATACACACCCATATTCTGACCCTACATGGGCACGGTGCAGGGCTGACACAGGGGGAAGCATGTGCAATAGGCAGCAACCTCCAGCCACGCATCTGCACAGGCCATTATGTGTGTGTGGGTGCCTGACACAGGGGGAAGCATGTGCAATAGGCAGCAACCTCCAGCCACGCATCTGCACAGGCCATTATGTGTGTGTGGGGGGGGTATAGGCGCATGCACGTGCTTGTGCATACTGGGGGCACACATGATCATGGTGTTGATACCCTTCTGCTCCAGCCTTTAGTCTCAATACCCTACCCCCACCCCAGTGACATTCCCTGCACTCACGGCAACCTGTACCTAATAGATGAGAGAGGGCACAGAACGGGGGCCCTGCCTTCTAGGAGCTGGCAGGGGACAGTGATGTGCAGTGAGGAGGCTGAAAGTCTTCCCATCCTGCCAGGAGCCAACTAAAGGAGGGCTGTGCACGGGAGGGGAAGCCCCCACTTGCCTGTCTTGGTTTTCTAGAAAGAAGGCCTTAATGGACCAGCAGGAAAACAACAAGTGATCGTGGGATAGTGCCTTCCAGGAAAATGGAACAGCATGCCACGGGCATAGTAGGTTGCTCGAAGACGCCTTAGTTTCATGAGGTCTCCTCTGCAGGTGAGAGAATCACACAAGAATCTAGCCCCAAGGACGCCATCAGCCCACAGGATGGGCAGGTACTCTGGTGGCCACAAAAAAGCCAGAAGATGGCAGACTAGTTATGCAGTTATGCTGTCTGAGCCACGGAGGGGGACCACTGTGGGGTGCTTGTGTATATACCTTGAAAAATACTGGCTAGAGAATGCCAACTCCTGACAATGGAGGGCCTTTCAGTGTACTCAGCTTTGTACCCCACTGCCCTTCCAGCGGTACTGCTGCTAGACTCCAGCCTACTGGGATGCTTGTAAGAGTGGTCAAAGACTTGACTCCTACATGTGAGATCCACAAGGTCTCTGCAACAGTGGTGACTCCACACACAGTCCATGCCGGCTAAGTGGGAAACTGTACCATGGGACCCTCAGCATCATGTCCAAGATGGTGACAGAGTCCCTCCAACAGATGGCTTAAGACCAGCCTTTCCCAGCACTTGCTGAAATGTGGACAAGAGCTAGCAGGATTCAGCAACAGAACTGGGCAGGTCAGCAAGGGGCCTGACCACAGGCTCCTTGGAGCCCCATCACTGAGCAATCAGCCTGCAGCCCTCACTATTCCCATAATTTTTTCACCAGTCTGCAAACACCCAGCATGGTTTGCACACACGTCTCTCACATGGAGAACCCTGCAGAATGAGCAATGAAGTCCCTGGCTCGATGACAGCCACACCTACCTGGGCTTCATGGTCTCCTGCTGGTGGTACCTGCAACTCTACACTGTCCCAAAGTTTTAGAGGTAGGCTTCCTAAATGCAGTGCAGAGGGGAGAAGCTGAAAGTCTTCCCATCCTACCAAGAGCCAACTAAAGGAGGGACCCGAGGGGAGCTGAGTCCCACTAGCCTTGGAATCGTCATGTATTCTGGGCACAGGAAACTAGCAATGACTCCTGTATACTTAAGGACACCTGGGCAATCAGCTGCAGATCCCATACCCCAGTTTCTGAGATTCCCTAAAGCATGACTGTACTCCCATTTCATGTCTAGGGAGTGCAGACACAAGACCAAAGCTCAAAGTCAGGAATGAGAAGTGCTCAGCATGGGAGCAAGCAGTTCATCAGGGTCACAGCCCTAGGAGGCACAGGCAGACTCAACCCAGAGGATGTTGATGGCTCCCACAAGACTGATCTGAGGAGCACAGACCCATCACTGGATGATGTTCCCTGGGGCAATTCTACAAGACCACAAGCAAGGACTAACTTAACTGGGCCACCCCCAGAGCCCAGCTTGATTATTTCAGCATGGAAACAGTATTTCCACAGCTCCTACCAGCACCTGTAGCAGGCACAGAATCTCTGTGCATGGGACCCCAGAGCTGCAGGACACAAGTGGAAGGAGTCTCTTTTCTCGGCCCCCTTCACACCTGGGACTTCAGTGCATCTGAGAAGTGAGGGGTGTCACCACAGGCCACAGGCAGTCAGGTCTTCAAATGCTCTGCGAGATGACAGAACATGGAAGAAAGACCAGGAGCAGCAGCAAGCCCCAGGGGTGACGAAGACCTGCTTAGAAGCTATAGGTGAATCCACAGTGTGGGCTTCAAGAAGCACCTCCACCAACCCATGCTGTCTGCAGGCTCACTAGGAGGCATGTTGTACAGTCACCTGTCAGTGAGAACCACCCAGGGACACTTGTTTTTTTCCCTTTGGGCTTCTCTGTCCGCTTACAGTTGTCCTCCATGCACAGGACAAACTAAGCACTGAGAGACAGCCCAGGGCTGTACCCTCGAGGGGAGAAGCAGAGAGGCCTACAGGGAAAGGACCTGGATGACCCATTGCGGCATTAAGCTAGCACCCACCCCTCAAATTCCAGAATGTTTGAGTTCAAACTTAACAACCAGCTTAAGTTTGCAAAGAAGAAAACTAAGACTTGCTGGGAAGCTCAGTCTGAGGCCAGTTCCTGACCGGAGACTCTCTTCACTCATGTGTGTATGTGCCTGACCAGGAGACCCTTCTCACTCACGTGTGTGTGCATGTGTGTACTGAAAATAGTGAGGAGCAAAAAGCATTATAATTAACTGAGTCGGCCTCTGCCAGTGTGTTACAAAGCCCACCAACACCCACATCTATATAAGCACAGGTGTGAGTCTCAGTACATCAATCTCACGGAGACCATCAAGGTTTAACCACACTCAGTAATGTTTCCATGTCAAAGCAGACGTGTGTCTCAGACGCCGACAGAACACCAGAGTCCTCTCTCCTAGAACAAGCAGGGAGGAAGACTGCCAAGCAGAAGCAGATGCCAGCAGCCAGAAAGAGCGTGACAAGGAAGCCAGAGTTCCAGGTTGTCCCACCATATCTAGTGCCCAGTGGTACAGGGACCACTAGTCAGTTCTGTCAACAATGCAGGGGGATGCTAGACGAGGACATTGAGTGGACCATGAATCTTGCATGACCACCAGTATTGCAGGTGATAGTAAGTCAGCCTGTGCCAGATGCTGCTCTGGGTAAAGAATAAATGCCACTCTCTCTCCCTGGCCTTCCCATGCACACCAAAGGATCCTCTCAAGCATTTCAAATGAGACCCAATGCCATGGTAACACATCCAAAGCTCCCTTCCTCCAATCATGAATCAGCAACTATGGCCCAAGGACAACACATCTCCCTCTCAGGAGAACTCCACTGACTGCAGCAGAGGCGGCCCTGGCCTTCTGCAGTGCACTGTTGCAAACACTACTACTAAAGGAAGCTACTGGGCAGCAAAAGCTGCAGGCTATGCCACCTCAGTCACATGCTGGCTCTGGTATCAAACCTGGATGACAAAATTGAAGCCCCAAAATAATGGCCATCTGGACAGGCAGTACAGCATCCGTGCCTCCTGAAAGGCTGGAAAGAAGGCCACAGGGCACATCCCCAGTAGCACTTTTGTCACGAGGACACGGATGAACACAAGCAGCTTCTGGGACGTCTTTACCTGTGCTCTTGCCAGCAAGACAAATCCTGCCCAGTGTCCTCCCCGACCCCGGCACAGACAAACAGGTGGCTGTTTGCCCTATGTAGCTGCAACACTGAAACATGGCCAGAGAGAGGACGACATTGAACTGTTCTGCGACAGAAGCAATTCTGCAGTGCATGAGGAAAGCATCAGACATGATAGAACATCACACGGAATGTCACACTGCCCACAGTGAACAGGTAACCATGAGACTCATCTGTCCTCTGTCCCTGAGCATAGATATGAACACCTCCACCAAACACGCCACTCGTCCACAGCCAAACCCACACATGACAGGCCCACACTCTTAGCTGGAAGTTCAGAAGCCCTATTCCTAGGACAAGTATGCTATCCCCTGAAGGAAAGCTACAAGAAGGCCTGAGGGGACTGCTTCTGAGGAATTGAGGTACTGCACCCTAGACATGGGTGAAGAGGGCTTCAGCCTGGGATCAGGGCAAGACCAAAGGTCTGCATCCTCCAGTCAGTAGCAAACTGTGGCTGCAAGACAGAGCAAGGCTTAGTGAAGACTAGCAGAGTCAGCCCCACCACCAGGAGGGGCTTGTGCCCAGAAGGGAACTGACACCCCAACGTCTGCACCACAAGGACTCTGCCTTTCGCATGCAGTCTGACAGCTCTGGACAAAATTTTGGCAATGGGATTTTTAGTGGCAGTGACATTTTTAGGCATTGGTCTCCTTTGTTACCGTGTGGCTCAGTTTAAGTTTTCATGATTTCAAATCAGGCTGGTTACATTTGGCAACAGTTCCTACAAGCTTGGCAATGCCATCATCAAGAACTGGGAAGGCAAGCAGCTCAAAAACCTGCTAGGAGGCTAGAAGGGTGCAAGACAGGAGACTGCATTAGAAGGAGATTACAGGGGGCCGCGACAGGGGACTGGATACTAGGACCCGGGAAGAAAAAAAAAAAAAAGCCATTTCCCTGCCTTTCAATTTGACAGTGACTGCGCAGTGGGATAAGTCTGGTGATATGGAGGAGTCACATGTTAACATGCACAAGTGGAGCCAGGAAGAGGAGCACAACCTCTTTCCCACCCTGTGGCAGGAACATGAGAGGCCAAGGGCGCCCAGGGCTGGGGTCCTCTAGACTGGATGTTATGTGCTACAAACAAGAACGCTTGCACAGATGAAGCATGCATCGATGCCCAGTGGCATCCAACCTCTCTCTGCCTTGCCATTTCACAAAGCTACTGAGTCTCGTGGACTACCAAGACTCAGAAGATGGTGTGAGTGTCCTCTGAGATGCTTAGTTTCAGAACACTTGAGAACTGAGCCTTTAACCACATTTATAAGTAATTATCTAGCTAGGGCAAGCCTGTAGGAAGTTGTCCTGATAGCATGATTGATGTGGGAAGCCTATCCATGCCCAGGAGAGGTGGATTGGACAGAGAGTTGGTTAGTACTTCTGCAAGCTGCCAAGCTGGAGAGCAGCACGGACCCTTGCCCCTCTGCTCTGCTGTGAATATAGTGGCAAGTTTCCATCATTTCAGATGCGGCTATAAATTTCCTGCCATAAAGGACCATACCTGAAATCGTAAGCTGGAATAGAAATCCTGTTCCTCTAAATTGTTTTGTTTGTGTATTTATTATAGCAACAGAAACATGAAACTAAGACGACTCTGTAGCCAGGAGGGGCCTGGACATGGACTTCGGAGGCTGAGAGGTAACAGACCGGGATGCAACAGATAGCTATGTGGGCTGATGTACTGATGGCTACGGCTCTGCACACTTTGGCTCTCTGCGAACAGTCTGAATGGAAGATGTGGGTGTAGGAACAGCTCATGTGAGAGACGGAGGGGGGATGCCAAGGAACAGGGAAGGCCCTGCCTGGGTTGAGACAGCGTAATGCTGGAGTGAGCAGCTGCTGTCAGGATCAGTGATGGCCTGAAGCATCTCTACCTGAGAAGCCCCAGACATGCACCTTCATCCTGCCTTCGTCAAACCAATGCAGGGAACAGCACCCGCAAGTGCCAAGCATCGTATATATAGGCTGAGCAAGTCTCCTTGGAGTCCCAACAAGAGGCGCATGAGCTGGAGGCCTGGATCTGTGAATCACTCATCCTCGCCACTCGGGAAGATAGAGGCCTGGATCTGTGAGCCACTCTTCTAGCCACACGGGAAGGAATGGGTACATGCCTGAGTAGGAGCAGCCTAACTAGGAGCACAAATGTCAGCACTGAGTAAGCCTCTTCCACTCCTAGTAGTTGAACACGGAAACAAGTTCCTGACACGGCAAAGCTATGATGGACAGAAGGGGCTGGGACAGACCTACACTGCATAATACGGGGTTCTTCCAAAGTGAGCATGCTAGCTAGGATCGAGTTCACAATCATGAAGCATGGCCCGATGCTGAGTTGGGAGTGTCCTCTGGCACCATGGGGTCTCCTGGGGAGGCGGAAGCCAGAGGCAGCAGCTCTAAACAGACTGGAGCTGACCACATGGTGGAAGTACAGTTGGGGGTGCAGGAGTAACATAAGCAAATGCCAATGCTGCTGGCCTTGGGACCCTGAAAAAATGAAAGTGTCAGGGAAGGGCTAGAGAGGCCAGCTAATAGGATGCTGGGAATTTTCTCTGCTGGGCGAATCTTTCACAAAGACACACTTTGGAGATGGACATTCTGCATGAAATCCAGCTTCTGTCAGGATGCTCGGCTCCCCAGCATGGAAGCAGCCCTTCAATGCAGGAAGTAACTCAGACAAGGGAACAAGGAGCTGACAGCAAAGCAGAGCCTTGAGCTGCAGTGACCTCCAAGATCAGAGGAAGGTCAGCTCCCTGTGGTGCTGGGGCTCAGGGGTGCTGCAGCCTAGGCATGAGCCAAAGTCCAATCATGTCCGCAAAGGGCTCCACCGTCTCGGCAGGGCATTGACCCAGTTCACAGAACTGTCTGAAGAAAAGCAGCCTCAACAAAGCCCTGCTCGGGAGACACAGTACCGGAGCATGAGCTACTGGTGCTAGGAGCTCTCGAGGAAGGACTGAAAGGAGACAAAGGAAGACAGGCAGGTGCGTGCTTCCCACGCCCCAGAACATCACAGAGAAAGGGACTGTTTGTACAACTCTGAAGAAGAGTGCAACTGATATTTTACCCACCACCGTTTTATGTGCATGTTGTGATTAAATCAAAAGTTTGCAAAAACACTTGAAAAGTTTAAGCAATGAAAAGAGAAGCTAGCTAGAACTCTTTATACAAATCATTCTAAGAAGCGAGTCAAATATACATTCAAAAACAAAAAGTACAATCGATAAAACTAAAGGGGGGAAAAAAAAGCTAGTAAGATGGCTTAATGGGTGAAGGTGTATGTCACCAAGCCTGACGACCTGAGTTCAATCCTGGGAATGCACAAGGTGGAAGGAGAGAACTGATAACTGATAACTCTGACTCTACATGTGAACACTGTATCATGTATGTGTGTAGGCACACACACACACATCCACACACACACATGCATGCACACCCAAAGCAAAAAAAAAAAAAAAGAAAAAGTCGCTCTGATGTTTTAAGCCACAAACACCATACCAAATCCAAAAGTAAGTAAAAATAGAGAAACACACAAGGAGAGGGAAGAATCTTAAAGAGCAAACTGAGAAGCTTCTGCTGGTCTATCCAGGATTCCAAGACCCAGAACAGATATTATCAGAGCTATATTTACAGAAACAGACTATGAATGTCCAGAATTGACAAAAGACAAACTCAGAAAGAAAGAGAACCTAACCACACAAAACCTAAGCCTTGAGAAATCATAGGCATCCAGTTAGCAAAGAAAACTCCAAAAAGGCCAAGTTGGTACAAGGCCACGCTACTGCAGAGGGGGAAGCCCAGAGCTGAAGGAAGACTGTGCAAGTGTAAGAAAGAAAAATCACCTCAAAAGTCCACCGAGCAACCATGTATAAAAATGAACAGGCAGAAGCAGCGGTGGCCTGCACTGCCAGTCCTGATGGGGAGAGCCTGAGAAATTCCAGAGCCAAGCAAAAAGCAAGTAGAAGCAATCCAGGATGATTTTTGAAGTTACCCTTGGTCCTCCACAGGAACATAATGCCCTCTGATGAACACACGCATGCATGCATGCACACACAGGCGCGCGCGCACACACACACACACACACACACACACACACACACACACACACAAGTAATAAAGTTAAAAAAAAACACAAAACAGAAATTTTCAGATTTAAAAAGTCACGAAGATTATGTCACCAACAGATCCAATGCTTCAACAGGTTTTTTGCCAGAAGAAAAGGATTCAGGAAAAATGTTTAAGACAGGCAGAGATGGCAGCAGGAAGTTGAGAAACAGCAGCGGCCAGGGTAGGGGGACCTGGAGAGCAGCACTACCGGGACACAGGCTTGGCTGACCTCTTGCGGAAGCATGGCTGCCACAACAGGGGACCCAGCAGACTCTCCCCCACACCACTGCAGCGCCTGCAGCAGCACCGAGGCAGTGCTACTGCAGCTACCTGGCAGGAGCTCCTTGGCCTCTTCTCTACCCTTCTGTGAGCCAGGACCCCATCAAGAACCTTATATACTCTTTTGGCTATGACAGTTTCCTCATGAGGCACTCCTGCTGAGTATGATGCACACCATCCCACATGCAGGATTTGTCCAGTGTGCCTGGGAGGAATGAGCCTGGAGTGTACGTCTTGCATGAGGACCACAGAGCAGCACCATTCTACATGTATTGTGCCAAAGAGAACACACCAGCATGCCTGCACTCACACCAGCACCACTCACACACCAGCATCACCGTGCTCACATCACCACAAACACATGCACACCAGCAGGACTACATATGCACACACACACCAACAGCACTGCACACACTGCACACAAGATGAAATGCAGAGGACTACAAAGAGAAGGAAGGAGGGAGGTAAAAGAATCAGGTGGATTCTTAAAAAACAGCTGACAAGAGAAATGAGCAATGCTGAAATGATACAGAGCACATAACTACAAGTCCAGCAGAGATTTAAAGACATGGACATACATGAGCAACTCCCAGTCAATGTAACCTAAAATTCAAATAAAACAAAGATTTCTAAACTATAGATTTTTCTGAAATTATCCTGTAAGAATAAAAAAGTCAGTTAGATGTGGTGGCACAGACCTGTGGTCCTCATCACTCGGGCGATGGAGGAGGACGAGGATCAGGAGTTCAAGGCCAACCCTGGTGACATGAGACCACACTTTAAAAAAGAAACGAGCAGGCCTGTGTGGCCCAGACTGAAGAGAGCCAGGCCATAGGTAATGTTACGGACACTGAGCGCCTACACAAATCTAAAACTGAGGACCCATGACCACAAACAGCTTAGAGTTTGATTTCTCAAAACACTCAAATAGTAATTTGAATATTAAAATTCTTTTAGAAAGATTTTTTTAAAAAGTTGATAGCAAAAAAAGAAAACTTACAGGCCACTACAATTCAACAACAGAAGAAAAATCTCCAAGATCTGCAAACGCAGTCGATCCCATAGAAAATATCCAGGGTTACCACAGAAAAACTATCTACTACAAGACATCAAGGGAGGTCTGACAACATAGTATGCACCTGTGAGCTAGCACCGTAATTAATGAGGAGGAAAACCACAGGATCATCACAACAGATGTGAAGAAGACATTTAGCAAATGACACAAGGTCACCATGAGCTCCGCTGGGACTGCCGTGCACTTGTTTTGTTGAACAGGCCTCCTGCAGCCCAGGCCTGGAGCTGACTGCTCCTCCTCATCCTGCTGCCCCACCATCCGAGTACAGAGATTACCAGCAAGCAAGCCCCAGTTCAGCTCCCTTCTGCCCTGGAAAAGAAGCTTCCTTCCCGATCCTGGGGGCCAGAGGAAGCCTGGTATCTGCCCCCACACAGCTCACCTATAAAACAGGGAACACATGCAAAACTTGAGAGGGAGAAGAAAAAATGTTCCAAAGACAGCTAACAGCCTTTATCTAAGAAACCCGAAGAAGCCCCCAAAACAGAACAGTAATATAATTATACATTAAAAAAAAATGAAGCCTGGAGAGATAGCTCAGGAGTTAAGCCTTTGCCTCACAAGTAGAAGAACTCAAGTTCAGATCCTGAATCTCTGGTAGAAACGAAAGCATTCTGTACTTCTGGTTCAGGAAAGCAGAATCTGGGAAATCCCAGAGTGATGCAAAAAAGAGAAGCAATCCAGGATGACTCTCAAAGTTACCCACAGGCACACACAGTACTCTCTCTCTCTCTCTCTCTCTCTCTCTCTCTCTCTCTCTCACACACACACACACACACACACACAAATATTGATTTTTTTTTATTTATTCAATTGTGCGTGTGTGCGTATGTATGTGCGCACGCATGTGTGTGTGTGTGTGTGTGTGTGTGTGTGTAGAACCACGGACGAATTCGGGAACCACCATGGACGCCTCCACCTCCTTCTGCCCCGGGATTCACAGGCTCCGCCCTACCAGGACCAGAAACACAGGCCGCCCCCGCTCCCGCCTGGCATCTATACGTGGGATCTGGGATCCGAACTCAGGACCTTCCGCCTGCAAGGCAGAGGCGTAACCCCTGAGCCACCTCTCCAGCCCCAAATATTGATTTTTTTTTTAAATTGAATTATTTCAAACTAGTATTACTGGGGCCAAGGAAATGGCTTGGTTGGGAAAGTGCTTGCTGCACAAGCAAGAAGACCTGAGTTCAGATCCCCAAAATAATGTAGCAGTCGGGCACAGTGCTGTCTGTAATCCCAGCACTGAGAGGATCCCTGGGTATCCAGAGAGCTTGCTGGCCAGCTAGCCCAGGCAAATCAGTGAGCTCCAGGCTCTGTGTGAGACCCTTCTTCAAAAACAAGGTGGAGAGCAACTGAAGAAGACACCCAATGCCAAGCTCTGGCCTCTATACATACCCACATGCATACGCATACACACACGAGCACATACATGCACACAAGAGTGCATACATCCACACACACACATATATACACCACACAAAAAAATTAAAAATAAAAATATACACCATCTCTAACAGAAAAATAAGCTGCAGTCTACCAAAGAATAAACTCATTTATCTGTTAGACCGTCATGGATAAAAACTATAAAAACGTACTGAATGACACCACCAAAGCTTGGTCTTAGAGAGCTCATGCCAAGGAGGAACTGGGGACCCTCTTGGGAGGTGGTGGCAGAGGGTCAGGCCCTCATCGTGCTGACTTGTGAAGAGAGCAGCATCCAAGGGGCTCAACACAAGCCCTTGTGCACTGCACACAGACAGTGCCTGAACGTGATACAGACTGACTGGCACTGCAGTCCCATGGGGAAAGGTGAACTGTCTGTATTAAGAAAATGGAGCAGATCCCTGCTCCCAAAACTCCAGCACGAAAGACAAAACTTCCAAAGCTGTAGGAGCAAATACATGGACTATCAAGGCCTTGTGGTGGTGTGAGCACAGTAGTGTTGGTGTGCGTGCGGTGGTTTTGGCATTATGTGTGCATATGTAGTCCTGCTGGTGTGCATGTGTTTGTGGTGGTGTGAGCACAGTGGTGCTGGTGTGTGAGTGGTGTTCGTGTGAGTGAGGTGGTGCTGTGTGAGTGAGGTGGTGCTGGTGTGAGTGCAGTGGTGCTGGTGTGAGTGCGGTGGTGCTGGTGTGAGTGCGGTGGTGCTGGTGTGTTCTCTTCGGCACAATACATGTAGAATGGTGCCATTTTGTTTCTTAATGAAAAACAAAAAATTAACCCAAAGGGGGGGGACCACTTTTTAGTTCAGGTCAGGTGTAACTTAAGTATTCTGCTATATTCTTTCTTGTATAACATAATATCTTTGGATCAGTGAGATGGTGCAAAAAGTAAGGAACTCACTGACAAGCTTGATAACTACAGTTTCATCTGCGGAACCCATAGGGTGAAAAGATAACCACCAACTCTTTCGAGTCGTCCTATATATGCACCCACATATTACACACACGCGCGCGTGCGCGCGCGCACACACACACACACACACACGCACACACATGCACACGCATGAGAGATTAAAAAAAGGTTCTTTATCAAAAGACAGGACATTAACAGGAAAAATATACTCATCTCTTAATTGAAAATTAAATGTACCTGTAACTAAGTTTCTCTTTTCCTGATGTGAGCTACTTCTCGGCATCACCATACTTTACTCTTCCCTAGTCCCCTGCTATTATCAGTTCCTTGCGCTGGGAATAGGAGCCTTTCCAGAAGCCTGACTATGGGCTACCCGGAGCCAATGATCAACACATACCCATTTTCACTATTGAAGAACACTTTTTTTCTGTGTGGGGATACAAATTAAAGACTTGAGACCCTCTATTGCCAATGACAGAATGTTCTTAAGGGACAAAGGATTCTGAACCCAGTCCTTCAGGCAGGACCTGCTCAGGAACATGGAGAGCCTTGGCACAGGAGCATGTGCACCCACTCTACAACATGCCAGGATGCGACATGTGCTGGATCACCACGGCAGGAAAGGAGTTTGCTGGTCACTGGGATGTCCAGGATTGAGATTTTCCTTTGACAAGTTTTATCCAGTCTTAACTAACTGCCTAATTCAGACAGAAAAAAAGCAAAGGAAAAGGCCACTCAGAAGAGGGTGCCTATGTCTACCTGGGTGTGTGCCTGGCCAGACAGTCACAGACCCTGGAGAGTTGTCACACAGAAATCCAAGGTCCTAACAAAGAAGTCACAACGGAATCTTCCCTGGGGACTTAGCTCAACAATTTCCACTACAAAATCATCTCAAGTGTCTGGGGCATTGTGAGAAAGCCTTGGATCAGGGCAAAGACCAGATCTCCAAGTCATGCTAGCCTGCCAGGGCCAGCCTGGGCAGGCCAGGTCAAACGCAGGCACTCAGAGCCAGATGCAGGGCGAGAGACTGTCCTGTCAGCCAGCAGGCACAAGCCACAACAGCTGCTAGCCAGCAGGCACACTGAAAATAGATGGGTATTTGTTTATGTCTCCTGTGTTGAAAACCTGGGTGGGGTGGGACCCAGGGAGAGGTAAGCAGTCAGAAGAGAAGGTCACCCTGGCTCAGAATGCATGTCTGTAATCCCAGCTACCAGAAGAAAGGTGGAAGACTGGAAGTGAGAGAGAGAGAGAGAGAGAGAGAGAGAGAGAGAGAAAGAGAGAGAGCGCACTGTGTGTGCCTGTGAGTGACTTTGCAAGAGGCCTGGGGTTGATGTCCAACAGGAGAAAGAGAGAGAGGGAGATTATCTTATTGCTGAGACAGAGACTGGGGACTGGGGCTGGCTCAGGAAACTGCCCCTTCCCCCCTATTCCGGGGAACTTGGGCTGCAAGGTGCCACTGTGCAGTGCCCCATGGGAGGGCCTGCAGCCACTGCTGGGGCCTGGAGAACAAAAACAGCTTTAGAAGACAACCTGCAATTAACACGGGAACAATTATCTTCCTAATTTAGGTTAATTTCTACTTCGCAGCCCTCGCTGGCAGGGGGATGCTGGAGCATCTGTGGGTGCTTTCATGTTGCTGCTACGTCTGCGTTTGTTTAAAGATATCAAGGAGACTAAATGCCCACCAGCACTTCTAGAGAACCAGCCCTCGGGTCCTGCATGCCCTTGGCAAGGAGGCCCTTCCATGACAGCAAGGCATTGCTCTAAAGAGCTCATTCTGCTGCTGACTGGCCTTGTATCTGCAGCACAACACTCCAGGAAGTCGCTGATCAGGACAGAGCCCAGCTCGGTGGGCACTGGTGCTGCCCACTCTCATGGAGGCAGGACGAGTGGGGGGTGGGTCAGCAGCACAGGGGCCATGGTCACCCCAGGAGCAGGTGGGGCTTGATGATGTCTAGGTGGTAGGCATCTGAACCCAGCACACCTCTGCCCTGGCACCTGGCCTGGCTGGCCCTAGTTACCAAACGCACTCATTGCTCTGGAGTGAGAACACAAAACGCCGGCCAGATTTTGTTGTTTGCTGCATGTGTGACGCAGAGGTTTTCAAGAGAGTCTGCAAGAACAGAAGCTCTATAAACACAGCTGTCCCTGGGCCAAAGAACATGATACACAGAGGCAGTGACCAGCCATAGACAGGAACCTTGTACCAGCATGAAGATACAGAGCCCACAAAACACAGCTCCACCAACCTTCATGCTAACATGTTTCTTTGTTCCAAAACAGCAAATAAAAGAAAACAGCAAATAAAAGTACAGATGGACACTCGAGCAAAGCCATGGGTGGGGTGGAAGAGTACCCCACAATCCACAGGACACTCGAACAAACCCTACTTTTTTTCTTTAAGAGGAGGGAGCAGAATAGAAGACAGCTACCAGAAGGAGAGCCCCCTTTTCACGAACTTGTACTGACTGTTCCTCCTCAAAGAAAACCCAACAAAATGAAGGGACCACAAGCCAGGTAAGAAAGGCCAGCAGCAGCCCCAAGCTCTGCAGCAGAAGCAAGGACATTTTAAGTCACCCTGCAAGCATAACAGTAGATTTTCTAGGTACAGTTTGCATTTAAGCACGTGAAATTGAACATCTCTATGGAAAGATGCTTAGAATAGTCACCGGCCTATACGTAGGATCAAAGCTGTCCAGAGCTTCCTACCTGACACCCCACGGCCCCAACAGTATTCATGAAAGAACAGAGGTCCACAGGATTGGACCTCTTTAGAATCATGGAAAGACACTTCTAGACATAGCTCAGCAGGCATTTAGGTTTTGTGGCTTCTAAAGTAGTAATATGTCAACAGTCTTTCGAATATCCATGCACTCCTCTGAGACGTGACCAAAATCTGTCCCCTCCCCAACTTGACTGAAAATGTAGAAAACCCACTCTGAAGTCTTTCTTGACAGGGGAGGGGCTGAATGGGGACAGACAGAAGCTTAAAGGTCAGGTCCTGTGGGAGGGGTTAAGGGGTCAGAAGCCAGGAAAGAGCAGAGTAAGGAGCCCGAGGGTCCGGCTGGGCCCAGGCACAACTGGGTAGTGGGTTCCTCCCACCATGTCTTACAGTTGCTGCCCCACTATCCTTCTCTCTGGGTCCATCCACATACCCATCTGCTCTCTTCCCTGGAGGCTCTCTAGCTCACGCTAGACACAGGCGGTGTTCAGACAGAGGAGCCCTGCACCTTCCATCACCAGTAATGTGGTTACCAATTGACCACACAGAAGCACGAGAACCACCTTGACTACACAGAAGCATGGGGGACCACCTTGACTATACAAAAGCATGCGGGACCACCTTGACTACACAGAAGCAGGAGGACCACCCTGACCACACAGGTACCTCTTCCCCTTCAGACTTGAGTAATTCCAGAGGGATTGCTGGAAGGAAACGTATGAAGCCTACACAGTTATCCTGGGGACATATATGACATCAGCTCTTGGCAAGGTTCCAGCAGAGGCCTGAGCAATCCTGTATGTCTTATGCAAAAGCCATCATGAAGCTGGAGGACAGAATGGTGGAAATCAAGTCTGTCTGGTCTCTAGGGAGTGAGACAGTGGGTAGGGACAGAAGCAAGCAGATGGAACCCCTGTATTTAGGAAAGTAGCTGGATTTTCAAGAGTGGGAAAAAGCAAGGAAAGCTTGAAATGGGAGCTCGTACTGACACTTCCCAGGGAGAATGTAGTGGGGACGCGGGAACCCAGAGTCCACATGGCTGAGCCAGGAAAGGACAGGGAGTGTAGCAAGGGAGCCATTTCACCTCAGACTGGGCCTCCCTTCCTCGCCTGCGATAGTGACAACACTGCCCTCCCTTGGTCACACCAGTTTTTCATTGGGCAGCTGCCGCACGGGCCAGAATGCCACAAATTAGACTGGCTCCCGCCACAGAAGCCACGAGAGGTCAGAAATATCCTTTAGATCTAACCCAGTCCCTGAAGGACACACCACCTGACAAGACAGACTATAGACTGCTGTCCGTGCTCCACTGGTTTTAACTCGCAAGGAGACTAGCTATGTGGAAACCCACAGTTACCCAAGGCCGACCGGAGGAAATGCTCAACGGGGACCTTGCTAATAAAACGTGAGTCCCCCAGGTGTTTCCTCACATCGGTATGGCTTTGTCTGGGTAGGTTTCACTGTGGTGTTGGGGTGGAACCCAAAGTCTAGAGGCTGCCATTACCACTGAGCAGCAGCTACCAACAGGCAGGCCCTGACCACTAGGAGCTACATCTGCAATGCATCTTCGCTCTGAGACTAAGTCTCAGTCCACCTGGCTTCAAGCTTATAATCCTCCTGTTTCCACCTGTCTTACAGGTGCTCCAGCCACACCAGCTTTCTTCACAGGGTGAATGCTGACTGTGGTGCCCCAAGTCTGCCCTGTACCCTGAGGGTTTCATTCTGCGTCTATCTGGCCACTCCTGCTGATCCGACTTCATCTCTGAAGACCAACAACCAAAAAGTCACCCCAGGAGTCCCTGTCCACCCTCTTTAGCTCCATCTTCTCAAAGCATAACCAGCTCATCTGCAGATGGTCATTTCCCGCGACTTTGGATCCCCTCGGGACTTTAGGGTTTCCCTGCAGCTGTGGGACTTCTGGTGAGCTGCTGTGGCCGTGGAACAGTGGGCAGACCTGTGGAGATGACCAAGCATCAAAAAGGTCTGAAGGATCCATTTTACAGATAAGAAACACTGAGGCTTCTAAGTAGCTGTGATGCCTACAGCGGGCTTGTACCACCAGAAAGCAATCTCTCCCAAAGCAGTGCGCGCATGCACACATGTGCACAGCACTCACATGCCTCAGACCAGCCCAGGGCCGAGGCTCTGCAGTGGAAGTGTGAGGTGATCACAGCCCTGACTGCAGAGCTCTCTGGGCTGCTGGGTCTCACTTTTCCCAGCCACAGACAGATCTAAAGGTCGCCCACAACATTTCCTGGGCCTCAAATACTTTTAGAGCTACTGTTGGTCAGAGCCGCAATGTTGGCTGGTATTTGAAAGACTGCACTGCTTTGCTTTCTGTTTAAGAACATTTTGCTATCTGATTTCTGCTCTTTTTGAAGTTGTGAAGTCACAAAGGCGTGACCACTCAGTTGCCACAGAAGGGATGGCAAGATGCTAGCTCACCTTGTCCCAGGCTCTGGGGCTGAGATCTGCACCAGTGAGGATGACCTAAGATTTGGCCAAAGGCTTCTGGAGAGCAGGTTGGGCTGCTGATCATGCGCACGAGTCAGGCCTGTCTGAGGCACACACTGCTTGGACTGATAGCTCTACATGCCTGGACACCAGTGCTTCGCTACCCTGCCAAAGACGTGAACAGAGATCTAATGACTTCAAAAAAGATGCTCTTTGGACACAGCAAAAAATAATGAAACTCCCATTTTAGCTCATTTTTATACAAAGAACAAACAGGAATTAAGCTTTCTGTAAAGAGTGCCTATGCCCTCAAAGACCGCTGCAGCCAATAGTATGCTCCTGTCCTTCCCAGCCTCCAAGCACCTCATGAAGGAGTCAGGGGGTCACTCCCTAGCCATGGAAAATAACCACTACTGCATCAGAACCAGCTAGAATACACTGAAAACATCATCTTCCCTCAAGATACAAAGCAAGAACACTAGTCTGCTTAGAATGGGGGCGGGGGAGGAGACTGTGAAAGATGAGCACACGGGGCTAAAGCACAGACCCCGTGCCAGCTAAAGGAAGCAGCTGGAGATGCTCAGGCACGTCCACATCAGAGTCAAGGGCAAGACAGAATTAGTTTCAGTGAAAAGATCCAAGCAAACTCAGTGATGGTGGGCAGCAACTGCCCGGCCCCAGTGCTGGCCGCAGGTCCCTGCACTGAGCACAGCGCCATTCTCCATGGTCATCAGCCACGACGCTTCCGGAAGGCACATAATGGAACACTGGCAGCAGCCGGTCACTATGTCTACTTTCTCCCCCTATTCATTCCTTGTCCCACGTCAGCCTCCAGACCTCCCAGCCTGGCTTGTCTGTCTCAGTCTCAGGCAAAGCCTCCACCTCCCTGAAGCTGAGCTGTGAAGACTTTGAATGCTCGCGAGTAGCACCTGGGCTACAGACTCAGCAGCCCACGTGCACCAGTGATCCTCACCCAGCTGCTTACCCCACAGATATGGTGAGGGTGGAAGTGGCAAATGTACAGAGCCTGCCGCAAGGATGCCTCTCCCAGTGGGTAGCCATGGCACGGGAGCCAAACCCGCTGCAAACACTTTTACTACCTGCTTCGAAGAGTACATGAGACGAGCCTGCCAACACGGGCACGGTGTCAGCAGGAAAGGCAGAGGTAGCTTGGTGATGTCTGCACAATGGATCTGGCACAGCAGATTCATAGCGAGGACCTTGCGTGCATCTCAGCACACACCATTGAGGCTTCTCTCAAGGCGATATGCTAGGACCACACAGATGCCAGGGTCCATCTGCAAGAGTCCTGAGGCCACGAGGAGATGCTGGGGAAACCGTTTCCAAATCTGTGTAATGGGCAGGCCCTGAAGATGCTCAGTGTTGAAAAAGAAGATGATTTCATGTGGTGCCAGTCTAGGGTCAACATATGAAAAGCTCTTGGAGCCCAGGGTCTCCTTGGCGACCCACACGCCAGAGCTAAGAGCTGCATGTCAAAGCCCCCATGGTCCAGCCCCAGGCCAGGTCAAGCTTGAATGTTGAGACAGCTTTCGTGTGAGACAAAAACAACCAACGAGGCCCCCGTGTGGAGGCGCAGATGGACGACAGCTGGAGAAGCGTGGCCGTGGCCGTTTCCCTGACTTTCCTGCCTGTGCTGCTCGAAGCTTTGCATTGCCATGAGAGCACATCTCAGCATCAGATTCACCAGCAGCTGGCTGGGGCAGGAGCTGACCTCCTGGCTGAGGACAACAGCAGATCCAGTCCTAACCCTCTCCGACCCAGAACCTCCTTCACAGAAGTCTGCATCCGCAGGAACTGATACCCCAGAGCGTGTCAGGTCCCACTCTGCTCCTTCTCTGTGGAGGTCACCTTTCCAGGCACAGAAGAGAAGACAAAAGGGCTCAACAGTTTCCTTGCTCTTATCTTTTTTTTTTAATTTTTGTAGTTTTGTACATATAAAATACTCTGAATTATCTTCAAAAAAAGTTACAAGTTTTACAAGTTCTAGAAGCTCCCAGGTTTAGAATAAGAGTAAGAGCGGAGTTTGGTTTCCAATCATACTGGTCATATTTATGGATGTGTGGACTTATTTTCATTTATTCATGAACTTACTTCTGACCTGTGATAGATAATTATTAAGGATCCCTGTACTTCAAATTTAAACACAATACACTTCACACATGCAGGCATGCACTCGAACATGTATATACAAACAATTCAGTATGTACACACACACACACACACACACACACACACACACACACACACACACACACACACATTCCCCAGATCACGGAGACTGGGAACAAGGCTACTATCCATCACCCTCAAAGGTCACAGATGTAATCAGCATTCAAGTTGACCACACAGTCAGCAACACAAGGAACACAGAGACTGGGCTTCTTCACAGAGGAGATTGCACAGCATCCCTGGAGACCTGGTTAACACATGAGCACCCCACAGTGGAGGCTGCCCAGCATCCTTGGAGACCTGGTTAACATGTGAGCATGTCGGCATCTGGCAATTGACCAGCACAGAAAGCAGTGGTCACTGTGGTCAGTCTTGTGTCTACACACTGATGACAGACCTGATGCATTCCGTGCCCAATCTTCCCTGGGGAGACATTTTCCTAAGCAGATATGACTTCACCTACTTTCCCAGTTCTCATAATTAGGAAGCACAGAAGTTTAGCTCTCAAGTGACTCTGGAGGCTCATCAATGGGGACAGTGAGCCGAGGCAGGTCCAGCCTGTGAATGCATCCTTCCTTGGCAGGCAGGAGCTCAGGACGTCTGACCAGCCTTATTCATTGAAATGTGACTAGATGCCATCCACGCATGCAGACACACAGGCCATGTTATCCTGCCCCCACACTCGCCCAGACTCGAGTTTCACATCTTTCATGATGGTGACACAGAACAAAAGCTGGAAAAGATGCTTCTCACTTCAACGTGCTGTGGGCACCTGCTGAGTGTGGGGACCCTATGTCCCCCCACAGACCCCATCGAGCCCTCAGGCATAGAGGAACCTGGTCCCAGGCCCAGTGAGATTATAAGTACAGGGAAGAGGGGACGACAAGAGCACAGCGAGACCCACGCCTGCTACTCCACCTGACTAGCAGGCCATCCAGCACTGCGCCAGTCCAGACCAAAATATGTACTGATAGAATTTTCTAGAAGGGGTTGAAGAGCTGTCTGGAGACACTGGCCTCTAATCTCCACCTCCATGAGTCTAAAATGGCAGGGACTCTAGAGGCTCTGAAGTCTAGAGTGACAGGGACAAGAGGAGCCAGAGTGAGTGGTACTTCTTTCAACAACATACTCTGCCTTACGTACACTGGGGAACCTAGGACAGGCCCTTCCTATCAAGCTAGTCGTTTTGGGCCCCTCTCCTCCCCTCCCCTCAGACTTTGTCTTTATCTGGGGGCTGAAGAAGGATCCAGAAAGCTGAACACGCAGAAAGCTCAGGGCCCCTCATCAGCACAGAAGCCCAACCACCACTGACCCCTTGAGTCCACTGACTCTGGAGATGTGCCAGCCAGGGATGGTGGGCATCCTCTCACAGTAGAAACTGTGCTAAGAACCTTTGGAAATCGTGGATTACTCTGAAAACAAGAGGGGAGGGTGTCTTAAGACACAAAACACACAGAATGATGTTCCAGTGGTGCCCAAGGGCCAGAGCAGGTGCCAGTAGGAGTACCTCTGAAAGGCATCCCAATGCCAGCTGCATGTGGGCAGCTTGATGGTTAGAACGACCGTCTGACCGACACTATCTGGCGGCCTCTGTAGTTGTGGTGCTTACCAGCTCAGACCTCTTGCAACTTAAGATCTAAACTGATTTTCTGAGCAGAGGGGCTCTCATCCCACTGGCCAGGACAGCTCTGTGCCAAACACATTCAGTCTAAGCATTGTGGAACTTCCCGGTCTTCAGACTCATAGAAAGAAACACAGTAAGGATATTGAAGAGTTTCACATTTTCTTTCCAGATCTTATTGGCTAGAAAAACCTACCAGGCAGCATAGATTTAAAAACAGTCATGCTGGCCTCTCTCTACATGTGCCCCAGTTCACATCAGGCTTTGTCAGTGTTAGGTCTGGCCCTTTGTTCCTTGGGTCCACCTTCATACAGAACACAACGCCAAGCAGTAAACATCATGACTTAGCCTCACCTGCCCTGCATGAACTTGCCAATGCAAAGCTCTAGAATCCAAAGACAGCCTGGCAGGAAGCAGGAACAAGGGTCTGAGCAAGCCGCTCGCCAGCTCTGTGCACTGTTTCTGCATTAGGGAAAGAAGAATCATAAAGGCATCTGTTTGGCAAGTATTAACGAGTATGTGGGAAATGGCATTGGCACACGCAGCAAGGGCCCCACATCTGGAAGCCCATCACCATTTGGAGGATGGCTGGAATCCCAGACACCATCTATCCAGAGCCAGCAGAGCTGTTCTGACTCCTTGAGCTGGCTCTGGTGGCCCAGCACCCTAAGATGACCAGTGTGGCCTCTGCACTACTGCAGGAGGTGCTGATGGATAAGGAGTGACAGGTGTTCAGCCAGTGTAAACATAGCCTTGTCCAGGGCAAACTTTGTTCCTGGCAGGGTAGAAACTACCTTCCTGGACCAGGTGAGACAGCTCTTCACATCCCAAAGGGACAAAGATGCTCAGCACAGTTCAATCATGGAAGCCTGAACCTTTCCACTCGACAGACCTGGCCACCACACCAACCTCTCAAGTCCAACAACAGTGCTGGGTCTGACTGCCAGTTCCCTCTCTTCATGGATCTGTACGCAGAGTGGTGGGAGGGGGGCACACATTATAGCCACTCCCCACTCCTTGTCACTGAAGCAAGCCCACCCCCCTAGTATTAGCTAGGCCCAAGACCTATGGAGACATGCTACAGGCCAAAGGGAGGTAGCATAGTGCCCTGTGGTTCCCCCAGAGGCTAAGTTCAAATGTTCTTAGTTGATTCTAGATATCAAATCACTATTATCACAGAAAAATGGCTGAGCAGTTACATGACAGAGCACAGAAGCTCTTTACAAGTTTCTTAGTGATTTAAAGGTGTTTTACCTTCAGCTAAGATGTCTAGATGGTCAATCCGAGAAGTCCCTCCAAAGCTGTTCCTCTGAACATTCAAGTCTACAAGGAGAAAACTCCAGCCCTGTTCTGCCAGCTCACTGGAGAAGACTCTTGTCGCTCCACCCTGACATCTGGTTTCTATTTCATACTTGTGTTGTGGCATTACAAAACAAGCAGATGACCTCAGGAGCGCCACAAGTTCAGACTAAGACTCTCAGAGCTGACACGTCTCCAGGCCCAGCAGCGCCCCACCAAACTGGACGCCTCGCCGCGGCATCCCAGCCCACATCAGCCCCCATGGCAGGCGGCACAGGATTCCTTCAGGCAGCTCTCTACTGAACTCCAATCCATCCATCCTCTCCTGCCTCCCTCTCATCCACCTTCACCCTGGTGGGATCTCTGATCTGCACCTCTGACCTAGAACTGCAGAAAGATAACAACACGCCAGCCATATTGCGATCAGAGGCAGGTGGTACAGAACCACTGTCTGCTCAACCTGTGTGATCCCAAGAACACGGCACAGATGGCTCTCTGGTAGTAAGTGACCTCTGTTCTCCATGCCGTGGGCTCCTCAGTGTGTTTGGAGAGGCTGGAGAATCATTGGCAGGAGGGTCACTGATGCTGTAGTCACGGCAGCCAAGACCCCTAGGAGCCGTCCTACTTATTTCAGGGCTCCCGTGAGTGAAGTACAGAGATGGAAAGTAGCCCAGAAAGATTCTCAGGTCCACATTAGGCATGAGATGGCAAGGTGCTCTAGGGTCATCCAGATAGGCCCATTTTCTGTGGTCTTGGAGAAGCTCCTCCACAGGGAGGTCACCACTGAGGAATGATTCACATCACAGCACACAGCACAGAAAGACACAGAGACAGTGAATGTGAAGGACAATGTCAGCTGGAGTTTCAGAGAGGAGGGATGATGGATGGAGAACAGTTGGGAGAACACAAGGGCTGGAACAACTTCTAGGAGAGACATGAGAGATGGGAAGTCCCAATACTAAAGAGAGTGTGGTGCTGTTGTCTCGGCAGCAGTCAGACTGAACCACAGACGGGACACAGACGAGCACATGCAGTTCCAGTGAGGAACTGTCATAGTTAGGCACAGGTGTCAACTTGACAGTTGAGGGTTTTGAGCTCTGGGCACATTTGTGGAGAATTAGTGGTTGAGTTAAGCCCATAGCAAACCTGCAGGAGATTGTCTGACTGATGGGAGAGGCCCAGATGGGTGGGACTAGGCCCTGGAATAAAACACAGAGAGTTAGTTGGTTGAAAAAGTCAGCATCCCTGTGTATATTTGGCCAAACATGCTGGTCTGGTAAGTAAGAATCATCCCTCTCTCAGCCATTATGTAGAGGTGATGTGGCCAGTTCCTTCGGCCTGGTATTGGTGTTGCTCTCCCATCAAGCTGGACATTCTGGAACCGGACTATCAGTAAGAAAATAAATCCCTTGTTCCCTTAAGCCATTTGATGGCCATTTATCAGCAACCATGCAGGCGAATTGCAACAGGAACAAACAGACTTCAGCAAAGGGCCCTGGGAATGCTGGATGACCATCTAGGCAAAGACAAAATTAGACTAAACACAACACCATGCCTAAAAGCGACCTCTGAACCTGCACGAGGGGAAAACAAGGGAAGCACAGTCCAGCTTTGTGACTACAGATCTGGGTCACCTTGGGGAAAGTCTGTGAGGTATCATCCGAGCATCAAGAACAGCAGGCAAAGGGAGTTCACATGCAGTACATGTGCTGTAGAACTGAAAGACTAAGCAAGAAGACAGAGTCCCAAGAGAAAAGCAGGCCAAAGGCAAAGACAGAAAAAACCCCTCAAGATTCCTAATCCATCAAAATGACAAACAAGTGACCTCTGCCAGCTAAATATGTGGGAATAGTCATGCCACACTTTTGGTAGGAAAGCAAATCAGAGTACTCTGTGCCAGGATTTTGGCAAAGTAACAAAATTTCTCATCTACTCATCTTACAGCAGACACCATTTCTGTACATTATTGAATAGTACAAAGTACATGTGTATAAAGCTTCAAGTTCATTCATGTAAGGCTGTCCTGAGTGTGGCTCTGTGGGGTACATGCACGCAAGACTGCTCCTGAGCATGTTCTGTGGGGTGCATGCACGTAAGACTGCCTCTGAGCATGCTGTGGGGTACATGCATGAAAGCCTGCTCTTAAGCATGCTCTGTGGATACACCTCCCCGTTCCCACATGGGGATAGTGGGTTCACAGAGCAAACTGCTCAAAATGTGGAACAAGGAGGACCTTTGATGGCGCATCAGTTGCCAGCACCCAATGGGAGTCAGCAGTCAGTGAACACACTCGTGGGTTCTCGTACACAACTGCCTTGTCCTGAGGGAGAGAAAGAAGGGCAGGGAGAAGAATGTGAAGCGCTCAGGTGCCCGCTGCCACAGGGAGGAGAATGTGAGGTGCTCAGGTGCCTGCTGCTACATAACACAACACATTCACACACAAACAAGACTGATAGATCAGAACGAATGAGGACTATGAAACGACATGCCACCAATGCCACCAAACAAGCCACATTCCACACGGTGGTGGGGTGCTCTGAGGCAGTCTCACCTCTGCACCTCTAGCCACTGGATTTTACTTTTGTTCCTGAGCATTCTGTGAAAAAACTAGTAAGTAAATAATGAGTTCTAGAAGCTGACTGCCCGGCTGCCCACAAGAGTGACAAACAGAAAGTGACAAAGGGCAGCCGGCATCCCACAGTACTAGGCAGAGCTGCAGCTTTGGTTGAGCATATGGTCGGCCTACACATAGCTAGGCCACAGCTCTGAGCTGGGGACCAGAAGCCCCCTAACATTGTACCTGCTCATGTTTCAAAAAACATCCTCAGGGCTGAGACACAGCTCAGGGGTTAAGATTCTGCCTCACAAGTAAAAGGTCCTGAGTTCAGATATCAGGTCCTGTTGGGCAAGGACAGTGGCTTGCACTTCCGGCTATGGCAGGCAGAGTCTGTGAAATTCCAGAGTGAAGCAAAAAGGTAGAAACAATGCAGGATAATTCCAGAAGTCATCTTTGGTCCACCACAGGAACACACAGTGCTTGCTGATACACACACACACACACACACACACACACACACACACACACACACACACACACAGTTTAAAAGAAAATCTTTAAAGGGCTGGAGCAATGGCGCGGTAGGTAAAGTAACTGTTGTACACGCATGCAAGAGCCAGGCATGGCCTGTGACCCAGCACTGATAGGAGCAGAGATGGCAGACCCACAGCCTCATGGGTCAGTGAGGCAGCTAAAACAGTTCCAAGGCCTCACAGGTCAGCAGCAGTCTAGATAAAGTGAGTTGCCAGCTCAATGGGAGACCCTGTCTCAAAAAAAGCATCAAATTCTGGCCCTGCACACATACGCATGGGCAAGTGTGTGCCCCTTAGCATACATACGTCACCTCCGAGGCCACCCAAGGGGTATAAAAAGGCAAACCAAGACCTAGAACCAGAAAAGATGAGGAGAGACTAGAATGCTGATCCAGGTCAGTGCAGAGAACAGCCCAGTGAGCTGGGCACTCTGCCTAAGGAACTAGCACCAGGCCTCCCATGGCACACCTGGTGAGCTGGGCACCAGCACAGATCCAGTTAATAAAACTGCTTGCATTCAAACTAATGCAAACAAACAATAAAGAAAGCACTCAGATGAGAGTCACCTCTGGACATAAAGATTGTAGTCAGAGTCCCCATGGCCCACAAAGAGGCCATTATAGCATTAGCAACAAGGACTAGTCATGGACTCTGAAACCTCAGATAAGAGACTAGAGAACATGGATTTGTGCACAGCTCCCCAGTATCTTCGTACAAGAAGCTGAAGAGTACCCGGCTACATGCGTATCTCCCTGGTATTTTTACACTAAAGGCTGGAGAATACCTGGCTACGTGCATGGCTTTCCCAGTATCTCTGTACAAAAGACTGGGGAGTACCTGGTTATGTGCATAGCTTCCTGGTATCCTGTGCAAGAGGCTGGGGAGTACCCCAGCTATGTGCATAGCTAACCAGTATCTCTGTACAAGAGTCTGGCAGTATCCGAGTGTGTGCATAACTCCCCACTATCTCTGTGAGAGGCTGGGGAGCACCACAGTACATGTATAATCTCTGTACAAGAGCCTGGGGAGTACCAGGATGTCAGGTGTGTTTTGACAAAAGCAGGAAACACAGCAGCTGTTCAGTATGATGTACGGCAACAGCTTGACCAGGTGTATTAATACCAGGAAACACAGACAATACAACCATCACTACAACCCTCTAGCAAAGTTCAGCATCAGATTCTACTCATGAGGAAACAAGAAAAAAGGATGAAATAAAGGGACAATTTAAAAATGACTGCCCTATATTTTTCAAGTATTTTAGTCATAAAGCATAAAGACCACGACTATTCCAGCACAGATGCTAGTTAGGTATGAAAAACAGGTGCTGTGCAAGGCCCAAGATGTCTTGTGGACTCTCAATATTAAGGACCTCAGACATCCTGTGGTCACAAACACTAAGAATCTCAGACGTCTGGGGCTGGAGAGGTGGCTCAGGGGTTAAGCCTCCGCCTTGCAGGCGGAAAGTCCTGAGTTCGGATCCCAGATCCCACGTATAGATGCCAGGCGGGAGCGGGGGCGGCCTGCGCTTCTGGTCCTGGTAGGGCGGAGCCTGTGAATCCCGGGGCAGAAGGAGGTGGAGGCGTCCATGGTGGTTCGCGAATTCGTCCGTGGTTCCACACACACACACACACACACACACAGACACACACACACGTGCGCGCGCACACACACACACACACGCACATGCGCACAGTTGAATAAATAATAATAAAAAAAAATTAAAAAAGAATCTCAGACGTCCTATGGACACCCAACACAAAGGACTTCAGACATGTGGACATGCAACACTAAAGATCTTAGATGTCCTGTATACTACATAACACTAATGATTTCCCTGAAACATCTTATGAGTGCACACACTACCACCAAACAACTGCAAGACATAAACACATGCACACTGGTCAGTTAATTTTCTGACTTAATCCAATGCGGATTGACAGGAGCTGTCCTTGTTTAAGGAAATACATTCTGGAGTCACTAGGGGAAATCGTCATGTATCATGTCAACTTTTAGCTTACAAATGGTTCTGAAAAAAGATATATGGGTACATTTGATAAAAATAAATATCCCGTGTGATTCTTTGGCCTATTCTGGCAGCTTTTCTGTAAGTACAAAACTTTAGCAACTTAGAAGTTCAAAGGAAAAAAGAGGTGCTAAAGTGTGTCCAAAATGAAGGTCTGAGTGACAAGTCACAGAGCATCGGGAGAACCAGCAACTCCCAGGGAGCATGAGTGAAGCAGTCAATCAAGCAACACAGTTGGATTCATGAACAGCACTGTTGATGTGTCAGGGAGCAACCGTCTACTGCGCCACACTCAGCAGAGAGGGTCAAAACATCACCTCAGACAGGAAGCACCAGGCTTAAGACTGAAGGGCTCCTTGCAAATCTCCAACAGTGCCGCTCTAGGAAGGAAAGTAAGATCAAGGAAACACACCCAACAAGAAACAGGAAGCTGATGAAATAAACATGAAGGAAGTACAACGAAGACACAGAAAGCAGAACAGTAACAACATCAGTAAGCATAGCAACATCCAACAAAGAATCTTCAACAGGAGAAATTGTGGTCAGACAAGCCTCCTGACAGCACCGGGCACTGACAGGAAAAGTGCCCCTAGTGTATCTATCCTGCAGTCTACAGTCCAAGAACAAACATGCATGGGTACTTCAGACAAGACACTCCCATTCACCTGTCACCCAACACACAATGGGCATGGATGGTCCGGCCAGTGTGGCATGGCAGAGGAAGGAAGGGCGCAGAGTTGACCACAGCCACTGTGTGGCAAGAAGCCAGCAGCCACGACACGTAGAGGTCTAGCATTGCTTAGCTTGCACCATATCCAGCCCCCACCTTGCCAGCTGTCACGCTTGCCAATGATCATGCACCATCACAGCCAGGCCAGAGAGTACACTGGAAGATGCTTAAGACAGATACCAACTCAGGAGTGACAAAGGACAGCTCATACCGCATTTTACTCAAAACCCCTACAAATCAAAAAACACACACTATTAATTCCACCTACATCCAGTAAAAAAAAAAAAAAGAATTAAAATCACACTGCTTAAGAACATGTATATGTATGATAAAACCTTTGAAAAAATAATGGAGTCAGAACACAATTCTTACGAACACATGTACACACACGTGTTTGTGTGCCACAGCTTCATATGAAGGTAGAAGAGACCTTTGGGCTTGGTCCTCACCTATGAACTGTGTGTGTGTTGTGTGCCACAGCATGTGCACAGAGGTACAGAACATCCTCATGAGTCAGTCTGTACTTCTCCACTGTGTGTGTGTGTGTGTGTGTGTGTGTGTGTGTGTGTGTGTGCATATGCACGTGTACCGCGGCATGAATAGTCTTCAGCTTTCTACTGCTCTTAAGACAATGTCTCTGCACTACTGCAAGGCCAGACTATATAGTTCACCAACTGCAGGATTCTCCTATCTCTGCTTCACATTTCCCATAGGCACATAGGTGATTATAGACTTGCACTACTGGATTCGGGTTATATGGGTTCCACCATCCAAACGCAGCTTATCAGGCTATATTATAGCAAGCACTTTTATCAATGAGCCAATTCCCCAAACCCAGGTCCATATATTTTTAACTGTACCTCATAATTAAAATTTGAAATAAATATATATGGGAATACTAAAAGCATACATAAAGGTGACTAAGAAAGTGACGGATCTGTTACAGGCTACAGAGATGGCTGCCCGCAAACTGAGCTTGCCCTGCAAGCCTGAGGAACTGAGTTCAGATCCCCACCTAAAGGTGAAAATAAAGCATGGTGGTATGCACTTGCAAGCCCAGCGCTCAGCTGGTAAAGGTGAGGAGGGCAATGGCAGGAGGATTCCTTAGGACTTGCTGGCTAGCCAATCAAGACAAATCTGTGGACTTCAACTTCAGTGACACTTGTGCCTCAAAAATAAGCCAGTGAGCCGGTGAGACAGCTCACAGGGTAAAGGCACTGGCAGAGTATGCTGGTGAACTCAGTTCCATTCCCAGAGCCCACACGGTAGAAGGAGAGGACCAATCTCTAAAAGTTGTCCTCTGGCCCCTATGCATGTGCCGTAGTGATCTCAATACATGTACCACGGTACATGTGTGCTTGTGCCCTTGTGTGTGCGTCCTCTCTCTCACATTACAAATTAATTAAGGTGAAAGACAGGAAGACACCTAACGCCAGCCTATGGCTTACACACACACACACACACACACACACACACACACACACACACACACACACACACACAGTGGCGGGGAGGGGACAGGGAGGGGGTGAAGGGACAGAATCTTAGAGAACGGTACTGGTTAGTCCACCAGTCTCAGCCTAAACTGCTTGAGATTCAGAGAACTAAGTGTGAGCCAAGAGACTGTCTAGACAGATTTTATGTAGCCAAATAATCTATTATTTATTTAGCTTTTCTAACTCTTGTTAGCAAATATGAAATAGGCTGGTTGCAGAGGATCTCCTGTAATCTGTGAATTTAATGTGAGTCTCACCATATTTACCTGACTGTCCCCACGATGGCAATCTTAACACTCAGGGTGCCTGGGCAGACAGATCCACCCAGAGGGCCGGCCTAGAGATGGGGTCCACCTCAGTTCCTCTGCTTACAAATGGTCCCAATCTATCACTCTCCCCAACCAGGGGATTTTTAAATCTATGAAAATTGGAGTATTAACTTACTGTCATAGTTAGGCACAGATGTCAACTTGACTGTTGGTTTTAAGCTCTGGGCACATTTGTGGAGAATTAGTGGTTAGGTTAACCTCAGAGCAAACCTGCAAGAGATTGTCTGGCTGATGGGGAAGGCCCAGGTGGGATTAGGCCCTGGAATAAAACACACAGAGCTGGTTGAAAATGTCGGTATCCTTGTGTATACTTGGGCAGACATATGGTGTGGAAAGTAAGGATCATCCCTCTCTCAGCCATTATGTAGAGATGATGTGGCCAGTTCCCTCGGCCCTGGTGTTGGTTCGTGCTTTCCTGTCAAGATGGACTAAGAACTATAACCAGTAATTGTAAGAGAAAATAAACCCCTGTTCCCTTAAGCCATTTGATGGTCATTTATCAGCAACCATGCAGACAGACTGTGACACAATTTGGTACCCAAGACGTGGGGTATTACTAATAAATCTGGCTTTGTGGCTTTTGTAGATTTCAAATGTTTTTATTGGAGAAATTTGGACTTTTGTGGATTCAAAAACGTTTGAACAGAGTTTGGTGGGCTATTTGGAAAATAGAGATGCTGAGAGAGTCATGGATTGTTTTGACCCAGTTTGTGATGAGGGGAACAAGGACTTTGGTGAAGCTGAATTTAAAGACGACAG
Organism: Typhlomys cinereus; assembly: GCA_023101885.1. Lineage (NCBI taxonomy): Eukaryota > Metazoa > Chordata > Mammalia > Rodentia > Platacanthomyidae > Typhlomys > Typhlomys cinereus. The sequence goes on from JALPQD010000001.1 coordinate 22,986,560, forward strand.
ACTGGTTTGCCTGAAAGAGGAGAGTTGTGCTGGTGGCTGTGAAGCTCTGGATGCGAAAAGGGCAGGCAGCAGAACACCTGCTGCTGCTGGAGAGATGGACATCAATGAAGGAAAACCTAGTGATTTGCACTGGGATGGTAGAAGACATGAACACCACCATATGGTGATTCTGTGGTTTGAAAACCTGGATTTCTTCGCAGGCCAAAAGCCCAGTTGAAGCCTTTTTTCCCCCCTTTGGAAGTTTTGGCTACCTAGAAAGTCTTTTTCAGTGTCAGTGCACAAAACTTGGTACAACTGTGGCTTGAGTGGGCCAAGCTACATTTCAACCTTGCTTCAGAATGTGACAGCATCCCCCAGACATGCTGTCTGGCAAGTAAGCATCGTCTCTCTCTCAGCCATTACAAAGAGATGGTGTGGCCAGTTCCCTTGGCCCTGGTGTTGGTGCATACTCACCTGTCAAGCTAAACTAAGAACTGTAACTGGACTATCAATAAGAAAATAAACCCCTTGTTCCCTTAAGCCATTTGATGACCATTTATCAGCAACCATGCAGACAGACTGCAACACTTACCATTTTCCCACTGTACGTGAATACAGCAACATTCCAGAAATAAAACTTGAGTTTGAGTAACTACATACACAAATATAGTGTCCTTCCACACACATTCCAGCCAAGGTTTTAAAATTGTGTTATAGGTAAACTGTGCTTGTAATCTGTTTTACTGTTTTCTCTACGGGCTTCTGAAGTGAAGCCAGCTGACACCGAGTCTGCTCAGAGGCCAGGACAAAGGAGGTGGGAGTAGAAGCATGGGAAAAATGGTGAGCTGCAGCCTGGGAGCAGGTCCTCTCTCAGAAACACATGGCTGGCCTCTGTGGAGCTGTGCAGAGACACTTCTCCTACAGGGACGCTGCGTTCCAGCTTCCTCTGATCCTTGGGGAGAGTGCCCCTGAAGCTGACAGAGGAGGGGCTCTCTCCCCTCAGGCTTGCATGCCTGGACTCACTCTCGCCTCTGTCAGGAAATCTAACTGCACCTCAATTCTGAGAGACACTCAAATGGAATACACTTTCTCCCTGGTCCTTCCACATCTCTTGGAAGGTTCCTTCTTGTTTCACTCATCCGAGGGTCCCAGGTGTACACTGTCTCAGCCTGGTACCACCCTCCTTCTGACTTGTGCCCTTAGTCAGATGGCCCTATGAGCCCCAACACTAGCCTGCAGCATCTTTAGTCTGGGCACTAACACTCGAGAAAAGCTGGCATAGCTCTTCCTAACAATGAGGACGAGAGTATGCTGGAGATGTTCACTAAACAGAAGTGGCTGTAGTGTCCCTGGCCTCCACTGTCCCATGTCTGCTGTGTCCCGGCCTCTCCTGCCTGACTCCATGTCTGCTGTGTCCTGGCCTCTCCTGCCTGACTCCATGTCTGCTGTGTCCCGGCCTCTCCTGCCTGACTCCATGTCTGCTGCGTCCCGGCCTCTCCTGCCTGACTCCATGTCTGCTGTGTCCCGGCCTCTCCTGCCTGACTCCATGTCTGCTGTGTCCCGGCCTCTCCTGCCTGACTCCATGTCTGCTGCGTCCCGGCCTCCACTGTCCCATGTCTGCTGTGTCCCGGCCTCTCCTGCCTGACTCCATGTCTGCTGCGTCCAAGCCTCTCAGGTCTCTCTCTTCAGGACTCAGAAACTTCTCTGGTGCAGTTGATTCTCACGTCACATTTGCTCTGAGTTGGAAGCAGCAGTCTATACATCCTGCCAAATCTACTGCTACACATGCAGCTGACCTTTAGGCAATATAATGAAATGTTAAGTGAGAACAAAAATTCTAGCAAATTCATTCTTCAGCAACTAAAATTTCATTGACATGATGAGTCACAATAAATCATGACCAACATAAGGCCCTGCTGGCTGAGGCACACACAGGTAGAGGGCCATGGTGAGCACACACTACACCTGAGGCCAGCCCGTGCTGCAGAGCCTGACCTTGCTCAAAACCAAACAAGCAAAGTCTCAGTGCGCGGAGCACATCCAGTGTACACACTAGACACTGCGGTTACTACCTGCAGCGTCCATGTGCAGATGCTGATGTCATCCCTCCAAGTCTCCCACCCTAGGCACCTGCCACCTGTCCATCATGGCTGGAAAGAGACTGTGTAGGTGGAAAGAGACACCTACACAGTCAAGTCCCACTTCTACCCATGGAGAAACCCAGCCCTTGAGGTTTGGTGGCTCAGCCTCTCGCTCAGAGGGATGAGCACAGCCACCACACTGACCACATCAGTTTTCCTTTCACATCCTACCCGTCCTGAAGTCTACTGGCTCCCCTGTCCACTACATATCACCCTTAGTGGATGCCACAGGAGTACCAAGACATGCTTGGACCTTACTGGCCAACTTCCCTGCTGCTTATGAGAAATTCAGTTTATCGAGTATAGAAATGCACACTTTTTACACACTCTTCATCCCTTGTTTCTGGTTCTTGTCTACACGACTGTCTCCTGGAACGCACCTTACCAAACATTTCCAGCTAAGAAGGGGCCATCTTGCTAGCAACTCTAGCCTCCTGTGAGACAGCCAGGCCGATCAAGAATGTGAGCCGAGCCCTGACCAACGGGTGTGGGACTGGAGAGAGTGCGTTAAGCACTGGTGGCTATGGCCCTTCTGTGGGAGCATAGTTGTCTTGAGTTGGGGTCTCTGGAGCTGTGACTCACCATAGTTCCCTCCTACTCCCTATAGTAGTAAGAGTATCCGTAGTCACCAGGAGAGCTGAAGAGCTAAGTCAGAAGCCACCAGCAGCCGTGTCTCCCACCTTAGCTCTGGCCACACAGTTATCTTCCCATCCACCAAAGCCACTGGACAGCTGATGGGCTGCTGCCCCACACTCTAGAGCACATTGACCAGCTCAAATTACACACACAGGGTCCTGAGCAAGTGCTTCCTCACACAGGTGCCTCGGTCTCATCTATGCAGTGGTTCACAGTACCTGTCCTGGCTGTCACAGAGATCAGATCTGTGTCAGTCACCTGGAGGATACAGCACGTCAGCACGTTCCCAGTACCGTCCCTTCTACTCTCTGACCTCTTCCAAACACAAATGTGCTCAGTCTCACTACCATCCCAGCACTTGGAGGGGCCTGGTATATGAGAGCTGCTCAGTAAAGTATTCGTGGTGGTATGCCAAGAGAGGGGGCACAGGGCGGATAAAGACCCAGACCAGTCTCAGCACCACCAGCCTGAGTCCCACCCTTACAGACTAGTCAGCCCACCCACACCTGGTCAGAGCATCTGAGCATTTACTACACTTCAAAAAGGAGCAGGTAGCACAGGTGAAAGGAAACAAACTGGCCAGAGGGAAGGTGTGCCGCAGGACTGCGGGCTGGCAGCACTGATGGAGTCCGTGTCCCCTGCCCAGCAGTCCTATTTCTCTGGACCTTGAGCAAACACGAAGGCCAGGTGTGAGATGCTCACTAAGGTGCTGAGTGCTGCAGATGAAGTCAGACTCTACCCACAGAGGATCTGAAAATGCGTTTGTCCATCATGTGCACTACAGATACAGGTGTGAGGGACGGCTACAGCAGGCAGGGGTGAGAACAGGTTTTGGAGTATCCATAGCAGGTGCAACCTGCAGTTTTCCAACTGCTGCACCCCTTCATCTGCCTGTGAAGTGATGTCCTTTCATCTGCACACCTACTGGCACTGTCAGCTTTAAGTTGAGACTATAGGGCTTGGGAAGGCGCCCAATGAGTGTGGACAGTTCAGAGAGAGCAGTATGGAAAGTCCACTCTGCCCAGCTCAGTCTACATGACCAGAACCTGAGCTTTACACCTGTCCTGACTCCTGCAGTCACCTGTTGTTCTCAGATACTAACTAGGATAACTTAATGTCCACACAAAGCAACAAAGGTAGATCCCTGTCTCACACCACATGCAAAAACTAACCCAGAGTTAATGTTCTAAAACTATATGCAAAAACCTTATTAGCAGTCTTACCAGAAAATAGGGGAATCCCCATGACTTGGATTTAGCCAGAATGAAACAGACTAGCTGAACCACATCAAAACACAAGACTTTCCTGTGCCAAAAAAATACTGTGGAAAAGAGTAAAACAGCACAGGGGAGAGATTTGCTGATCACCTCCATGTCTACGATCTACTCCAAGTCAACAATAAGAAAAAATAATTCAAAATGGCATGAAAAAGTAGTGCTTAAATAGACATTTCTCCAAGAAAAATAAGTAAATGGTCAGTAGGTATGCAAATGAAAACCACAATGAGATGCCACTTCACACTACAAAGGTGGCTATTTTCAACAAAATGGAAAATTCCAACTAAAAGAGAGGATTTTTTTTTTAAAGTGCAGCCTTTGGGCATTAACAGCACAAATTATCAGTCAGTGTGGTGACTGGAAACTGCTCTGAGGGTCAGCAGTCTTGCTGAACCAAAAGCCCGCCAGGCTCCCTGGGAATCCCCCCAAAGCCTTGAAGCTACAACACAGGCAGCGCTCCCAGCAGCTGAGACAGATGAAGGACAAAATGTGCAACATACATCAAAAAACATTACTCGGCCTCAAAAAGGAATAGAATTCTGACACATGTGGTACAAGGATGGATTCTGCACACACTGCAGGCAGGATTAACTTCCACCCCCAAGATAGCTGGAGGTCACAGACCCACACCCCCAGAGGTTGCTAGAAGAGTCAGTGTGACAGACAGTGGCCTGGGGGAGAGGAGGGGAAGGGAGACAGGGAGAGACAGTGTTTGGTGGAGAACAAAAGTATGCAGGTCTCAGGGTCGTCTGACACCTACAGATGGTCAGAGTTTTATATTATTTTCATTTTGCTACAATAAGCAAAAGCCCTATAATAAACAAGGAAAGTGGCTAAATGTTAGAAAAGATGAGAATCCTCGACTTGAAGAGTCTATTGAGAGCTGAAATCACAGGTATGTGACTGCCATGCCCAGGCAGGGAGGGACTGCTTTATTACGTCTTGGGGAAAGAAGGTGTATAATATGTGCTTGTGTGTCCCATGACACACACAGACAACAACCTTCCACCTTGTCTGAGCCTGAATCTGCTGTGCTACACAGGCCCAGCTGACTGCCCCAGGGCTTCTGGAGAGTCTTGGTCTCCATCACGCATTTCCTAGAAGTGTGCAGAGAATTGCAGATTCACATCCTTGGTGTGGTTTTACCTGGGAACTGGGTAGCAAGCGGTTTACCATCTGGGCCATCTCTCCAGCTTGTGGCTTTATTAACTGATACAGATTAATTTTCAAGACATATTAAATGAAAAAAAAAACACAAACAGTTTGCTTGTCTGTCTGTATCTGTCTGTCTGTCTATCTGTCTAATTCTTGTGGCCGACTCAGGAGCTTGGGGTCCTTACTATGATGCATCCCAGCAAGCAAATGGCAGCTGCCTCTGTGACCTAAGAGGCCTCCACCTGCACCACCTGAAGAGAGGGCCGGCAGAGCAGTTCCCATAGCAGCCCTGACCACAGAGGACCCTCTGGTATTATTCCTAAGGAGAAATGCAAAGACCCACAGATTCAAGACCTCATGAGTTCAAGGCAGAAGACACAAGGAACAGGCGAGACCACATCACTAGTGAACAGTGTTCACCTGCATCTGTTTCTAGGAAAGTTTCTCCTACAATGACAGACCAACTGCTTTCACTGAACACGTGTCTTAGAATCTCTGTTATATAGAATCCAAAGAAGTCACAGGAAGCTGGGGTCCACAGGCTGAGCCTTCTTCACTTGGCTGTATTTCCCCTGAACACTTAGCCCAGCCCTGAACCCTTGCCATGTCCTGCAGCAGAAAACAGTTCATTCCCACAGAGGGAGCAAGGCTTAGGGAACAGGCTGCTTAGGGAACAAAGCTTAAGAAACAGGAATTACTATAAAGCTTGGACCTCGCAAGAAACCTCCCTTCCCTGGGAGCCAGTGATGCACAGGAGTGACTGCATTCCACCTGTGGTAGAGCCCTGGGGTCCAGATAATGAGACTCTGCCTGGCTGCAACAGTCACCTGTCCCAGCATCACACACTCTAGTACTACAGACACTTTAAACTGTCACACTTACCATGGTGGGCAGCAGAGGTAGAAAACAAGGACTAAACTAAGACTCTGAAATCGTGATCACTGCCTGACCGGTGGGCAGGACCAGAACGTTCCCAGGGCTCCCACTGTGCCCTCAGCATCTGCAGCAGCTGGATTCCATGGGCTGTGGTTGCATATGCTCCCTGAAGACCTTCTGAAAAGCCTGACTTTTTGCATTATCAACTGACAGCAGGCAGTGAGTTACTACTTGCCAGCGGTATGAATCACTGATGTAAATAAACTGTCGCTCAAGTTGTTTTCTTCTGAGCCTGGAGAAACCGAGACCGGACATTCTGTTACATGTTGGCCCAGTGTACGCTGGAGGACGAGGGGGGGGGGCATTTGATTGTTTCAGCCTCTTCTGGTGACACAGGCGAGCACCTCAAAGATGCCCCAGACAAAAAGGAAGGTTCAAGAGGAGAGCAGGGCACAAGTAGCCCAGGGGACACGTCCTCCGAGCATCACACACTAGTAGATAGTGACTAAGCAGCAGACCTTCAGACTGGATGGAGGGTCATGTCGTCTACTCCCTGGGTTCCTCAGAGGTTAAAACCACACATTTAACTCAGGGATCTTTCCAAACCCCAACAGATGCCAATGGGAGAAAAACTGTTCCCTAGGCATAAAATGCCCTGTCCGTGAAACAGACTACCTACCTTCTTCTGGGGCAGAAGTGGCAAACATTTCACAAATAAGTCACATCTGTGCCCGGCATCTTGGCCTGTGAGCAGGACATGCATGAACCACACTCAGCTCGCTCAGAGAAGGCTCTGTCAGGAGGAACAAGGGTTCTTAGCCATCTCTATCCCCAGCTGCCCATTCTGGGTCTTCGAGGGCAACCAGGCCTGGCGGGGTGTCAGGAGCCGTGGAGCAAAGCCTGTTGTTTATGTCTGATCCAAGCACTGGGGGTTCATGACGGCTTACTGACGCAAGAGTTCCCCAGCACTGCCTGCCAGAAATTAATCAGAGAGGAAGAATTCTTTTTAAGAAACCACTTGGTGGCTGCCGCCTGGCCCAAGCCTAAGGGTGTAAGTTGAGCCCCTCCTCCCATTGCAAGCAGAACACCCCAGGATTTCCAAGCACAATTAGCCAACACAGGGGCAGGCTAGAGTTTCCTGCAACACTGGCCGGCCCTGCTGCAGTTGGCCATAGCAGCTAGTGGCCTGGTCTCCTTCAGATGGTTATCTGTAGCAGGGACCCTGCCAGGGTGCATACCCCGTAGACAGGGTCTGCTTAGAAACGACTGGAGGCCTATTCAGTCACCTGTTGCTACTGTGCCCATCTCAAGAGTGGGTTTAAAGTTTGCAAATCTGGAACTATCCATAAAGAAGGAGAAGGTTAGATTGTGAAGTCTGGCTCTGCTTCATGCTGGTGAGGGACCCACATCTCCGGAAGAGCCCCCCATGGCCCCTCTACTGTCCTAAGTGGCATGAGACATGCGGTCCTCAGGAAAGTGAGGAGGTGTCACGCACTGCCGCTTGACTGGTTTTCACAACAGATTCTAGTTATTCTAACTTTCCAACACCAAAGAAGCAGGAGCGCAACCAGCTGACTGATGACACTGGACCTTCCCAGGCACTGGGCCTGGGCCCGGCTGAGGATCAGCAGCAGCTGATCTCAGGAAGGGGCAGCAGGGGCTCTATTGGACTCTCCCTGTGGTCCTTATTCCTTACGGCAATGAGCTGTGCCTGGAACAGGCATAACCACATGAGGAAGACTGGGGGGGGGGGTTCAAGCACTAACTTTCAGGCTGTGTGAGGGCCACACACAGCAGAGCAGTGACCCAATCAAGGAGGGACATCTGAGGGCCCACACCTCATGTGTGAAGGGAAAAGGTCTTGCGAGAACAGGTAAGGCCTGGAGAAAAGGCCACTAGGGACCCTGACCGACTGTTTGAATCAGAACTGCAGAGGGTTACATGAGCACCTGAACTCTGGCCCCAGGCCTTCCACTGCCACTCAACAATCCAAGAGACCATTGCCCACCCACTAGAAAACACTTTGCTTTCACCAAGAGTGGTCAAGGGTCAAGGGTCACAAGAGCATCCTGTCAGCGAACTTTCACACTGTGTTTTCTCTGTTCTATGCTGCTGATGGTACAAATACCAAGTAACTGCTTCACAGCAGCACTGGCAAGGTCTTCTGTAGTCAGAAACCCTTACCTAAGTCCATTTGTCACTTGCAAATGTTTTGAGTAACTACCATGATTATATGTTTAAATACAACAGAGCAAGCATGGCATTCACAAATCAATGGCGCTGTTATCAAATGCATCCATTACAGGCACAAAAGATAAATCTTAATCTGAAGAAAGTTTTCCATCTCGAAAAAAAAAAAAAAAGCCAATGAAGAGAAGTTACTTTGCACTCTACCAACCAAAGTGTAGAAGCTCCTAGAAAATCAATCTGCTAGCCTCTATCTCATCGTGGTCTTTTTGACCTTGACTACCACCAGCATGTGAAGATCTTGAGATCCCAGAACTAAGAACTAAGGTCTTTAACCATAGCCCCTGGCGCCACAAAGGAAGTCTCAGATCCCACCACCACCTACCTAAGGCTGTCATCAGTCGTGAATGAACAGAAAGCAGAACCCCCAAGAGCCACCGTTGGAGCTAGCTCCAAAACGGAAGACCTTCATCCATGCTGAAGGGCTGGACACATAGCCAAGAGGGAACTTCCCACCACTCACAATGTACGAGAGCTGAGAAAAAAATCCAGTCTACACAAACATTTCAGTCTTCTTTAAAATACACTATTACAACACACAGGTCGATGTGAACTTGTAGGCCACTAAGGAATAGATTGTGGACACAGTGGTTCATATTGCAGGACAGCCACTAAAACAAGTGGCAAAGGAAAGAAGAGTCCAGGACAGTGCAAAACAAGAGCACCTCAAGAAACAGAGGCTGAAGACATGGTAGGACAGAACAGTGTATTTCCAGCATCAGACAGAAACCAAGACATCTGGCCCTGGCCCTATGTACAAGAGCAGCTGAGTCATCACAAACATTCCACCCTTCAGCCTCTGGCCAATGACTGGGGTTGGGGTCATATTTAAAGTTCTGCAGACGTGGGTCTGGAGACTTGTGAACAGGAGGCCCGACAAGGCAAGGCAGCCGGCTCTGAGATGACAGGATGACACCCAAGGTGGGGAAAGGACAGGAGGACTATCTCAAGCCTTCACATCTCTTGGTCCCCGAGGAGCTGCCTGCCGTCTTGGAAGATGCATACCTAGGAGGAGGGGCAGCGTCCAATGGTGGGTAAGACCGGACTCACAGAACAGAAACTGGTTGTAACCTCAGCAGCAGCTTTGGGGAGAAGACAGGCATTGCCTAAGAAGGAAAGATTAGTCCAACAAGGAACTCTACAGATCCCCAGCTGCTTGGGCTGACACATACAAAGCCTCAATACACACAAAAGCAAAAAGCAGCCAAAACAAGACAGCCACGATCTACACGCCAGCCAGGGTCTCGTAGGGCAACCTCAGCAGCATGGGCCAGCAAGCCTAAGACCAACAAAAACACAGAGCTGAGCACCAGGATGATCAAGCTTCACCTCCACAGTGAACCCATAGTGTCTACACTGAAGTGCACACATAAAGCTTATGGCCAGATAAATCAAAACCCAAAGTAAGTTTGAAGAACTGAAATTACTATATCTAGGGATTTTAAAATTTCATGATCCAGTTAAAGTCAAGCACATGTGAAAATTCATAGTCTTATGGGCATTTCCAGAAATCAAGAAAGTGTGCAAAACTCAGGAATCTAGATACATATCTTAATAAATAAAACAAAATATCCAGCAAACTAAAACCAGAGAATAAAATGAATCGCAGTGATAACAACAATGGAATCTTTTTAAATCCAACAGATCAGACAAACAGACGTCTTCCAAACTGTAAGTACTGAAACCCAAGAGAGTTGGGAGGAAAGAGGAGAAGTAAGCACTATCAGGAAGGAAAAAAGGTCACGATAGATCCCACCAACACAAGGAGGGTTCAGGAAACTGACATCAGCATACTTGAACATTCAGATGGAATGAAAACAATTCCAAGAATACAAAAACAGATACGAAAAAAATCTGAAAAAGATAGTCCTGTATCTCCACAGTGTACAACTTACAGATTTTCCCACAAAGCAAACACAAGACACACAGATGCACCAGGGAACTCTTCCAAACGCTTGAGAAATGGTGCCGCCCATAAACATGAAGGGCTGACAAACTGCCCACAGGCCACACACGCTCTGCGACCTGCCTTCTGTTCCATTTGCAAAGCAGATTGGGTCTTTACATGAAGCAGCAGGAAGCCAGGATGGGTATGGTTCCTATGGTTCATAAAGCCCTAAGTATTTTCCATCTGACTCTTTATAATGTTGCTGATCCTGGATATAAAAGAGCACAGGGCTGGGGAGATGGTTCTGTGGAAAAGATGCAAGTCATACAACCACGAGGACCGGAGCTCCGATCACCAGAAGCCATGTGAGAACCAGGTGGGAGTTACAGTAGTCTATAACCCCAGCACCTGAAAGGCAAAAAACATTAACTTCAAGCCTCCATGCATGTGCCAATACACATAATCCATATATGTGAAGAAGAAAAAAAAAGGAAATTACAGAACACAACTCACTCTACCACATAGTAAGAGGTCTGTATAAGCTTAACATCAAAACTTACTATTTCAAGAAAAGAATTTTGGGCTGGAGAGATAGCTCGGGGTTTAAGACTCTGCCTCACAAACAGAAGAACCTGAGTTCAGATCTTGGATCCCATGTAAAAACACCAGGCAGAAACAGCAGTGACCTGTACTTCCAGCCCTAAAAGGCCCAGCCTAGGAATCCCAAAGTGAAGCAAAAAGGAAATAGAAACAATTCAGGATGATGACTGAAGTCACCGTTGGTCCTCCACAAGGACATACGCATACACACGTTAAAAACAAATAAGTAATAGGGCTGGAGAAATGGTTTAATGGTTAAGACTGCCTCACAAGCAGAAGTACCTGAGTTCAGATCCCAGGTCCCACATAAAAAACACCAGGCAGAAACAGCAGTGGCCTGAACATCTAACCCTAGTGTACGGAGCCTGGGAAATTCCACAGAATGAAGTCACCCTTGGTCCTCCATGGGGACCCAGTGCTCTCTGACACACAAACACACACACACACACACACACACACACACACACACACACACAAGCATACCCAAAATAATAACAAATAAAAAGAAAAGAAATTTGGGAACCATTTGTATATTACAATTATTAACTATTATAAAAATGTAGTTAGCCTTTCTGTCTGCCCCCCGGGGACACACGCAGTCCAACAGGGACACATTGCGCCCCAGGAAGTGATAGCCAATACCCATCAGGATGGAGCCAAGGGTGGTGCAGGAACAACAAAACTGGAAAAAAAAAAAAAAAAAAAGAATAACCATAATTCAGAACATCAGAGACCCTACATTAATCACCAGGAACCAGGCCAGCCTAATCTCTCCCCATCCCAAAGCTCAGGGAAATTTGCGGAACAGGGGGCGGTAAGATTGTAAAAGCCTAAAGATGGGGAGGAGCAATGATATGCAAGATACTCCACACACGTTAGGGCCAAAGTAATCATAATAGGACTTTGCATGACCTGCGCAATGACTAGCATGTCATTGACCCCCCCCAAAGTCTAGCATGAATCACACGCTCTAAGATTCTTAAGAGGCAAGGGATTAACAGCCACAAGTGTTCCTATATTAAAGGGGAACACAAAAAAGAGCTCTAGGCAATGCTGCTGAGTCCTTATACCTCATGAGAGAGGAGGACCCAGAGGGAAGTTTGACATGCACACTAAAAGATGCTTCAGGAATTGGGGGGGAGGGTGCACTGGCAGAAAGGGGGGGGAAGGTAGAGGAAAAGGGGGAAGGGAGCAAGGGATTTCAGGGAGGGGTGGAGGGAGGGAGGGGAATGGGGAACCTATCAAGTTTGTATGAGTGGGAAAAAAATTAATTAAATAAATAAATAAATAAATAAATAAAAAGAAATGAAAAGTATATTTTAAAAGAAAAAAAGGTAAGTTCAGATTAACACAGAAAAAATCAATCAAGAAAATTCATCATAGTAATCAAGAAAGAAAAAAAATGAATGTGCCATTTTTGTGGACTGAAACAGATCCAATACCAGCTTCACACACCTCGACTTCATGCCTGAAGCTTTCTGAGGGGAGACCAGCTGCTGAACTTATATAGGACACAGCCTGGGCAGCTTCCCACCACACAGGCAAGACATGGGTGGCACTGCTGCCCGTGCTGCTAGGCCTCTGACTGAGGGTCACGGACAGGGCAGCAAACAAAGGAACAAGTTTAAAATCAGCAAAGAAATAAGCATTCACTACACAGAGACAGTAGACACATTTCTAAAAACATACAGGATCTTCAAATAAACTAGTAAAATAAACCACATTAAGCATCAGATGACAAGGTGAGGAATGAAAAACTATCTTTGCACATCAGAAATAAAACCATTATTAGCAAACAAACAGTAAGCAGACATACAGAAGTAAATCAAACAAAAGGATTCTCCACTGTGACTGCAAAATGCACTAAAAGAAACTACATATTCAAATAAACAGAAACATACTCATGGCTTGGAAAGCTGGAAGTTTATTTCATATACAAGTCAATAGAATCTCAATCTAGACGGCAGTCAGTATTTTCAAATTGTAACAATGACTTCAAAATTCATAAGGAAAGGAAGAATTGAAAGGAACTAAGATGAGCTCTATAAGTTCAGAAAGTACTTATAAGATGGTACAGCTGCTCATGAAGCCAGAATTGGTGGAGCAAGCTCAGTGGACCAGAACAGTCCAGAACAATCCAGCCACACAGATACTTCAGACACTGGCAGACAAAGGACACCGGCCTCTTCTCCACAGGCACTGCGAGCTGACCAGCTTCTCCTGGAAAGCATCATGCCCTTCACCATCTGAGATCACAGATAGAACACGTGGTAAAATGACAGTTTCTCAAAAATAATCCAAGTGATCTTTGTGACCTTTAAGGAAAAACAAAGCTAAAAAATTGTGCTGTATTAAAATAAAATAAAAAAAAATCTGTTCATTTAAAAAAAAAAAAAAAAAGACCAACACCAAGAAAGAGGATAGCCCACAGGAATCTCAGAAAACAGCAACAGAAATGACCAGCACAAACATGCAGATCCACCCTACTAGGAAGGTATTGCATCACTTAAAAACAGACCTGAAGAGGCACTTCAATAGCCAGGGAGGACTGCGGCTGGTCGACTCATCATCAACCATGGGAAGTACAGCAGCTGAGCCAGAAAGAGGGGCAGTACTGGGCACTGGGGTACCCAAACTCTGAGAACCCAGGCCAAACACAGGCTGTGGTCACTTTGAGAACCTAGCATAGACATCTTCATCCCATGACAAGGACATGGAAGATCTAGTTGTTCACCCAAGAACACACAACCACGTGGAAACCACATAACATCAGAGACCAGTGGATGAGTAACTGGTACAGTTTTACACAAGGAAACATTACTCTTAAGTTACTCTGCCAAACAATCGGTTGTCTCCAAACACCACCTGGGAATTGTGCAGATGGAACGGTCTCTGAAGATGCCCTCAGTGTGCAGCGAGAACTCCGCTGTCTCCTTGGGCTCTGAGAAGGCTGTGCCGGAAGCTGGAAACAGCAGCTCACTCGGGCGTGCAGCCGCTCACTACAGGGACAGGGACTCTCACATTACCTGGAAGAGACACTAGTCACAGAAAACCCCAGCAATGCCAGGCACTGCTGCAAGCACAGGAAGGGATCCAGGCTCCAGAAAATAACAAAATGAGGCCCAAATCTGGCGAGTAAATTGAATGCTTCATCTTCTCCATATCGTGGTGATCAGCAGCCCTGTCAGATGGCTACTGCTGACATGACATTCTGTGGCTCTTCCTTTCCCCCGAGCTCCCTGCTTGCTTCCAAGAATGAGAACAAATTAACAGCACATCTAAAGACACAACCAGAGCTGACTTCTCCCAAATGCACAATGTGGCCCTGGCTGCACGTGACAAAGCCTTCCAGGAACAAAGGAGCAGAAAGGACAACTGGTTTCTTCCAAGGTCTGCAGGCCAGGCCCCTAAGGAACATATGCAGAGCACGATGGACCCAGGCCAGGCTGGGGACAAGCTACAAACAAGAGTAGAAACACTGGCTTATTTCTGCACACGGCTCCCTCTGCAGCAGGATAAGGGAAAAGAAAAAGCAACAGAGTTAAGAGTCTCTGCTCCAGAAAGCCAGGTCATGCACACTGCCAGGAGACCCTGACTGGCCATGATGGGACTCAGCCCGCATGCTGGCTAGTATTGCAGCTATTCACAGAGGAGGAGATGGAGTTCAGGAAGAGCACAGTGAAAAGTCAGCTCCAGGCTGGCATGGGTTATGCCATCAACTGGGCCTCCCTTATCTTAGATCTGATGCCACCCAGCACATCTCCCTGATAGGCCATGGGCCTGTGTGTTTCTTCTGTAGCCACACATCCCACCAGATCTCTGTGCACAGCCCACCCGTGGCAGCACTACCTATAACTCCTCCTTTAGTCCTAAGGCAAGACTTTAATCATAACCTCAAAACCCTTGTGCCTAAAGCCTTGCCTAAGCAGTAGCCAAGAGACCACTGTAGTTCTCAAGAATTTTCCTGACCAGGGGTTGGAGAGATGGTTCCATAGTAAAAACTTTTTCCTTGCAAGCAAAAAAGGATCTAAATTCAGATCTCCAAATGCCATGTAAATATGCCAAAGGAAATGGATGCTGTGGCCTACACTTCCAGCCCTGGAAGGCAGCACCTGGGAAACCCCAGAGCAAAGCAATAAGGTGAAAGAGCAATCCAGGATGATTTTCTATATCGCTCTTGCGCCTCCACAAGCAAACAAACTCAAGTGCCCAATTGTACACACGTCTGCACACACATGGTATACTCACACCCATGCATGCATGCAAAAAATTATCCCTATTATCCCTGACTAACCCCCATTGGACTAAACAAAAAACACCAAGTGTTCAGAAATGTGCTCAAAATAATGAATCACATAGTGAATTCATATTTACTCACACATATTTTTTAAATCAAAAAACAGCATTTCATGTTCAAAGTTTCTATGATCACTACATAAAACACGACAAATTTAAGTCACATTATCTCTCTAAGGTGAGTCTGCACATCTGCAGCTGTCAGCAGTCATCATGGGAGTCCCATGACCCAGAACACAGTTTGGCCCAACAGAGACCACAGCACTTTGAGCCTGAGCTTAGTGGATTCCCAAGTTTCCACAAGATCCAAGGCAAGACACTTGGCCACCAACACGTGGGTCTACGCAGCCTGGCCCAGCCCTAAGCTCCTGCCCAGCATGGAGATCCTATCAGATCATGCTGTTTCCAATGGCAGGATTGGTTTTCAGCTACAGAAAGTGGCTGGGAAAAGTGCATAAACGAATTAAAAGGTCTAGGCTCCCTGTATCTAACAATAACCTACAAAAATTAAAAAATGCATAAAACTAGAAAATGCAGAACTTAGCTTTAGAGAAAACAAGACTGGCAAAACATTACCAGTATACTGACAAGCAATTTTAGCCAGTGTCTCAAACTGAATATACTGCTGAGTGTGGTAGTGCACACCTGTAATCACGGTACTTGGTGGCTAAAGAAGGTAGATTATAAGTTCAAGATTAGCCTGAAATGCATGGTAAGTTTCAGGTCAGCTGAGGTTTATACAGAAAAACCTTGTTTCAAAACAAAATAAAGAGAAATCACTCAGAATAAATATACTAACTCAAATACCCTGAAGACCTGTTGCCTACCCTCACTGCACAAGTGTCTGGGAGAGAGACCTGGTGAGCTGATGATGCCTGGGCAGGAACCCTCGAGTACCAAAGGCTAACCTTGGATTCTGATCCTGGCTTCAAAAAGTTGCATGACATCAGTCTCATTAAAAAATTTTTCCAAGCTCAGTTTTCCAGGTTGCAAATGGGACGTTGAATACTACGGGATTCCACTCTGAAGACGGCACGGCCAGCAGGGAGCTCAGCAATGGCAGCAGAAGCATACAGGGATCCCTAAGTGCTGTCTTCTGCTTGTTTACTTAGCTCCTGCCAGCCCTGAGCAGGTCAAAAAGAACAAAGAGGCTAATCTGCCTACACGCACAGGACCACCGGACTTCTCCGTGCCCAATGAAGGCCTTTTATGGGTAAACAACACAGATTTCCATACCTACCAGGCTGCCAACTTCCATCAACTACACAACAGTTAATAGCTTGAAGGGAAAATCAAAACTGCTCCCTTCCTCCAGGCCCTATCTATGCTCCCCCAGCATACCAGGTCCAGAACCTTAGCTTGAAGCAGTCACTGGCTGAATCCTCACATCAGTTTGCCAGTTAGTCACATGGTCCCACCTGCAAAACTTTCCGCTCACCATGGGAATATTTATAAGATGATGTCCACGACAGAAAACAGAAGGAACCAAATCACAGGAAAACAAAGCTGGACAGACAACCACACTGTTCCCAGAGGTCACCAAGGTGCTCCAAGGGTAACAACAAAGAATGCCCCGTCTGCCACCAAAGTCCAGCCAGTGCAGTTCCTGAAAGCTGGGCTGGCTCCATGAGGTCCTGAAGCCACAGTAGGGGCTCATCTTTCTGGGCACAGTCCTACACTGGAGGAGTGAGGGATGAGGATGGCACCCAAGGAAGAAGAGTGAGGGGTGAGAGGAAGGAGGAGGAGGAGAAGAGAATGGTTGAGGAGGATGAAAAGGAGGAGGAGGAGGAGGAGGGCTGAGGTGTGAGGATAATCCAAGGAGGCTCCTGGTCCCACCACGTGACAGTGAGGCAGTAGTTGCCCTCATCAGAGTGCTGGCACGTTGGCCTTGGCCTTCACTTCCAGTGCTCCTGGAGACTGTACATTTTAAGTTACGACCAACAGAATGACGTCATAGGAGCAGGAACACACAAGGACACAGCACATAAAAAAAGATTGTAAGGACTGGTGTTTGAAAACTTGTCCTAAGAGTCACCTGACCTCCACCAATGAAGGGCTAAGAGGACAATGGAGAACAGCTGGGAATCATTACGTAAGAACAGCAAGATACCTGACCCAATCATACGTAATTCGTGATGAATGTCATCTCCAATAGAATAAAACAAAGATGCATTTAAGTCAGTGGTGGATTGTTAAAAGTATAAACAAACAAAACTCTTAAATAAACATCACCGCCACTTTACCAAGTACTAGCAGCAGAAAAGGCTGCACCTAAACTGTGCCCCACATCTAGTGCCCAAGCTGCCCAGGTCTGAAGCAACTCATGGCATTCAACTGAAAGCAGGGAGTGTAGTGACCCAGGTCACTTGGTTTGAGTCTCAATCCTTAGTTTTCCTGGGAGTGCTCATTGCTTACCACATTCCCATGAGAAAAAAACAGAGAGTACTACAGGGAAGCAAGACATTTCGACCCAAATCTTCAGATTAACTTGACCCACCAGTTACCCACTCAATTCCTTCAACCAAATTCTCCAGAGCTGACAGAGCTCAGAGAGGGTTTGTAAAACACGATTCCAACAAACAGCACAGTACTCCAAAGCAAGGCAGGTGTATGGCAGGAAAGGGCACAGAGTGAGGAGCCACACAAGGTCTGCAGGATGTGGTAAGGCCAGGCAGGCTCCAGGTGTGACCACCTGTCCTGCTCTTCAGACTACACCAAAGCACTCCCCTTTCTGTGGGAGTGTCTCTCTGCATGCAGGGGCTTTCATGACCTGTCCGAACCTCTCCATGGCCAGAACTACTACATCCCCTGGGCTCATCCACTCTTGTCTGCCTGGCCTTCGATCCCACGCATGAGGGGAGGATGACTAGACCCATCTGGTCATACACCCACTCACACACCCAGAGTTCTACATGCAGAGAAGTCGAATGGACAGTCTCAAGTGTTCAGCTGGTCTGCTGGACCCTGTCTGGCTTCAGCCTGGTGCTTATGGTGAAGTCAGTGCCAGCCTCCATGCCCCACAGTAGGATGGCATTCCAGCTCACTTTGCAGGTTACTGTGTCACACAAATGAAAAGGCAGAAAAGCACAATCCAGAATGAACTTGCTATTCATTTTCGTCTCTTAAAAGCACAGCAGGGTTTGACTTGGAGTAAGCAAGTAATCAGTGCTGATTTATGATTACTGTAAGGTTTGAACGCCTTCAGTTAAACAGAGCAGCGTCTCAGCAGCAGCGCCCCTGACCTTGTGCAGCCCCACGTCTGGAGCAGCACATCTGCATACCTGTCTACGTGCGACCTGCTCCCACCTCCACATGCTGCAATTACAGCCTTTCTATTCCACCACCAAGCTGTGTTCAATGGTTTCTAATGATTCTCTTACCAAGTTTTCTATGTCAAATACATACCAGGAGTTCATTCTTAAATTTCAATATCATTAATCATCCAACATTCAGGATCTCAGAACCCAGAAATTTGCATTTCTACAATGGGAGCTTTGAAAAAGAACACAAATGCAAATGTTCCACAAACTGTGTAAGAATTTTCAGAAAATTGCCAAAACAAACCATCAACGCTCCATTGACAGTGAATATTCTGAGCTCTTCATAAGCATGGAGTGTGCGTGATTTTTAAAAGACAAAACACAATTTGGGGATGGAAAAAAAATAGGTTGAAAAATAAGTCCTTATGTCTACATGATTTTCAGAACAAATCTTGGCTGATTAAGATCCCAGATAATGACACATGGAAGGCAGGGAGGCAGGCACAGGCTTCAGAGCTGCGTGAGCCCCTGGAGCGGGCAGGCGCAGCAGCACCTTCGGAAGCACAAGGAGCACTCCGGAAACCTGTCCTTCAAGAAGCAGTGGGAAGCACTCCTGTTTCGCAGGCTCCCACCCCTCTCTGCTGTATTGCCTGAGGCATGGGCGTCCTTCCCCAGACCACACCTGTCCACATGCTGGACTGAGCTCAGTCTCTACTCCACTGCACAGGACCCCCAAGCTGGGGGCTGTGTGCTTTCCAGAACAGTACGCAGCAGTTCCTCTCCATTGATGCTACTGCACAGAACCATCTCCTTGTGGAAGCTCCTGGGCTCCTGCTGGACTGATGCTTCTGTGGCCTGTAGGCCTCCTGCAGGCCTCCAAACTCTGCCACACCTACTCTTGGGTCTGCAGCCCCTCTAACACCAGGTCCTGTTCCGAGTCTGTAACTTGCCTGCTCAAAATTCACATCTGTAGCCATCACAGTCACACCAAATTCATTTCCCCTAGAAATGTACAGTGTCCCTAACATGTGGCCACTGTAGAGCATGATGTAAATGCTGTAAAAAATTTCCTTTACAAGATAATTTCTTTATTACTATTTAATAGCCTTGGCAGCCACACTGGGTAAAATAAGCTCAAAATCAAACCTGAAAACTAGAGCACCAACTGAACAAAGGCCCAGTTCAGTCTAGGCTGAGGGCAGAACATCTGGAGACCCACAGACCTGTGGCAGGCCATGAAGGGATCAACAACCCTGGACACAATGGTCACTGCTGATGCAGCCTTCAGCTGTTTCAGACTGAACAGAGTACTAACAAATCAAAGAACGGCCCAAGGTAACACTGATCTTGGGTCGTACCAGACACCAGACAGGGCTCTCACCGTGAAGAGTGAGCGACAGGAGGAAAGAGCAGACCCGGCTGCCACACTAGCTGGTGACCAGACACCCACAGGGGCCCCACCCTCTTTAGCTGTGAACTTTCAAAGGACCAAGGCTAGAGTTGACCGCTCAGGGACTGCATAGCAAAGGTGAAAGAGGTAGTCTGGTGGCTGCTACCGATACCTGGGTGCACTTTAACCCAAGGGAAGACCAAGGTAGTTATCGAAAGATAGAAGAAAGAATAGGGAATAAATAACAGCCACTTGCTCTGCTAGCAGATGCCAGCAACATCAGGCCCCACACCCACCATTTACACAGGGGACCCACCTCAAGGGCAGAGGTGCCGAGCCTGCCAGCCTGCCTGGGCACATGCCAACCAGAAGGCTTGGGCACACCCTTCAGAACCGTCTTCTGAGGAGTCCTCTCAGGCTTTCCTTGGGCTGGCCACGGCACTGCAAACAGCCACTTACAGCAATAAATCCCAACAGCTAAGCCGCTTACGTCAGAGTGGAGCCTGGCACTGGCAAAGTCCAGAGGAACAGCAATAAAACCCTAACGTGCGCCTCACCCAGAACCACAGGTAGTTTAAAGGAAAGCAGAGAGAGAAGAGCTACGCATGGCAAATAAAAGGCCTCTTTAGCACTACGGCAAAGCCAGACTGCCCTGCCAATGTGAGAGAGGGAGCTCCACCAGGCCACACAGGAGCACGCAAGACCCGTACCAGGCATGTGGAGGAGCACGAGTGAACGAGGCCAGTCAGAGGATAGGGCTAGAGCCAGCCAGGAAGACACGGAGCATCCCAGAGCGGGTGGATGGGTTCGAGGTGGGAACTGGCAACACAAGGTCGGAGTGACACTGAGACATCAACAGGGTGCACCTGGTCCCCAGCTTGACCAACACATTCAGAATCTTCCTGTCATGACAGCAAACTGGTGGCTGGAGGAGCTCAGTGGAAGACTACAGAGTTGACCTGAACAAGATCCTAGGCTCTCAATCTCTAACACCACAAAAATAATAACTGAGTAACTGGATATTCTCTTCTCAAAAATCCCAGTCACTGTGACTCCCAGCAACACCTGACAGCAGGGGTGAGGCCTAGCAGCTAAAGACAGGTATGAGGACCTGCCCAGAAACCAGACCTGACGGCCTCACGCCACCTGATGGCCTCCCCCAAAAGGGCCACATCACCACAGCCTTCCTGTTAGCACTGTGTTGTGCTGGGGGGAGGGAATGCCTCGGAAGAGCCACGGCAAATCCCACTGGAGCCCAGAAGGTTGGAAAGGCAGGAGCCCCAGCAAGCTTCAGGCCCCACGACATTAGTCTTACAACAGGCATGTGAGGCACAGAGGAAGGGAAGGATCAAAGACTGTCCTAGCATCCCACCATCCTGACCTATCAGAGGGCACATACAACCTGACAGGGGTAGAGCCACCTTCCCGGCCAAGGCGGAAAATGACCAAGAGCAACAGTGGACTGCAGCCGAGCAGTGGCTCCACCTGAACATAGCCCAGGGTTTCTCCCATAACACAAAATGAACAGCAATGGGCAACAAAAGGCAGAGACGGCGATGATGGCAGGGCAGCATGGATCTCTGCTGGTCAGGAAAGCCCCGAGATAAAGAGAAAATACCTGTCGGTCAAAAGAATCCAAACAGAGCTATTTTTATGGAACATAATAAACTCTTAGGCAAAAATAAATTAAAAGTAAGACATTGTACTCTGAAAAATGACATGATTACCCAAAAGAACAGTATTGATTTAAGGACTTAACAAAGAATTAAAAAAAAAAAAAAAAAACGCTGAGACATAGAAAAAAAAAAAAAAGTGGTAAATAATGCAAAAGAACACAGCAGCATTGCTCTGCTATAACCACAGTGGGACTTTCACTTCCTGCAGACACCAGACGTCAAGCACTGGAAGGAGTAGAAACTACCCTGGCACCAACAACCCACTGAACTTATAAACATGTATGTGAAACAGAAACATGCAGGCTCTCCCGTGCGTGAGGGTGCTGTGTGTGAGGAGACACAGAGAGGCCCCCACTCAAGAGCAGCAGACAAAAGCAAGTAGCTTGGATGTCCAGGTGGTTTCTACATAACTTGGTCGTGTCTACCAGGTCACACAAAACTGTACACTGCATTTACACAGCAAAGACAGTGAAATCATTTTCTCCAGCACGCACTCAAAAATAAAACAGATTGAATCTATCTGGTGTTGGTGTGGACAAGACTTCAGAACCTGCATCTCCTTGCACACTGCAGTTAAAAAGGTCAGGTGCACATTCAGGAACAACCCTGAAAATATTTAGTATGTGTGCCACTCACCTAGTCTAGCTTCAATTTTATTGAACTTGTCCATGTAGACATCTATAGAAATGTTCAAACTACATTTAATCACCTGGTCCCAACTTGGAGCTCTCAAAAAACAGCACCACAACCCCATGAATATCCACTTCCAAGGTGTTCAGAATGCTAGAGTCACATATGCATGGTTTCTGCTGTTCTGCCTTCCCCACCCTGCAACTTGTAGCATTTCCTTGTTCTTATAGTTCTGACCACATATGAGGCTAATGAAAAATATAACTTCTTGGAAAGTGTTTCATGTGACACCAAATAAAGCACACTTCACACACTAGAACAAACCTGTAGCCTCCACCCCTGTGGGACCCAGGCTTCAGCCAGACTCTGCCCAAGGGCAGATCTTTGAGGCCCTCTATCCTCACCTGCCCTGGAAGAAGCTCAGTCCCCAAGTCACCTGCCAACTTTAGCCCTCACCAAGAGCAAAGCTTTCTCCCAGGCTGCCACTGAAGTCAACGCACAAAGCCAGAGCTTGCTTCAGAATGCTATGAGGTCTTCAATCCACCAGCACTGCAACCCACAGTGACTGCCACAGGAAAGCCAAGTGAGCCATCCACCAGCGGGCGCAGGGAGGGCAGCAGCATGCCCAGAGTACAGTGGAGTCCAAGGAGGAGGCCTTACCTGGATGGCTTTGGGCGCTCATTGCTAGCAGCAGTGGTGCCTTGAGCCCGTTCAAAATGGCTCAGAACGTCCACATTGACAGTAGCTCCAAGGTGCTCCGAATGTCCACAGCACATGCAAGGAGAGGATGGAAGCAGCTTGGGTCCCAGGTGTACAAACTCCAAGTATCACTGGCAGCTTTTTGCACACCAAGTAATCCACAGGGAGAACAGATGCTGTCACCCAGGACTGCCGAGATGAACCTGCATGATCAGAGAAAAGCAACCTTCAGTTAGTGGGTGGAGACTACACCTGGGCTGTCAACAGCAACACCTAACTGGGGAAAGATTCTGGATTAGAAAGGCAATTCATACTGAACCATTTCTATCAGTATGAACTGGCTGGGAGCTGTCAGCAAATCACAGGTGGGCACAAAATGTGTATGATCAGGGTTCACAACCTCAGTCCTATGGACATCATGAAATCATTGCCTGGTTGCTAGTCTGTTCCATACATGCCTGGCCTACACCCACCAGGTCCCAGTAGCACCTTCCAATCAAGATAGTCTCCAGAAGTGTCCAAAATGACCACTGGCTGAAAGTCTCTTATCTAGAGGCACTGCTGTTTATGCCTTCTAGAAGTACAGACCCTACACTGACCCTATACCCTACACTGATGTATTCTAAGCTGCATTATTTCTAAGTATGGAAATCACTGTCAAACCTCACATGTGTCTGGTATGCACTCACTCAAACATGTATGTACAGTTGCCCCCCCACCCCCAAGTGGATTGGCTAAAATTCTGCTTTCCTCACTTGATGCTGAAACACAGACCACATTCTCAAGGCCTAGCTTTCCCTTTCTGAAAATAAAGTGCTATACGGTCATCCCATGGAATACATTGTAACAATCCCATGGAATACGTTGTAACAATCCCAACCCAGGTCCCTCCCGTAACCACTAGCCACACAGCTTTCACCTTCCAATCGGCACTATCCCTGGTCTCCTGGTCACTTGACACTTCCTGGTAAGCCTCTTACAGGGTTACCAACCCGAGAGAGAGAGGCTGGGAAGCATGCAGATCTTAGGACACTGCTGGCAGCCTTGGAGGTACAAGGCCCGTGGCTCACACAGCACCAGACTCCTGCAGCTCATGCATGGCACAGACAAGCCAAGGAAAGCCTACTCACACCACCCTGACACCCCCACCTCCACTGCACCTCCTGAGGCATCTGTGTCCTCTTTCTATAAGAGTGTGTCACCTTTTTTTATTAATGAAGCTAGTTGAGGTTTTACTTCCCTCAAATGCTTATCATCAAAGTCCCCTAGTCAACTTGTTATGTCAAGCATGACCTGCCACAAAGGCTGGTTATTGAGAGAAGGTTCCAATTCCACATTATCACATGCAACTTTTCCATCTGTAAGTCAGTGTTCTGCATAGTAACAGTGCCTCTTCCCCTGGGATTCAGAACTGCTATTCCTCTCAGTTAGCAACACTACTTTCTTACAGAGTGCAGAAGCCACACTTCAGCAAACCTCCTAGCTCCCAGGCCATGACTGCACCTTGCTGGGTTCAAAGGTCTCGGGTGCAGACCTGCCGTCAAGTCCAGCAGATGCTGTCCTTGTGGCTCCACAGAAGTCTAAGGCCAGATGTCAAGGCAGCCTGTCTGGGCTAACCTCGAGTGAGTGGGTACTGTTGGAGTGTCTTTTTCTTCTGCCTGGATTCTGCTAGCATGACTTTTTTTCAATGCTGAAACTCAAAACTGTTTCAGATATGTCCGGAAGGGTCTCCACCTGCTCTGTTCAGAGTGTGACCTTCTCCTGTCCCGGGAAAAGCTCAATGACAGCTTCCACAGGACTGCCTTGAAGCTAATTCTGGCCCCTGGAGACCCCTCTGCTGCTGGAGCGACCGCTCCATCCATCCATCCAGCTGCCACCAACACATATGCTGTCTAGTCTGCATTCCCAGGCAGGTTCTCCATGTTCTGTATGCGGCGGGTGCTATTTCCTACGGTACCAGATTTCATCTTTGTGGTTCAGACACAGTTTAATTACGCGCCATAACCTGTGCCCATCTTCACTGGGTCTGTCCCTCTCCATTGCCCCCTGCTCCTGCTTCTTGAGCCACATCTAGCCAGACTCGTGAAGAACTTTCTTCCAACTTCGCCTGATTGTGTTCTGAAACTATTCCCGGGCATGCTGGACACCTGCATTGACCCCTTATGGAGCAAATGCTGACAGGCCCCAGTTGGGAACCATTTGTTTATTTATCCTGTAAGAAAACTTAACAAGCCATGCATTCTAACACCTATGTCCAGACAAGAGGGCCACTCCCACCCCACCTTTGCTTCCTCCAGACCAGGCTTCCCAGACAGGCCCTGTCTGTCAGCACTGCCAGACAGCGATGGGCCCTGTTCCTCATCTGCAGATTAAACAGAATCAAGGTTTCACTGTGACATAATACATATGTGCCAGGAGAACTCACACATGGCAAACTGAACACTAAAAATACCAGGCTTACAAGATAAGTATGGTTCCCAACCAGTACTCTACAAAAATCAACAGTCACCAATAAAAGCACTATCACAGCTCAAAAAGTGCATGCTATATACTCCTAATGAAAAGTCTAATAACAATTCAAAGAGTTGATACTACTTTGATGGAAGAGAATGAAAGGAAGATAAAGGACCACTCCACCCCTACTTGTGACTTCACACTGTCCAGACACTCCACCAAAGAGTAGAGGTTGTCAGGTGAGGTAAGCAAGCAGGACCCCACTGTACTAGATACAAAGAGAGGCACTGTTAGGGAGGACTGAACACAAAGAGGAGCACAATGGGAGAAAGGGAGGGAAGGGGGGAAAGGAAGGGAAAAGGGGGGAGGGAGCAAGGGGATCCAGGGAGGGGTAGAGGGAAGGAGGGGAATGGGGTACCCATCAAGTTTGTATGAGTGGAGAAAATAAATAAATAAATAAATAAATAAATAAATAATAAAAGAAGGACTAGACATGGTCAGAGAGGAATACTGTGTGGGAGGACTCAACAGAGAGGAGCGCTGCAAGGGAGGACTGAACACAATCAAAGAGCACTGAGGGAGGACAGAACACAGTTCGAATACAGAAAATCATGCATTCTAACACTTATGTCAGAAGCAACACAGACCCAGCAATGTGCCACTTACAAGAAACTCATTTTTGTTACAAGAACATGCCACATAATGTTATTCAGGCCAAAAAGAGACTGCCACTATGCCCTGGTCCATTGGAACATGCCGCCGTATGACACTGCATCCATCTTAGCTGACAACACTAACACGAAGAGACAAAAATCACCCAGCACAGCTTCCTTCACCAAGAGAAAACTATCTGAAGTCACAGATTAAAGGGAAAAATGGGAAAAGATTCATCATACAAACTGTGACAGTTTACTTCTGACAAACTAGCTACCTGTAGACTCTCTAGATGGCAATGCATACCTTTGCATGCCTCAGAGGACCGTTCCAGAGAGAATTAACTAGGGTTAGGGCAGACTCACCCTGAGTGTGGGTGGTACTCACCGCAGAGTAAAGGTGGAAACAGAAACCAGCCCAGCATCCCACGCCCCTCCTGTGCCTCCTGACTCACTGGGGCAGGAACTGCTGTGCTCCACACTCTCCCACCAGGATAGTCCAAACCCTCCGAAATCACAAGACGAAATATACTCCCACCCAGCTTTGTCAAAAACTTGGTCACAAGATGACAAAAGTAACAGGTACACAAACACTCACCCCAGTGTCACCTGAGGAGGTTACAAAATAACCTGTAGACCAGGGCACCACACAGGACATAGAGGCCTGTGTTCCTGATGGCCCAAGAGCAGACAAAACCCCAGCTTCATGCTGGAAACAAAACTGACATGAGCTGAGAGAAATTGGTACATCATAAAGGTGTGCAAGGCTGCAACTCCCGAGCCTTGCTGAATTCGTTCTCAGGATAGCACTTAGAGACTGGCGAGTGATTTGAACATCATGCCCAATGTGCAGGATGGAGCTGACCTGTACTTCAACAAGCAGCAGGCAGCAAGGTGGAACACCGAGGGACCATACCACAAGTGCCAGAGTCTGAAAGGATGCCAGCAGGTCGCATATATAGGTCTCTAACTAAACGGAAACCAGACATCCTACCATCTCTAAGACACAGAGCTGCCGTCTCAAAGTGCCAATGTGTACGCTAATTGTCCAGGGCAGTGTTCATATTGTAACTTGTATTTTAGTAACACGTGTTCCCAAAGAACTTGGTAAAGTACCTCTATTGGTTTAAAAATACTAGTTATAAACTAAAACACATATTTCATTCAGCCACTGACATCAAATGCCTGCCATCCTAGCATTTGGAAGGTGGACCATCCTCAACTACATCCAGAGTTTGAGGGCAGCCTGGGTTACATAGACTCTAGCTCAAAACAGCAACAAAAAAAAGCAAAAAAAAACAGAAATACTTCATGCGTGAAGAAAAAAGGCTTGAAGCAGAAACTGTGAGGCATTTTGAAATGAATGAAAAATGGAAGCAGCACATCAAAACCTTCAATGCTTGGTGGGAAGTCGATACTGACACCTGTATAAGAAAAGGCGGCCCCACTTCAATGACGGAAGGTTTCAAGAAATTAGAAGAAGAAAAGTCAGAATCCGAGAAGCAAAGATTCTACCAAGGCGCAAGAACCAGTGAAGCAAGGAAGACAATCTGACACTCAGGAGGCTGCAGCAGGAGACTAAGTTCTAGCAGCCTGGCCATTGGAAGGAGAGGGAAATGAATGAAAATGGAAAGAACTGTCTGAGAAAAAACCAGCAAGGTTCCCACCACACTGACAATAAAAAATGGGAAGACACTAACTCCCTGCCATACCAAGAGGAGGAGAGGGTTAGTGAGACCACAGAATGTCGCGTGAACGACACCCGTAAGAAACTTGACAGCTGAGTTAGGCATACACAATAAAGGACTCTCTGGGAATTGGGGGGGGGGAGGCACTGGGAGATGGGGAGGGAGAGAGGGGGAGCAGGGGGTTCGGGGGGAGGAGGAGGGGGGAGGGAACTGGTCTACCTATTAAGTTTGTATGAGCGGAAATAATAATCAAAATGTTAAAAAAAAAAAAAAGAAACTTGACAGCTTGGACGAGATGAACAGGAGCCTTGAAGACAAACTTCAGATACCCGGATTGCATCCCAGGGCCTGTGACTCTCACATGTGGCAGGTGCTCACTAGACAGCAGATCTCAACTTGCCTTTCTCTGCCATCAGCGAGCTCTCTAGCAAGGCAGCGTTCTCCACTTTTCGCATGATGCCCTGCATTGGTGGGAACACTGCAACCCAGTCCTGTCACTACCCCCCCTCCCCCGGGCACAGCAGGCCGGTCTCCACGCAGCCTCTCTGTGCTAAGCACTAGGTTTTCGGTGACCATAGACTCCAGCCCCATACTGCAAGGTCTGTCAGTTGCTCAGGTTCCCTTGGCTCCCGGGATGGCTTTTTTGAGTACGGCACCTAAGTACTGTAGTTTTGGCACTACTGGGCCCTGCAAGCGACAAACAAGAGACATCAGCGTCCACAGGACGGTTCCTGTGTCTGCAGCTTCATGGTGTCCACAGCAGCACCCACGGGGCAGCTGCCACACGCTGCTTCTAGAGCTGCCTCTGCAGGAACTGGCTCACTCCCCAGTGAGCTGCATTCTGGGCTTCCCTACCCTGGTGGTTCTGAACTGTGTGCTTATCTCCTCCACATGTGAACAGTTAGAAATAAAAAAGGTTTGTAAAGATATTTGTGGCTTAAATTTAAGGTTCGCAGCTGGAGAGATGGCTCAGGGGTCAACATTCTGCCTCACAAGCAGAAGATCCTGAGTTCAGATTCCAGGTCCCATATAAAAATGCCAGGTGGAACCGGCAGTGGCCTGCCCTTCTGGCTGTGGTGGGTGGAGCCTGGAAAATCCCAGAATGAAGCAAAAAGCAGGTAGAAGCAATCCAGGATGATTCTCAAAGTCATCCTTGGTCATACACTCAGACACTTAGTGCCCTCTGATAGATACATACGTGCCACGAACAGGCTAAATAAATAAATTTAAATTTAAGGTTCTTCAGGGTTTTAATGTAGACTGTTCTTGCTTGAGGAAAGCTTTGGGTTAATGGAAACAACAAGGCAAAACCATCAACACTGCCCAGCAGCACTAACCGCCATGAACACCCGGCATCCTGCTTCATCGGGAGCACACACTGAAACATTCCAAGCTCACCGTACAGATTTGAAAATGGTTCACCTACAGAACCCGATTACCATGAGGTTTGTTTTCTACTTTAATGCACTGCCCAAGGCGGGATGACAACTGTCTTTGGCACTGTGTGCTCACAGTTCTGTTCCGAGCAAAGGGGCTTCAGAACACTCGTCTCTCAAGAGATCTGAGCAGCAAAGCAGGCAGGGCCCGGGGCAGGCCATGACAGCTGCACAGGCTAGGAGGAGACCATCCTTCGAGCTGCAGAGGAGGCTCAGGTAGCTAAGGAGCACTCTGGGGTCCCTGTCTTCTACTTGGTCACACAGCAGTCTCTGGGGCTCCTCCTTGGCCAGAAATGGTCAGTCTCTGAGCTGCTAGGGCAGTTTCACACACAGGACGGGCCACAGTCCACAGCCACTGAAAGAAAGTCAGGAAGAGCTGGATACAAAGGCTGAGCCAGGGACAGCTAGGACTGGAAATGAAGCGGTGCAGCCAGCATCTGACGGCAGACCCTCGGTACCCAGCGCACAGGCCATTCTCTATGGAACCAGATCTATGCTCAAGCCAAAGGAAGTCATGTGCATGTGGCTTGCTAGCAGGGCGCACCACACGCCACACAGATGAAAAGCCAAGGCCTGGAAGGCCAGAAGAGGGTGTGATTTACAAGTGCCTTCTGGACAACAGTGCCAGGCGTGGCCACCGAGCTAACTGCCAGACACTGGGCACAAACTCATACAAAGATGTGTCTTTCTTACATCCACATCTGCGCCACACAACATAAACAGCACTAAAAACGTCACTGCGGCTTGTGTGCGCTAATGGTTCCTCTCCCAAATGTTCTGGATCTAGGATTATCTAAGGTCTCACCTCCTGCAAACTTGGAAATTTTGAAATTTTACTTGACTCAGCTTTATGAAGTAAGTCATAAACCTTCCGATGAGCAAGTCTTAGAAGGCATAAATTTTTAAGAGAATTCACTCAAATCCCGTGAAGCTACCAGAGAGAGAGAGAGACATGACAAAGAGCATGTTCTGTCCTCCGCCTTGATCCAGTGCTTGAAGGAGCTGCGAGCTGCTCATGACGCCAATGAGAGCATCAGAGTCAGAGCGTGGGCAGCAAGGCAGCACTCTGAGCACGACAATTCTGACACCCACGCTCACCATTCACAGGCCTGGGCATCCTGTGGACTGTCACCGGTGCAGCAAGGCAAGGCAAGAACAGAAACAACAGGCCTGGAGACTGCTGGAAGGAAAGTGTCGCTGTCCTCATGATGAGCACACAGAGAATCCAAACAACCCAAGAACTCTAAATCCCTCTGGGAATTTAACAAGACTGCTGAGTGGGTCACAGATCTGTTTGCTCTTCTGTATCAACAGCAACAAAGAGAATAGGCCTGAGACACCAATGATGAGGCTGTAGATACCAACACATGCCCAGGGCTCAAATCTGTCAAGAAGACGCAGATGAGCTTTGCGGGAAATTATGAAACACTGAGGCGAAAGCAAAGCTGCAAGTAAAAGGAAGCACCTGGCACGTGAATGACGGCCTCACGGTGGTTGGGACACCAAGGTTTCCCATGACATTGAAAGGAATATTCCAGAGTGAGACTGCTACAAACAGCATCGTCTCGTAATGGCACAGAGCCCACCCTAAATCCCAGGGAAAAGTCTTTCTCACAGTCCTGTGTATCCAGCTCTTCCTGACTTTCTTTCAGTGGCTGTGGACTGTGGCCCATCCTGTGTGTGAAACTGCCCTAGCAGCTCAGAGACTGACCATTTCTGGCCAAGGAGGAGCCCCAGAGACTGCTGTGTGACCAAGTAGAAGACAGGGACACCAGCAGGAAGTACGGACACCTTCCTGAAAACTGCAAAGACCAGAGTCCTAAAGGAAAGAAATGTGGCTGGAAAAAGAAGGCACAACCGAAATGGGACGAAAAGTAAGACTCAGTAGACCCCCCCAAGCACACAAGCAATTCTTAACAGTCTTTCAGAAAAGAACAGACAACCTATGGTGAAAAACGAACACACAGCATGAACAGGGACTTCACAAAAGAGGTCTCGGGAGGTCAGTCCCAGCAATAACAGGGGCTCCGCACTTGAGCCAAGAAACTGCAATGTAAAATCACACCATGGCAGAACAGCCAGCCAAACGCCTAAGGACACCTAAGCAAAGAAACACCAACCATCAAATGGGGGTGCAGAATAACTAAGCACTACAGAAAATCCCTGAGTGGCAGGATCTAAGCCAGACACACTCAATCCTATGTCATACTGACAATGCCCCTGCCCAACTAGCCACTAGCCACTCCCAAGAAATACACAGTAGTGGAGCTGGAAACGCACCCAGCAGGCAGAGGCCTGGCCTAGCATGGTGATGCCCTAGGCTTGATCCCCAGCCCCACACAAATGTGTGCACACCTGTAATCCCCAGGAGGACCAGATGCTCAAAATCATTTTCAGCTGCACAGATACTCTGAAGTTAACCTGAGTTATAGGAAATCAAATCTAAAATAAAATTCAAAAAAAGACAGCAGCCTTATCTGCCATCACAGCCCAAAAGCAACTAGAAACCTTTCAGTCAAGTCATATAGAATACTATCTAGCAAGTATAAGCAAACCTATCCTCACAAAGCCACAGTGGGACCTACACAGTGCTAAGCACTGGGCAGACACACATGGTCCACAGCATGTAAGACTTACAAACAGGAAATGCCAGTCTGAAGTGAGGTTATACTAGGGCAGCCTGGGGAGCAATGAGAGAAGCAGAAGAGAGGACAAAAGGATGGGGGGGGGAATTGCTCATAATGTTCTATTTCTGTGAAGATAAGCAAGGCCCAAGCTGTGGTAATTTGCCAGGCTCCTGGCTAAAGTCCTGTCTCACAGTCACACCTTCAAAGAAGGCTGGGCAGGCAGCACTGGTACTCACAGAACTTTTACTTACAAAGAGCCATAATTCCCACGTGACTGAGAGTTCAGGGTACCCCAGTTGACCAGCAGCTTAGTGCACCACATTGGGCTGAGGTTTCTGGCCAGAGGACAGACATCTCAGAAAACAGTTCTTGACAGTAACTTCCCACAATCTCTCTGTGCACAAGGAATTTGCCACATTCACCCTTCTGAGGCAAACTTCAGGAAATGACAGAACAGGAGTACACATGGAGAGCAAGTGAGTAAGTCCAGGGGTCTAGGTCAAGACTATCAAAAGAACAAAGACATATGACTTTTTAATTTACATGTTTCAATTGAATGTGTACTTTAATCTGAATTTGATTAATTAAAGTTTAAGTAAATTTTAACCAGAAACCAACTGTCAATTTGTGATTCCTCTTATTTATATGTTGAGCTTTTTAATAACCACCCTGTCCTCAGTAAACACCCTTAATGACATATGGGCTATGAGGTCTGGCAATTATGTTTCATAAGTGTGGCATTTTATGATAGATGGTTCACACAGTCACAGACTGCAGGTTTCTCCCCCACAATTTGTTGGGGCACATTTATATTTTAGTTTCATAATAAACTCTATTCTTATAAGTAATAAAATTCCATTCACGGTGTTCCAAGAGGAATAAGACATGAAGCACCTTGTGAGCCCATGAGCCAAGCCTGGACAGAACAGAGCACAGAGCCTGCTCCAGAGCGCCATGGCTCTTTCTCAGACACAGGTCAGGTGCTCCGTGTGTGATCGAGAGGAGGAGCAAGGGCAGCTTGCCAGGCCAGCACCACGGAGGCGGGGCCAGGCACAAGAGCCAACCACACGCACGCAGACAGTCAGAAACAACTTTCTCCTCAAAAGAATGTGCACGTCTAGTCCTAGGGATCTTTTCACTGATGGCAATATCTATTTACTGCTGCTGCACACAAGGCCAAGGACTGCAATATGTATCAACTTGGCAGTTTAAAAAAAAACTCTTTAGATTAAAAGGTCCAACTGAAAAAAGAGTCCAGATAAAATGGTGCTTATTTTTTTTTTACCTGCAAAATGAAAAGATTTGACAGAAAAGGACTCAAACACAGGAAGAAATCTACGTTTATAGCATGAAACACTGGGCTCAACAAACCACTGCAAACCTGTGTGAGACACCAAAAGGCCAGTAAGCCCCAGGCAGATGGCCATAATGCCCCCAACCAAAACCCACTGCCTCGTGCAGGATCCAGGGGCAGGAGGCAAGCAGCTAAGAGTTCATTAAACCAATAAGCATAGACCCTCTTGCCACCACCATAACAAAGGGCACCAGGAACTCAGAGCTGCACCAGCACCTGCCCAGAATCTCAGTTACCCAGGTGGGAAATAGCTCAGCTCAGTGAGAAAGGACCCCCAGGCCATCGAGCACCTCACCACCATCCACACTGGTAGCATGGCTGGAGTAGCGGCTCCAGGATCTGGCCTCAGGGTCTCAAGCCCACTGTAAGGGCATCACTAAGTCCTTTGAGCCTTGCTCTCCAGCGCATTGCAGCTTTGTACAGAGCTACGTGAAGCCAGGCCAAGCACAACACAGAGAGCCACAGTTCTATTCTTTTCCCACAACTTGACAGGCGCCTCTGCTTGTGGACACCAGCAGCATTTTCCCCTGCTTCCTGGCTCATCGTGCCCACACAAGACAGTCACTATGCCTTTCAACATGGAACATGTCACACTTCTCCATGATCCACATTCTCATTCAGTAGCCCCTCCTAGTGCTCACTATCATGGCTGTGCTAACTGCAGAGTCACTGCCCTGTCCACAGGCACAGACTACCTCTGAGCGCCCCACCACTGAAGCAATGTATCAGTACTGCCCAGGCTGCACGCCCCATGGAATACAGTCAGGCATGGGGCTGAGTGAATCTGCACATTCTCGTTCCGATACAACAGAATGATTAGGGTCCCTCCCGTGAGGCGCCTGTGCATGAAGAACCCCATCTTCCACTGGTGTGGGGAGTTCCTGAATTCGGGGCACTGAGGTGCTCTCCCTGGGAGTGGGAGCAGCCTGCTTTTCCTCAGCAGTCCCACGCATTTGAGAGAGGCTTTGATATAAGCACACTTTTCCATCTCTCTCATCTACATGCTATTTTGGCTAAGGACATCTTTGCTCCCAATATGTCCAACACCACAGGACATATTGCTGGCAGCTCTCAGGACCTGGGAGGATAGACGCAAAGGTCCTCTGTTGTGGTCCTGTGAGAAGAAGCAGTGCAGCCCCAGACAGGGTCTGCGCTTGACTGTCCTGTGTGAGCCTGAGGCCTCCTGGGAGCTGGATCCCACCTCAAGCTTACCTAACAGACAAGTCACCAGACACTTAAGAAAAGTGGCAGCACAAACGAAAATGACCAAGTCGACAGAAGAAGCTGAGGGAATGAAAGCAAGGGGGGGAGGGACAAACATCAAATGACCACAGAGCTCAGGAGCTCCAGGACTCACACAAGTGACTATTAAAACCGGGTCCCGCAGAGGAATCCAAGACTGAGCTGAGGAAGCATCAAAACTCACAGCCACCAAAGAGCAAGGGTGCTGAAAGGAAACAACCAGAGGTGATAACACGAGGATGACCAGAAGCAGAACACGACCAAGTAACAGAAAACAAGACTTGGAAATTTATGGGTCCCCACGGGCCAGCTGGGAGAAACGGCAATTCCACATCCTTAAATTCTAGAACACCCATTTGAAAATTCACCATTCCAGAGAAAAATCAAGACACCTGAAAGTAAGCAAGGGAAGCACGGCTGGGGTGTCCTTCCAGTGCCAGTGTGCCCACTGTCCTGGCCTCAATGACTTGCAGGAGGAAAATCAGAATCAAAGGTGAGTGCACAGGAAGGAGAAGAGGGCAGAAGACGCAGGCAGGTGGGATGAGGGAAGTCTCTGGCAGGAATGGGGACATACTAG
Organism: Typhlomys cinereus; assembly: GCA_023101885.1. Lineage (NCBI taxonomy): Eukaryota > Metazoa > Chordata > Mammalia > Rodentia > Platacanthomyidae > Typhlomys > Typhlomys cinereus. The sequence continues at coordinate 23,021,341 of JALPQD010000001.1, forward strand.
GAGGGAACCTGGAGGCCCAAGTCTCACCTGAGGAGGGAACTGTGCGCCAGACCCAGGGATCTGGGGTCCACACCCATGGTAGGCAGGAAGGCCCCAAATCTGTTGGGACCAATGGGGAAATGAACAAAGTGAAGAAGGGGCCCAGGGCTATGAGGATCACTGACCGAGAACACACAGCACGCAGAGAACGCACAGCACGAGCGGCAAGACTGGGAAGAGTCGCCATACTGGGCAGCAGCAGACAGGGCTGGGACCAGAGGAAGGGAGTTCAAGGAAGCACCAGAGTCCCCTTAGTCTCTGCTCCCTCCATCGCCAAGCCCAGCACTCAGAAAAACCAGACCTCTCTGGGGTCGCACTGCTTCTTCTCACAGGACCACAACAGGCCATCTGGTAACTCACGGAATGGTGGATGCCATGGTGGAAGGCTAGGGAAATTGAGCGCCTATCCTGATCTGAGCTTCTGCTTAGAGATCCAGCAGCCGGACGCATGGGACACGCTGACTGCAGCACCTTGCAAATGGACACTCTCACGTCTCCCACACAGAACACTGCAAAAATTCGTCACGACAAAACAGCCTTTCCAAGACTTCAGGATAAGTCTGTCAATCTCACACGCAAGTTTCCAAATGAAGCAAATCTGAGACAGATTACCTGGGAGTGGGGGAGCGGCACCTGCACTCAGCACAGCCAGAGACTGAGCAGACCGAGCACCAAGATGTGCATCTCCAGGTTCCTGAGTGGTCCACACATTTAGACTTCAAGCAATATGTCCGGCCCTAGGCTGTCCTGAAGGAGATGAAGAAGCGGGGGCTGCTTAGCATCCATCATCCGTCAAGCAGTGGGGTCACCGGAGCCGCTTATCATCACAGCCTGCTGGGCTCCCAAAGCCCCCTATTACCTCAGATAGTTACAATGTGTCTCTTTGTGATCCCTAAAGAGGGGGCATTTTCTGGGAGCAGGACTCTACCCAGCTCATTCCAGAGAGGAACCCAGCCACAGCTCTTAGAGAAGCCCCCTAGACCACCACCACCACGCCACTAGAAGACACAAGTAAATACTAAGCTGACTACCCTGGAGCTCCAGCAGACATCCACTACTCCAGCAACTCAGCCTTCCATACAACAATGGCGCGTGACACACCATCCCAGGGGAGGTGGTACACCATCGAGACACTGGTCACAGAGACCAGGACGTCAGACCCCTCTTCTGTTGACTTTGGGCCTCGCTACTTCCGTTTACATCGCACGTCACTGAATGCAGCCCAAAAGACCTGAGCAGTGGCTGGGATGCAGTGAAACAAAGGAAAACTGTGGCAATTACCAGACTCGAACACGCAGCTAGGGAGATCCCTGGGAATGAGAGTCAATGAATCACTTTCAAGTCTTGGATACACAGACAACTAAGGCCAGAACATGACTACAGATACCATAAGGAAAGGCCAGAGCCTCATGAACAACTGACTTTTAGTGAATCTCTGCTTGAAGGTAAGCTACGCTGTCCTTTGAACGTGGCTGCAGACTCCTCACTTATAAGCACACGTGGCTGGGAGCAAACAGCGCTGCAAGTGCACCCAGGCTGCATTCTCAGGGTGCACAGTTCTGCCTCAGCCCCCCACTATTATCCTGAAGGCAGGCTGGGCCACACTGCCTGAGGGTGGCTGGTGCAGTGACATTACTCGATATGGATGCTTTCCCAATGTCACCTCAGTTGCCTTCGTGCAGATGCCTCTAGGATGGGCTGAGCAAGTGAGTCCAGGAGAAGATAGTCGGCATGCTCCATGTCTTCTGCACTGAACTTATTGTTCCCGCCATGTAGAGCCCTGCCCCTGGTGCCCACCCCGCACTGCTCAGAGACCTGAACCTGCAGTCTAAAGAAGACTACCAATATCCTCCCAGCACCAGCAGGGCTTCCCATGGGGCCTGGCCGAAGGCCCTGCCCTGGGCTACAATGTACACCTCAGTGCATCACCCCAAGTAGGAGAGAGCAACACGGCTCTTATCCTAAGGCCAACAGGACATGCCAGCAGGGCCAGCTCAGCCCAATGTCCTTCTATTCTTGCCACTGTCCTCTGGAAAGGGATGGAGTTGGCAGCAGATCCTACGGGGATCAGAATTATATGCAGAGAAGTAAAGTCAAATTTGCAAAGCCTGGAGCACTGCAGAGCCAGTGGAGGAGGAGCTGGGACACTGCCTCCACACGCCACACCAGGCTACCCAGCCGCTTGGTGCAGGCCATCAGCACAAGTACTTTGTTTCTCTAGAAAAGAGCATCCTAAAAACAAAAGCCTCTTTTCTTACTTCTTTGATGAGAGAAGACTGGAGAGGAAACAGTATCAAGTGGCAGCCATTATGTGGGGAATGTAAAATAACAGTTCCTGCATCCAACAGACACCGTGTCTCTTCCACGGGTAACCTATGAGGACCAACACCTCCTGGACTGAGGAGATGCCCTGTGGACAGACCTGGCCCAGGTTGAGCCCATCTAGCTGTATGTCGCTCTTGCTGAACTGGCCACAGACAAGCAGTGCCCTGGTTACGTGGGACAGCTCTGGGACCCTGTACTTGAAAGGAGCTGGCAGCAAGCAGACATCAAAGTCCAGGGATGGGGGGCCAGGAATGAGGTGCTGTCCAAAGCAAGGAACCTAGGAACCAGCCAGAGGACACTGTCCACACACACCCCCAGGCAGTGTCAAAGGACCACCCTGCTGATGGGGGCCCAGCTGTGGGGTCCTGTCCTCACCTCACCACACAGAGGACTCCTGTCTTCATCTGCAGGCCCCAGGCCTCCTACTCACAACAGTTACTCCATGCTACACTAGCCAGAGGGGCAGAGCCATGATCTGAACAACCCTAGAATCCTCTTTTTCCACCCCCAAAACAGTTCATGTTTCTTGCAGTCTCCCTCCTGATTCACCTCAAGTAAAAGGGTCTTTCAAACAGTTGCAGATAGGGTGCTTTGCCTCAACCCTGCCGTGCACACACGGGAATCTCAGTGTGACATGTCTCCATGCGGCAGCTCACAGACCTGTGCAGCTGCAGAAGCCAACCCAGGATGGAGCAAGTGGATGAGGAGGAGGCTGGAGAGAGAAGAGAACCCAGCCAGGAGCCAAAGCACTGGCTAAGGGAGTAACAGGTGGGGAGTAGGGAGGACTGGGGAGATCTGCCACTGTGACAAAGGCAGAGGGGCAGCTGCGAAGGGTTTAAGTTCGTTGGGAAAGAGGCTCAGGATCCCACTACAAGTGTGAAGGCCCGAGAGCTCTGACTGCCTCCAAATGAAGCCCACCAAGTCATGCTCTTAACCCTGGCAATTAGTACCGAACTCAAATACCTGTGGGCAGTACCCACTCAGCCTCTGCCGCCCCTGGTGGGGCCACCTGCCCACCTCTCCCAGGGTCTCCACAGATTCTGAAGGTCAGTCCCAGCTCAGTCTCCAAGCATGCTCCTCCTATGTAAGGAGAAAGCCAAGTTCCTGGAGAGTCCTGAAAGCTCCTCGCCTGAGCAGCCACAGCAGCACAGCAGCACAGCTCACAAACCAGCTGCAGAAGGCTGGTCTGGTCAGTCTCTGCCGGCCCGGATGCCCTGCTCTCAGCTCCTGCCCTGCTTGCCTTTGCCCTGCCTCACACTGCTGGAGTCTACCCCTAAACAGCTGTGCAGAGGTGGGTTGGGCTACTACCCCCTCCTCCTCCAGGGCCATGTGCTGGTACTAGGAACTCCAGGGACCTGAGGCCCAGCAACAACTGTCTCGCCACCAAATCCTGGACTGATGGAACAGCACCTGTGAGTGAGGGTCAGCGCCCTCCCCGCTAAGCCTAGAGTGACAGAATGATGCCTGTGGATAAGGCTTAATGCCCAGTGTTACCTGCAAGTGACTGCGCCTTCACCAAGGTACTGCGAGAAGGTGGCAACTGCAGAACTTGGTGCAGACCACAAGTCAAGTGCAAGAAGAATGCAGAACACAGGCTCTGGTCAGGAGTCACCACTCCACCAGCAGCACAACACCTTGGAGCTATCTGGATTCGAGCATGAAAAAGGAGGGTATAACTCAAAGGCAGACAACGCAAGAATTGAATCTCTCTGACTCCTGAGCACTGAGACCAAGAGTCAAGCTTGATTCATGTTGGAAAGAGAGGTCAGCCTAATCAGACCACAGGAACAAGAAGGATGCTAGAAAAGCCCACACCACTGGGGCAGGACACTGGAGAGGCCCAGCTGTATAGGGACAAGAACACTGGAGAGACCCAGCTGTGTACTAAGGGACATGAAAGACACTGGAGAGACCTAGCTGTACCACAGAGACAAGAAGGACACTGGAGAGGCCCAGCTGTGCCATGGCTCCTGGGTCATGTTCCTCAGACTTCAATACTTATGCACAAACTCACGCACACGGTGATGTGAAGCCAGAGTGAGGGTGGCCATACGCAACATGGAAGGTAATATACAATTAATGCATTGCTAACACATGATTTACTAAGTTAGCTATGAACTACCGCCACATCTCCCTGTTATATGAACACATATTAAGAGTCACTGGATGCCATGAAGCTCATGTAACACATACACACAATATTTATAAACAGTGGTCTCTTCCTATCTCTTCCTCCAGAGTGGCAAGTGTACATGCATGTTCATTAAGAAATCTTGTGTTTTATAGAAACAAGCTATCTTTAAACTCTGACAACAGTTCTGTGACAGGTAGTATCAGTTTTGAGAAAAAAAGCTTTGCATGCTGGTGGCCTGATTGTGAAATAATGCTGAGCAGAGTTTACATATGGTCACAACAGCAAACTATGTCTGGTTACCACCATTGCCTTTTCTAAAGTCATTTACACAAATCCAGCAGCTTGCCATGTTGTTTGGAGGCACGGGATCTTTCCTGCCCCAGCCTCCTTCTGAGGCACTAATGCACTTCAGAAAACAAGGAAATGCTCAGAGGTGAACCTCCCAGCACAGAGCTTGATTGCCACTCCCCTGTGGTCACTCAGCCTCCACCAGCACTCTCTGGATTGCAAGCAGCAATATAGGTTCAAATGACTATGGACAACTGAATGGCGTCAAACGCAGTGACGCCACCTGGACACAGGTACAGGAGACCATCCAGCATTAGGCGGGATGTGTCACTTCCATGACCGCCTCTCCTCCCAGGACGCAGCACATCACTTTAGCATGGTCTAAACATGTACTGTGGGGTTCTTTTCTTTGTATGTAGTCGCCACAACAAACATGCCTCTTTGTCCTAACTCCATCTGCATGAAGCACACGCTCCACTAGGAAAATGAAAGTTCTCGGGAATCTAGACCCATCTTTCAAATCTGAAAGAAATGGAGAAATGAAAAGAAAGGAAGAGAGGATAAAGGTACATTTTATTCACATGCAAAAATATGTAAATAAGAGCTGACTTCATCTCCTCATCCCCAAACTGGTAATGATGCATGTGACTTGTCCCCAAGTGGTTTTAAAATGACTGTTTAAGTTCTGTGACTGAGCCAAAGTCACACCCACCCTCCCCCACTGCAGTGTATCTGCTCCTCACCCAAGCACAGCTGCCACGCTGGGCTCCAGACAAGAGGGCCACGCCAGGCACTAGTGACACTAGGGACAGGTCACTACTGTAGGATGCTTAGCAGCGAGTCTGGCCGCAGGCGGTAGAACCCGGGTGCAAGCAGCAGGCTGCTGTTGTGACAACTCAGACCACCCTGCCACTGCTAACAGACTCGTGGCTCGGATCAGAACCCCTCAAAGACCCTCAAGCTGACTAACCCGAGGGTAGTCATCACCCAGCCCACACATGCTCCACTACAGCGGCACCACCCCACCTCACACACTAGGTCCTGGGCACTACACTCCTATCAGCAATCAGCTCGATCACAGAATACCAACACCAACAGTTGGCTGCCCAAGCCAGGCAGAGTGTGCACCCACAGAACGGATTAAAATTAGGCACTCTAATTATTCAACTGTTGCTGTAAAAGCCGGGAACACCATTTTTAAAACGAGTAAGAGGATTAATGGATTTTTTAATTTGCTTGCATTTGTGATACTCAGCCTGTCTTTTATTATCAAGGCAGTCATAAAAAATGCTTCTGCCACATATGCAAATTAAATCATTAGTATTTTCTCCAATTACAGTAACTGCTTATTTGTATTGCTGATCTATTTTCTCAATTTAGTTCTCTTAATATTAATGATATTGGAAATGCTTTAATAAAAATACCCTCAAGCAATTCAAGAGACAAAATTCCCATTATATACCTTTCTGATCATCTAACCAGAAGATCACTCAAAAATGTCATGGGCCTGTCACCCAACAGATATTGCCACCAAACTCAGGAGCAAGACTGCTCTCCCCTCTGCAAGGGTCTGCCCACTCCTCCACAGGGACCCCCACAACAGGAAGTGGCAGCCATCACAAGAAAGCCAGCCTACCCCTGTAACAGTTCACCTGGGAAGGCCAGGCAGGTGCTTCTATGGGTGCTGCGGCTCATACCAGGCATCTTATCTAGCGGACACTCACCTTACTGTGGTCTCCCCAGTCCAGAAGACTCAGTGGTCCCAACCTGGATATACAGATACATCTTCCCACCACTGCAGTCTAGGCAACGCCCTTACACAGGAGGGAAGGGGTGACCCTGCTCCTCCCATGAAGGGACAGCCCTGAGGAGACCCTTGTCAGTTGCAAATTTCAATCTGGAAGTTAAACAACTTAGGAGCAGAGTCAGGATCTGAAAGGCCGTCGAAAGGCAAGTGGAGAAGGGATCTGCCAGGTAGGTGTGCCCACCTCCTAACCACAAGAAACCACAGGGGATGGGGGAGAGGAGGGGAGGGCAGATACCTGGAACCTGAGCTCTGCAAGATCTCCGAGAGCTAGACAGCCAAAGCAGGTCCACAGTGGAGCACTGACGGCTCCTTCTCAAAGCCAACGCACTAAGAATGGACGACCAACTCCAAAAGAACCCTCCCTGTCCAAGTAAATAAATAGCAAGCAAGCAAGCCCAGTCCCACATGGCTGCCAACTCGGCAGCTGCCCAGCAGCCCTCCAGCTCATGACATTCCCCTTACAGAGCTGGACAAGAAGGCTGACCGCAGATACCAAGAGTAAGGAAACAAGGCGACAGTACGGCTCTGTGACCACGCAGCGTGAACAGCACCAACAGCGACATGTGCAGGAGAAGCAAGCTGGAGGCAAGCCTCTGAGTGGTGCCCAGGAGCAAACAGACAAAGGCCCTGGACACTGGCCTCTGCAGCGGCAGACAACAGGAGAGTATACTCCTTCCAGCAGGAAGCCATGAACACTCAGACAGAGACAAAGGGACAGCCCCCAGCACCCCTGACCACTCTGCCAAGGGCTGGCTGCGTGCCACAGGAGCACAGAGACACTGTGCCATGCATACTCATCACCCCTAACTCAGGCATTCTTACACTGAGGCAAGTGGTGGGCTCTGAAGATCCACAATCTCATGGAGACATCGCTCTCTTATGTGGGGAAATCTTCAATAAAACAAACTGCCCTACTTCCTAAGGCCCAGTGCTGACTGCAAAGGTGGGCTGCCTGCTTCACCAGACACTGCTCACAGCTTGGCATGCGCCTAGGCTCAGCCCTGCCTTCAATCCAGAAATGCCACTGCAAGAAAATAAATGTGGACAAAGGGAGCACGTTACCAGCTTATGAGAAACTTTCATTTTTTGAGTCCACAGTTCAAGGACCAGGAAGGAAAATTCCAGACACCGATGGGCCCTGGGGAGGAGCCTCCTCTTTGTCTCCCTGTCTCCAAGCGGCTGTACACAGGTCAGTGCAAGGCCAATGGGAAGCCCAGATGTGAGACAACAGTCCGTGTCGCACAGGCACATGCAAGTGCGCACACCTCCACTTCCACAGTGGAGCCGTCTACACGTGTCCTCCCCACAGGAGACAGAACTTGCAACGGTAGGGACTAACTCCTCCCCCCCTCCCGCTACGGGAGGTCACCGTCTCCCTTGCACGACCCAGGCCTCAGAGAAGCCCTGCCTCTCGATGCCTCCTAACCTCCCGACGGCAGGGCAGAAAGTGCTGGTGTGCTGCACACAGGGCAGCTGCTCTAACAGGAGAAAGCACCCTGTCCTAGAACCCCTGCTCCTAACAATCTCAACAGGCATGAGGCTGCAGGCCACCTGTGTTCAGCTCGTTGGCAAGGGAGCTCAGCTAGAGCTCAGCTCCCAACAGCAGATGCAGCCAGAGGGCAATGTGGAGTGGGTGCCCAGAGGCCACTCATTCCCCAAGACTAACTCAGCTTCCTGGAAACTCCAGGCCTCGGCTCAGCGGTTGGGAACAGCACTAGACGCCTGCCCTAGGCAAGGACGGGAGACATGACAGGCCTTGGAGCGACAGTGGTGGCCTGGCCACCTGTCCTCACAGGTCACCAAGAGGGCAGCAAGCAGGAAGGACTGTCTTACCGAGGAGTGCAGGAGGCTGTGACACTGTCTCTGGAGTTTAAAGTGGGTCCTCAGCCCAGCAACTATCCAAACCAGCCTGAAGCAGGACTGCAGCAAGGTCAGGAGGGAAGTTCAGAGGGCTCCTAAACAGGACACAACATGGGAGGGACTCTGGGGAACCCCAAACCCTGAAAGTGAGCAGACGCTGATGTCCTAACCCTGCAATGGCATCTATGCAATGCTCAGCTCAGATGCTATGGAGGGGGAGAAGGGCAGAACCGGTGAGGGAAGACGAGACGCCTGGAGCCAGGGGTCAGGAGGGTACTCTTGGGGCAGCAGCACAGCAAGTCCATGTTTCAGACAGAAGCTGGAACTGGGAGACGGAAGGATTGTTCAGAACAGATGTGAAATGGATAGCACTAGGAGGAAGGAACTGCACTGAGAGGGGTCACCAGCGACAAGGTCCTGACAAGGTCAGGAACCAAGCAGGCGACAGGGTGCTGGCCACCAGACTCATAAATAGCTGCTTCACCAGGAATAAGACCTAAGGGTGAGGTCCCAAGGACACCTGGGAGTGGCCAGAGAAGCAGTGAGACCTAGGTAATTCCAGAGAAAAGACAGTGGAGAGGGAGTGTTGAGGGAGGAGTCCTCCAGGCAACGCATACTCCAGCCTGCAGGGTTATTCCAGGAAGATTCTAGACCACAACAATGCCTGAAGACTAAGGAATGCCTCCAGGAAGAGTCAACACCAACTTGAGGAATGACTGCTGGCAGTTCTCAAAAGTCTAGCAGAACCAACCCCCAGGTCTTAAGAATCTCGGGGAAAGTGGCCTTCCCAGTGCCTGCTCTGCCCACACCCCAGGGCTGCCACTCTCAACTTCCACCCTAAAGATGGCTGCATGGTACTCAACTTCTGAGGGCTAAAGCCAATCTCCACGCAGAGGAGCTGGGAGAGGACTGCACTCCCCTGCAAGGATGTTTTCATCACATTAACTGCCATTATACACACAATGCTCTGGGAGTTCCACAGGCCCTCACAATGAGTGGCAAAGACTACAGTGAGTGACACTAACCCTAAGCCCACCAGGAATCAGATAGAGGAGTCCATGCTGCCTGTGAACTCCAATGTGTGGGCATGCGTGCGTTCGGGCATGGAGGAGAAATGTACATAAGTCTATGGACCTATATACATGTGTATATGTACTTGTATATGTTTATGCACTCATGTACCTATACAAATGTGCTGTGTGTAACATGCATGGAGGCACAGACTATATTCCCAGAGCTGAGGCGGAGGTAAAGACGACAGACAGGAGGATGGTTAACAAATGGTCCCACAAGGTCACCTGCTAAAGTGAACGCCAAGCCCAGAAGTACCAAGAAGCCAGACTATCTTCCTTGTCCTGGTCTACAGGCCTCCTGTCTCAGTCTTGCCATCTATGCTGGAGGTCATTGGTGCCCTGTGTCCTGGTCAGGACCATAGGCAGCCACCACTGACGAAATGTCGAAAGAGCCCTCTACCTCCCCTGTTGTCAGGAAACGGACAGGGTATGAGAACCTGAGGCTCTCTGCTCTCTAGCTGGCACATCCTCCACACCAGGCACAATACACTAGGACTGAAACAGCTGCTGCCTCGTGCCACACGTGCATCTGTCAGGGACTTGCTGGCTGATCTCCACAGCGCAGCCAGGTTTCTGCTGCTCTGCTTGTGCACCAGAAACATGGAGAGGCCAAGCAAAATCGACAGAGCAGCTCTCACACAGGCCCATTACAGGCCTCTTTCAGAAAAGCCAAACCCCACCATAGGTTCTTCCCACCGGGAAGTGGACCCCTGAGAAAGCCCTCCCCTTCCCACTGGCAGGTCATTCCCACACTCATCCCAGCTACATGAAGGGTCAGTGACCACCAAGTCAACCCCTGGTCCTCGCCTTTAGTTTCCTCAGACAACTAAGACCCAAGCCACAGGCACAAGGAATGAATGGTGCATGACAACAGCACAGGCCACGGAGGCTAAAGTCATCTGGCAGGACGCCACTGGCTTAGTATGTGGGCCACAAGAGAAACAGCTCATTTACTGCTGGGGAAGGACCGGGCTGCCAGCCTCCAATTCCTCCAGTCAGACATTTTCCTGTTCAAGTTACAGATAAGCAGACCAAGGTGAGGGAGGCCGGTCCAGGGCCTGCCACATACTGCAGGCCAGAAGACCCAGCTCTGAAGGCCTCAGTCCCACCCAAAGCACATTCCTTCCTGCACATCCACGGCCCAGAGAGGTAGATGTTCAGTAGTGCATCTGTGACAATCCAGGCCTGGCCACGTCTGCACTCAGTCTTCTCAGAAGATCCCTGGCACCTGCTCCTGAGGCAGGAGACTCTGCAGCGCATCCCTGAACAACTGAGAGCATCAGGGGCATCGCTAGCCACAGAGAGTGGCCAGCCAGGGGAGTGGAGCCCCAGATCTAGTCCTCCGTGCGGCCTGCCATGGGCTCTGGTGCACTTTCTCATTGGCTCAGAATCCCTGCCACACACATCTGCCTTGCTGGGCTGCAGCTGGTGGAACCTCCACACCAGTCGCCAGCCATCCTGGAGTACCAGCAGCCGCACACAAAGGCAGCAAGGACCAAGCCTTTCTCAAAGGTCACCTGCATCCCTGGCTGAATCAGCTAGAGGGGGCAGAGCAGGATAGAGCTCCACCCCTTGGCAAGAGGCCAGTGTAGCCACATGTGCTGGCCTCCAAGGTCCACCCAGGAGCAGACATGCCAGCCTTCACTGTCAGAGAATCCCGCCCAGGCCTCCTGGCACCTCCTAAACAGACTATCTTTCCCTCATAGGGCACAGTGACAGGCAGATCTGAAGAGGGAGGAGCTCATGCAAGGACTATTCTAGACTGCTGCTAAACCAAGAAGAGCAAAGTGCTTCCTGAGGATGCAGGAACCCACCCTCCTCAGCAGCATTTCCCTTTCCCTTCCTCCAGACAGCAATTTCCATAGGAGGTTGGCTCCCCAGCCAGCTTCCGGAAAAGGCAAGCCCAGCACCAGCGTGTAGGCTGAGCCACGCAGCGCAGGCTGTGCCTCTCATGGCAGTGACTGACTCAGACAGACTGTTGTACAAAGCCAACCAAGCAGCATGTGAACTCAAGAAGCTTCCCTGGGGCTGCCGTGAGCGTCCCTAGTATAACAGGAACCCTGCTCCTGCCAAGGAGTCCCAAGCAGGTAGAGACTGAAACCACTGGGGGACAGAAGCAGGAACCTCAACTCAACTGGATTCCTGGCACAGAACCACAGCACTCCACCAGTTCTCTTTCCCACAACACCAGGTTGCTCAATGGCATGAGAATCCTAGCATGAAATCACCATCGGGCCACTTCCACAGCCCTCCTGAGGACAAGGACTACTGCATCATTGGCCCAAGTACATATCACACAGTCAAGGAACCGCATAGATGCACAACTACAGTGGCCAGGCCCAGTCTGTAAACAGGGGCCCCTAAAGATGACTGCATTCCGAGAATGACTGTCCCGGGTCCTCAAAACCCTGATTCCAGCAAACTACACATACCTCCTCCAAGACCTTGCTTCCCCAAAAAATTAAGGTGCTGGGAGAGGGCCCTTCCCCACCACAACGCCAACAGATTGCAGAGATGCCCTGTGCTAGAGAAGGGGCATCAGGGAGTCTGATAAAGATCCAGTCATCAACAACCCCCTCAGGGGACATGATCAGCTTCTCATTGTGGGGAGCAACAAGGAAGCATGAGGGAGGAAGAAGGGTAGGGCCATGGGGAAAGAAGCCCACTTATCCAGAATCTCCTAAAGGGCTCCCCTCCCTCCCTCATCCTACAGGTGAGGACGCCATGTGTGAAAGAAAGCAAGCCAGCCAGACCTAAGGAGGTCAGGAGGTGGGCTGGGGGCTCAGCCCAGGTGCAACTCAACATCCATCTCAGCAGCCCAGAGCCAAAGAAAGCAAACGCCTCCCACTGCAGAACCATGGGGCTTGTCGTCCAGAGAGCCAGCAAAGCCCCCAAGGAGCTGGAGAAAAGGAACCCAGTAAGAAGGTCCCAGGTTTGACCTCTCTGCTCTTCCAGCTCTTTCTCTGCTCAAATTCTAAAAAAAACCTTCATCAAAGCACATCACATTTGGACAGACAGAATCCTGACTTAAGACACCCTCTTCCTTGAGGACTGACGGCCAGTTCCAAATCCTACAGGTCAGGAGTGGTGATGCCCTCCACAGCCTGCTGCCCCATGCTAAAAGCAGCCATGCCAGTTGCAGGAGAGCTGGACCAGGCACACAGCTTAGGAGACTTTAACAGGAACACAAGTGTGGCTCCAGCAGCCAGCTGCCACTCCAGCTGACAACTGGGGAGGTGCAAGCTACTGCAAGATGTGTGGGAGATAAAACAAGAGGGCACCCCATTCTGGAGAAGGGATCCTTGAGAAAAGCCTAGAGAGCTCGGGAGCCCCAGAGGCCCCTCTAGCTCAGAGAAACAGTAACCTGTGCTGCAGAGCCACGTCCCACAGAGGGAAAGAACCCACCACTCAGTCTTCTCAGTGCAGACATCTCAGACAGCCATAGCCAAAGGAGCCACAGACACTGGGGGCCAATTCATCCCACCCACAGAAGCCATAGGCCGAATGTGAGTCTGAGGGAAGCAGGCTTGTCAGATACCCTCAACCTCAGGAGGTGGGCAAACACCAGGTTCAAGTGTCTCCTTTCCGACCCCCACTGGTCTGCTAGTGGCTACTGCAATGGCATGGGCCAACAGCAGGCTTCAGTGATGGACAGCCACAAGGACGCTCTCGGCAGCACCACGTGAAGGTGAGAGTACGTCTCAGAGCAAGAGTAGCCCGAACTGGGCACAGAGCCGTCCAAGGCGGCGCTGAAGCCCTGATCCCAGTGTGCCTTCCAGGGAGGGCTGCCTGGGGCCTCTGGATATGCCTGACATGCTTCCCTGCCACAGTCAGACAGAGTTGAGCAAAGGCAGGCGAGAGACAGAACAGAAGTAGCGCAGCCACCTGACCACACAGCACGGCACAAGTCATTGCAGCCAAGTCCTTCTCTGTTCACACACTCTAGCCATAGAGTCCTTGGAACTGGACAACGTCCTATCGTGAGAGCCTTTCCCGCCACTGCAGCTCTGGCTCCGAGGCCCAGCCACCACACCTGCGCCATGACCCCACCCTGCCCCACAGTTCAAGGAAAGCCGCCCACACACCTGCTGTGTCTTTTGTCTGTGCCACACTTCTTACTGGTGCCACACTTCTTACTGTGTCAGCCGCAGAGTGGGTGAGCTGGGCCTGGACGAGAGCCTGCCAACGAGAGTGATCAGTATTTACTCAGGAGCCTCTTCAGGACCACAGAACAGGGCAAGGGGATCATGGAAACTTGTTTCAAAAAGAACCGCTCCAGCAAGCAGCAGCCCATAAAGCCAGTGAGGGCCGCTCCCAAGGGAGACACAAGTCCATCGACAGCCTGGCACTGCCCTTGGAATGCTGCTTCAGACTTTCAGATTTAAGAAATGATTTATTGTCTCAAGCTTATACATCAGTCCAACAAAACCACTTGACTCACACAGAATACTTCGTAACAATAGTAAACTAACAAAGCCCAACACTCAAGTTTTAAACACAGCAAAATCTAAAATGCTTATGTACACAGTCATATTATCACATCATATTAAAACTATGAGGTTTTAAAAGGAATGATTATGCAATGTAACTAATTCCAAATTAAAGCCAATTAAAGCCTTTCACAGGAGCAGTTTGCCACCTTGGTCAGTGAGGCCAGCGGTCCATCCTGCCCGGAAGGCCGAGCAGGGTGTGTACCCTGGCCAGACACTGCAGCCATTTGCTTCTCGACAGCTGCGTGCAGGCCTGGCTTCCTGCGCTCCTCACGCAGACCTTTCCTTGTGCTTCCACATCTATTTAATAGCCTGTGATCTCCAGAACGAGGAGCAAGAATTCTCAGATTCAGGAGAGGTGCTAGAGCACAGGCAATTCCAAATCACAGCAGAGAGCCCACAGGTGGGCTCTGGGTCCTTTCCCCACTCTCCTCCCAGGGCCTAAGTTGCCCCTCCATTCAGTGGGCACCTCAACCGCTAGTTCCCAGGCACAAGCCAGGCATGAGATACTCATTGCCTTCCAAGCCCACGGAGTCCTCGGCCAGCGAGATGACATTAAACAGCTAATGTCACAATAAGCTGTAGAAATTGCACAACTGGACCCTGTGAAGAAGAAAGAAAGCCATTAGGCCAAGATGAATAGGAGACAGAAACCAGGGCGTGAACAGGGGGTCTGGGGACAAATATAATGGGAATAGAGTGTGCAAAGGACCTGGGCCAGAGAGGATCAAGAGGGAACAAGGAAGCAAGCAGAGCAACAGCTCTGCAATGGAACAAGTGCGGCAAGACAGCTGGAAGCCCAATGTGGGGTCTTGAGATACAGCCACAAACTCACGGCGGGTTCTCATGCAGCTGGACAGGACTTCCTGCATGAAGCGCTGGTACACACCTGTTTTTGGCAGAGGCCACCGAGAGAACAGCTCCAGGTTTGTACTGGCTAAAAGGCTGTAGACCCAGGGGCCTGCCTACCTCAGAGAGCTCAGTGACGCACAGCACCCATCACCCTCGGATTCGCCAACACTGAGCATATTTACCAAGGACTTCCCAAGGACTTGGTTTCTCTCCTTGGAAAATAGAATCATTTCCCCCAAGGGAATATCAAGTGCTTCAAAATTATTACTCTGTCATTTTTTAATAATTACACTGCAAACACATGTAACCAACACCAGTAAGGACAACCTTCCCAACACACAGATGGCTCCATGGCCCTTTAGAGACTTTTCCACAGCACAAGGCCTGCTCTGAAGAAGCTCTAGGTTCACAGATTTCTGCCGTGACACTCCAGGGCACTCACGAAGCCTTTGCAACATTGACCCCACACCCTGCAGTACCTGTGCACCAACGCACTAACTACAGTCATTCACCAGAAGCAATCCTACAAAGCAGCCTAACGTGGACAGGGACCGTTTCGACGCTTTTCTGGAAAGCAATGAGTCAACGCTGCATATGATACTATATATTGGTCTCGCTAAAGAACAAATACAAACAAAACCTAGTACTCATATTGTGCTTGCTATGGGCCAAGCCACACATGACTTGCTCAAACAAGAGCCCTACAAAATAGGACACGTCACTTCAGCCGCACATGAGTGGTATCCACCTCCCAGCTATAGAGATAGGCCTATCTTCATGTCACCCTCACCTTGCAACAGGACTTATTCTTTCACTATTGGTTTACAAAAGCTCTTTATGTAGGGATCATTGAGTTCATAATACAAAACTGTTATACATTTCCTCTCACTGACCCTGAATCCTGCTTACGGAGTCTCCTGATGAGAGTTTTTTTTTTTAATTTATACTGACAATTCTGACCATATGTTGTAAGAATATATGAACTTGGTCAGTTTCCAGTGTGTGGTCCAAGGACATTTTCTTATATAAAGGTGTCCAGTGCACAGCCACCCCCCACCCCCGTGCCACCACCAGCTGACCCCATACAGTCTGGGGACTTCTCAAAGACCCTGGCAAGCAAGTGATAGGATGCAGCAATCTCTCTCTTCAGTCTCTGGGCTACTGGCAAGCACCTGACCATTGAGCCACACCCAACCCTACACCACTCGAAACCATGTGGACCAGACATATGTGCAAACTAAGGCTTTCCAAACTACTAAGGCTCCCTTGTCCCAGTGCTGACTACACTGATCTTCCACACCTCAGAAGCAGAAGCAAGAAGACAAACTCACCCTGTGGGCTTCCTACTATCAAACTGTGTGGAGCAATCAAGAAGGCCAAGAGGGCAAGTGCTCCAAGCAAAAGTGCTCGGCTTTGCAGAGGTGCTCATTAAACACTGGCTATGTGTGATGGTCATTCGTAATTTGTAGGCGGCCCCCCTTCTCAAGAAGTCCTTGCTGATCTCCCCATATGCTAACACAAGGTGACCAAGAACAGGGAGGGTCCCAGTGGAGGCAGCAGCATGCCAGGAGGGCAGGGGCAGTAGCAACACCAAAAGCGAGCAGCACAGGCTCCACAGTCCACCTCCCTCACAGGAACCCGGGAAACACCCAGGCTGCTGACAAGAACACGGTCAACCTTGACTGGGAGACAGCTCAGCAGGAAGAGACTAAGGTCTGCTCAAGCGCAGCAGCGGCAGCAGCAGTGGCAGCAGCACTTATGACTTGGCCTCCATCTGACTTGAACCTCTAAGGTTAAGGCCAAAGGCAATGCCCAGAATCCACTGCACATCAGAGCACATGTTGATCACCAGAGATGGAAACAAAGCCCCTCCTAGATCTACCTTTCGGGCCAGCCTGGGAACCCTGGCCTCATCCCACAAAGCCTGGTACCCACTGCCCTGAAACATCCGAGGACTCTGGACCAGCCAACTCAGCCTCACAGCTGGGCCGCCGCCTCCCGACAGCAGCAGGTGGCTCCCGTTTCTGCATCTTCCGGGCTTCCTACATCAGGTATTAATATATTACTCACGGCAGCTCTGAAAGCCCAGCCGTTTTCAATAGAGAGCGGCAGGGACGAGCTCTACGGGAGTGACGAAATTTTCTTCTGCTCTGGCAATGGACTGCACAGTTGCCTTTCCTTCGGTGCCACCCCAACATCAAAGGATCGGAATTCAAAGCCATTCACGCTGCATTGAAACCTCACAATGAAGCTGGAAAATGGAAGTCGATTACTGGGCATAAATATGCAGTAGTTAAAAGGAAAGAGTCTAACGAAATAAAGCTTCACAGCCCCACGATGTGTGGAAACTTCCAGCGCTAGAGCCCTCCTGGTAAACATCAAGAGGGGCATCCTCCTAAGGCGGGTCTGAGAGCAAAGTCAAGCTCGGCAGCACAAGCCACACAGGCCAGGATGCATGGTGTGCTGCCCGCCTCCCGAGGCAGCCCCTAGGCCTCCTCTGAGAACGCGCCATTTGGAGGCTTTTTATTTTGCACAGTTCTGAGTCTGCTTAGCACAGAACATTCTGGCTAGGGCCGCTGTAGTCACAGGCACATCTGTCCTCAGTCCCTCAGCCTTCTACCCCCTCCCCAGCAACTCCCAGGTCTCCTTCAGCAGACAGCAAGACCCCTAGAGGGGGCACTTTTACCTCTGCCTGCCAGTGAACCCTGCGTCTTCTCTTGACAGACCACTACCCTCTGTATGTAGGTATTCCATCTCCAAGAAAAGTCCAGAACACAAAAAGCCATACCAATCTTACAGGGTTGTCACGGTGTTTTTAAGGCATGAGAATACTTCCCTCCCACACAAATGGGAGTTCTTCTGGGGAAAGATGCCATGGATCTCAGGGAGTTGCATGTCTGGGAAAGCTATCAGTCTTAAAAATAGAAAACCCGAACACCAACTAGAGTTCACTGGAGCTACCTGGGGGGTGGGGTGGGACTAAATCTCACATATTTCTGATATGCAAAACCCCATTCTGATGAAACTTCTAACAAGGTGGCATTTTGCATTTCCAATTATAATGGAGTAATTGTGTTGCCATAGTGACTGAAAATTTCTGCAATAACTTTTGCTGCCTTGTAACTGCTGTAGTGTATATTTGTGTACTAGCAGCTGAGTTTTCTTAATTCAACCTTGCTGCCCCTCCTGGAACACCACCACCACCACCATCAGCACCTCCTCCTCCTTCTCCTCTCCCGGCTGAATTCTGAAACCACCACACTAGCTTTCATTACGCCAATCCTGAAATAATGCACGGAATTATCAGAGGCAATTAAAACTCCTGGCAACCACGATCCTCTCATGGACGAAAAAGCGAAACCAGGTCAAGGTGCAAGCCGCCAGCATCCCCCTCGGCCCGCGGGCAGGCGCGGGGCCGGGGCTGTTTACAGGCTAATACCCCGGGCCTTAAGTGCTTAGGTGGTTTGTGGGAACTGATAGAAAAACCCGAGCAGAGCCACGCAGGACGGCAAAGTGACTCCACGGGCCTGTCCTCCTCCCCAGCACGCAGAGCTGCGCTCAGCAAGCAATTAGGTAGGTCTCTACAGTAATGCAATTAGGATTTAGTTAAGAAAGTCATTAGTTCTAAAATAACTTAAGTTTAATTTCTGCAACGCTTTATTTGAAAATTGTGTCACAGCAGGTCAATTTACAGCATGCAATAACGAAAACACTCCTATCAGCGGTCGCGAGTTATTAACAAAATTTCGACGTGCATGAAATGAGTTCGCGGTCCCACCCCCGGCCTCGCGCTACAACCGGGTCCCTGAGCGGCGGGTGCCTCGGCCGGGCCCGCGGCGCCGCCTCGCAGCCGGAGGACCGCGCGGCACCGGGCGACCCCGGCCCGGCCCGCCGCCGAGGGGCGTTTTCTGCAAACTCACAGCGGCCGACAAAGTTACGTAAACGCCGCGCCCGCTCGCCCGCCCGCCCGCCCGCGCCCCCGGCCCCCGCCAGGCCGCCCGCCCGCCCGCGCCGCGCAGGGCCCCGGCCGGCCTCCGAGGCCCGCGGCGTCCACCTGCCGCGGGGGCCGCGCGATGCCCGCGGCCGGCTGGCTTACCGCGGCAGCGGCGGCCCGCGTCTAGCCCCGCTCGGGCGCTCCGAGCCGCATCTCCTCAGTCTGCGCCGCCACCGCCGGCGGGCGGGCTCGGGCGGGCGACGGCGACACGGCCGCACCGAGCGGGCCGGGCAGGAGGCTGCGCGGCGGCGGCGGCGGCGGCGGCGGCGGGGGCGCGGGCGGGCGAGCGGGCGCGCGGGCTCGGGCGGCGGCGGCGGGGACGGGTGCTCCGCGGCGGCGGCCCCACAACCTCCCCTCCTCATTCACAAAAAATTGACCCACGTTGAACCATGATGCTGCTCCCCCTCGAGCGCCGAGCCGCGCGGGGATAGGCCGCGCCCTACGCCTGTCAGCAGCTCCGGCCCCGCCCCTCCTGCCGGCGGCCCGCCAGCTATTGGCTGCCTTGGCCTTGCGTCACCTTCCCTCGCGTGCCCCGCCCCCTGCCCGGTTTCTAATGAAGAGAGCGTCAATTACGGCCCGGCCCCGCCCACACCCGCCCCCTGAGCGCTCAACTGCCTCCCCATTGGTCCGCAAGGGTAAGACCCGCCCTACAGCCGCCCAACCGTCGGCCCGACACCTCCCGGGCGCCGCAGAGGCTCCACCTCCACCCGCCTTCCCGCAAAAGTCTCGAACCCCATTTGCTCCTGGCATTGTCAATTCCGGTGGGCGGGGCGTACCGAGGACTCTCCGGGCGCCACCGCTGAGCGCTTGGCTGTGGAGAAAGCGCAAGGGAGCTGGGGCGGGTACTGACAGGAAGCCGTGGCCAGAGCCGCTGGGCAACCCGCGGCGTTGCACCGGGTCAGCACCGCGTGCCTCAGCTCCTGTCCCGAGCTCCAAGGGGGCGCCGAGGGCCGCGGGCCGAGGCGGGGGTCCGGCCAGGCCTGCCTGCAGCCTCCATCTTGGGCAAGACATGGGTCACGTGGGCTGCGTGCGGGGGACGCGGGACGCAGGGGGAATGCGCAGGCGCCGGGCCCCGCCCTGGCCCGCGGCGGGCGCGCCTTCGGGTGCGGTCGGAGCCGAGGGCTGGGCGGTGGAAGTCTCGGGTGCACGGGGTCCCGGCAGGCGCGAAGATGCACTTCGGTGTTTCGACTGCGCCCCTGCCTTCTGGGCAGCGGCGCAGCGCCCGGGGCGGCCACCGCGGGATGCAGCTGGGGTGCAGGCCACCCTCGGGCTGTGCGCTGCAGCCCCCATCTGTGTGCACAGCACCTCCGGTGCCCCGTGTGCGGTGTCTGCGACCGTGGCGGGGCACGCTGGCAGGGTTCGCCTAGTTAGCCGGCCTTCCCTGCGGGGCTGAGAGGCATTAGGAACCAGCAGCACTCTGTGCATCCTTTGCGAAGTGAAATGGGATGTTGCACGTCATTTTTGTTATCTTCCAGTAATACTGATTAGGAAACTAAGTTCACTGTAAGAAATGCATTCGCTAGGTAGCTCAACGGTGAAGTCAAGGGATGAGTTATGGAATTTTGAGAAAAAAAGAAAAACGTCCACACTTAGGGATATTGGTGCAGCTGTGAGGAAAAATAATACACAGTCAAAATGTATCAAAAGAAGTGCGGGGAACATTTAGATTGCCTCTTGTAGGAAAGAACAGGAGAGTTCTGGAACAATCCTAAGTACCATTAATTTGAAGAGGCAGATTTTGATTCAGGGGAAGGAATACCAGTTTGTCGTTAGACCTCACCTGGACTGGAGAGGCTCAGGATTAACCCAGGGGAGTGGATGTCAGGATGTAAGAACCTGTTTGGAGAACAGAAGAGTTCCAGAGGTCAGGAAGTACCTGGGACTTCCTGTTGGGCACTTAAAGAGCCCTAATCCCAAAGAAAATGAGGCCAGTGCATGTGGTAGAACCAGTCCTTAGATGCTACATGAAGACATCCCACAAAGAACAAAAATCTGAAATTAATAGAAGCCCCACAGTTACACTAATTGTAAAATAAATACGCATGCACACACACAAACTAGTTTCAAGCTGTAGATACAGAACACCTGCCTGGCACACACAATCCCCAGTGTGGGTACATGTATTATAATCTCAGTATCCCAGAGCTTGAAGGTGGAGACAGCCTGGGCTGTGGAGCAAGGTATATATTCAAAACCCTTGATTCCAACACCGACACAACAAATACAAGGCGCACCCATATTTAATGAGCACAGTTATGTGGTAGGCCCAGTACTTCACACACTTTAAAACACATGGCAGGCAAATCCCAGTCTCCATCAAGCTCGTCTTAAAGGCCTAGGTGGACCTTGGATTCCAGAAGAACTTGAGAATGTGTAGTTGAATGGAAGCATAAACATTTGAGTATGAGGAGATATCTCCCAGAAAACAGCCAGGTGCTCAGAAGAGAACTCCAGTGTGGTCCTCTGTTTCAGCTGTCACCTTCCAAACAATGTTTGTGCCATCTGGTAAGGACTTGGAACATAATGAAAGTAGCTTTTCAAACCAGCAAACTGCTTCTCGTTTGCAAAGAATTTGTTGTGTCCACCTCACAAGTAGAGGGAAGAACTTGGTGTTTAGAAAAGTACCACAAAAGTCTACCAGTGCATTTATCCTAAAGGAAATCATTGGTAGCTGAGGAAAGCATATCCAAGCCACAAGGAAATGGATAAGCTCGACTGCGAAATATCTGGGAATATTACTCAGCAGTAAGAAAGAACCATCCAGACAAAATATGAGGTGAACTCCTGCAAGCTAATACCTGGGAGCCCAAAACGGGAGGACCAGGGGTCAGACCGCCACTTCGCCTTTTGGTGTGCCAGGCAGAACTTTGCAGAAGGACAGGAGTGAAAGCATCGAGGTGGTCCCTGCCCCACACATGGACACACATGAAGCTAAAGTGAGGAAAGGCTTGTTTGTGTCACCTAAGACTGGTCGGCAGGAGAAAAGCAGCTCTCTCTCTCTCTCTCTCTCTCTCTCTCTCTCTCTCTTTCGATAAAAGCAAGCATAAAGAAATAGACCCTGGCTTGTCTTAGCTGTCACCTAATGGAAACTGGTGGATACCTTCCCAAGTGCTTCCAGGAGAAAAGCCCGAAGCACTGCATGTTCTCTCACGGGGTTCACTCATGCAGCTAAGAGGGCCACAGGAAAATGGGACATGTCATGGAAATAGAAAGAAATCGGTTTTAATCTTTCAAGGAAGACTACAAACATCACTATATAATTTTACTATGGTGAATATTTAAAGACTCAAAAAGATGAGCGTGTCAAGAAGCTCTCCAAAATGACCCAGCGTGTCCACTGCCTCCTTCCAGGCATACAGAGAGGAGACGATGCCAATTTCTGTTCTCTCACCTTTTGTCCTTTTTTCCTACATGTATGTGTATGTCATGCGTGCATATGGTGCGTGTGTATGGCCGTGTGTGTGCACTTGTGTACATGCATGTTCAGGCAGGGGAGCACATGTGCTCTGAAGACCAGGGTCAGTGTCAGATGTCTTCCTGATCCTCTCCACTGTGTTTCTGGAGGCAAGGTCTTCATTGACCAGCTTTGCCTGGGGATCCCCTGTCTTTACCTCCCAATTGCTAGAATTTCAAGCGCCACCACACCTGCCTAAATTTTATGTAGTTCTAGAGCTCTTCACGCTCACAGGGTAGCGTGTATCCACTGAGCCATTCCCCACCCTCATCTTTTTTTTCTAAGCTCTACCTAAGTGTGTATTATGTCTGTGACCACTTAAGATGTCCCAGCAGGACACCATGTTAATCAAAGACCTACCTACCTGCAGGGCGAGTGGCTGGGGGATTCCAGATGAGCCCTGAGCGTCAGGGCTGCCTGTGTGGCAGGCGCAGGGCTCACAAGGTTCACAGCACGCTCTGAGCCTCCAAGCCACCCATCCTGGTCATTTCTCACTGCCCTCTACACCAGGGTTTCTCCCCAGGTAGAGACTGCTCAGCCAGGCCATTGAAATAAACAGCCACGGGCTGGGAAGATGGCTCAGGAGTTAAAGCCTTTGCCCAGGAAGCAAAAGCACTTGAGTTCAGATCCCAGATTCCATGTAAACCACACCAGGCATAAATGGCGGCCTGCACTCTGGTCCTGGAAGGTGGAGCCTGGGAAAGCCCAGAGCAAAGCACTAAGGAGGTAGAATAATCCAGGATGATTCCCAAAGTCACCCTTGGGCCTCCACAGGCACACACGTTCAAGTGCCCTCTGGTAGACACACCCTCACACACACATACCCCGCCCCCTCCCCACACACAAAGAAGCACCTATAAGACCAGCAAAGTAGTGGAACCTTGCCTTGGTTCCCCTCGCCCAGGTAGGAGGACCGGACCTCAGAGCCCACGGACGTGACCTTCATAGGCCAGAGCCCATCACAAGCGATCTTTGTTTTAATGTGACGTTTCTGTGGTAGCATGTTGGTGTCCTCAGCATAGGACAAGGTCAGCAGGGAGACCAGGCAGGAAAGCCGACAGAGCTGGGAAGAGTGGTAGTCATCCTGTGGGAACTGGAAAAGGGCAGGAGAAGGAACTCTGGCAAAATGAGTGGAGAGCCCAAAGCTGACTGCTATTCCACTGCCTGGAGAAAGTCCTCCACACAAGGTCGCTGCTTGCAGGGGAGCAGAGAGAGACACTGGGAGGGGAGAGCGAGTCCCTGGTACCCAAGAGCAGAAAGTGTACCTCAGGAGGTAGCCATGATGATCTGGGGAAAGGATGGAAGGAGGGAGAGTCGATCGTGACTGTTTGCAGTGATGAGCTGGGGAAGGGATGGGAGGAGAGATGGAAGGAGGAAGAGCCAATCCTGATTGTTCTCAGAGATGAGATGGGGAAGGGATGAGAGGAGGGGTGGAGGAGGGAAAGACCATCCTGGCTGTTTACAGTGATGAACTAGAAGAAGGAAAGTCAGATTCGGGCTGTTGGCAGAGATGAGATGGGGAAGGGAGGGGAGGGGGCAATCCTGGATGTTTGCAGCCCACTGTAGAGGTTAGACTCTGTGACCCTATACCCCACCTCTCCAGGCAGGACAAACGTTAAGTTCCCAGAGGGGCACCCTGAGCATCAGAGCGGGCATTCAGCAAGGCAGAAGGAAGCTGCCCCTGGACACAACTACAGTACCTGAAAGGAGTGGGAACCCCATATCAGATGCTCCAGGGCCCCACACACTCCAATGTGCTGCTACAGCGCCCCCTTGAGGTCAGAACAGCTCTCCACGGAGAACCTAGAGGTTGTGGACCACCTAGTGCAAGGAAAGCCAGGGGCGACCTGGTGAACACTGGTATATCCCAGAGGACTGTGTAGGTGACGAGAGGGAAGCGCCTGTGGCCAGCAGGGAGGCAAGTGGGGGCTACCACACTGTCTTCCTTAAAAACACAGTGAGCCCCAAACAGTTCAGTGGGGTAGACGCCCCCCTGTAACGCCACTGCTACTGTGGAGCTCACAACTCAGACATCTCTACCTTCAGTTGAGAGCAAGGCCCAGCAGCTGGCTCAACCCTTTCTTCCTGCTGCTGCCCCGCTGCCACCTCAAAGAACTCACTTCACATCCTACCTGCCGACCTAGCAGCATGGCCCCCGCAAAGGCCCGAAGGCTTCAGCCAGCCCTGGAGCGTGGCCCTGAGGAAGGGGCCACCTGGAGGTGGCCTCCTGAGCTCCAGAACAGGGGCAGGGGCCCCAGAGGCACCTACCCCTTGGCCTCCAGATTTCTCATCTGGGGACGGGTATCCTGGAGGGTCTAGCACAGGAGATGGGCATATGGGCAGTAAGCCAAATATCTCTCCCTCCCCTCATAGACCTTAGATTCTGAAGAAGTGACAGCGGCATTGTGAAGCAGGGGCAGGCCTCAGAAGAGGAGTGCGTGGGCTTGGCCAAGCCTGTGTCTCCAGAACGCTGAGGCCACCACCTCGTGAAGTCGCTTAGCAGCCAAGCTAAGAGGAGACAGAGAAGAAGCCACCAAGAGTCAACACTGAACGTGCCTGCTGGGAGTCAGCCCTGTGGTGGAAATGAGAAACAGCCTTGGACGGATTCCTGTGGGCTGAGCGAAGACAGTGCAGCCCCCAGGCTGCTGGGGGTGCAGCTCCCCGAAGCCCTGTTGCAGAAAACGGCAATGGGCAAACATGGAGCAAGGATCCCGCTGAGTGAGGGGGAGGGCTAGGTGGATGGGCTGAGTTCTAGTTTTGCAACTCATTGCTGACCCCAACGACTCAGGGGGAAGGAGGGTGTTATTCTAGCTCACGATTCCAAGGTAGTCTGTCATGGCAAGAGAGTCACACCAACAGGAGCCCAGAGGCCTGCCCACACCCATTCAAAGTCTAGAGCACAAGGAAGAAGTAATGCATGCCAGTGAGCTTGCCAGTACTTGGCTGCCTATCTCACCCAGCACAAAGAGGGGCGCCACCCACAATGAGTGTGTCAGCTCACCTCACCCAAAACCTCAAGAGAATCTCCCACAGGTCTGTCCAGAAGCCTGCCTTCACTAAAGGATCCCTCGTAGGTATGCTCAAATGTCCCAAAAGGTCAGGTTGATAATCAGACTAACCATGACACGAGGAAAGGAGGGTAGCTAAGGAGAGGCACAGCCACCCCCTGCAGATTTCCAAGAACTAGCCAGGGGTCATGGAAGACATTGTTGCTTAAAGCTGACGCTTCAGCTGAAGGAAGGGGCAAAGTCCAGTTTCTAACAAGCTGCAAATCCGTTTACCTGGAGACATGCTCCTTACAAAAGACTTAGGAATGCTGCCTAAGAGATAGCATTTGAGTTCACATGGCTACGTGAACAAGAAAGCAAGGGGCCAGCAACCGGAAGTGAAAAAAGAACTGAAGATGAGACCACTAATGCGCGTTAAGCAGAAGGGGAAGGAAGAGGAGGGCAGAGGAGGAAGCCAAGCCTACTTGCTGTCTCCTGGCTTGTCTCACTCAGGGACGGGAGGCCAAATGCTGAAGAGATGAGACGAATCCTGCGTCTTCAGTATGAGGACAACGTAGAGAAGGTGCCCCAGGGCAGGGAGACAAGCCGAAGCACCTGCTGCCACTGGCTCAGGGCAGAAAGCTCCCGGGCAGCGAGCTCCGGGGCTGCACCTCAGGCTGCTCCTGCTTGCATTGGATGGAGGCCACCTGCAGGGTCAGGGAACTCAGCCTGCGCCTTGATAGAAGTCAGTCCCCTTGGGACTAAGAGCTCCATACAGCAAGATAGTCCTAAGCCCAACCTTCAATTCCCTGTGAGAACCCCACTCATAAAGACCTCATGACAGAAAAATCTAAATGTTTTCTATGCAAAGTGAAATTTTAAGTTTTAAGACCCATAGGAAATGATTCACCATGAGCCACAGACGGCTGAGAAATAAAAGGACAGTATCCCACCCAAGACCCTGGGGTAGTATGAGAAGCTTAAAAATAGATGTGCTGGAAAATACTAAAGTCAAGGAAGCCACACTGGCCATGCCACAAAAGAAGACAACACTCAGAAGCAGGGCGACTCGCACTCTAAAGGAAGCAGCATACTGGATAGAAGAGTCGTGGCTGTGAAAAGCTCGGTGGGGAAGATATAATCATGCTGGGTGGTGCTACTAGCAACAGGAAAGGTAGAGCCAGGGACTGCCCACACAAGTCAAGAAGGATGCAGACCTGGTACCTGGTAGAGCTGGTACCTGGCTGGTCTACCAGCCCCCAGCGAGAAGTAAGAACTGCTTAGGGCTGTGCCCATCCCCAGAGGAAGGATGAAGCCACCTCACGGTGATACTCAGGTCAGCTCCGGGCTCAGGAAGGCTAGCCTTCATGACGCCCGTCCTGCTCCGAACTGCCCCAAGGGAGCCCTCATCTCAACTCCTTCCAGACCTGCTGCCATGATGCCCATCATGCTCCAAGCTGCCCCTGAGTGAGCCCCCATTTCAGCTCCTTCCAGGCCTGCTGCCCCCATGTCCCCATAGGCTTCCTGGAAAGAGAGTCTTGCCTAGAGACTTGGCTGGCACGAGCTCAACCTGGCTTCTGGGTAACTGATCTAAACCCAGGCAGCAAGGGAGGAAATGGAAGAGGGGCCACAACAACCACAGGACAGACATCCCAAAACTGCTGGAGGAAGCAGCACTTCAGACCCAGGAAGCCCAGTGAATCTGAAAGATGGTACTGGGCAGACACACAGGAGCGATGCAGCCTGCCAGTGTAGCAGAAGCATTGTTAAGAATCACAAGGAAGACATGACAGCTTGCCTCCCAAGACAGGACGGGACCCACTGCAAGAACCATAGAAGCCATGAGTCACTCCACGTACTAAGTGAGCATCGCCGGGTCTTCCACTCAGTGGGGAGGGAGAATAGAGACACATCCAAGCAAACACAGAGAAAACCCTCCACCAAAAGCCACTTGCAGAGAGAACCAAGGAAAAGTAGTCCAAGCTCCAATCAATAGTGAGGGGCTCCAGGCATCACACACTTGTGAAGTAGCTCCCATGCTTCACCAAGACCCCTGCAGCCCTTCACATGAGCAGCTGTGCCTTAGGGAGTAGCTGTCCTAGGGGGAACAACTGGGCCTTGGAGAGCAGCTGTGCCTTGGATAGTAGCTGTGCCTTGAGGAGCATCTGTGCCTACACAGCTG
The DNA here is from genome assembly GCA_023101885.1 of Typhlomys cinereus. NCBI lineage: Eukaryota > Metazoa > Chordata > Mammalia > Rodentia > Platacanthomyidae > Typhlomys > Typhlomys cinereus. The sequence continues at coordinate 23,048,826 of JALPQD010000001.1, forward strand.
GCCATAGGACTGGATGATGCAGACACCAAGGGCTTCTCACAGCCAGAGGGGAGGAGAACACACAGAGCAGTACATGGGGTCCCCTCCCCAGTGTATCAGCAAGAGTCGCCATGCAACAAAAGTCCCACACATTGTAGCTGGGCTCCCGTGAGTCTGCACAAGCTGAAGTCCAACTGTCGGCCAGGGCCATGCTCTCACCCAAGGCTCAATGTCCCCTTCCAAGGTCCACTGCCTGACAGCAGAATTCAACTCTTTGTGGCCACAGGACCTAAGTCCTTGCTTTCCTGCCAGCTGTCAGCAGGGACTTTCTGAGCTCTTGGACCTCTTCCTCTGTCTCTTGCCCTCACCCAGATAGTCTGTGCCTCCAGGGCCAAGAGAATCTATACAGCTTGTCTTCTCTCAACTCCTTCTGAGTGTTTTCCTGATTAGATTAGCCCCTTCAAGGACAACTTGCCTTGCCTATTTTAGGCACTTCAGTGATGTCTGCAGAATCCCTTCCATCATGCAAAGGAGCAAGGAGCAGCAGAACAAGCCATCAAATCACCCACCAAACTACAGACATTGGGGTCACACTGACCTAAATGCACTGGTCACACATCGAGCCACCTACCTAACTATAGATGCTGGGTCACACTGCATTAAAGGCATTGGTCACAATGCACTAGGCACTGGTCACACTGCATTAAAGGCATTGGTCACACTGCATTAAAGGTGCTGGTCACACTGCAATAAAAGGCACTGGTCACACTACACTAAAGGCACTGGGTCATATTGCATTAAAGGTGCTGGTCACACTACACTAAAGGTGCTGATCACATTGCACTAAAAGGTGCTGGTCACACTGCACTAAAGGCACTGATCACACTGCACTAAAGGCATTGGGTCACACTGCACTAAAGGCATTGGGTCACACTGCACTAAAGGCATTGGGTCACACTGCAGTAAAGGCACTGGTCACACTGAACTGAAGTTACAAAAGGAAATCCTGGTTTAAGCAACACTGCCCCCAAACTGTTCAAACAACCCCCCAACACTTCCCTTGAGTGACACCCTTCTGGGACAAGAAAAAAAGAAACGTTCTTTACTGGTAAGCCCTGGAGACTTCTGCACAAACAGCCCTTCTTATAAGAATTCTCATTTCCTTTAGCCCCTGTATACAACCCCATAGTTTTTCTCTGTCTCGCCTAGTACAAAAGCATTTTAGGTTTTTCTAGACTGAGCCTCCCTTCCCTAATGTCATGTAAATCTTATAGGAAATGAGCTCTGTTCATCTAGCATTGCCTGCCTAGGTCCAGTGACTCCTCAGCTCCACTGGAAAATGGAGAGAAGAGGCAGCAGTAGGAAGGAAGGTTCATCTAGAAGCTGCAGCTACTTACACTTCTTTCATCTAGGACTTTAGCCTCAAAAGAACACCAAGCCAACAATTCAAGCACTCTGTGGAGAAACCTGGATGCCTGCTGCACTGGGGAGTATCATTCTCTTCGCAAATGATGAGTGTGATAATATCAACTGACACTAATGTTCATGTATTGCAAGTGTACTTCTGACCTAGAATCTGCAAAAAGAAAAGGCATGCTTTCTGGAAAGATCTAGAATATGTGTGAGTGCACGCTTTGAGAATGCATGAGTCCTCTAGTGAAGCTCAGTATACTTTGGAGGAGCAGTAGGAACATACCACCCAGTATGCTTGTAGGATCTGCAGGAAGCCATCAGAATGGACAGCTGGGCTCACACACTCTTGAAAATAAGACACATAAAGTAAAATGCATGTCAACCCCATGTACCAGTTGAGAATACTCAAAGAAGGTACTATCTGGGTATGATGACACACACCTACAACTCCAGAACTCAGGAAGCACAGCAGAGAGAACCCTGCAAGTTCAAGGCCAGCCAGGGATAGAAGGTGAGACCGTCTCTCAAAAACAAAGAAAGGGAAAGGGAGAGTGAAAGAGGAGAGAGAAGAGAACAGAGAGATCGCTAAGAGGAGAAGAGTAGAACAGAACAGCAGAAAGGAAGGAACAGAAAGAAGAGAGATTAGGGATTATAATAAAATTACCCATTTGTAATGCAGCTTAGTAGAACAGCAAAGCTGGGTGTGGTAAGCCTATCAAGGAAGGCCCAAATTAATGAAAATAGCCTAGATTCACCAATTTGAAACGCCTAAAAAATTAACATTGAGAACCTAGTAGGACCAGCTGTTCTTTGTTTATATCACTCGTGGGCTTCGTTGCCTGTAAGGAAAAGCGTGGAGGCGCAAAGTCACTGGTGCAAGGAATGATTCCGTGTGGGGATGGAAAGACAAACGTGACAGTGGTCGTCAGACATTTCAAGCTCTGCAAGTTGACCACATTTCAAATTCTAGGGAAATAGCCAAAAAAAAAAAGGGTTTCACAATGTTAGATCCATTCAATCCAGGGATCACTTTGAAGACGCGCAGCACACACTCCTCAGCAGCTGACACAGAGATGATGTCAGGACAAGGGATGAGCACAAATCATAGACTTTTGGACAGTAGCTCTCCCACCTAAAAAAAAAAAAAAAGGAAAAAGTGACGTAACCCAAAGAAAGGTAAAAGAGAATAAGAGAGATTGAAGAGAGAGTGAGAGAAGAAGGACAAAGACAGAAAGAAAGCAAAAAGAAGAACAGAAGAAGAGAGAAACGTGGGATTTAAGTAATAAATAATTACACCATTTGTTATGCAGGCTCTAGTTAGAAAATGTAGTTTGATAATGTGGCATGGCTACTTTTTAGCACTCTTGTTCAGAGTTATGAAAAATACCAAGGAATCGGACAGAAAAAGATGAAAAGTGGGCTGGAGAGGTGGCTCAGGGGTTAAGCCTCCGCCTTGCAGGCGGAAGGTCCTGAGTTCGGATCCCAGATCCCACGTATAGACGCCAGACGGAAGCGGGGGCGGCCTGCGCTTCTGGTCCTGGTAGGGCGGAGCCTGTGAATCCCGGGGCAGAAGGAGGTGGAGGCGTCCATGGTGGTTCGCGAATTCGTCCGTGGTTCTACACACACATACACACACACACAGACACGCGCGCGCACATACACACAGTTGAATAAATAATAATAATAAAAAAAAATTAAAAAAAAAAAAAGATGAAAAGTGTAAAGTTTGCTGAAGAAAAATATAAGGGCAAGTCTACAGAGAATTCAGACCGCAAAATAGTAGCTATTGTTAAAAAGATTAGCTCCATTAGTGAATAAAAGTCTGCTATGAATTTGGATAATAGAAGAGGCTGCACCCTGAAGGCACAATCCTCAGGGAAAGTTCTCACCCATACAAGTGTAAAATCTTTTAGAAGGGAAGAGCAAAGGCCCAAGAGAAATTTGTCCTACAGTCAGCTCAGAGAAGCTGAACCAGTTATGAATCAAGGGGCCAGTCTCCAGCTCAAGGTTATAGCAGAACCTGAGAACGTTCACATGGTCCTGGTTTTGGAGGCATCAAAGATGCAAAAAGAGGAGATCACTGATCTCTCCTCCAAGGTTTCAGAGAATGGCAGAAGTCAGGCAGTGTGTGGCAGGAAGCCTATAGTTTGGAGGTCCAAGAAGAGCAGTTTTTGCTGTGGAGTTAAAGCTTGGTTTTCCATTGAGAAGTAAATATGTTACAGATACCAGAGCCAATGTGGGACATCTGCCAAAGATGTATACCATGGGAGGAGCCAGCCCAAGAGAATGATGTGTTCTATGGGCAGCTTTTCTAGAAGTGTAGAACCAAAGCCTGTAATAACTGAGATGATTTCAACAAGATGTTCATCTATTAGACATGGAGTTGCAGGATTAGGAGTTTGTCCTGTTGGTTTTCTGTATCATTAAGGACTGGTCTTTCCTGAAAATGTCCCCATTCCTCCCTTTTGGAATGGGAATTCTTATTCTGTGCCATTGTATGTTGGAAGTATGTAACTTATCTTTTAGTTTTAAAGGAGACTTGGTACTATGTTGGGACTATTGATGTAGTTTATGAGCACTTTTAAAGTTGGACTGAGTATGGTTTGCATAATAAAATGGCAAAGAACCCTTGGGGGCCAGGGGTGGAGTGTTATGGTTTGAAATGTGAGTTGTCTCTCATTGGCCTCTGTGTTTGAATCTTTAGTTGCCTGTGGAGATCATGGCATCTGTAGGAGATGGAGCCTACAGAGGTGGCCCTTGAGGTTGGTTAGCCCATCTTGCTTGAGTGATGAAGTCTTCTTTTGAGCTTGCAGCCACTCTCGGTCTCCAAGTTGGATATAACTCAGGCTACCTTCAGTTTCTGTTGCCAACCATGCCTTACCTGCCATGGAGGACTACATCCTCTGAAACTGTAAGGTGAATAAATCTCCCTTTCTCCCATTAAGTTGCTTGGCTTTGAATAGTGTCTCACAGCAGCACAGAGAGTAATTGAGATGTGCATTATCACATGGAGAAACTTGGACTGTCTCTGGTCATCGGCATTAAAATTCCAATCCCAGGGATACTACCACAGTTGGTTATTTCTTTTTGTAAAATTTTTTTTATTGATTTGAGACAGGCATGGGGGAAGGGGGTACATGCCATGAAATAAGTGTGGAGGTCAGAGGACAACTGCTATTGGTCGTTTCTCTCATTCCATCACATGGACTGCCAAGTTTGTATCCGAGCACCTTCACCCACTGAACAATCTCATGAGTTCACAAAGTCGGTTATTTCTACATGAAAATCAAGTTGTGTTTTCTTCAATATGTGGTCTCTAAAACAAAAAAATTCCAAAATAGCATGCAGATAATCCTTATGAATATGTAAATGTGGGAGAGAGTCCTCGGTTCTGCTCGTGGCCACTGTGCTTCGGGTTGTTTAGGAGGAAAAGCCTTACTGCGAGAAGCAGGTCTTCTTGGATTTACTTTTATGTGAACAGACCTTATTCTTCCCAGACTCTTTCTCCACAGTCAAAAACCCAAGGTTGCTTTAGTTCATCATTTAGATTAATTAAAATCCCCACATGAAATCTGCTGTGGTGATCCATACCTGCAGTCCCAGTACTCAGGAGAATGAGGCAGGAGAATCACAGTTGGGGGCCTGGCCAGGGTTACATAGTAAGACCCTGTCTCAAAACCAAATAGGAGCTGGGGAGCGCCTCAGCTGGCAAGAGCTCATGCTACAAATAGAGGACCTAGATGTAGTGATGCCTATCATTCCAAAGCTGGGGAGGAGGAGACAGGAGAAGCTGCCAGGCTAGCTGAACCAGCGAGCTCCGGAATCAGTGAGAGACCCCATCTCAATAGAAGAAGGAGGAGGAGGAGGAGGAGGAGGAATGGCTGAGTAGGACACCCAATGTCAACTTCTGCCTCCAGAACACACAAGGGTCTACATACATATGAACACCCCCCCACACACATACATACGTGATCACAGGCATCCAAGTGGTTGGATGTGCCAAAGGCAAGCCCAGGTTGTCTTTCCCTCAGCTGCCCAGGAGGACAGCGTGCATAGGAGTCACATGAACTTCCAGGATGGGGTCCAGGAGAGTCTGCAAGAGCGAAGGAGCCCACCTGATGGTGAGTCTAGCCTGGCTGCACATCTTCCCCACCCTCACTAATGGCTGGACAGCACAGCTCCCTCCCCCCAACAGACCCTGGGGAGAATCTGCTGGGGAAATAATCATTGAGGATGGGAACCGAGTCTGTTCCCAGAGCTGCCTGACTCCATGTGAACCTCAAACCATATCACTCCTTTCTTCAGTCCAGGCCAGTGAACATTCTCTTCCTGCTCTGAACATCTTTGCTCTGTGAAAATGAAGGCCCCGCCCTGCCCCGCAGTGCTTGCTTGGCACATATGAGTCCCTGGTTTGCTCCCCAGCATTACAGAAACAGGACTTGGTGGTGACTCCCAGCATTCCACAGGTAGAAGCAAGAGATCACCCTCTATTACATAGCAAGATCAAAGCCAGTCCTAGGCTGCAGGAGACGCTGTCTCAAAACACAAACGGAAACCAAAATCAGCTCCCGTCTTCTCCTGCTTGTTATTTCAGACTTGGGCCATCCTGGGGAGAGGCCCAGCCAGCCTTAGCACCTATCACTTTTCATTCAGCAAAAACATCTTTTACCCCAAAACTCAGAGGTTGTATCCTTGCACCACCTCTTTGAATCTGCTGGCTGCTTGGGTGGGGAGGAGGGAGTTGCAGGGAGTGGGGGTGGGGTTCAAAGCAGCTCAGGAAATCACTATCAACCCAACAGGGCATCTGTTTCTTAATTTTAATTTTATTTTTTCCCACTAAACACTCAAGCGAGAAGCCATGTGGAGATTTGTATTCAGGACCAAATGGCATCCGGAGCATTTCTTTGTTAAATATAATTAATTTTCTTGGCTTTTTTCCTTCACCATGACAAAGCTGGACCCTTACCATTCATCCTATTTATAGACAGTCCTCAAACTCAGCAACACCCACTGAGGTGGCTGTGGAGACAGAGCATTCCTAATTCCTTCTTGTTCTGTCATGGGTAATCGGAAGCCAGGTACCAGCAACTTTGATTTTTCAAAATCTAGCAGGGGGATGGAGAGATGGTTCAGGGGTTAAGACTCTGCCTCGCAAGCAGAAGGTCCTGAGTTTGGATCCCAGGTCCCATGTAAAAATGCCAGGCGGAAAGGATAAAAGCCTGTACGTCCAGCCCTGGTGCGCAGAGCCTGGGAAATCCCAGAGAAAAGCAAGAAGGAGGTAGAAGTAGTCCAAGATGATTGCCAGGTCACCCTTGGCCCTCCATAGATACACACTATTCTCTCTCTCTCTCTCTCTCTCTCTCTCTCTCTCTCACACACACACACACACACACACACACACACAGAGTAAAAAATAAAAATATAAAATTTAAAAAAAATCCAGCGAGGAGCGGGAGCCATCCCTGAGCAAACTCAAGTTTGTCCTGAAGGCAGCCTGCTCCCTCTACCTCGGGGTCCAGCATCCTGGACTTGGCAGCTGTGTGCTGGGAAACTCTGTGTGTCCTCAGGGGACAAAAGCAAGAGCATTGCTGTTTTCTTTTCCTCATTGTGTGTGTGTGTGTGTGTGTGTGTGTGTGTGTGTGTGTGTGTGTTTTCCGAGAAGAAGAAAGACTTGTTTGTGATGCACACGCCACAATTAGAATCTAAAGAATGAGAAAAGGAAAACTGCATGGAGAATACGATTTTTCCAATAAAAGACGCATGTGAATTGGCCTGGTGTTGGCTTTAAGTGAAGATATTGACTTGCAGCTGACTGGTGAACTGAGCATCTTTCTCCTGAAATATTGATGGTAGATTACATGAAACCACAAACTGTCTCCGTAAAGCACATCACTTCTAATCCTAATGGTCTTTTCTTTCCTCAGAATGACTTCTACATTCATGATATGATGGCTTTATTCTGTCTTGGGGAAAAACTTTTTACCATATAGCTAAATTAACTTGTCAAAAGGCTTCAAACTTCGGAAGCTTTTACAGCTCGATTCGGGGCTATTATTCAAGATTGAAAGGGAAGACCACGGACTGTAAAAGCTTGCAAAAAAAAATAAATTTCACAGGCTTTCACAGACTGAGTGAAATACTTACCTTTTGTTCAGGCTGTATGTCTTTATTGACGAGTCTGGGAATGGCTGTGTTCGTCTATAAATCCTCGCTCTTCCCTGAAAGGCTGAAGGCTCTTGTCTGCTGCCCTCGAGGTGACTCTGCGTTTCTCTCTTGACAATTCATGCCCAGGGAGCTGGGTGCTCTCCAAGCTGTGGGGCAGAGGGAAGACAAAGACCCCCAGCTCTCTGATGCAACCTTGGTCATTCTAGTTCTCGTGGTCTTGAAAAAAGATCCATGAGGGAATGGATGGCCAATTACTGCTTGCAAATGCGCATGTAAAGGTTACATGTAAAGGAGAAAGATCGCGATGTCTGGCTATAATTCATGGGACAGGGAGCGAGCCTATGGTGCTGGTTAGAATCTCAAGGCCCAATTCCATGCCGGCCCTGGCATAACCAGGGGTAGGTCATTTCCGCACCCAACCCCACTGGGAGGAGAGCCCATAGGAAGGAGGTGGGGCTGGCAGTCCCGTTGTGTAGGTGTCACCCAAGACTGAAGGGAGGCACCCCTTCCTTCTGCCCCCAGAGGAGTTCTAGCTGTGTCTGGGGGCCTGGCCCACCCTCAAGGAGCTGCTGTTGCCACCCTTGTCTAGAGGGCATCTCTCTTCAGTTATGCATTTAGCTTTTGGAGGGCTGCCCTGGACTTATGTGGACGAAGATTCATACGATCTCCCTTGAACTAATAGAACTATTTCAGAGGCAATCCAGAGCGCATAAGGTAACATAAAACACAGATTCCGTAGCCCTGTGCCTAAGGGCTACCCACCATAAACCCTGTTCACCACACAGTCTGCCCCATCCACCACAAACCTTGCCCTGTGCACCACACCACCTACCCTGTCTACCAAGAACTCTGTCCTGTCCACCATGGAGCCTGCCCTGTCCACCACAGAAACTGCCCCAGCCACCATGGATCTGCCTTATCAAATCTGTCCACCACAGTACCTGTCCCGCCCAGCACAGACCCTACCCCATCAATCTGTCCTCTATAGACCCTGTCACGTCAAATCTGGCCTCCACTCAAGTCCATGGTTTGGTTATTAGACTAGGCCCTGCTCCCCTTCCTTAGTTTCCACACAGGGAACAGGCTGAGGAGCCTTACGTGGAGGACAGATCCTCCACTCCCTGCAGATGCCCCTTAGGGAGAGCCTCCAGAGGGTTTAGGATTTGCAAGGTTCACAGGAGACTCTGGTCCATGAAGCAAGTCCCCCGAAGCAGGCAGACAAAGCCCACGCTTCTGGTCAGGAGGGTGAGCCTCTGGACCACCTCTCTCTGCCTCAACAGCACCTCACATGGTGTCCCACTCTGTGGCCCAGGTCCTGTTGTACCCTAAGCCCTGTCCAGCAAGAATGGCCCCAGCCTCAGTGTTCTGCTTAGTGGAGGGATTCCCCTTCTCATCCGGTTCATCTATCCACACCATCCATCCAGGCACCTTGTGTGAGCGGCAGACTCCTGAGCGGAAACTAGCAGCTGACAGAGCTGTGGCTGACAGAGATGGTGCTATCGCTCTGTCCCCTCCAACAGAACACAGGCGGGTCCTGACCTGCTTTCCGGTCTCCACACCTCAGGAGCGGTGACCTCAGCCTGTGACCCGGCTGGGATCTTGTCTCTTGGCTGCTGATGCCCACATGAAATACAAACAGAGGTCAACCAGGGTCCCCACCGGGGATGGGTTTGCTTCCTGTATAAGATGGGGAGACAGGTGCCATGCTCCTTTGCTCTTTCTCTTACTTTTTCTTTTAAAAATGGAATGTGGAGGTGGTGCTGGAAGTACGTCATCCTACTATAATCTAGCAACAAATATGAAGCTGGACTTGAACTTGCTAGACACTGGAGCAGAAAGGAGGAGGCGCTTCAGCAACTAAAGCTCCCCAGAGCCATGTGCCAGGGTTGTGCATTTCCACACTTGGTGTGTAAGAAAAATAAAGAGTGGGGGAACTGCTGCGGGGAGATGGCTCAGAGATTAAAGCCTCTGCTTGCAGATCTTATGTAAAAATACCCAGTGGGCATAGCGGCGACCTGCACTCCAGCCCTATGCAGCTCTAGAAGGCAAAAACCCTAGAGCAAAGCAATAAAGTGGTAGAACGATCCAGGATGATTTCCAATGTTATCCTTGGGTCTCCACAGGCACACACACTCAAGCGTCCTTTTGTACACACACACATACACACACACACACACACACACACACACACACACACACACACACACACACAAATGAAGTATAGCTTGAAAGTTTTTTAAAAAGCTGGTCAGTGGTGCCAGGCCCTTGGTGGGCATCATTTTGCCTTCTGTAATGGAGGAATGTTCTGAGTTTAGTCGCCTTCTCCAGTGCAAGCAGCATCTGCTGTGAGCATCGGCCCCAGGAAATTTGCAGTTCAGATGGAAACTGACGAACACCCCATCCCGAGGACTGGGACCAGCACTCCAAGGAGAAGAATTTCTGTGCCCTGCAGAACAAGGTTTAGAAGAGGGATGCCTGTGGGAGGTCTAGCTGCCACCTGCTGTCTCCAGTCTGCTCCAGGCGTAGTGCTAAACAGCGCAGTGGCACCCAGGACTCGGGTTCCTCAGGCACGCCTCAGCCACCCTATCTGCTTAGGGTATAATCATCCCACAGCTTTGGGTTGTCCCCCTTTAGGTGAATCTGATTGCCCAAGAGTAAACACTGAAGAGTGGTCCGGGCCCACCGGTTATGTTTCTCCCCTTCCACATGCCTTACCACACAGAGTGACAAATAAGCCTAAATCATTCCTTCCCTGGGTCTTGGCCTCCAAGGACTTGCATGCAGCCGAGCTCCCCGAGACCCAATAAGTGCATTTTAACTGTAGGAAACAGTTCCTTCTTCCTAGAGAGCTTCAGTTGCAGCCAAACGCCAGCACTGTTAGGAAATGACTCCACGGTGACGTAGTGCTGCCTCTACAAAGATCACTTTCGGTTCTCCTCTCTACCCTTCTGTCTTTCTAAGACAGTTCACACTCAGGAAGCAAAACACCGCACGTCTATTCACAAGAGTGCTGATGTGTGTCTGAGGAAACCCAAGTCCTTTGAGACTTCTTTTGCTCTTGGCTGCTTCTATGGTGTTTGCTTACAGATGCTGTGGGTTTATAGAAACATAAGGTTTGTTCATGTGCACGTCATCAAAGGCAACACTGATGAAATTCTGTGGGCCACATATATGGAAAGACATGAAAATAGGAGAGAGACTGGCAGGGGGAGAAGGGCTGCAATGGGAAGAGGAGGGGGTGGGATTGAGATTAAGGTGTGAAAAGATCACAAATTCACTATATTTATACATAAGACACTAAGAAATTAATCTTTAAAAGATGTATAAGGTTTATTGACCTTAAGTCAAATAAAATTTACTTATGTATACATCTTTAGTAAGATTCGATAATTGTAATGAATTGTCAAAGATTTTTACTGCATTAGCCATTACACGAGAGTGTATTATTCATTCATGTTTATTTATTTAACTTGTGTGTGTATGTGTGTGTGCATGTGTGTATGCATGTACATATGTGTGTGCATGTGTATGTGAATGTGTGTGTATATGTATTTGTGTGTGTGTGTGTGTGTGTGTGTGTGAACTCATACCACAACAAACATGTGGAGGTCAGAGGACAGCTTGAGGAAGTTGCTCCTCTTCTTCCACCATGTGGACCCACTCGGCCGTTTCACTGACTGCCAAGAGTGGAATCTTACTTATTTTCTTAATGATTTTTGTTGTCCTATAAGGGAAAAGTTTGGAGTTTCATTTCCAATGCTGGATGTTCTTTACTGAGAGATGAAGAGTGTAGTAAGTGCTAGAAAAGCCTGGGTCCTCACAGGACATTGCTGGCATGAACGTGTAGCTCTCTCTGGGGGAGGAGCAGGGGAAGGAGGGGGTCTCTGTAGCACCACACCTAAATCCACACTCAGAATTTTTTTTTAAAAAAAACCTGTGATGTTTGTGTGAATTACAACAGCTGTAAAGTTTCCTTCTCCTGATACTGGAAGGATTTCTTCAGCAGCTATCCTTTGGGAGTGGTGAGATGATTTTTTTGATTTTGCCATGCACACAGCAACCGTGGCTGTGCCTTTCGGCTGGTCCTGCTTGCTCCTCACTCGCCTGTGCCAGCAACAGCAGCGCGTGTGTTTATTTTGGTCATGTATTTCAAAGGCTGTTTCTACCCTCCAGTAAATAGACACAATAGAGCAGCTGCTACTGATAAGAACTCTGGGCAGAATCGATACCCTCTTGTGCATATCCTGTGGTTTCAGATTTAATTTAAAGAATTTAGCTCTTGATTTGCAACCAGTATGGTGGGGTGCATGGAAAAATGACGGCAAAGCTAATCTCTTCCCAGGCAGGAATAGAGCAAGAATAGGGGGCCTCTTTCTGCTCCCCAGCAGAGCAGGACAACCCAGGATGGCTCCACCTCAGTGGGCAGGACGCTGGCATGCACGGGTGGCAGTGATGCACAGCTGTTGGGTCAGGCCTGTGTCCTCATCAGACACAGTTCTGAGGCCACATGGTCCCTCACCCCAGAGAGGCTGACCAGAGACCCCTGACCGGACAAGCCCAGAAATAGCACCAACAGCGGCAGGGACGCAGGTGGGCCTCCCCCTGTCCTGTCCACACCACCAGCGCAACATACCGGGGCACAGTGCGAGAATCCAGGACATGCTGCTGTTCTACACGGCATTTATTCAATCTGAAAGAATAGGTCTCCAGCCATTTACAAGCTCTGGAACCCTTCTAAAGCTGCAAACCTCACGTCCTCTTGATGGGCTTACCAACAAGCATTTCAAAGCTGAGTTGGTGATCAAACCGCAGACACATAGTGCATATGCTCCCACGTGGCAGCATATGACCCCATTTAGCCCAGTGACTTTACTTCTGGGTGTGTATTCCAAGGCTGGGAAGGAGAGCCCTGAGCTGCTTGGACACCCCCAACTCACAGCATGTGATTCACAGTGTCTATGGGTAGACACACAATGTCCACCAGCAATGGAGTAGATAGGCCCAGCATGGTCCTCACACATGATGGACACTTGGGAGGTTTGAAAAGACCATCTGACCCTCTCTGCGCTCACAGTGACCAGGAGTGTTGCAACCATTCTTCCTTTTTAATTTTTTATTATTATTTATTCAATTGTGTGTGTGTGCATATGTATGTGCACGCGCATGTGTGTGTGTGTGTGTGTGTGTAGAATCACGGACGAATTCAGGAACCACCATGGACGCCTCCACCTCCTTCTTGTTTGCTCTGCCTGGGATTCACGGGCTCCGCCCTACCAGGACCAGAAGCGCAGGCTGCCCCTGCTTCCGCCTGGCGTTTATACGTGGGATCTGGGATCTGAACTCAGGACCTTCTGCCTGCAAGGCAGAGACTTAACCCCTGAGCCACCTCTCCAGCCCACAACCATTTTTCTTGTGATACAAGATAAGACTTTCACACAACCAGCATAAGAAAGAAAGGAGTATTTAATAGCTTTACAGTTTTGGAGGGGATTTAGTCCATTTATGGTGGGAATCCCATAGCAGAAGGTCACCATAGCCATCAGGAGGCAGAGACAGCAAGAGCAAACTGACAGGAAGCAACACTGGGCTGCCAAACCCCAAAACCCACCCGCTGTGACCTACCTTCTTCCAGCAAGGCTCCGCCTCCTAAAGGTGCCTCAATCTTCCCAAATATGGACAGCAGCCAAGGATGCAAACATACCAGCTAGTATGTGGGGGGGGACTCACACACAAATAGGGGGTGAGAGGGGCTATCTGGCCTCTTGTTTTACAAGGACACTGATTCTAAAGGGCGATGGGTATTACCTTCTCCTCCCTTGACAATTGGTACCCAACACTCACCTGCCCAGACTGGCCAGACATACCCAAATGTCCAAGTGGACATTTACCCCATGAACCTGGTGTCCACCTGTGAAGCAGCGGGCAGCATGGCAAGGCACTGCCGTCCCCTCTTATTGGCATCACTGGCACCAGCACGGAATCCTTGCTGTTTTCTGAGGAACTGGCTAAGACTCATTTCTCACTTAGACACCAGAGTGACGAGTAGGGATGTGGACATTTCCTTGGACAGCTGTCTGTCCACTCTTGGCGTCAGCCTTTCATGGTCATGTGAGACCTTCAGACCTCGCATCCATGTTTTAGGGGGACAATCGGGGAAGAAAGGTGGACAAAAGGCTGCATGTTGATAAGATGCATCGTTCTCTTCGGAACACTCTGTCCAGGTGTCACAAGGCACCTGTCTTCAGAGATTGCCACCGTCTCCCGTGAGAAGTCAGTGGGGCGGGCTTGGAATGGGCGTCCAGTGGCTGGATTTGCCGACCCGCTACAGCACGGTGGAGGATGAGGACAGACGGGTTTGTATGATTCACATTTTTGCTTGCCAGCTCTCTCTTCAGCTCTCCACTGGGAAGTGAATTTCTCTTGCTGGCCTCCAGCAGAATAAATTCCCATTTTCTTCAGAACTGCAAACTGAATCAGACATGGTAGCTCACATCTGCCCTCCCCGCTCCTGGGAGGCCAGGGCAGGAGGAATGCTGTGTGTTCAAAGCAAACCTAGTCAACATAGTGAGTGGCAGCCCAGCCTGAGCTGAGACTCAAGCAGAGTAAGATTCTGTCCAAAGAAAAGCAACCAACCCAGCAAGCCAACAAATAGTCAACTGACCAAACAACCAACCAATCAACTAACTAAGCAAAACATAACCAACCATCCAACCAAACCACAGATGACTAACCACCCAACAAGACAACCAAACAACCAAACCAACAGGCATCCAACTAACCAAACCAACCAAAAAGCCAACTGAACCAAAAAATAATCAACCAATTAAACCAACTAACCAACTTAACCAACAAATGACCAAGCAACCTAACAACAACCAAATCAATGAGCACAAGTCCTCTGAACTAGAAATGAAAAAAAAAATTAAAAAATTAAGTGCTGGGGAGAGGAAGATGGCTCAGGCATTAATGCTTTTGTCTTACAAGCAAAAAAAGATCTGAGTACAAATCCCCAGATCCCACATAAAAGCAATGGGCAGAAAAGCCAATGGCCTCTACTTCTGACCCTGGAAGGCAGAGCCTGAGAAACCCCACAGTAAAGAAATAAGAAAGTAGAGCAATCCAGGATGATTCCTAATGTCACTCTTGGGCCTCCACAGTGCCCACTTGTACACACACACACACACACACACACACACACACACACACACACATAATTAAGGGAACATTTGAGAATAGATTTTACCTACTTCTGAATTTCCTTGAAAAAGCAAAGCAAGTTGGATAGAGGGCTGGAAATCTCTCTTTAGGTGAGCAGGAGCCCAGGGGAGATGTCTCCTGTACAGATACCGTTGTCAGGGGCAGCCCCCCCAGGCTGTCTCCAACCATCCTGTCCCCCCATCTGTCCCCCCCCCATCTGCCCAGCTGGTTCTGGGGATCTCTGAGTTTCCACCAGCCCTGTGGTCACCACTCTCCCGACACCTGCAGCACAGGCACCCTGAAAGGCAGACCTTTGCCACCCACACTGCGCCTGTGCGGGTCTCACCTGCAAGTGGTCAGAGGACGCCTATAAAATGAAGCCCTGCTCTTAGGGCCGGCCAGGGGGGGGGGGGTGATCCCCTCCATCTGCAGGAGACGCTGTTGACAGAACGTGCTCTTCGCTGCCAGAAGCCCTGCCCTGTGGGGATTGTTGCTACTTCCAGGATCCCTTCGGGGCACGTTCTAATGCAGGTCACCGGTGGCTGGACTCGGGGACGTCTGTGAGCCTCAGAGCCCGTCACAGGCTGCTGACCAGTGAGTGACCAGCATGGTGTTGATCAAAGGTGTGTTGTGGGGCCTCTCACTTTTGTCTTGCACGTACACATGTTTCTTTAATATTTACTTACCTTGGTGGAGATCAGAGAGCAGCTCGAGGGAGTCTGTTCTCTCTATCATGTAGGTTCAGGAATCAAACTCAGGCAATCAGTCTTGGCAGCAGCCCCCCCCCCCCAAAAAATCTCCCCTCCCCTGCTTATTTTTAGATGCATGCTATTAAATACGAAAACCATGTTTTCAGCTTTTCTGTATGTGTGCTTCCTTGGTGCTCTTTAGAACACTGTGAAGATGCTTGTTATCGCTCCAAGAGCTATTATCTCCTCCTCTCCCTCTCTCTCCCTTCTTCCCTTCTTCCCTTCTTTCAAGAAGCCTTGAGGGAAGCATTTCCTCTACCATAAATCTTGACCATGATGAACTCCCTTACCACAGGCTCCAAAGCAGCGTGAACTCCACACTTTGAGCTGAAAGCTTTGGAACTGTGAGCCAAACAAACATTTCCTCTTTTAAAATTGATTGCCTCAGGTGTTTTGTCATAGCAACAGAAAGCTGACTGACAGCTGCTTGCTGTGACACATATATGCTCTAGGGTGCAGCTGAAAGAGGAGGTAAAGGAAATGCAAAGTCCATGGTGCCTCAAGGCCCCTTGGCTCCTGGACTCAGTACTGACTGGCTATGTTAAAGGTATTTGTAGTCTTGGTGTTTTTTTCTTGTGTGTGTGTGTGTGTGTGTGTGTGTGTGTGTGTGTGTGTGTGTTTCATTCATAAAAAATTCATCAGTGAGAATAGCTCCGGGCATGTTAGTATATGTTAGATGCCATATCAGCTACTAATTCATTCTGAACAACTTCCTCCAGAAAAGCTTCACCGTTTCTGTAGATGTGGAACTAACTGGGTTCATTCAGAATTTCCTGGGGAATTGGGGATTGAAAGTCGAACAACTGCGAGCGCGCCGCATGGTGCGCTGGGTCTCATTTCCTCCAGGATTGGCGTTAATGACTGTGTTTTAAAAACGTGAGAAAAGCCAGGTGAGAAAGAACAAGGGAAAGAAAGGAATGAGCCTCTCGAAATCACACGGCTCGGGAGACGTTCAGTCCACACGCGTTTTTGAAGCCCTTAATTCGCAGCTGCTCAGGCAGAATGCTGAGCCCCGCAATCCGAAGCTCCCCGAAGCCCCACGCACGTGTGAGACTGCTGCGTCATCACATCTGCAGCAAGTGCTCTGGAGGTTTGATGTGTGGACACTTCCGGGGGGCGGCGTGGGAGTGGACTTCCAGATCCGGGCTCCGAGCACAAGATCGGGTGGGCACAGGCTAGGGGGGGACAGCCTGGGGGGGCACAACCCAGGTGGGCGCAGGTAGGGCGGGTGCACAGAGAGTCCTGAGGCTGCTCTATGCTACACCCCCACGGGGACTCACCACGACAGGGTAGGTATCTTCTCTGTGCCCAGCAGGCCAGGGAGTTGAAGAGGAAGAGAGACAGAAGGGAGAGGGCAGAGGAGTCTCCACCTGCCCCCCCTTTGTGTGGCAGATGCTACAGCAGCCTCCCTCAAGCCTTGGCCCCAGGGGTGGGTCTCACTCAGGTGGGGGACCTCATCGTGGTCAAGGGGGTGCATGGGGACTGAGAGAAGTAAGAGCCGTGGTCAGCGCAGGCCTAGTGTTCTGTGTACACGGAGCTGTCCCTACCACAGGGTGGGTCTGAGGCCCAGTGTCCTGTGGACTGTGTGCATGGAGCTGTGCCCCACTACAGGGTGGGCTTCAGACCCTGTGTACTGTGTCCTGTGTTCACAGAGTTGTCCCCCACTTCAGGGTGGGGTCTGAAGCCCAATGTCCAGTGTCCCGTGTGCACGGAGCTGTCCCCACCGCAGGGTGGGTCTGAGGCTCAATGTCCTGTGTTTGCAGAGTTGTCCCCCCACAGCAGGGGTGGAGAAAAGCCCACCGGGATCACAGTCATATGGGCCTCAGCCTTGGCCTGGGGTGCACGGAGTAGGTTCACATGCCTCTGTGCATGTGTGTTTAGGCAGACCCAGGAAACAAAGCCAAGTGTGCGTCCCCTCCTGGGCTCCGCCCAGCTGTACTCAGGGTGAAGCTTGATCTTGGCAGCCATGAGGATGGCAGGCCCCCTGGGGCTGAGCCTGTGAATGTCACACGGGCAGGGGGCCTTTCCCTCCCCCTGGCACAGGCTGCTGGCCGCCTGCCAGCACCGACTGAGACGCCCCCAATAGACAACATAATGGTCTTCGAGTCAGGCCCTGGAGGACCAGGCGGTGACTTAGGCTCCGTGTGGTTGGTCGGCGAGACACAAACAAACAGAAGATGTCTGTAAACTTCTTTAGTTGGACTCAGAAATGGGCTTTGCTTAGATTTCTCCTCCCAGGGGGGATGACAACCTATTTTTAAAGGCTCAAGTGGAAAAGATTTCTTGCAGCTGTGAAAACGCTTGCCGGGTCGGCCCTGCCGTGCTCGGCACCAGGTCCCTCTTGACACAAAAAGAGATGGATGTGGACGGCTGAGTCCCTGGGGAGCATGGTCAGCGCCTCCCCCCTTAGATGCTGGGGAGGGAGGTCAGTGTCTGCTGCCCCCCAGAGATGTCGGGAAAGGATGGTAGTGTCCTTGGCGTCCCCACCCCGAAATGCTGAGCAGGGAGGTCAGCGTCTGCCCCATACCGTGTGGGACGTGGGGGTGGAAGCCAGATGTGCGGGAAGATGCCACGTCTCGCACAGGGCAGCGCCAGTCTATCTGCATGATGCTTCTCTTCCGGGGTCAAAGTACTCACAGGGAGCCCCTGGGAGGGGGTCGGCCTCCCCTGGAGGGGCATGGCTCCTTCCTTCCCAACATTTGCCCTGTCACCCCAAAAGGACCCTTACTCTAATTGGTAAGCTGGGCACAAGTCACCTGGAAGTCTGAATAAATGTCCGAGGTAACCTGCAGCCCCCAGGAGCCCTGGATCACTGTGTTCAGAACATCCGGAAGGGTCTGTGGCCTACAAATCCTGAAGTGCCCACTCAGCACCAGGCACCTGGTGGTTTCGGGATGCCCTTGGAGTGACTCTTGGGGACGTCTTGTTGCAGCGTTTCCTTTCTGTGGGGCCAGGAGGCACCCAGGGCCCCCATGCCAGGGCCACAGACAGCCTGGCATGACACTGCCTGCGTGTGGTCCTCTTGCATCTTCCTGAGCTGCTCAGGGTCTCGAGGCAGTGGCTGGCATCCACTAAAGACCAGCCTCAGGCCAGGTACCCCCCAAGTCCAGTTGGGGTCCCAGGAAGCACACCTGTAAGCAAGGAAGACCTCCAAGAGAGGTGTACTCTTCCCAGGTGCCAGGGTTCAAATGGGGTCCTGCCATCTTTTGGCATCTATGATGACTTCAATGGATGGCTACGTAACACGTATGACCATTCCTCCTTCCTCTTGCTTAGAGAGGCACGGCCACAGTAAGGGCTGGATGGGGTGAGGTCCTGACTGAAGCCATGACTGGCATCACCCATCACTAACCATCACTGGGCTTCTTGAGCTATTTACCAAGTGTCTCTTTGGCTCAGTCTCCCCACTGTGGACTGGGGACAGCACAGGACAGTGTGTCTGCGGGCCCTACCTAGTCTTGACACAGAAAGCAGCTCTTCCCTTCTGAGCACGAGGAGACCCAGCAGTAGAGGTGCCCAGTGGTGGTGGTTGGTACAGATGGGGAGATGGAGACAGCCCAGCTGGACACAGACCTCAAGTCAATGTGGACCTGACAGAGACGCAAGCAGCGCCGTGAGTAGAGGGAGCTAAGCTCCGAGCTCCTGGTGCTTGTGCCTAGAGCCAGCAGCGTGAGGTAAATGGGCCGACTGTAGCATCTGCCTGTCTCAGCTGCACGCTGTGTCAGGCGGCAGGCAAGTGGACAAGATGTCACTGGATGAAAAGATGGCAAACTGCACTGGCTTTGAGGAGTCTAAGCTGGCAGATAGGGGCTGCAGTCTACTGAACCCTCCCATATGCTAACTCACTTCTGTTACCTGCAGCATGTCTTGTTCTACATGCACCTGGCCGCAGTGGTGTGATATAGTCTGAGCGTGGAAGGCTGAGGAGACCCTTTTGTCTGATCTCCAGGCCAAAGCAGGCTTCGTCTGTCAACTCTCAAGAGGCCTCGGGCCTGCCTGGCTCTGCTGATGCTGCTGGACTGACATCTTGTTACTATCTTCTGGCCTGCAGCACATCCACCACGTCTTCTGCATCTCCTCAGCACACCTTGAGAACCAGCGCAAGCCACATTTGGGGTTTTCTCTCACGACTCGCAGGTCGTGGTTGTGCTGGCTCACTACCATGGTACCCTTGTCTGAGACACCGAGCAGGCGCGGAAGACGTCCTGCTTCATCCTTGGTGAACGCCGAGCCCATCACTGGGAACTAGAGAGCTGCGTTCATGGTGGGAACTGGACTCTTTGGTCTGGAAGCAGAGGCCCCTCAGCTAGAATACCAGACAGACACGTTTTGGATTCCATATGCTGTGTTGTTTTTCTTTTTTGGGGATCTCTTCTGTTTCCCAGGAGGCGGGCATCTGGAGTTGCAAATGCTAGTTCCGGTGCCCTGGCTGACCGTGACTCACTTGGGCCTGATGGTCTTTCTTCCCAGATACTGTGCCGAGTGACTCTGAGCATCTGATCAGACACTGTCTCCCAGCACTTGGGACAGCCAGGGGGCGTGGCCTCACCTGGGACACACCTACCGGGCTTGTTCACCTCTGCCTTCTGCTTGGTTGGTAGGGGTTGGGAAACACGCCGGCCTCCTGGAGACATGCCTACATCTCACTTTCTGCATGCGTGTGGCGAATGTCTTCTGCCT
The DNA here is from genome assembly GCA_023101885.1 of Typhlomys cinereus. NCBI lineage: Eukaryota > Metazoa > Chordata > Mammalia > Rodentia > Platacanthomyidae > Typhlomys > Typhlomys cinereus. Next base: position 23,069,009 of record JALPQD010000001.1, read on the forward strand.
CCACGCCTGTCGCCATGCGCTTGGCTGCTCCGGATCCACCCAGCTGAAGAACTGGCGTTTGCATAGCAATTAGTTTGTATTCCTACAAAAATTTTCATAGAGAGAACGAAGTGGAGGGTAAACTGAACGGCAGATTAAAGGGCTTGTGTCGGGCGATTCTTCGAGTCAGATTTATGGGTTGAACCATCATTACTCGTAATACTCTGTGAAAAGACGGCAAATAATTGTTTTCCCCCCACTGATTCTGTTCTCCTCCTCGCAAATATTGATCCTCTCCCCTCCCCTCCAAACGTGATGCTGAATGGAACTGAAATTAACAAGGCCGCTTTGTTTAATACAATGAACAAGACTTGTGCCGGGAGGATTCTTGTCCTGCTGAACATCTGCGGTGGCCCAGATGGCAACCGGGCTCTGGAAATAGAGTCTGTGAGCCGGACTCCTGCCGAGTCAGCACTGGGAATGCGTTTGCAGCGTTTTATAGTCCCACAGAAATAGCAACTTCAGAAAACTTCTTGGCAACGGAAGGCCTTTTTTTCTTCAAACGTGCAAAGATCGCGGGACTTCCCCAGTAGATGACAGCGAATCCTAAGTGCTAAGCACGAAGCCACGAGACCAAAGTCCAATTCCAGCAGAAGGGCTGTTCGAGGCTGCATGTTCTTATGACGGTGTGAATTCCGCGACAGTGTGAGGACCTCCTGCTCCCTCAGCGTGGTAGCTGTCCAGGTCCCCTGGGCTTTAGTTGTAAAGACGGATTTATTACTCATTATTCATCAGAGGGTCCAGCGGGAGATTCTGGTTTCATTTTGAGATTGTCTCTTGTAGCTAGGCTCATCTCGAACTCTCATGTAATTGGGGAAGACCTTGTGTGTGTGCATGCATGTGTGTGTGGGTGCATGTGTGCATGTGTGTGCATATGCATGTGAGTGTGCATGTGTGTACATGCATGAGTGTGTGTGCATGTGCTTGTGTGTTCGAGCATGTGTGAGTGCATGTGCCTCTGTGTGTGTGTGTGTGTGTACAGGAGCGTATATGTAGGAATCAGTTCTCTCTTTTCATCATGTCGTTCCAGGGACTGTACCTAGATTTAGCAGCAATCACCTTTACCCACTGAGACAACCTATAGGTTGACTCTGATCTTGTAATCTTCCTGCTTCAGTCTCCTGAGTACTGTTTCCACAGCCCCTTCACTGTTCCCAACTTTCTCTCTTTCTTTCTCTTTCTCTTTGTCTCTTTCTCTCTCTCTCTTTCTCTCTCTCTTTCTTTCTTCTTTCTTTCTTTCTTCCTTCCTTTTTTCTTTCTTCTCTTTCTTTCTTCCTTCCTTTTTTCTTCTCTTTATTTCTCTCTGTCTCTCTCTTTCTCTCTTTCTTTCTCTCTTTCTCTCTCTCTCTCTCTCTCTCTCTCTGTCTCTCTCTCTCTCTCTTTCCCTCTTTCTTTCTTTGCAGGGATATGAGCTCCAGTCCTTGTGTTTATGCTGCAATCACTTTGCCAACTAAGTTATTTCCAAAGCCCAGTATTGTTTGTAATATAGATATATATGACTATACTGTTCCTCTGCAGTGTTCACAACTCACATAGGTTTTAAAATGAAATCTTTGTTGCTGCTTAATATAAATATCTTATGATTTTCCCTTGTGACAATTACCAAGATACATATTTGTCAAGACGCTGCCTTACAAGCCAAAGGATCTGAACTCAGATTCCAGATCCCATATAAAAATGCCAGGCAGAAGTGGCAGTGGCTTGCACTTCTCGCCCTGGAAGGCAGAGCCTGGGAAATCTCAGAGTGAAGCAAAAGGAGTTAAAAACAATCCAGGATGATTCCCAAAGTCACCCTTGGCCTCCACAGGGACATACACTGTCCTCTGACAGACACGTAGACACAGACTCTCTCTCTCTCTCTCTCTCTCTCTCTCTCTCTCACACACACACACACACACACACACACACACACACACACACACAGAGAGAATAAAACATATAAAGGTTTCCTTTATGAACATAGATCTGCTTTGCTATGCACACCTGGAAGAAGAGTATTGAGTTCCCATCATAGGCATGTGCTTATCTATTGCTCTGAGGTTCTACTCAGAGTTTCTTGCCCCATGGGACATGTGCTATTTCCCCTACACTGTGCTTTTGCAATGACTTTGCTATTTGTTTAATTTGTGTGACACTTAACGGTCTTCACTCCTTGCAGCTTAGAGTCAGAGCTTTGAGACTGTTCTGTTTCCCTCTAAAGTTCCCTTTAGCAAGCAGTCTGTGACCCTTGGGAGCCAAGGCAAGGGATTCCATGTTAAAGTCCTGAGCTTCAGCCCAAGTAAGGTTGTGGTTTATTTTTGGCACTTTGCCTGGGAGTCCACAGTCCTTTTGTTTCTCGTCACATCAAACAATTCCTGGTCATCACCTCTAGTCCCTCTGCCTTGCAGTTTTCTGCTGCAGGACCTGAGCTTTTCTCTCCATTGCTCACCAGTCAGAATCTCTGTTAAGTTTTTATTTTCCCATTTCTTCTCAGTTCTTTCTGGATGATTTCTTTTGGATCTTCTCCAGTTCCTTAATCTTCTTTTCAGCTTTATCTCAAAGCCTATTCATTTTGTCCTACATATAAGTTTTGTGGATGATGGTGAGAGATAATCTTCCCTTTACTAGGATTTTTGTATGTTTTAAAAATGTATTTTTAGGGCTGGAGAGGTGACTCAGGGGTTAAAGCCTTTGCAATAAGACTTAAGTTCGGATTCCAGATTGCACATAAAAAAGCCAGGCTGAAGTAGTGGTGGCCTATACTTCTGGCCCTAGGGGACAGAGCCTGGGAAACCCAAGATCAAAGCAATAAGGAGGTAGAACCATTCAGTATGATTCCTGAATCACACTGAATATGATTCACCCTTGGGCCTCCACAGACACATGCAGTGCCCTCTGACACACACAGATATAGACACAGACACACACAAACACAAACACATACACACACATACACCCAAATACAGTTTTACTGTGATTGACACTTAATAATTGTGCATGCATGTGGATGTTTTAATGATTTGATTATTATATTTTTAAATCTAAGTTCAGTCTGCATCTTTCAACTTGATAAATCACAGCTTACAGTTTTCCATGCCCTGCGGTGTCTGCAAGCTTGTGCCTTTCTGTTCCCAACAGACTTGTTTTGAAACCTGTAACTGAAAATGGCAGCTGTAACTGAAATTGGCATCAGGTCCAATTTGCTCTTTGTTTGTTTGATTGATTTTTACCTGTTTCATTTGTGGTGAATTATTCTGTTGTGTGGCTGACCGTTTTATAGGAGGGCTTCACAGTATCCAATGGTAGAAATATGAAGAGTGGAGGTCTCACTGGGTTGGTGCAGCCAATTGTCACGGTTGCTCTGTTGTGAAACAGCACTCACACACAACTTAAGGGGGGGGTTATTTGGTTATGGTTCAGAGGAGAAATAGTCCATTATGGTGGAAAAGGCCCGGCCAGCAACAGAAGTTGGAGGCAGCTTAGGTCATGTCTATCCTCAAGGATGCAGAAGAGCGAGCAGCAGGCAGCAAGAGCAGACTGCTAGCTTGAGCAGGTGGGGCTACCCAACCACAAGGCCCACCCCCTGTGACCTGCCTTCCTCCAGCAAGACGCGACCTCCTAAAGGTGCCAACACCTTCCCAAACAATGCCAGCTAAGGATGCCAGCACATGAGCCTGTTGGACAATCACGTGCATACGATGGCCCCAATCCTACACAGATTTAACTGCCCTGCGGTCAGCGATGAAGATCAGCCATTAGTGGAAGCAGAGAGGAAGACCCGCTGAAGTGTCCTGTCCCATTCATGGCTACTGGAAGCAGCTGGCCAGGTAGTGCACTTTCGCCACGACTACTAAGGCAGTAGACCCCATCAATCACCTCCAGCCTTGGGTGTGATTCATGTTGAAGGTCTCACCCAGGGCCTCAGATGTCACTATTTGGAGATGGACCCTTTGAAGGAGCAATCGAGGGAAAAGTGGGCTTTTTAAAGCTGCCCTCCTCCAACTCAAAGGGGAAACTACAGACACACACAGAGGGAAGACTAGGAAAAGAGAGGCACCCCACGCCAAGGACAGAGACCTCCGAGGTCTGCCAAAAGTGTTCTCACTGGAAAATGTGACACTTTGACACATGGCCTTGGAAAGTGAATGTGGCGGCTTCCTTGAAACCAGCCCCCACTGCAGAGTTTGCTGCTGGGATAGGTAGTTAGCAGAATGTGCGTAGAACTTAGCAGTGACTTTAGAAGAGGCCCAGGGATGCTTTTGGAAGAGGCAGCTTGCCACTCCTCACCCAGCTTAAGGGCTGACAGGTGACAGATGTGCATTAATAGCTGTCTCCAGCATCTGCCAAGTGCCCTGCTAAGAATGGAAAGCTGAGAGTCAGACCAAGTGCTGGGCTGTGTTCACCTTGTCACCTGTCTGTGCTTACTCCCTACATGAGCTTTGCAAGGTGGGACTCAGGATTGTGTGAGCACCTATACAAACTCTGCAAGGTTATGCAGGGCTGCATAACCACACAGGGCCACCCTTATGCATCTGCTTGAAAATGCCATATTGCGTCACATTTCTGTTTCCTAGACCATGAAATTGCTCATGAGTCTCCTCTGGAAATTCTGTCACTTTGGCCTCAGAGCACTGAGGTCCATTCCCTTCCATGCCGTCTGTCCCAGGCACCAAGCATCCTTGTAAGTGTGACCATCTTCCCCTGTAACAGCTGCACTCGGTCATCTTGGAAGGCCGTGGCTTCCCCTGGCTGGCCTTATGAGTCACCTTTGTCCCATCGGCTGCAGAGAACAACGGAAAGGTGACCACCCGCAGCACTCCGCAAGGAGAGCAGCTTCCAGTCCCCACACTTCTCAGGGATGCTTGCTGCCTGGGTAAAAGGTGGGTTCAGTCATTTGTACCAAGAAGTTGTACCAAAAGGCTCATTCCCAGCAGAGACATCCTCCCACTTTCAGGCAAGGTGGCCCCCAAATACCAACCACCCCTGCTCTGTCTCTAGGACAGCGTTCTTAGGCCCATTCCAGAAGCTTGTGCAGGAGCCCACTGTGGCTTCCCACAGCCTGCAGCCATTGCTAATGACTCTGGGGGTGACCTGCCTGCCACTAACTCTGGGAGTGACCCTCCTGCCACCAGGTGGGTCACCAGGGTCTGCAGTGGTCCCAGGGATGTGTCCTAGAACACATATCCTTTCTCTTTTCTTGGGGACCGCTGGCCACATCCACGCCCCTTCCCACTGGCTTCCAGTTCCCTACAGACCAGCCCCTCCAGAGAGCCTGGGAGCAAGGGAAGAAAATGACAGTGAGAAGTCACTCTGGCTGTGACTTCTGTTCAGAGAAGGCTCAAGGGAGCTACGAAGTCCGAAGGAAGGAGGGAAGCTACCCCGCGTTCCAAGTCCTGCAAAGGCCTGGGGGAGCCCTGTGTTCAGGGACCTGCATATTGCCTGATCCTCCTGAGGGAGCCAGCGGAAGCTTCTGGAGAGGGTGATGTCTCTCTGTTGACTTCCTCATTCCAGATGAACCTGCAACCAGCCTCCTCACCCAGCACCTGCAATGCAAACACCTTCTTGTCACTGGCTGCCATTTTCTCACCAGGGCCAACCTGCTTCTTTCACACCCGCCCACCTCTCACGGACACGGACACCATCTTCCTTACTCCCTCCCACCCAACAACATTATTGGGGAAAACCGAGGCCAAAGAGGGGTGTGCTTGGCAGGCTTCCTTTCCCCCTTCCTGTGGAGGTCACTGTCCAGGCTAGCCCGTGCTAATCTTTGATCTGTCCACATGCTTCTGATCAACTCGCTGGGCCCAACAGACAGCAAGCTGGGCTGAAGCAAGATGAATTCCTTTCTGCGTGTCCCGCCACCAGGAGGTGGTCAGGAGGGGACAGAAGCCATGGTTTCTCTGATACCAGAAGCCTTGTGTCAGAGCTCAGGCATTCTCTCACCAGGAACCTGCTGTGAAAGGTTGGCAGTGGGCAAGGCGGGCATCCAGGGCACAGCCCTGTGTGTCTCCTGCAGGCTTCCTCTGGATCCTCAGGGGAGCAGTTCGCAATGTCCCCGGTGTTCCTCCTGTCTGAGTCGGAGGCTCGCCGTGGGGTGTAATTAGTGCTCCCGACTGCCAACTTAACATGTGAGCTGTCTTCATTCAGACGCGGCCCACGGGGCTGCGTGACAGAGAAGCTGCCACCGAGGGGGTGTGGTTCTCCCCGGTCCCCATTCAGTCACTCTAGAGGCCTGCCCCCCACGACCCTGTCTGCTCCTCTCAGGTTCCTTTGTCCTCTCTTGGGGTGTCTGTGGGGCCTATGCGCCCCACCAGACCCTGCGTATGGTGCCAGGTTGCCATGGGCACGGCTCCCCCAGGCGCAGAGAACAAGAGCACTGTGCAGGGGGCTGCTCCCAGGCCCGGGCTCCAGGCTGCTCATTATGCTGTGTGTTTTGTTTTAAATTACCTTCCGCCGTGAGGGTGTGTTTTATCCCCACTCTAAGTACTGTTGACAGATGTGTTAATTCATGTATTTAAACAGATATTTAGCAACCGGCAGAAGATTCAACTAAAAATAGGTCATCTTTCTAAAGGGCTCTTTAGCATTGGCTGCTGCTCATGGCTGCTGGCTTGGGGCTTGGGCAGCTGTTTTCAGAGTGAAGCCACCTCAGAAAGGCCCAGGAGGGCCGGGGACGCACAGCAGGAGCCTCTGTGGGTGTATACCTGCCCAGCTATTCCCACAGAGAGATAAAGCCAGCTCCCAGGAGCTGGCATTTGAAGAAGTTGGTCCAGATTCAGTATGGAGTAGAGTACTAGCTCTGGCGAGAGGGGCTCCTTGTAAGAATGTGTATGTGCGCACGTGTAGTGCACGCATAGTATGCGTGTGTGCATGCGCGCACGCGTGCGTGTGCATGTATATGTGTACTTAGAGCTGTGTCTAGCAATGAGACTGGCAGATCTCGAGTCTCTCAAAGGCAGGAGCCTGAGATCCTGCAGGGCCCGTTTCTTGCTGAAGCAGCTGCAACCCTTGGACAGCCCAGGATCTCACAGGACACAGGCCCAGCTCACGTGAGGGCCATGTGAGAGCAGGAAACTACCTACCATTTAAGTAGGGGGAAGGGGACTGACTCCTTTCCAAGGTCGTACACCCCAGAAATGGTGTTGATGTTGAGGAATGCAATTGAGGAAGAGGACCCCATCTTCCAAGGAGGGTCCGAATCTGGATGTGGTAATGTCTTGTTCCAGGCTTCCAGGGAGAGTAGGTTAGACCTGGGCCTTGGGGTTCTGCCTCACTCTCAGCGTGAGTCACATGGCACACGCAGTACCGTCTGCAGGTGCACGGGCTGTGTCCACCTTGGGCAGGAAGCAGGGTGGCCGGGCAGCCTGAGGGTAGGTGAGGACAACAAAGGCGCTGTGCTGACCTGAGCTGGGGAGAGCCGCAGGGGACACTTCTCGGCATAAAGGATGCCAGAGAAGAAGTGTGCTTGCGGGAGAGACTCTCTGTCCAGCGGCCTCAGAGGACAGGTGGAAGTGGGGTGGACGTGCTAGGAGCTTCTAGTCGATGGTCAAGTGGATAAGGTCAATAAGATGCTACCTTCCGCTGACAGCAGAGGCCCGTGGCTGCCATGCTGCGGTTGAGCAGGAAGAGGAAGAGTTGGCCAGAGAGGACTCCTGGAACTCAGGCACAGAGGAGGCATGGAGGAGGGTCAGCTGCTGTCTGCCTGGCAGCACCCACCTTTCCCAGAGTGTCCTTGCAGACGGCCCTCAAATCCCAAGGTGCACTGCGTTTCCTTTCTCCTCTCCTGTGGGCTTAGTTGCTTTTGAATGAGTCTCGCTTGTCAGAATAGAGGTTAGGGGAGTTCATGGTTTCTCTCTCCAGCCACATCCAGAGTCTTCTTCCTTCAGACCATCAAAGCCCTCACCATAGAGTTAGGCTCTACCCTGTCCCCCACTGACTGGGACAGACTGAAGGCATGGAGAGCCGAGCCCCCCTGTTCCCTCAGTCAGGCTGAACAGTGGTCAGCCAGCGGAGTGGTGCTTTCCAGCATCAGCTCTCCCGCAGCATCTCCTAGAGCTCAGAACCTAGCGCACAGGCAGGCAATGCACAGTGAGCAACACGCAGCTAGGCAATGCACAGGCGGCAATGCACAGGCGGCAATGCACAGGCGGCAATGGATAGGCAAGCAATGCACAGGTGAGCATACAGGAGGCCTGGGACAGGGTCGTCCCAGCAGGGCCGTGACGAGATTGTCACTTGGCAAATACAGGTTTAGATTTTGGATGTTGGAGACAGGCCTGGTGGCTCTCAGGAAGCACCAGGGCTTCTGGGTGTCGGGAAGCACAGTTGAGTAGAAAATTCCAGATGATTTTTCTAGGTCGTGGCCTCAGGGGCCGCAGGCTATGGTAGAGGTGCAAGGATACAGCCTGTGTCAGCCCAGGACCCCCATGTGTATCCCGTGACACCAGGCAGGGTGTGGGGACACCTGGTTGGGCTGTCCGCAGAGCCTGTCGCTGTCGCTCGGCTCCTGCTGTGCCGGCCCACAGGCCTTGTGAGGTGGGAGGCGCTCCTGGCCGGCTGCAACCACTTCTGGTCTCTCTCTGGTGAGCGAACCACGCAGCAAGAGCGAGAGCAAGGCTCTAACATCTGCATTGCTCTGCAAAGCTGTGCAGGGAGACAAGCCAGAGGCCTCTGAGAACTAACTGATTCAGGCCAGTTTCCATCTGGCCGTGACCTGCTGGGGTCCTCTCAACCCACCTAGTGACTCCTTAGCCTCATTAGGTCCCCTCCTAGTCTAGAGCTGGTGCTAATTAAGGCAGCGGCTGGCACTGAGCAGGTGGTGAAGAGCACCAGCTTTCATTTGCACACACTGGATGAGCGGTCTGACCACGTGTTTCCTGACAGCGTGGCCAGCTGACTGCCCAGCGTCTCCCTCACCCTACAGAGCCTGCTGGGTGCCTCTGAACCCTGGTGTTTCTCCCTCTCTGCCCTACCCAGGTCCTGGTAGGTGGGAGCAGGAACCATTTAGCACCGAAGGCCTGCGTCCAGAGGGGAGATGGGCCCTGGCGATGCTGCCTCTTTGGCCCGGGTGGAAGTTCAGTGGCACTTCAGCCAGCAAAGCCCTTCCCTTGACAGGCCCTGTCCAAGTGGAGGGCGACTTGCTGAGGGTAGCTAGGGCAGGAGGGTCTACCTCCCTGACATGTCTTCACAGGGGCTTGAGTGACTGGGAGGGAGCCAGGCACGTCTGTGGGAACAAGGAACAGGGAGCAGTTGGGGGAGACCAGAGGCAGCATAGGATGGGTGTCCCCCAACTGGAAGGAAGTGGCTGGGACTGAAGGACAGAGAGCCAAAGATCAGGTGGGAGAGGGCAGGCAGGACGCATGGTGCGGAGTGTCTAAGACTTACTGTAGCTGTGGTGGGAGACGCCAGGGTGGTACGTGATGTGATTTATGTGCTAAGATACCCACTCGGATCACTATGGGAAGACTAGAGCTGCATGTATGCCTGTATGCCTATGTGTGTGCCTGCATGTGTGTCTGTGTATGGTATGTATAATGTGTGTGCATGCACGCCTGGGTGTATTTATGTCTATGTGCATATGGTCTGCATAGTGTACGGACATGCCTATGGGTGTTTGTGTACATGTGGTCTATATTGCGTGTGCGTGTGTGCGTGTGTGCATGTGTGTGTGTGTGTGTGTGTGTGTGTGTGTGTGTGTATCAGAGGGAGTCCTGGTCAGAGCTGTCACTGTGGGTAGAAGGTCTGACCTCTTCTCAATAGGACTTAAGGCTAGGTGTTGACACTTGCCTGTAGGTCAGGTGCAGTGTGTTGGGAGACGGAGACAGAGACAGAAACAGAGGAAGGAAGGATAAAGAAGAGGAAGAAGAAAGAAGGAAGAAAGAGAAAGAGGAGCAGGAGGAAGAGTAAGGAAGGAAAGAAAGGAAGGTAGAGAGGAAAAGAGAGAGAGAGAGAGAGAGAGAGAGAGAGATGGGGGAGGGGATTGGCAGCCATGGTTTCCATTGAACAAAAGGCGATTGATCAGTGGTTCTGGTTTGGGAGCCGGAGGGAACTCAGAGCCACAGGCTTGGGTGAGAAGCTGAGAGCCTGGAACACAGAGCTGAAGCTTCAGGGACGCTATCAGGACTCAGCTGCAGGAAAGCGAACGCCCCACAGATGAGGTTGTTGCGTTTGGCCCTGTGCCGCCTGGTCCACAGGAGCTCTAGAGCCCCGTCTTGTGCTTTGCTGTCCCCTGTTGGTCTCTGTTCCAACCCTGGAAGGCAGGGGGCGTGGGAAGAGGCGGCTCCCTTTGATTGACAGCAGTTTGCAGCAAGCAGCTCACGGAGGAGCCTGGTCCTCCCAGACCCACAGTAAGCCCAGCCCAGCTGGGAGCCTTCAGGATGAGGCAGGCTGGCCAGGGAAGGGATTTGGAAGGCGCACCCAGGGAGTTAAGTGGTTCCCCCGGAGCCCAGTGGAGGGTGGTCAGGTAGAACAGGCTGCAGCCACGTATGCAAATGCTCTTGGGAGGCTGAGGGTATGAATGGTGGGCGTGGCTCTTCTCTGCCATCACAGGGCTCCCACTGGCTACAGGTTTTCTTCTGACCACAGAATCCTGAGGTATTTCCGCCATCGTCCTGGGGTCTGTCCAGGACTTAAAGAACCCAAGGCTTGGCCTGCTGGGTCTGTTTGCCTCAGATGGTGACAAAGATGGAAAGTAGGAGGGTGGAGGCCAAGCTCCATCCCTATGAGAGGCGTCATCGAGGCCTGTGAGGAGAGGATTGAGAGGGGATGGAGGCACCAGACTCCCCAACTGTTGTCCGGATCCCTGATGCCCACCTCCCCTGCCCTCCCTCCCCTTCCTGCTTCTTCCAGGGCCAGCTCTGCCGCCATCCTTGCTTCTGCCCACCTTGCAGCAACCTGCCATGTACGTCAAAGCAAGTGCTTTCTCAGGATAGGCCCACAGGATATGTGAGGTGCCCAAACCCTAGATGTCCAACCATGTATGGGATGAGAATGCCCACCCAGCACCCAGGAGTCAGAGACTGTCAGGGACCCTAACCAATCAGCAGGAAGAAGCTGCTCTAGGCAGGGTCTGTGGGTAGAATTAGTGGTCAGGGTTCCTGAGAAACAGAATAGAGAGGAGATAAATGCCCGTCTCCAGATGCCTCTGTATCTGAGAAACCAAAGCTCAAGCTGCTCCCAAATCCAGTCTCTTGGGGCTTGGTGGAAGCCACAGTGGAGACATCCCATATCCTGCCTCATGCCAGGACACAGGAACACTGAGACACCATGTGAAATGAACCCCAGGTCATGTGAGTACAGGTGTGTGTGTGAAGCAGAAATGAATCACTTGTTTAGACCCAGAGCTCATGATGTAAGAAGAAACACCCCAATTTAAAGACACCCCTGTGATGCTGGTGTTAACCATCAACCCGTCACCCAGGAGGCCAGCCCTCCATTGTCTGTTAGACCGAGGGCAGCCTCCAGGGTGTCTGTGGGGGATTCATGTCAGCTGATGTGGGAAGATCTGCTCACTGTGGGTGGCACCATTTCCTTGGTTGGGGGTCCTGGGGTCCTGGCCTGAATAAAATGGTGAAAGCTGGCTGTGCACAAGCATTGGCTGCTCTGCTTCCTGCTTGTGGGTGTGAAGGGACCAGTTGCTTCAACCTCCTGGCTCAAAGGGACTGTACCCTGGAATTGAGAACCCAAATAAATCTTTCTCTTTTAAGTTACTTGGCTAGGATATTTTAATAATAGCAACAGAAAAGGAACTAAGACACACCCCAAATCCAAAGTCTGAAATACTTGTGGTCACAAGCATTTTGGATAAAAGAGATGTGCATTCTCTTTCTCAGCCTCTGTGTGTGTGTGTGTGTGTGTGTGTGTGTGTGTGTGTGTGTGTGTGTGTGTGTGTGTGTGTGTGTGTGTGTGTGTGTGTGTGTGTGTGTGTGTGTCTTTCTGTCTCTCCCTGCATGGGCCTATCTTTGTTTTTGTCTCTCTGTATGTGTACACATATACACTCTCTCTATTTCTATCTCTATCTCTCTATATCTCTGTATCTGTCTATCTATCTATCTATTTATCTTACCTATTTATCTTACCATCTATCTGTCTGCCATCAATTTATCATCTATCTTTTATCTGTTATCTCTGCCATCTGTATATCTATCATCATCTGTTTATCTTTCTTCTACTTACCAGCACTTACCCATCATCTGTTTGTCTCGTCCTTCTCATCTGCACTGCATTGTGGGTCCTGACCCACAGGGTCCTAGACATGGGGACGTCCTGAGATCTGCTGTCTGAAATCCTTTGGCCCAGGACAGCCAGCGTGCTGTGTTACTGAGTGTGGAGGCCGGAGAGGCAGGACAGCGAGGGTCTGTGGTCTGGACAGGGTGGAGGCCCAGCTCCTGTGGCCCTCACAGAAATGTGTCTGTGCATGATTGTGAGGACAGGCTCCTGACTCCACTGACTGCTGTCCTTGGCTGATGCGCTGTCACCAAGAAATCAAGAGCTCCAGCCCCTAGGCCTGCCCATGCTGCTCAAGTCAAAATACACAGGAAACCCACACACAGGCCGTATCCTCAAGAAAGAAAGTCCTTGGGTCATCCGAAGACCAGGACTTCCTCTGCATAGACCCGAACTTCTCATCTGCCCACCCTGCTTCCTTTCCCTGGGAAAGACAGGGCTTTCTCCTGACTCGTCTTTGGGTGGTCCGGAACTTTTTCTGTTTAAAACAGTGCTCTCAAAGAGACCACCAACTTATTACGGTGCGGTCACACAGACTTGGCCAAGGCTCAGAGTCTGTAAGGTGCGTCTCTGTGTGGTGCCTGGACCTTGTTGGGGGATACCCCCCCTTTCATTTTTCTGGCTCTGAACCACATGCCTGGCCTGGGGAGTGGAGGCGGCAATCTCCTTCTTCCACAGAGCCTCGCATATCCACGCCGGCCGACTGTTTTCCACTCAACACTGTGAAATCAAAGTGAGCGTGTGGAGCTGTTTAAGCTGCAGACGCACCCGCGTAGGACCATGTTTACGTGGTGGCTGGTGACCACTTAATTACACGGTGATTGCAGGAGAGCGGCCGGGCAATCTCACAGAGAGTGCTGTGTCATTAGCCCTGATTAGGCCATAGTCCCCGGCTCAGGGAGGCTGCACGCTGTCGCCGTCGGACCTTCCACTCGGGCAGGCTGTGATTACCCAGGGTGCATGTGAGTGTGTCGCATAAGCAGGACGCATGCCCTCAAGCATGTGTTGAGTGACTGCGGCTACTCCCTTCTTCCCTGTGGCCACCGAGTCTCCATCTCCCTATGCACCAGTCTCTAGTTCTGCTGAGGATTTCAGGGTGCCACCAGGCACAACCTGAGGCCCTTGCTCTTCTGGGTTGCTTGGCTGAGCTGCTGCTCCCACTGGGAGCTCCGCCTGCTCAGGTTCTTTCCTCTGGGCTTCAGCCCTCTTCCTTCCCATCAGAGAGGGTTCTAAACCACCCGAGCCTCTTTCAAAGGTCCTCCCCCTTCCGTGACATGACCCAGCGAGACCCCACCTGCCTTTCCAGCCCACTCCACACTGCAGTCTGCCTCCGCTGGGCACCCCAGCCCTTCTGATCTCCTCCATCCCCGTGGGACCTGTCATTCTCTCCATGGCCACAGGGTGTTTGTGGGGGCCGCTCTCTGGGTGCTCCACCCTCTGGTCACCTCTGGTGGCTCATCTCACATCACAGCTCAGATGCCATCTCTCAGAAGACTCTGCCTCCCTGGTCTGATTTCTCTCACAACTCCTCTTCCAGAGGGGCTCATGCAGGATTCTGACCATTTGATCCATGCTTGCCGTGTGTGATGCATTGTGAGCTCTGGCAACCATGCTTAGATTGCCAACCTGAGGCTTCCTGGTGCCCGTCACGTAGTTGCCCCTGAAAATGTCTTTTCAGCTGGCTGAATGAGCATGCAGAACTGTGAGGATGCAGGGGGCAGAGGGCAGGGACTATGCGTCCTGTCAGTCTTTCAGCAGCACCTGTCTCTGCCCACATCTCCTGTGCTGGTTACTCTTCTCTGCTACTGTGAGACAACACTGAGACTCAAGCAACTTAAGGGGAGAAAAGGAGATTTATTCAGCTGACCGTTCCAGTGGGCACATACAGTCCTCCGCTATGGCAGAAAAAAAAGGCCTGACTGGCAGCAGAAGCTGGAAGTGGCCTAAATCACATCCAACAAGGAGGCTGAGAGATGCAAAACAGTAATTTGCAAGAGTAGACGTCTCTTGGAAGTAGGGTGGGGCTAGTCAGCCTCAAGGGCCACTCGCTGTGCCCACCTTCCTCCAGCAAGGCTCCACCTCTTAAAGGTGCCATGACCTTCCCAAACAACTAAGACTTCAAACACATGAGCCTGTGGGGAACAACTCATTTCAAACCATGACACAGGAAAGCCCCCGGCATTCAGTGCTGCTGTCCACCAGAGCTTTAGTTTGGGGTTACAAATCCTGATGATACCATGGGACCACCAGATACGACATTGCCCACCGAATGTCACGTGACCCACCCGACGCCACCTGGCGCACCCGATCCCACCTGGCCCACCCAATGCTGCCGCTGACTCAGTGCCAACTTGCTCAAGGACAGCTGAAGCAGTGGTGCCTGGGAGCCAACCAGTATCCAGAAGCTCGTGCTCTGATTCCCAGGATCATTTTCTGGGGTCACCTGAATGACCCTTGCTTGGTCAAACTTGGTCCTGCTGGGCTGGAAAGAGCTGGGAGGTGGTGTGGGCTCTGGATAAGGCTTCAGTAGCGCGATCCCTGGTTGGGATGTATCCTTCGAGGTAGCAGGGCCCAGATCCCTCGGGCCTCCCTGTGACCTCTATGCTTGCAGGCAAAGCATGATGTACTCTTAATACCTGTCACCTCTCTTGTGAAGGACCTACCTACCCAGGCAACAAGTGCCCTGTTCTTTGGACCCAGAAGAACTGAACTGCATGGTGGGAATCAAGGCCAGTGTGTGTGGTGTGTGTGTGTGGTATGTGCGCATAAATGTGTGTTTATGTATGTATTAGTGTGTGTGTGTATGAATGTATGTATGTGGTGTGTATATGTGTGCATATGTGTATTTATATGCATGTGTGTATGTATATGGTATATGTGTATATGTGTACGTATTTATGTGTTTGTGTGTGTGGTGTGTGTATGTGTGCAGTGTGTGTGTGTGTGTGTGTGTGTGTGTGTGTGTGTGTGTGTGTGTACCTGCAGCTATGTGTCTGTCGTGTGCCCTGGGCCCAATGTCTGTTACAACAGGAAAGTGCTCACTTCCAGCTTCATGTCTTGTGCCATCTTGCAGGGTAGCTTGTGAGGAGGACAGGATCCCAGTGTTCCAGAAGGGGCAAGGGTGGCTTCTGACCTGGGCATGGCTCCAGGAAGTGGGTGGTAGGGGGAGACTGGAGGATGTCAGGTCCCCTGCCCTGCCATGTGTATAGCTGCTATGAGTGTCTTACAGGGGTCTCTGCCTTCCTGATGCAAGCTGAGGCCCACAGCCAACAGTCACATGTTGACTGTCCACTTGGGGCTCAGGCCACAGGTCATGGGCCATGAGCTGACCAACATGCGCAGGGCTCCCGTCCCCTGTAGAGCACACGGTTAGCTGGGCTCTGGGCTTACAGGGCTGCACAGTCCTCTTTCCTGGGATATGGGAAGCAGCTCTGGGTTTTTGTGGAGATTCTGAAGAAAGACACAAGGGCTGCTGACTTCCCGCCAGCATGGAGACTGGAAGCTTTGCTCTTTTGTCTGTGTGGCCAGACCATGGGAAAGCTGTCAGCTCACACAACGCGTGTGGGTCCTTCTCCCTGGATCCAATGGAGGGGAGGAGCCAAGACACCCCAAGATGCCCCAAGACACCCCAAGCTTACTGGTGACCCACAGATTCCTGGGATTTGGGGAGCCTCGAGGACAGATCTGAATGTGGACCAAAGATCAGGAAGACAAAGGTTAGAGCCATGGTGAGCAGGACTCAAGGTCAGTGAGGTCTAACATGCGGCAGAGTGGTCGGCCACAGTGATGGCCTGAGGGCAGCAGGGTGGTCCCTGTCATGGAGGATTGCCTGTCTTGTAGGCAGTGGGTCCCTCTGGAGGTGGCATCAAGACTGGACCTTGAGGGCAGCTGGCAGTGTGGAGGCTGAAGGTGCAGCGGCAGAGACAGAGTCAAGGGATGGGGCCGTGGGGTTTGTTGGCAATCTGGGGAGGCTGGGACCAATTCATGGAAGCTCTCATGTCAGGGCCTGGACTCCCTTTGGAAGACAACAGCCCTCACTGGGCATTCTTGGCTCACGGGGTTTCACCGAGCATGGCGGGGCGGGGATGTCCCATGTAGGATAAGCCTACTTCTTGGGACACCATTCAACCAGTTTAAACAGGCCTGTGAAGCAGGCTACTCAACAGCCAGCCACCCCAAGTGTTACCTAGTTAGAGATGGGAGAGGAACACGGCTCAGGAAAGGAAACATCTGTCAGCACTCCCTCCGTTTCCAAATTGAGAAGTGCTCTGGTTACCTTTGGTCTCTGAGTTGCATGGGTGTCCAGGTAGACCCAGGCATCTGATGTTGGGACACCCACCTGTGGGCAACCTCTGGACAGAGATTCTACATGCAACTCAGGACTTACATTCATGACCACTTCACAGTGGTCACGGTCAGAAACAATTGGAACGTCCACCAGCAGACACATGAGCAAACCATGTGGTCCGTGAAGAGACAGGGAGTGACTCAACTGCAGAGGGGTTGATGCGCCCACACCTGTGCCCATGGGTAAACCTTAGGTGCTGACCCACACCTGTGCCCATGGGTAAACCTTAGGTGCTGACCCACACCTGTGCCCATGGGTAAACCTTAGGTGCTGACCCACACCTGATGCCCATGCATGAATCTCAGGCACTGACTTGGAGTAGAGGAGGACCCAGTCTCCAAGGCCATGTACGTGGCCCCCAAAGCAGATGCCCCAGCACCTCATCCCCAGCCTTGCCCTTACCCCACAGTCTTGCCCTGAGCCCTCAGTTAGTCCCCACATCAGATGTGGGGAACATTTGTGGCAGTTAGTTACAGGTGTCAGCTTGACAGCCAAGAACAGAGCTTTTAGGCATGCCTATGAGGAATTATTTAATTGAGGCAAGATTCTGAACAAGCCTGTGGGATGTTATGTAATTGATGTGAGAAGACCCTGTTCATAGTGGGTGGGACGGTTCATTGGGCAGGTGGATGATGTAGAGAGAAAACTGGTTGGCAGATTTGTAACTAGAAATATTGGCAAGTGAGAGGGTAAGCCTTGGTCCTTGCTTCCCTCAGCTCTTCCTATGGCCTTGACCCTTTTCCTGAAATGGGCTGTAACCTGGAGCGATGAGCTGGAATATAAACCTCAGATCATTTGGACCATGAATCACTATGGCAAGGAGAATATAAAACTAAGATGCTGTCCAAGCAGCTCAGGAGTCAGAAGAGACACTCATGGAAGGGGCAGAGGGGGAACCTATGGGACATGCCTGGCCTGAGGGTGAGTGAGACCCAGCCATCCTCCAAGTGTGGACCTGTTCTCATGAATGCTGTGACACCTCAGGACTGTCCACGCTGACAGGCTGCTGGTGCCTCATACCAAACACTCTTCTTCGTGCCTGTGATGTCCATGAACAAGGCGCCACCACTGTGTCCCACAGGAGATTTACCCACGTCTCGCTCACCAGGATGTATAAAATGCACATCACTCAGCAATAGGATCACTGTGGCTGTGATCACATGCATGGGGCTGTGATACTGTGGCTGTGACCACATGAGTCAAGAGAGATGTCAATTCATCATCCGGTGTCCTCATATGGAGAGGCCCGTGGGAATGGTGGCCTAGGGGGACAGAGGCCTGGGGGAGAGGGGCCCAGGGGGACGGCTTGTGGCAGTAGAGATTGCTGCAGGGATGCAGCCGCTCCTGACCCTGCTGGGAGGAGAGACCGAGACTTTCAGTACACAGCCAGAGCTCAGTACACATCAGCGCCAGGGATTTGTGCTGGACCCCAAGCTCCGCACTTATGCCAGGGTGGAGCCTGTGCCAGGCAGGACCGCCCGGTGGTCTCAGCAGGACATGCGACTCTGCTACACCTCCGTCATCCCTGAGAATGCCGTCCTTTGACATCGTGGTTCCATGCACCTTCTGCCTCTGTGAGTGGCGTCCCTTTGGTCACAGCATTGTGGGTCCTTTCTGCTCCGCTAGATCACAGACTTCTGGGGGCCTGCCTTCTCCTGCCCCCCTTATCAATCGTGTGCTCTCAATGGATTTGTCTTAGTAAAAAGCACATTTAGAGTGATTTTTTTGAACTTTATCCTATTGATATATTTGTGCCAAGTTGTAACCATGGTGAGCATACATAGCTCTTGCAGTGTTTGTTTCCCTGACGATCTCTGTGTGGGGAGATCTATTGTTCACTATGCTAAAAAATAGCTTAGGAGAGCTATTTAGACCCTCTTCCTGGGCATCAGTCACTTCTTAGCAACCAGAACATGGCTGCTTGTTCTCCTCAGCGACACCATGTGACCACACTGGTGGGGCAGAACTGCGGGCATCCAAGCAGCACCGTCAGATGTGGGGGACTGTGGGGTCAACGCAAAGAACTTGCTGGCCCCATGCCTTGTCCATTGGCTGGTGCCTTGCAGGAGAAATCTGACACTTAGGACCTCATGGTTGTTATGGGTCACAGGATCCCTGCATACTGAGGTGGGGGCTCTCTTTCCTGTGGTGGGGGACACTTTGTGCTCCAGTAGAGGCTGCAGTAGCTCTGGTGAGAGTGGCCTGTGATGAGATTGATCACGGAGATTCTAGGGATGGGTGACGGAAGGCCAGGGTCAACCTCAGCTACCACCTTTTGACCACGGCCTCTTCTGGCTGCAGGCACCAGCCATTCTCAGCTGGGTGCCAGGCATCTGGGGAATGGCGTGTGAGCACCTTTGCCGGGAAGACTGTAGCTGCTCACCTGTGGGTAGCGGAGAGAACAAGAATGCTCTGGAGTCAATCAGTCTCCAATCATGCTGGAGCCTCTGACAGACACCCGGCTTCAGCAGGCATGGAGACCTTGGTGCAGCTGGCTGCAGGTAAAGTGTTTGCTTGTAGACGCTCATTGAATCATGGCAGGCATGGACAAGAAAGAATAGAGGCATGAGAGAGAGCGAGACGACACAGAGAGGAAAAGAGAGATTGAGAATCTGCAACCAAAGACCCAAACATTTCTCCAGCACAGCAGCTTCCAAGAAATGGTGTGATGAACAGACCATGGAAGATGTGCTGGGTCTTGAAGCACTGCCCAGGCGAAGCCTGCCCCACGAGGGCATCACGTGCCCCACGAGGGTGTCATGTGCCCCACAAAGGCCTCTCGACGTACCCCATCACCACACGCAACCTCAGAGGGTGCAAAACCCAGACATGGCCCAGGACTGCCTCTCCAGGAAGGATTTGTATGCATGAAGGGTGTGGGACTGCATGGGGGGTGAAACTGCAGGGGAGGGTATGGGTCTTCAGGGGCATGGATGCTTCTGGGTGAATGAACAAGAAATGAGAGAGAGAAAGAGAGAGAGAGAGAGAGAGAGAGAGAGAGAGAGAGAGAGAGAGAGGCTTTCCACAAACACCAGGCCACTCCAGGAGGGTGGCTCAGAAGTTGGGAAAGCAGAGTGCGTGGAAGCTTGAGGCTGTGGTGGCTGACGTGACTCAAACAAAGGTTTGTCTTGAAGACCATCTGCGTGAGCTGGGGCCATGAGCGGTGCCCAGCAGTCCCCAGCCTGCCACCCACCTCCTACTCTTGGCCGCCATCCCTGAAAAGAAGGTCTGAACATGCAGAAGGGAAGTCTGGAAGCATGTGGTTGAACAGGAGGAGAGAGCAAAGGAGGGTGGCAGGAGGAAGGCAGCTGTGACCCCACTAGGCTGTTGCCCACCCCTGGGTAGCTTCTTTCAAGCTTCCTCCTTGAGTGGGTGCTGCCACAGAAGGCATTACAAACACACATCACCCCGGGCCCACACTGGACCAAGTGGCAGACAGAAGAGTTCTGGGGAGTCAGTTCAGGGTTGCAGAGGGAGGAGGAGAGAACCCAAGTGGTCAGGACTCTGTAAAACAGATGGAAAGGTTTTTAGTTGAGCAGAGGCACCCAAAGATGGAAAATAAAAGAGGTCTGCATGGTGGGTCACAGAGGCATTTACTCTTTAGATTCATGCCAAACCAAACCAAACAAACACACAAAACACCATTCCCAACAAATGTTAAGACCCTTGGAACACAAAGTGGGAGGAAGAAACAGAACTGGGTTTGGTGAGGATCAGAGGATGCAGAGTTGATATTTCAAAGAGGCAGAGAGAAGGGGAGGGGGCAAGGGAGAGAGAAGGAGAGGATGGGACAAAAGAGGTAGAAAGGGAGAGGGAGGGGAGGATGAGGGAGGAGAAAAGAGGCAGAAGAAGAAAGAGGGAAGGGAGAGGAAGGAAGAGGGAATGGGATGTGAGGGAGAGGAGGGGAAGATGAGGGAGAGGAGGGGGAGATGAGAAAGGAGAGGAAGGAGGGGGAGATGAGAGACAGAAGGGGGAGAGGAGGGGGAGAAGGGGGACAAGAGGGGAAGGAAGGAGAGGGGAGGGAGAGACCAGAGAGAAGGCGAACTGGGTGCTAAGGGCTGGAGTCTCCATTCCTGTCCCTTTTGCACATAGGGCCTGGATTGGTTACTGTCATGGAAAGGTGGGTCAAGGTGGGTTGAGGTGGGTCGAGGTGGGTCGAATCACGTCTGCTGAAATTGGAATGTGGCTTTGTGGGATTTATTCTGCCTATGTGTCCGTCTGTTATTCTTAAATTCACCTTAATATAAAACATACTGGGCCTGGAATTCCAACTCCTTGGATGGCTGGGGCTGAAGGATCACAAGTTCAAGTCCTGCTTATGCTACAGGGTAAGCGCACAGTCAGCCTGGCCAGCCTACCAAGACACCGTCAAAAAAAGTGGGGAAATGGCCAGGGGTCCAGGTGAGTGACAGAGCGTGTGCGAGGCAATGTCACTCCCTAAACCATGGAGTGCCCCACCAGCTGTTGGCAGAGACGTTCTGAGACGGGAACAAAGCTGAGGCCCAACACCAGCCAGGGTAACTCAGCAGAGGTGGCTCCTGCTGCAGGCCTGGGACCAGCAGGAGCCGCTCCTTTGGGGGGAGGAGCCCTGGGAGGACCGTGGCTCTCAGGGCTGGGCTGGGGGAGCACCTGTGGCACTCAGGTCTCACAGTGACCAGGCCCAGGGCATCCTTGTTCCTCCTCCTTTTCTCTCCTGCCAACCTGCTTCCAAATGAGGACACGGAGGCTCTCGCCAGGCGCAGTGCACACGGGAGACATTATTGCAGAGAACCAGCATGAAATGGTTATTTATGAGTGTATCACCTGCCATATGCTTTCTCACGCTGACTCATGGGTAATGATTTTTATAATTACCTGTGTTTAGAAATACCTCCATCAGAGAAGTAAATATGCCTCCCACTGAGAAGCGCTCAGCCCTTCCTCTCTTGTAATAACTGAGCTTCCCTCCTGGGATTTCTTTTGGGTTCTCAGGGGACAGCTTGGGATGGCCAAGTCACTGTGCCCAGACCCTACCCTCTCCCCTCCCGTGGCAGGCGGTGGTTTGCATCTAGGCTGATCTCCAGCGGGTACTTTTGACTCTGGAACCTCAGCCACACGTTACCTACGCAGAGTCCCGACAGTGAGCAGAGCTGACCGTGGGCAGAAAAGGATGTTGAAGGAAGACAAATGTGTACGTGCCCACGCAAGTGAGACACACATGCACATGGGGACGGCCTCCTTGCCAGGGGGGCTAGTTGGTTTGCTTCTGAAGGAAGATGAGGGAGGACCTTCAAAGCTGCACAGTGGAGGACTGGGTGTGTGCCCAAAGGGCTTGCCCTTTTCTTCTTTCTCCTCCTACTTCCTGCCAACTCCAAGCACATGCAACAACATAGGATACAGCACGTACCCTGCCCGATAGCATGAGTGTCATCCGGGTGCTGTCTGGCAGTGAGTGCAGCGTCTTGCAGCTGAGACCCACGCCGTCTTCAGGAGATGACTCGTACCTGCCTGTCGTGATTCCCTGCAGGTCCCTTGTACTGCCCGAGGTGGGCAAGCCTGGCTCTGCTCTGTTTTGCCCAGGGATTTCCTCTGCTCCGGGAACTGGAGCCTGTGAGTTTCCCACAGAAACATCCGCTTCCTCAGCTGGTTGGCTCCCTAGGCATCTCACTGGGTCATGCCAGCGCCCCAGCACCCCCTGCACTGCACGCTGAAGGGGAGCATGGCACCACATGGCCAGTGAGGAAGTGAGGGGCTCACTGCCTCTGTCTTGTGATCCCAGGCAGAAAGTGGTGCTCCCCAGGCACCACCTGGCCTCCCTGCGGAGTGGAGCAAGCTGCGCTGCACTGCCGTTCTCACAGTCACACTGATGAGAGGCTCTACTGAGTCTGTGAAGGGTTTGCATTGTGCTCAGCAGAGAATGTCCGGCACTTCTACCAGGATGGTTTCAACCTTGCCTAAGAGAAGGGGCCAGCTGAGGGGTCTTCCATGACTCACATGAGTAAGGGCTCATTTCAGTGCCGATAAGCAGGTGTGAAGGCACGTTTGTAAACGTGAACATTTCTCAGCTCAGTCGATCCTGCTGTGGCTGCAGCTGCAGACGACCCCCCCCCCCAACACACACACACCACTGCTCCAACCTCAGGAATCCAAGAATAGTGTCTCGACCCCCAGCCTGAAGTTCCAGAGCTATTGATTCCCATCCAAGATCACATGGCAGAAAAGATGGCTCATAGAGTAAGACGCGGGGACCCAAGTTTGAACCCCCAGCAGCCACACAGAGCCGTGTTCCTGTGACTCCATGCTGGGATGGGATGGTGTGAGCAGAGCTAGGCAAATGCCAGGAGTCTGTCAGGTGGCTAGCCAGCCAGCCAAATACCAGGCTGCAGGCTCAGTGAGAGACCCTGACTTCCAGGGGATGAAGAATGGCATGGGAAAATGCCTGACGTCTTCCTCCTCTGGTATCCACATGTGTCTGATTGTGTGTGTGTGTGCACACAACAACACACACATATCACTACAACACATATACACATAGACACCCATTATACATATGCCACCATCACACACATATATATATACATACACCCCCCACTACACATACACATACCCCACCACAACACATATATACACATACACACATGTCCACTCCATACCCACACACCACCACTACCATACATATACACACATGTACTACACGCACACCATACTATCACACATATGTGCACATACATACCCCACCATTACATACATACATACAACACATACAATACACACATACATACCACATCATCACACATATATGTATACACACGTAGAGAGAGAATATTTTTCTTTTTTAGAAAAGGAAAAAGCAGCTCATGCTGTTTAGGCCAATTTTCATGAAACAAATATTGCAAGAAGGCCCTATGGGTGTCTATGATACCTTCTTATCCTGACATGTTTTCCCGTTTTTATCTGCCTGCTGAGTGCTGTGGGCAAAGCCACTGTCCAACAAACCCTGTCTGAGACCCAGGATACCTGTTTGCTGTGAAGATCCAAGATGTCCCATGAGGCAAGGGGCTCTCCGTCTCCTGCAGAATTGGACAAACACAAATAACCCCAGTATAATGATGGAAGAACACAGATGGCTCCAGTTGGTTAGGGTTAGGGTTAGGGTTAGGCATAATTAAGGAAGCAGATGGGAAATTCAAGTTAAAATTCAGCAAAAAATTTAATTAAAAGATTATGTATTTCCACCCTAAGAGCTTTCAAAGATGAACTCCAGTTCCATGTGTCTGCCGCCCCCGCCATCCCAACAGGCACACGGGCACGTTCCCCCCACCCCCCAAGCAGGCCTCCTCCAGTCCAACAGGCACACAGGACTGCCACTCTCCCTCCACCATTCCAACGGGCACACAGGACTGCCATCCCCTCCCTCTTTCTCCTCAGCCTCCCGTTGCCATTCCTACAGGCACAGGGACATGAACACAATCTGTTCAGAACCATGGGGACACACCTGGCTTGGAATCTGTGATCTGGTTCTCTCCTCCCCACCCAGCCTGAAGCCTGGCTCTTAGCCCTCTTCTCCACTGGTGAATCTACCTTGGCTGAGCACCCCCTCTTGGCCCCAGGAGGCAGGACACTCAGGAGTGAACCAAGGCAGGTAAGGTGTGATATTTGGAACCTGCCTGAGCCAGAGCCG
This sequence comes from Typhlomys cinereus, assembly GCA_023101885.1. NCBI lineage: Eukaryota > Metazoa > Chordata > Mammalia > Rodentia > Platacanthomyidae > Typhlomys > Typhlomys cinereus. The sequence goes on from JALPQD010000001.1 coordinate 23,093,260, forward strand.
ACAGAGCACCTTGGCCTCCCAGTGTCTTACGGGCTCTCCATGCGCTATATCAGGCTACGTTCTTCTAGACATGCCGCACTGTCCCCTCTGCACTGCAGCCTCTGTGATCTGGCCTTGGCCGTGGCCAGAAAGGTCTTTTTATTTGGGAGTGAGGAGCGAGCTTGCTAAAGGCTGAATTCCAGGATCCCTTGGGGCCTTGACCTCGGGGACAAATCCTGTGCTTCTCAAGCATCCCTCGAGGATACCTGATGATGGTACAGAGGTGGGAGCAAGGGAACTGGCATTGTTTCCCAGGTGGGAAGGAAAGAATGCGGAAAGCAGCTGAAGAACCCGCAGGTCGGCTGGCCGTAAGAGCCTCTCATGAAGATGGAAGCCACCGTCTGTGGGAGGCTAAGCATGCGGTCCCAGGGCTGGCAGGCATGGCAGTACATGCCAGGGATCAGCAGGTGTGCAGGAAGGTGACATCTGTGCAGAGCTGGTTTCTACTTCTGAGGGTCCCAGGGCTGCTGTGTGGCCTCTTCCCTCCTATGTAACAAAGTATCTTATACTCTTGCCACAGTTTAACCTACAAAGGATATTATGTAGCAATTTGAACATTCTGTCCCAGAGGAAAGCTCAGAAAGTAGACAGCTGGATAGTCTCAGGAAGTTTCTGAAGCTAGTAAGATTGGAGTGTGATTGGAGAATGACTCTCCCCCTGTAAAGAAAGCTGTAAACTCTGCAGGGGGTGGGGATGGGGGGGGCTCCCTGGCGAGCAAAGCCTTCTGGAGGAGATTCTGAGAGTTGAGGTGGGCTTTTGGCTAACGTGGCTACCGTTAAGGTACCCCTGCTTCTGTAAGTAATCCCAATAAGCTCATAGGTTTGTCAAGTGGAACTCTGGCTTAATCGATACTCTTTGGTCTATTATTGCCTCCCCATCTGGGGTGAATGGACGTTGCGTTGCGTCTCCTCAGGAGCAGTCTCACACAGCAAGAGATGCCTCCGAACCTCTAACCCTGAGCAGTTCTGAGCAGCACAGGGCAGTCATGGCCTCTCTCTAGCGGCTTCTTTTCCTGTTCAGGAACTGACTGCAGGTTTAAAGAGCTGGGCCATGAATCACTGCTGCCCCAGTGGGCTGGTTCAGAACAGGGCTGTCTTTGCAAAACATCTTTTCCTATTAGGTCCCTCAGTTCTCTTTCTTTCCTGGGGGCAGGGAAGGCTAGTATTTTGTGTTTTCATGAAAGTCATATTCCACCTGGGTTAATCTCTGGGGCCCATTCAGAGACAGGTCTACTTTTTTAAAAAGCATGTGGTGCTCTCTGGCTTAGTGAAAACAGAATATGTGGAGATTCAAAGGATGTCACTTCACGTCAGTGCAAGACCTTGCAACAGGACTTTAGCTGCACTGTGGGCTGAATGGCTGGCTACCAGCTGGTAGAATGTGTTTAATCCTCATGCTTGACCCTCGTGCCTTCTGAGACTCTGCAGCAGGAAGACAGAGAAAAGCCCGCTCTCAGGCAGTCCTTAGTAAGAGCAGAGCCAGGGAAGGCCACTAGAGGCAGCAGACCAGGGGGAGGGAGGGTGGGCCAGCGAGAGAGGAGGTGGACTGGTGAGAGGGGAGCTGGGCTCCCTGAGGCAGCCTGACCCAGCCCACGTGTCTGCTTCCTCTTTGCTGGTGTGCAGGTGGCTGTGTTCCAAGGGGGCCATCCTAGCTTCCAGGACCACAGCCTCCTGTGGCAGCCCCAGGAGGGAAAGCTCAAAGTCTGCAGAACAGCCAAGTCCCTGGATGTTGTTGAGCAAATAGAGCTGACCCGGGCTCTCATCTCTGTCACACTGTGGGTAAAGAGTGTTCCTATGTCTTGGTTGGTACCTGGAGGATTGTGGGAACCAGTCACTAGTTTGTTAAGTTCTTATTCGAAGCCTTAGAGAGGAAGTGCTTGTTCTTCCAGGAGAATGCTGATAGGTCTTCTAATGACTCTGAAAGGTAGCCAAAAGACCCCTATTTGAATCTGTGCCAGACGAAGGCAGGATGAATCAGTGACTGGCACATGCTATGCAAACTAGCTAATCAGCGATTGTCTTGTGCCATGCTAAATGACCTGACCAGCGCTGCCCCATCCTTCTATAAGCCTCAAGTTCAGTGACAACTCTGCACTTCTGCAAGCTACCTGGTGACAGGCCAGTGCCTTGATGAGCAGGAGTCCCTAGATCCCTAGTCTCGCAGGCCAACCTCAAGCTCTGGGGTGTGACAGAGTGTGGCCTCTCCCAGCAGCTCTATCCCATGCTGAGGTCTCCGTCCAGAGTCCTGACTTGAGACAGGAAGCAAGGAGGGTCTTCCCTGGTGTCACGTAGCCAATTCGAGGTGTGGTGAGAGAGTGGCCTTCAAGTGTCCTTAGGAGGAAGAACAGCCGCTGCAGAGATCAAAGATGATGATTCCAGACTTCTGCAGGCTCTGCCTGGACGTGGGTGAGTGACTCCCTCCTTTCTACTGCTGGCAGAATGCGAGGACTGTGCTTCCAGCTGGCGGCTGCTCCTTCTTCTTAGAACACCAGACGGTTGGCAGACATCCTTTTCTATGGACCCTCATCAGGTCTCCTAATTTTATCAAGAGTGGCTGAAGAATAAATGGAGGTGATAAGGATCTTCCATCACGGTCCAAGTCAAACCCAAGCTGAGTTTCTGTTACACATGAACATCTTGCGGCATCCCCACACCCGTCTTCTGCATAGCCCTCAGCAGCCAGAGGTGGGCCGGTGTCTCCAGAGGACCCCACTTAGAGTGCCCTGGGAGAAGCTTGGGTACAGGGGGCTGGGTGCCAGCCCTGACATGGTGTGCTGCCCTAGAGCACATCCCAGGATGCCTGGTGCCTCCCGCCGCCAGTGTTCCTGGAGTTCCCAGGCTGCTGTGCTCTGAGCACCACCGCAGGCCTCTGCGCAAGAGCCCGGATGCTCTGCTGCAGCTCCGCTTCCATCATCTGCAGACCGCAGCCTCATCTCTTTATCCTTCACTGCCTCTGCCCAGCAGCACTTCATGGGGTGCCACTGTCTGCTGCACCCCAAATCCATATGGGGGATCCAACCCTGCGGTGGAGTCAGTGTCCCTGCAGCTAGCAGTCAGCCATGCATGTGTCTGGTGTTGTAGCTATAGGGCTTTTTTTTTAGTGTTGCACACATGAATTTAATTAATTCATGATATTTTTACTCCTTAATCCCCAGTCCCATCCCCCTCCTTTTTTCCTACAACCCTTCCTCTGCCCTACCAGACTCCCTTCTATTTTCAAGTCTTTTCATTTGGGTGGCCCACTGCATTTCATTTAGTTTGTCTTTGATGACATATGCCTGACATGATTCATGCTCTAGCAAGTATCGCAGATCAGTGGGTGTACCACTGAGGGAAGCATCTTCCTGTTCTCCCCATCTATTGGCATTAGGCCTCACCAGTCTCTCAGAGAGTCGTGGAGTTTCTTGAGTACATACACACTTGTGGTCAGGCGGAAGGTAGAGCAGGAGGAAGGTGAGGCTGAGGAGGAACTGGGAGCCCAGATGCCTGATGTGCCTGATCCACTCTCCTGGTGGTGATGCTTCATGCTATGTAAAAGTGCACACGGGAGCACATGCAGGAGACAGTGGACGCAGGCTGCCCGGCTCAGTGCAGGTCCAAGTGGATATCTAGAAGGTCAAGTCTGTGTCCGTCCGTGGGCTGCCTGGGATGGACACGGCCCTGCCTGTTGTGTGAGAGCAACATGGAAGGCTGCAGGGCTTGAGTAACGCTGGACGACACTGCATTGACGGTCCAGGTCCATGCGCACAGCGGGTGGGGGGCTGGGGCTCCGTATCCCAGTGGCTGTGTCACTTTGGGGGGCAGCTTTGGGGAAACGAAAAAAATATTCTGCTCTGCCCCCAGCAGCAGAAGGGGGAGCCCACCCCTGCCTCCACACTGCTGCCCCGAGAGTGCGGAAGGGTGTGAAGAGAGAAGGGACACAGCCCGGAAGCCCCCCAGCGGCCATTCTGTGGTCTCCTTGTTGCAAGAGTTTTTCTGGAATACTCTCTCAGGAATCAACTAGAGTGGAAGAGAAGCAGTTTGTACTTTCATTGTACACTAAGCAGGGGAGTGGTGGAGCAGGGAAACAGGGACTTTCCAGAGGCAAACACAAAGGTTATTAGGCACCAGCAAGGTGAATTGATGGTAATGAGTCCTGGCCTTGCCCCCTGTTGAACAGTAACAGAGAACAGCAGCAGAGGTGCAGGCCAAGGGGTGAGTGGTATTCTTGCAACTCAGTAATTGGCCCACCTTTTTTTAAAAATTTTTTTTACTATTTATTCAATTGTGCGTGTGTGTGTATATGTGTGTGTGTAGAACCACGGGCGAATTCTGGAACCACCATGGACGCCTCCACCTCCTCCTTGTTTACTCTGCTGCGGGATTCACAGGCTCCGCCCTACCAGGACCAGAAACACAGGCCGCCCCCGCTTCTGCCCAGCATCTATACGTGGGGTCTAGGATCCGAACTCAGGACCTTCCGCCTGCGAGGCAGAGGCTTAACCCCTGAGCCACCTCTCCAGCCCCTGGCCCACCTTTTTAGCAGCAACTTAACAGCCAACATTTTTTTTTCACCTCATCCTCCTGTCTCAAGGCAGCTATCAGTGGCTCCAAACCCTGCAGTCCCCACGCCGCTGGCCGTGGCCTGAGGTTGAACCCTCAGCTCATGGGTGTTGCTGGGAGGATGCAAAGGAGAAGGAGGCCTGGTCTGGTTCTGCCTTCAGTTCCACAGCTCAGTGTGTGGAGGTCGGTGCATGTGCGTTTGGGGCAGAGCCGCCGGGCTGCACCTGAGCAGCAGGTAGAGCGGGTTCAAGGGCAAGGGGTCACGGAGGAAGCTGGGGGGCAGGGAGACTGTCTGTGCTTCCGATAGTGTTTCCTGCCCCATCTGGGACATGAAGTTGTTGAGATGGAGCCAACAAGTTCTGCCTGTGTTCTGCCTACTTTGGGTCTTTGGCAAGTTGAGTCTCTGGTTGGAAGAACCAGGAGTGGCCTGGGTATATTGTGTGGAAGGCCAGTGTAGCCAGTGTTACTGGGGAGCGCTTTGCTGGCAGACAATGGGGTGAGCATCAGCTGGGTGTTTGGCTGTCCTGCAGGCAGGCAGCCTTCCCCTCTTCCTGGGTTTCAGTTTTGTGAGCTGCTTTTTCATTAGCAAGCTGTGTGCCACAAGCCGCTGGGCACAGCCTGGCAGGGAGCAGGGGAGACTGATGGCTGCTGGACACGAGCCAGCAAACGCCCTTCTCAGCTTCATCAGTGTCTGCCAGGAAGTGCTCCTTCTCACTCCAAGCCTTTCACTAGACGCCCTAACTGCGGCGCGCAGAAGCCCCTGCAGAGCCCAGGCCCCCATCAGGCTGGCCCCAGCCTCTGCTAATGAGTCATTGCTTTTACCGGAGACCAGGACAAGAGCGGTTTCACGTCTAGTCTTCTCTTGCCTGCTGACTAGGTGCATTGAGCCTTTGCTTTCATCCCTGAGGGCCAGAGCAGTTGTGAAGATAGGCTCCGGGTGAGGGGGCCACAGTGCCCCTTCAGGGGGCACGTGTCAGCTGTAGAAAGTCTCCTTGCACCTTGCTGGAAGGCGTCACTGCTAAAAGGTGGGTGGGCACCGACATGTGGTGTGGGCTGATGAGAAGTGGCGGCACTAAAGGTTGGCCCTGGGGATACTGACACCCCTGTTCCTAATTCTCTCCCTGTGTCACAGAGTTAGTTCTGAGTGAGCCCAAGGACTCATGTTCTAGAGCGTGTTTACAGTGACGTGCGTGGACCCCAAAGGACAACCCTGGATGGAGCTTTCCTTTTGGGGACATGCTGGGTAGTGGGCAGGAGGCTTGACCTGGTGACCTTGGGGCCTGTGGTCTCTGTTGTAGTGAACAATGGCTTCCCGTTCCTATGGAGACTAAACTGTCTCCAAGGCCCATTTGATTTCACTAGAAGCCACTTCTGAAAGTTAGTAATTGAAGTGAAATGCACCATTTTAAATGCTTTTGGTAGCACTCAGAGCATCCACAGTATTGTGCAATCACTGTGCTCCAAACTGTTTCCTCAGACTCCTCTCTATCCCCACCAAACATCCTTCGCCATTAAGCTGCGGTGAAGCCACATTGAACCCTCTTGGCCCTTCGGACTCGAAACACGAAGACGTGACCCTCGAGGATGTTCAGGAGTAGGGAGTGCAGGGAACAAACAGGCTCCCTACAGGATCCCAACCTAGTCACAGCTTGCAGAGGAGCCTGTGGTGGCCTGGCGTAGCAGCCAGAGAGACATCCCAGGGTGGTGTCGCAGGGCAACAGTGACTGTGGGCTGGCCTTGCCTGTCCTCCCTCTTTCTGGTGCTGAGTCACTCAGTTCTTTAGGAAGGAGTTGCTAAAGCTGCACGCCTTGGTGGGGTCCACATGGGGTGTGGCATGGAGGGCAGGAGGAGGCATATTGAGACATGTCAGGCCCTTTCCTCCTGAGGCCCTGACTCTGGCTTGCTAGGGCACAGTGGCGTTCGGTGATAGATGCTCTATCAGTTTTAGCTTCTGCCATAATCTGAACTGCAGAGCTGAGTGGGATGGCGCTCCACGGCAGGCAGCACGATTGCCTCTGGGGTAGGGAGGTGAGGGGTGCTGTTCTGGTAGAGAGGCCCCTAGGCCCTGGTGTCCCCTAGGCCTCTAGGACACTAGGCCCCTAGGTCCCTAGTGTCCCATTGTAGGCACAGCCCTCTCTAACCTGACCTCCCGTTCTCCATCATGCAGGCTGGCCAGCAACATCTCTGATTTGGAAGATTCTTGGCCATCATTAGGCCCAAGATATAGGAGCGCCTCAGCACTGACTACCCACTGCTACTGGGACACTCCCACCAGCAGCATGGCCACTCCCTTTCATTGCCAGCATCAAGTTATGGAGCAAATGAGAAAACCGATGCATTGGAGCAATAAGCAAACATTCATTGGAGCAACGAGCAAACTGATGCGTTGGAGCAACGAGCAAATGATTCACTGGAGCGATGAGCAAACAGATGCATTGGAGCAACGAGCAAACAGATGCATTGGAGCAACGAGCAAACAGATGCACGCAGACCCTTGGCAGCTACTGGTTGATTTGAATCACATTTGGGCCATGGGGCATTGGGTGGGGGATTCACAGAGAGGTTAAACGCAGGCTGGGCTGGTGAAGGGCCATCCTATGGTGTCCAAGTGACCCGAAGCTGTGATATGGGGTAGGACTGGGGAGAGACCCCCCTTGCACACCCCAGCCTGTGGTGATTTGGATTGGCTAGTGGAAGATATTCTCTGCTGGCCTCCTGCCATGTACTACATACAATGAACTTTCTCACCTGTACCTTTTGGGGTGCCCTTCCTACCCCCCAAGCTCAGAGGTTTCTCCTGTTACACAAACCCCTTTGTTCTCCCTGGTTGTTCTCCTCCTGACATACGCCTGGCAGCACTCTCAGACCACAGGGAGCTTAACAATCCTGTTGGCTGACTGGGGCATGTCCATAGGGGTCTGGGCAGTCAGAACAACCTGAGAAGTAACGCAACCCCACCACTTGCCTTTTCTTTTCCTGATGCAGGTGGGACTGTCCTTTGGCTCCACTGTGTGTGGTCATATAGCCCGGAGAAATCAGGATACCTGGGATAGACCAACTTCTGCCAGGGAGCATCTAGAGTGGGTACACGGGGCCCTTTGCAGCATCTGATTCTCATACAGGTTAAATGACAACTTGTATTCATTGACATTTCCCTGATATGGACTTGGAGCAGAAGGCCAACCCCTTCCAGCTTGATGGCCTTTCTCCCTTATGAGAAGTTCTCTCTCTCTCTCTCTCTGTCTCCTCACTCTGCACACATACCAGCCTTTGACTTAGAGCTGCAGTTCCCTAGCCCCCTTGCTGGAGTAGGGTGTGGACCAGCGACTCCCCGGGGCATTGCCTGGGTCTCACGCAGGTCACAGCAGCCCAGTGGCAGGATACACAGAGGCAGAGGCCAGTCCTGAGGAGAGGGCCTTGAAGCTTAACCTCAGGAAGATGATGGTTTCAGGGTAGAGGGACATGGAGTAGCCAGGCCCAGTATCCATGCATCCAACTGCTCCTATCCAGGGAGTGTTTGCATGGAGCACCAGCTTGGGGGTGGGCACGGATGTCTAGTGTCCACCAAGACAGTAGAAACAGGGCCAGATATCTATACTGGGACTAGTCTCAGACCTCGGTCATATTGTTGCTCTTGTGCCAGTTTCTATGAGGTCAATACACCCGTGACCACACACATGTTGCACACTGATGTCAAACTGTCCATGTGCATCAGGGCTCCCCAGAGACCCAGAACTGGAACAACGTTCTCCCTTGTTGTCTCTGTCTATGTTTCCGCATCAAATGTAGTAGAGATTATTGTGGACTTCCGCCCCATATGTGCCTTCATGTCCTGTGCATCTTCGTGTCAGTATCTGTACTCTATTTACATCTCACTTGCATTCCTCCTTTGCCTGTACAAGGAGACTCATTTGGGAATTAGCTCACACAGTTATTGTGATAGGAAGATACTGTTGGCTACTTGACAAGAATAGGGTGAGATTTGGGCCCAACTGTGAAGAATTGATGGATAAGGCATGTCCTAAGCAAACCTGCAAGAGGTCGACTGACAGATGGGAAGAGGCAGTTCATGGTGGGTGGGACTATTCCCTGGGCAGGTGGATAAGAAGGGGGAACTGGTCGGACCTTCAAGTTCCATGGGCATGAGTTCACTGTCACACTTTTTTTTAGCAAGTTCAGCAATGGATCTGGTATGGCCAGTTCCCTCAATTCCTGGTGCTGGGATAAGTTCTTCTGCCAAGCTGGATTAAGAATTGTAACCTGAAAATTATAATTCTTTGGCAATGAATTTATTGTCAGCATTAGAGAAACTGTAACAGAATTTGATACTAGAGAAGTGAGATGTTGTTGATAAATTTGGCTGTGTTGCTTTTATGGTTTTTGAACAGTTTTTTTTTTTTTTTAGGAATATGGAAAAGTTTGAAGACTTTGAGCCTGCGAGCATATAGCTATGAGGGAAAGCTTAGAGGGCTATTTGGCAATAGTGATACTGAGATAATTATGAATTGTTTGGGCCCAGTTTGTCAAGAGGGGAACAAGGAATCCGGGAAAGCTCAATCTGAAGAGAATCGGCTGGTTTGCTTGCTAAAGGAGAACTGCATTGGCAGCCTTGAAGTTTCTGAGGAGAAAAGGACAGTAGTGGAATAGCTGAGGCTATTGGCGACATTGACATCATTAAAAAAAAACCTGGTGCTTCGCACTGGGATGGTGGGAAAAACGAATATCCACCCTGTGGAGATTTCATTCTGCATAAACCCAGATTCCTTTAGGGAGCAAAGGCCTCAGGCGAAGCAGTTTCTTGCCTTTCAGAAGTTCTGGCTGCCTGAAAAGGACTTTTCCACGGGCAGCACATAGAAGCTACTGCAGCTCTGGTTCAAACCGGCCAGGCTAGGTCTCAGCCTCGCTGCAGAATCTGGCAGCTTTGTCCAAGTGGCAATGGTTGTGATGCAAGACTGAGAGGCTCACAGGAAGCAGATTGGCTTCAGGAGGCAGGTTTGGAGCTCCTGAGAAGGAAGCGTGGCTCATGGTTGTAGCTGAGAACCTAGGATGTTGGAGATGCCAGAACCATGGGACACGCGTTGAGAATGGCTGTGAGTGCAGATTCGATCTGATTCAGACAAAGCTTGTTTGTGTAACTTTGAGCTGAGAAGAGGGACTGGGATTGCCCAGAATCTTGGAGCCGCCTTGACTTATATAATGAGCAACAGAAGATAGGGGAAAAAAAGTAAACCAACGGAAAAACCCCAAATGTTGAATTACAGGATGTGGTATTTACCTCACCAGACTTTATTCTTAATTTGATATTTTCTTGCTCTGTCGTTATGTTTCCATTTAATGTTTATTCTGTGTTGAAGTATTTAACTTGTTTTTGGTTTGATAGGCCCTTATAGTCAAAAGATTTTGGACTTTTAAAAAAGAGACTTTGAACTCTTAAAATATTGCAACTGAGCTATAAACGACTGAACATTTTAAAACTGAACTATGAGAATTTTTAATGTTGGACTTTGAGAGCTTTTAAAATGGAATTGAATGTATTTTATATCATAGCATCAATGTGACATCTGTGGGGACAAGTTGTTGAAAGATTACAGTTTAAAAGTAATGTGTTTTTGTGTCAAGTTGACAAGGGGTAGAACTAATAGCTAAATACAGGCGTCAACTTGACAGATGCAGGCTGCGCTTTGGACACTGCTGGAAGAATAGTTGAGTCAGGCCCTTGAGCAAGCCTGCAGGAGATTGTCTAATGGATGGGGAAGACCCAGCCCATGGTGGATGGGACTATTTCTTGGGCAGGTGGATAAGATGGGGTGTGTGTGTAAACCATCTACTTCCACGGGCATGAGCTCACTGTCATACTTTGTCAGCTGGTCAGCAACGGATATGGTATGGCCAGTTCCTCAGCTCCAGTTGGGATGGTTCTCCCGCCAAATGGCATTAAGAACTGTAACTGAACAGTAAGCCAGAATAAAATCCTTTGTTCCCATAAACCATTTTGTTGTCAATTTTCTAGCAACCTTAATGCAAACCATGAGAGTTTTCGAGGTTGAGATGTGCTGCAGAAGGTGGTCTGTTGATCAGAGACAGTGAGACCCCAGAGCATGCCACATCAAAAGGCCCAAGATCTTGAGGTGTCACTTGCAGACCAAGGCAAAGGGTTAAAAGGCCACAAAAGGCCGCTGGTGCATATCCTGAGTCTGAAGGCTTACAACCACTCTACCGATCAGTATGGTGATTTCTAGAAAAGTTAAAGATTGAAATGCCATATGACCCTGCTATACCACTTCTGGGAATAATCCCCCATAATGCAGAAATTCACTGCAGTGACATAAGCACAAGCATGTTCATTCAACATTATTTACAACAGCAGAGTCATGGAATCAATCCGAATGCCCACAGTTGACAAATGGATAATGAAAATGTGGTACCTTTGTACAATGGAATGCTACTCAGCCACCAAGAAAGATGAATCAATGAAATTTTCCAGGAAATGGATGGAATTAGAAAAAATTATATTGAGTGAAGTATCCCAGAAACAGAAAGTTAGACACCATATGTATTTCCTAATAGGTGGATCCTAGTTCCAAACCCACTTAATGACATATTCATAGGTAAATCTTTGTAATGCCTACTGTAATCACAAAGATTATAAATAGGAGGGAAGGGGAAGGAGGGTCCCCCAATAAAGGAGATAGGGGATCACACTTCAGTAGAGAAAATAGGTCACTATCAAGCATTGCATGTAAGTAGCAAGACATCTGGTGAAGCTCACTCTCACTTCCCTTCCTGGTCACTTGCAAATGAACAGGTTTGATCTCACCAATCAGGGAGGGTATAGGGACTAGCAGATAGACGGTAACCATCCCACAAATGGGACACAGACCCCCCCCCACTGCTGTGTCCTACTGTTATTCTTCCATCTATCTTTGAATCTTCTCTTATATTAAGATCTTCGTTTAAACAGTCTTTTATCTTTGGTTAGGAAGTGACCTTCGATACCAATCAGGATGCAGCCAAGTCAGTGCAGGCAAAGCAAAACTGAAAACAACAACAAACCATAATTCAGAACACCAAAGACCTTACATTAATCACTTGAACCAGACCAGCCAAATCTCTCCCCATCCTTGAGGCGGAAAGATTGTAAGAGCCTAAAGATGGGGAGGACCAACACCATGCAAGATACTCCATACAAGTTAGGGTTGCAGTAGTCTTTATCAGACTTTGCATGACCTGCACAATGGTTGACATGTCAACGACCCTCCGAAGTCTAACATGGATCACAGGGGAGAAGGATCCTTAGAGGCAAGAGATTAACAGTCACAATAGAGTTCTCAAAGTAACTGGGAGCCCAGGAAGGGGCTCCGGGCTATGCCACTGAGTCCTGAACCCTCCCTAGGGTGAAGGATCAGAGGGAGGTTTCGCATTCACACAAAAGGATGCTCCAGGGATGGCAGGGAGGAAGGGGAAGGCACTGGGAGAGGGGGAAGGAGGGGGGTAAAAGGAAGGGGGGAAGGGGGAGAGTGCAAGGGGGGATGACTGGAGAGGGGAGGAGGGAGGGAGAAGACTGGGGTACCTAGTAAGCTTGTATGATTAGGAAAAAAATGTGGGAGAATAAAAAAAGAATTCAGAGAGAAAGAGGCAGAGGGGGAGGAGGAGAAGAGGAAAAGGAGAGGGAGGGCTGGGGAGAGGCTAACTGTTGGACCTCCTCCTTCCTCATTCCCACCCCGAGCTAAGTCTCAGGGAAGAGGAGAAAAGGGACAGCAGAGGGAGGCCCCAGTACAGGAGCTAGAGTCATGCGGCTTTCCCAAGTCCTGGGCGGTGTTAAGGGTGCCAAAGCGTATCCTCGCCTGTGCCCTACGTCCGTGCCCTATGTCCATGTGGACGCCATGCGCAGAATGTGATCGCTTTCTCTCCCTACCTCATGCCTCTGGGAATCATTTATAGTATTAATAGTTAATAAGATTGGAGAATTGCCCAAATTTAGCAAACGCCATCTCGTTAACTGAGGGAGGCACGTAGATCATGCACAGTGAGGCCTGGAGGGGGCACTGGGCACCGCCTTAGCAGTCCTCACCACTGGCCAGCTACATAGGGACTTTCGATGTCCCCATTTTACAGGCAGAAGGCTGAGGCCAGAGAGGCCCTTATCCAATGGCAACCTGCTTCTCCCTCAGCCCCAGTCCCCACTGTTACCAGCTGGCCTGCGGAGACGGTGGAGCCCCCTGGCGAAGGACTGTTCCATGCTGTGGACAGGTTTCCATGTGCTGGATGCTCTGTCACCTGGGAAGTGCGAAGTGTGGCTCTGATCAGGACTGGAGGGGATGGGCCATCGGGGTTTGCAGCCCTGTGCAGCTCGCTCCAGAATCCTCCTGGGTGGTCTCTTGAGCACAGGGGCCGCCTGGGGAGGTCTCTAAGTGCAGGCGCTGACCCAGGCAGAGGCTCTGCAGCAGCAGTAACAGGGGTGGAGAGCGGTGGCGGTGACACAGATGGCTGGGGTCACCAGGAACACCAGTGACATCTGTCTTTCGAAGAGATGTCAAAAACCTTGGCAGGCCGCCAGAATGCATGAATTGCCCCAAAAGCTCTAGAGAAAGTTTACCATTCATAAATGTAGTCCCACCCAAAGGACAACTCCTCCTGGAGGAGGTTCACGCTCTACTGACACTGACATGTGCGGTGCTTTGTGAACCCAGGACCGTGACAGAGCGCAACCCCCGAGCCACTGCCCGCGATGCACGGAGTGAATTGCAGCTCACTGTAACTCTCTGCGTCCACGCATGTTCCCTGCATCGGATGCGATGGGGGAGAAGGCATAGCATGGAGATTCTGAAAGAGCACCGATGATTTGAAATCTGGAAAAACAGGCCGAGGGAACAAAACCCAACCCAGAACTATATTGGTGTACGGAAAAGCACAGTGCAGGGACAGAGTGTGGGGCACAGGGAGCGACCCCCCCCCAGAGCAGGCTGGCAGTGCATCACAGGAACAGAGTGTAGGGTGCAGGGGGGTGTCCCCCGCAGAGTGGGTGGCTTTCTGTCTTTGCGGTGCCTTGCTTCACGACGGAAGCTGTCAGTCTCTCAGGGCCCGGCTCTTGGGACATTGTTCACATTTATTTCCACGTGCGGGCGGACCTTCCTACCCGGCCCTCAGACTCACACGAGGCTCCCTAGAATCACCCAGGCACCCTTGCAGTATAGTTTCCCCTGATCCTGAACATCCATTCTGTCCAGGAGGCAGCCAGCGGTCTTTCCCTCTTTGCCCTTCCCCCCCCCCCCCGCACCCCATCGGCTGTCTTAAGTACCTGGAGTCTGACCCAGACTAGCCTTCTTACTGCCTGGGTTATTTTTCAGTGGAAATGGTGGGGGTTTGTCTTTCGGAATATCAACATTCATACCTTGATTTTGAGGATTATGATTTTTGGGACTAGATTTTGAGGATTATTTTGTGTGTGTGTGTGTGTGTGTGTGTGTGTTTTGTGGTTGAGTTTTCAGATGGATGTGTGCATGGATGTGTGCATGTGTCTGTGTGCAGGTGTGTGTACACTCGTGAGTGTGCATGCTTGTCGGGGCCCAAGGATGATAACGGGAATCATCCTGGGTTGCTCTTCCACGTTATTGTTATGAGCCTGTGTCTCTAATCAAACCCAGAGCAGCACCTGGCGTTGCAGGTGGCCTCCACACCTGCTCGCAGCATTTGCAGTGGGATCTGGGGATCTGAATTCACGTCCCTTAGTTTTCGAGGCGAGGGCTTCAGCCGCAGTCATCTCCCTAGTTCTGGAAGCATTGTCTGGGATCACAGTCAGCGCTGGCTGAGCTGCAGAGCATCCATCACGGCAAGAAGGGAGCAGCTGGGCCAATTCTGCCACAGACAGCCACGGTGGGTGGGTCTCTGAGTCAGCACAGAGGCTGTGAAGACAGGGGCTCGGGGCACCTGGCCATGCCCCTGACCTGAGGCACGGACAGGTCGTGCATCTGGCTCTACCCTGACCCGCAGTGCACGGGCAGACCTGCACAATTCTCCAGCATCCAGCCTCTTTCTTCCCTGCCACCAATGCGCTTTAGTCTGCATCTGATTGGAAACTGTACAGAAAAGTCATGTGGACGAGACCTGCCCTGCACACGAGGCATCGGCGTGGTACTGGACAGCAGGACGGCACGGCCGCCCGCTCCGCCTCAGTGACTCCCCCTGCCATGAGTGACGGGCCACACTGGTAACCGGGTCATTTTTCTCCAAATTTCAGCCTCTGTGTCTTTATTAGCAGGTGCTAAATTGCCACTCCAGCTGCTGAACAGCAACAATTAGCTCCATTAATGTCACCACAGCTGTAATTTTTGAGGAAATGAAAAACATTAATAACTACTACCAAGCTCTGAAAGCCAAAGGCAAACAAAAAGCACAGCAGCCCCCCCAGAGGTGAAATTACTGAGAGGGGCCAAGAGCTCAGCAAGGCTCAGAGGGGCTGCTGCCTGGAGGCCTGGGGGCGGGGCTGTCCTGCAGGAAAGGCAGGGGTCTGAGCCTTGCCTCAGGGGTCAGTGTGCAGCTCAGGGTGGTGGGTTGTCAGGGTGCGCAGTGACTGGGTATGACTGGCCCCTCCTTGATTGACCAGCTGCCCTTGTCCACACGTGTGCATCCATGTAAATGCACAAGGGCACCCACCCCATCTCTACATACACACATGCTTATGATGTGTGTCCACCATGCATATCACCCAGGCACACCCACATGTCACACACACTATGAGTGTGCACTCAGATACACACCCGCCTCCCACACGCACCCATATAGTATATGCACCCTGACATGAGCATCCTGTCATGTGGGAACATTCCACAAGCACATAGGCTGCCACCCTCAGACCCAGCATCCTGGCAGTGCCCACGGGCCTGCGCTGCTTCCAAGATGTGCTCGCTCTCTGTGTCTCTGTTTCTCTCTCTATCTCTCTCTCTCTCTCTTACACACACACACATTCACACACATACACAATATGAAAATACACTCAGGATGTTTTTCTGAGGGAGATCCAGGTTTGGTGGCCCAAATGCTCAGGTGTAAGTGACTCAACAAGGCCAATGTTCTTATGAAACAAAGTGTTGCTTCCAAGTAATGAAGTAATGGTTTATTTTCAAAAAATTAAAAAGTGGCTTCATTGAAGTCATTTTTATTTATTATGAATTTTGCACTAATTTAAATGGATCATTTTGTTTTATATTAAATACACTTCTAGAAAAGACCCATGACTTACTGTTTGCCTTTAAGTGATAAAAATGTTTGATTAAGAAACACTGGGGCGGGCTGGAGAGGTGGCTCAGGGGTTAAGCCTCCGCCTTGCAGGCGGAAGGTCCTGAGTTCGGATCCCAGATCCCACGTATAGACGCCAGGTGGAAGCGGGGCGGCCTGCGCTTCTGGTCCTGGTAGGGCGGAGCCTGTGAATCCCAGGGCAGAAGGAGGTGGAGGCGTCCATGGTGGTTCGCGAATTCGTCCGTGGTTCTACACACACACACACGCGCACGCACACATATACACACGCATATGCACACAGTTGAATAAATAATAATAATAATAAAAAATAAAAAAAAAAAGAAACACTGGGGCTAGAGGGATGGCTTAGGGGTTAAGACTGCCTCACAAGCAAGGACCTGAGTTTGGATTCTGGATTCTATATAACAATGCCAGGCAAAAATGCTAGCAGCTTATACTTCTGGCACTAGAAGGTGGAACCTGGGAAGCTCCAGAATAAAGCTAATAGGAGATACGGCAATTCAAGATGATTCCCAAAGTCACTCTTGGGCCTCCACAAGCACACACAGTATCCTTGATACATATAAACACAAATCCAGACACACACACACACACACACACACACACACACTCATGAAGCACTGTACGCTGAACACATGTCCACAGGTGTGGCGCTTATATGTATGCCCACAGAATTACATGTGCGCCCACCAGCTCACACATGTGCACACACAGCCTCAGATTTACATGTATGTACATACATATATGCACTTACTAACTTTTGCCGCTCACATAGGCATAAGTCACATGCGCACAAGGCTGTCCTCACTGCTCTTGGGCTGGACAACCCCAAAGCAGGTGCTGAGAGAGGATGAGGCAGCAGCTGGGGAGGACCAGAGAGTGGAGCCCGGCACCGGGCTCCTCAGAGCTGGAGTGGGCTAGAGAAAGAGTTTCTGGACACAGCCAGGTTGGGTATCCAGAGGGAATATGCTGCCTCTCTCGCCAAAGCCTCTTCTGAAGGAAGTTTGGGCCTGTGCTCCTGTTCGTCAGCTGCCCACTCTGCAGAACCCTAAGTTAGAGGCATAAGCCCCTGCTTCCCTCGGTGCTGCTGTAGTGCCCGCCTGCCCTCTGCAGAGGCAAAGCCTGCCTGTCCGTTTCCTGGTTTATTTCTCCAGACCCGTTTCCAGTGCTGCGCTCTGGAGTGAAGAGACGTGGCCCCCACATCGCCAGAAAAGTCATGCTCTGGGTTCTCCCATCGGGTCTCCGATGGCACACTCTGTTTAGACCAGCGGTGCCCAGCCACAACAGGCCAGGAGGGTCTTTGCTTCTCATCGACTCACAGATTCCACAGCTTCTGTTTATCTCACTAACTTAAAGAGAATTTAGTCGCCAGTTCGCTCTTTCTTTGTATTTATGTTTGTCAGTGCTATGGTGGGCAGGGCCTCTGGCCTCAGCCTCTGGGGCTGCTCCACTGCAGGTGTCTTAACCCACACACACTTGTTGCCTCGGGCAACAAGCAGCTCTCTTTGGTGCTTCTCCTTTGGGTCCGAGTGAGCTGACAAGTGGCAGGGGCATGGTGCTCACCACAGGAGAGCCCTCTCTGAGCTGGCATGACCAGTGAGGTTCAAGCAAGGAATATCTCTGGGGATCTGCATGCAGGAGCAGGACTCCATCCTGACCGGGGCTTCCTTGCTCCTGTAGGAATGGATAAGCTTAGGCGCAAGTTGTGCCGGGTGCATATGCACGAGTGTGGGTGCAATGCTGGGGGAGTGTGGGTGCACATGCATGGGTGGGTGTGGGTGCACATGCATGAGTGTGAAGATACATGCATGTGTGAATGTGGGTGCACATGCATGTAGGTGCATATGCACTGTGGGCACATGTGTGCATGCATATAGGTACATATGCAATGGTGAGTGTGGGTGCACATTCGTGTGTGAGTGTGGGCTCACATGCATGCATGAGTGTCTGTGCACATATTCAGCCATGTAGCTGGCGTAGACCCCTCAGCTCTGGGCAGTAGGCAGTGGGCAGTATGTCTACTGCCCAGGCCAACTGCAGGGCAGTCAGGCTGAGCGACTAGGCCTCACCCTCTAACCTCAGTCTTGCCACTCTGCTCTCCTGGCACTGGCAGGGGTGGGTCTTGGGAAGAGGATGTGGTGGGATAGGTTCACCGCCATCAGGGAGTGTCAGCTGGATGGTCCCTCAGCCCCTGCCAGGCCCTGGGCTACACCTTTCAAAACAAGACCCAGTTCCTCAGACATCCATTGTATATGTCTCATGTTGGGGTCCACCCAGGAGGACAGACACTGGCTAAGTCAGCCCACCTTCCTTGTGTAGGGATGGACCGTGAGCCAGGGCCTCTGTCTGAGCACTCCACCCCTGCAGTCCCCCATGCTGAGGCTTGTCTCCGAGGGACGAGGCTATAGCTCTGCCACTGTCTTCCGTCCTGAGCTCTGACTTCAGTTCCCTAAGTGCTGGGTGGACATGTAGGCACTGAAGGTCTGATAGGCAGGCAAGCTGACCTCCTCCTGACCGACAGCAGCTGGAGCTTTCTGGAGCCCAGGGGCCCAGCCCAGCGGCTTCCATCCTGTCCTGTTTCCTACGAGCCTGCTCTCCACTCGTCTCCTGGCTCCTCTTCAGAGGCATCCAGCAGTCTGCTACCCCGGGGTTGCCCATCATGCCCTCCCCGGAGCACTGTCTCCACCTCTGCTTTCCTCTGCATGGCGCTGCCGGCTGACCTGCACTGAGAGAGACACAGGGCTGGGGGTTCAAGTGATGAGCTTCTAGGGTCCACAGGCGCTGATCAGTCTGTGTCTTTGGTCAAGCCCCCTGTGCCCTTGCTGCTCCTTGGGGAGAACCAGCCTACCATGCGGATGAACTTCTTGGGTGCTGAGCAAACCTTGACTCTTCTGTGGTCCAGAGCCATGGTACAGTCCAACCACGCTGCCAAAGGCTATGGGCGTGGGGAGGGCCCCATCCTAACCCTGGACACAGCATGGGCTGCTGCACCCATGGGAAGCGATCGCATTGGACCAGCACTCTTCCTGCTGCCCAGAAAGCGGGGTCCTCTCACAGCTCCCTCTCAGCGCACCCCGGAAGGAACGACACTGGCTGGGCGTCAAGCTTGAGCTCTGAGCCTGGGTTGCTGTTCACCTGCCCGCACTGCCCGTTCAAGCCCTGGTTACTCACAGGTGGGCATCTCCTAAACTGGGGCATAGGAGGGGCACCCTGAGGTTCCACTCGCTGTCCGCCACAGAGCATCGCATAGATTTGGTGAAGGACATTGGCAGGAGGTGGGCAGAGAGCAGGCAGGCTGGCCAGAGAGCAGCTTCCTCTCAGAGGCAGAGGTGGGTGGTGACCCCAATAAAGGGCCAGAGCCCACCAAGAATGGTCTGGATGTCCTCCCTGTGGTAGAAGCTGGGGTTCTTCCCCACTGAGGGATCCCGAGGGGCCTGTGCTTGTTCCTGAGGCCCCTCTGAGCTGGAGGAGGCCCCAGCGTGCTGCCCCTGGTCATGGCAGACCACGGACGCATCCAGAGGACTGAGCGTGCCTGGACCCTTGGCACAGCTCCATAGCTCACGTGCGTTCATGGGTGCTCAGGCGCCCTGGCCGACAGGGGCTGAGGCTGGGCTGCTCACTCTCATTCTGATTGCCAGTGGCCTCAGAAGGTTCTGGGGAGCGAAAGGCCCTGCACAGGTCACAGCCAGGGCTGCTGTCCCTGTCTTGGAGGGTGTACCCAGGCAGGCGCCGATCAATGTGGGGGTGCTGTGTGTCCTTCCACGAGGGGCTTGCTAACCCTAGCTGCGTTTCTCACCTCTGCAGTTGTAACAAATCCTTTGGAGTTGTCAGGAGTCTGGCATCCTGGGGGAACGAAGGGAAGCGTCCAGGCGGGAGGAGGGATCGATGCCGCCCGGGCGGCCGTGCCACCTGTCTTGTCAGGATGAGAGATACATGACGGTTTTATTTAGATGCTGTTTCCGCAGCAGCCTCTGGAGAGGCGCGGCTCGTCTCTAGCATGCTGAATCTTTAATCGCTTCTGACTGTGATACTATACCTCGATGCTGACCCGGCAGGGCCATGGTGCTCGCTCTTGGTGGGAAGGTGCGTGGTGGAGGCTGCAGCTTTGCTGGCATTTCCAAGTCTGGCCTGGCTGGCAGGGAGACAACCAGGGGTCATCAGGGGAGATGGTCAAGATAGGATGTATCTTATGAATGTAGGGCTCCCTGGGACACGCAGCCTCGGGGGCCTGGATCGGAGGCACTTTGCAGCGAGGTGGACCAGCCGCGTGGATAACATCATGCAGGCATCAAGGCTGCTGCAGAAAGGCTCTGGGCCCATCTGGAATCATCTGGAAAGAATTCAGGCTGAGGAGCCATGGATCAGGAAAGAGAAGGGAACCCGGCGAGCTGAGTATGCTGCAGCCCCCAGGGTCCCATTTCTTCCCTTTCATTTCTGCTCTTGGTGGCTTCTGGAAGTTTCCATACATGCTCAGGAGAGCCATATCCAGAGCGAGGCTCAGTGAGTTCTCAGGACTCCTATGCCCACCCTTAACTTCCCCAGGGGCTCCCTGGTCTCAAGTGTCAGCTTGGTAGTGTGCACCCCAGGTTCCGGAGGATGTGAATGCACCCCTCTTCCCCCACAGCCTCCCATGCGATTGCCTTCCCACGGCAGATGGTGATCGCTGGAGACCCAGGCACAGCCTAGCACCTTCTGCGTGGAGCGCTCGCCCGTGTGGAGGGCATCATCCTGGAGAGGGGAACGCACCTTCTTAGGAGCCCAGACTGTGGGCGAGTGGCCAGCTCAGGATTCTCCTGACCAGACCCCACAGGCCAGATCACTGGCTAGAGGCCATGGGACCAGTCCTGGGCAGTCAAGGTCAGGAATGGGATCTGCAAACTCCCTTTTCCTTTGTTCTTTCCGCCTCTTTTTTCCTCCCTTTCTCTCTCCTTCCCCATCCCTTCTTCTTTCCTCCCTCTTCCCTTCCTTCCTCTCCTTCCCTTCTTCTCCCTTTCTTTCCCAATCCTTCTTTTTCTCTTCCCCTCTCCCCTTCTCTTCCCCCACCCCTTCTCCCTTCCTTCCTCTCTCCCTCCTTCTCTTCCCCCTTCTTCCCTCCTTCCTTCATCTCCCTCTTCTCTTCCCCCACCTCTTTTCCTTTCATTCCTTCTCCCTCTTTTCCTTTCCCTTTCTTTCCTCTCCCCCTTTTATTCCACCAACCCCTTCTCCCTTCCTTTCTCTCCCTCTCTTCCTGTCTCCTCCCCATCCCTTCTTTCCTCTCTGCTTCTCCTCTCTGACCCAGAGGGTCGGCTCTGCGTTCTCTGCGCATACCTGTGTCTCCTAGGAGCCGACAGACAGGTTGTGAAGCCACAGTCAAAGACCCTGTGACCCTGCGCAGGGAAGGGCTGGTGGGAGTTGCTCAGGGTGAGGGATCTACTGGCTTATCCGTCCAGGTCTTGACTTAGCCAGAGGCCTGTCTATCTCTTGGAACCCACCCCCTTCTATGGCACCCACCCTCTCCTAAGGCACTGACCCCTCCTGGTAACTTTCTCCTTCCCACTTGTCCTCTTACTCCTGTGGAGGTGCTCCCAGCCTTGTGGAGGTGCTCCCCAGCAGGGTTGATGCTACGGCCTTCCCCAGTCGAAGGGAGCCGCATCTCTAGAACCAGGTCCCCTTGAAAGCCATGGGGGCGAGGTTCGCTGCTTGGGCCTGCCTTGTATACGAGCGACAGGGAGCACTCCCTGCCTGGCGCATGAGTGACAGGGAGCACTTGCTGCCTTGTATACGAGCGACAGGGAGCACTCCCTGCCTGGCGCACGAGTGACAGGGAGCACTTGCTGCCTTGTATACGAGCGACAGGGAGCACTTGCTGCCTTGTATACGAGCGACAGGGAGCACTTGCTGCCTTGTATACGAGCGACAGGGAACACTCGCTGTCTTGTATATGAGTGACAGGGAGCACTCGCTGCCTTGTATACGAGTGACAGGGAGCACTCCCTGCCTGGCGCAAGAGTGACAGGGAGCACTTGCTGCCTTGTATATGAGCGACAGGGAGCACTTGCTGCCTTGTATACGAGCGACAGGGAGCACTCCCTGCCTGGCGCACGAGTGACAGGGAGCACTCCCTACCTGGCGCATGAGTGACAGGGAGCACTTGCTGCCTTGTATACGAGCGACAGGGAGCACTCCCTGCCTGGCGCATGAGTGACAGGGAGCACTTGCTGCCTTGTATACGAGTGACAGGGAGCACTTGCTGCCTTGTATACGAGCGACAGGGAGCACTTGCTGCCTTGTATACGAGCGACAGGGAGCACTCCCTGCCTGGCGCATGAGTGACAGGGAGCACTTGCTGCCTTGTATACGAGCGACAGGGAGCACTCTCTGCCTGGCGCACGAGTGACAGGGAGCACTCGCTGCCTTGTATACGAGTGACAGGGAGCACTTGCTGCCTTGTATGCGAGTGACAGGGAGCACTCCCTGCCTGGCGCACGAGTGACAGGGGCACTCGCTGCCTTGTATACGAGTGACAGGGAGCACTCGCTGCCTTGTATACGAGTGACAGGGAGCACTCCCTGCCTGGCGCACGAGTGACAGGGGCACTTGCTGCCTGGTGCATGAGTGACAGGACATGTTCCCTGCCTTCGCATGAGTGACAGGGAGTGCTCCCTGCCTTATGCATGAGTGTCAAGGAGTGCTCCTTCCTAGTGCATGAGTGACAGCAGCTTCCCACTTTCCCTACCATCCCATTGCTCAGGCTTTTGGAAGACATGGGCTCAGAACGACCCCTATTGACAGCAGGCACAGCAGTTCACCTCAGAATAAGAGTTTACTCTGGAGCCAAATATGAGTAACCCTGGGAACACTGATCAGGTGACTCAACCATATTCCAAAATTGGGTGACAGAATCAAGAAAATGATCAAAGGAGGAATTTCAGAATGCATGGCGGGAAGATTGGGCGGGCTACGTGCAGCGTGGGGAAATCTCCATGGAGGTGTCCGGCGCTGTCCCATGACATTCCAAGCCTCTGGGTTAGTGAAGCCGGTGGTCTGCTAGACATTCCAAAGGGACTTACCTAACAGTCACGGGCTGTCGGCTCAAACTCAGAGGTGGATGACCGATGGCGAGCAAAGGAGCTAAAGATAGCTCAAGATAAGCAGGCTCTGGATCGGCCACATTCCAACTCTCCACGGTCACTGACGTTTGAGTCAATCAGTCAGCTCTGTAGAAGGTTTGACCAGACGCTCCTGAGGACTTTAGTCACACCTAGGTGCCCCTGGTAGAGTGTTGTAGGTGCCACTGCAGGGCTGTTCTGTCCAGAGTGGGGAGGGGGGGAGAAGGAGAGAAAGAGGGAGAGGGAGAGGGAGGAGAGCGAGGGAGGGAGGGAGAGAGGGAGGGAGAGAGGGAGAAAGAAGAGAGACGAGAGAGAGAACAAACAGAGGAAAGAAGGGAGAGGAGGGAGGGAGAGAGGGAGGGAGAGAGGGAGGGAGAGAGGGAGGGAGAGAGGGAGGGAGAGAGGGAGGGAGAGGGGAGAAAGAAGAGAGACGAGAGAGAGAACAGAGGAAAGAAGGGAGAGGAGGGAGTGAGACAGAGAGAGGGAAAGAGAGGAGAGAGAAACGGGGGGGAGAGACAGAGGGACAGAGACACAGAGAGATACACAGGGACAAAGGGAGACAGAGAGAGAGACAAAACCAAGAGAAGGAGAGAGAGAGAGACAGGGAGGAAAGAGACAGAGACACAGAGACATGGAGAGAGACAGACACAGAAAGAGAGGGAGAGCGAGAGAGGAGATACAGAGACAGAGATATGGAAGGGGGAGAGAGAGAGAGAGAGTACATTCCTCCTGCCCCATGTCTCTGCTATACAAAGCCCCATCTGCTGAGGTTCAGGGGGCCAATGGGTTCATGCACAGTGGAGCAGTAGTGTAAGGAGAAGTGTACACTTCCTTTGCAGCAGGACTGCTCAGTGCCTTTGAGAAGGAAGTGGACTAGAGCATGCTGAGGGCAATGAAAGGTTTCATGAGGCAATACTGCCATGGATATGTTTGTTGAGAAGCAGCTTGGGGGGCTAGAACTCCACAAAGTCCAGGTCAGGACACCCCATCTGTGTGGTTGCAAACAGCTGCTGTAGATGGGGGTCACACTCCTTCCAAGGAAAGGGCTTGGAGAGACGCAGCTTCCAGCTGGGCTGTGAGCCGAGCCCCAGCTGGCCTTGTGGCGAGGGTCCAGCTTCTCCTCGCCACAATCGCGCTGTGTCTGGCTCGTCCGCTGGTCCTTCCCCAGCGTGAGCTGCTCCGGGTTCCTCTCCCAGGCTCCTGCCACTCAGCGTTGCTGCTTCACACCTCTGGCCCAACAGGCACTTGAGCAGGCAGCATCGGGTGACGTGGCCCTTGCCGTGTGGCCGTCTGTCCGCCTGCCGGCCTGTCTGCTCTGGGAGGGTCGGCCATGTCCCTCCTATGCCGCATCCTGGTTGTCTCTTGCCTGGGAGACGCCCCACAAATCCCCTGGGAAGCTTGAAGTGAGCCTTCTTTGGGAACCATGGATGACTAGAGGAATGTACCCCCTCTGCCCACCCGCAGCACAGTGGCGCTGACTGCTGCCGGCTGCCACGCAGAGCCTCCCCGAGCCGTGCAGAGACGTATCTGTAACTCCTGTGCCAGGCCACGCCTGCCCCAGCGATCCAGCCACGGCCATTTGCGTGGTGGAGGCCGTCCTGGTGTGCCTGCCTGGCTGCCACTCGGTTCCAGAACCATCCCGGTGAACTCCGGTAATGTGAGTGGTTGGCGGAGAGCCTGCCTGTGGACACAGAGGTGCAGGTGGGAGTGGTTCCTTGTGGTATGTGACAGGCGGGGTGGAGCCTTCTCGGGTCGCCATAGTGGTCGAGAGAGGCATTCGCAGACTAAGAGGGGCTGGCTCCAGAGCAGCCTGGCCCGCCACACTGCACTCTGGTTTCTTTCTCTCCTGCCCCGCAGCTTTGCTCTGTCATCTCATGGCTCTGCTGCCAGGATGCGACACGGGAGACCCAGGCCTCCTGCGCCCCCACTGCAGAAATCCCAGCACAGGCGGGACAACACAGCCAACACAGCCCAGGAGGACCATGCAGTCAGGGCTCAGTTGGAAGCCAGGAGAGCCCATGGCAGGCAGAAGGGAACCCATGAAGATGCCCCCTGAGGCAGGTGGACAGGCGCTATACAGGCCCGAGGGGCTCATGGGGAGAAGCCCAAGGGGTCACACACTGGAGTAAATTCTCAGGACAGAGAAAAGTGTTGGTTCTAGACTCGAGAGTTGGATGTGGGGGATGCCACTAGCAAGACGCACCCCAGAAGACTAATCAAGATGAAAACAGACTAAGAGAGGGTGTCAGCCGTGGATGTAGCATTCGGCTTGTCGCTGTGGGAGACGCACTGCATGGTGGCTGGGAGGGACTGATTAGAGGATTCCTATTTGGGTTCTAGCTCCCTATGTTGTGTGACCTCCGACAAGTTGTTTAGCTTCTCTGCGCCTCAAGGTATTATCTATAGTAATGAA
Organism: Typhlomys cinereus; assembly: GCA_023101885.1. Taxonomy (NCBI): domain Eukaryota; kingdom Metazoa; phylum Chordata; class Mammalia; order Rodentia; family Platacanthomyidae; genus Typhlomys; species Typhlomys cinereus. The sequence continues at coordinate 23,118,597 of JALPQD010000001.1, forward strand.
ATAATAACTTGTTGTAAGGCGTAAATAAAATGGCAGCAGTAGGGAGCTGAGAGCCATTTCTAGCATGTATCCACGTACACAAACTGCTAATATCAAGAGAGCAGAAACGAAGCCAAAGATGGATAAAAGACAGCTTCTAGGCTATAGAAAGCCAGGTTTGATACTTATACTGCTGGTAGAAAATAAAAATAAAAGGAGCCACTAATATAAGCTTTTGTTGGCAGTTAGAGACAGGGCAGAGCACGACCTTGTCCACAAAGTCTTGGCTCTAGCAGCTCCTGCTGGACAGGTCTTGGGAGTCTCCTTTGGGCAGACAGTAAGGTGAGGGAGTAGGCTTATAATAAGACTCTATTTTAATAGCTTTTTATCTCTGGCCAGGGGGTGACATCCAAGACCCATCAGGATGGAGTGAAAGGCATTGCAGGAGCAGCAAAACCGAAAAAAAAATATCAACAAACCATAATCCAGAACATCAGAGACTCTATATCAACCAACTGGAACTAGGCCAGCCTAATTTCTCCCCATCCTGAAGTTCAGGGACATTTGCGGAAGAGGGGGCGGTAAGACTGTAAGCGCACAAGGATGGGAGGAGCAATGATATGCAAGATACTCCACACAAGTTAAGGCCGAAGCAGTCACAATAGGACTCTGTATGACCTGTGCAATGTCCAACACACTATTGACCCCACAAAGTCTAGCATAGACTAAAGGCACTAAGATCCTTAGAAGCAAGGGATTAATAGCCACAATAATGTTCCTAAGCTTAAGGGGAACACAGGAAAGGGTTCTAGGAAATGCTACTGAGTCCTTACACCTCATCAGAGAGGAGGACCCAGAGGAAAGTTTGACATACACATTAAAAGGATGCTCCAGGGATGGGGGAGGGGGCACTGGGAGAAAGGGAAGGGGGGGGGGAAGGAAGAGGAAAAAAAGGGAGGGAGCAGGGAGGTACAGGGAAGGGTGGAGGGAGGGAGGGGACCGGAGTACCTATTACGTTTGTATGAGCGGGGGAAAAATATATTATATATATAAAAAAAGGTGAGGGAGTAGAGGAGCAGAAGGTGGAGGCAGGGCGGGACTTGTGCTAAAGCTCCGGGAGTGGGGTGGGGTGGGACATAGGCTTAGGCCCTGCTCCTGTGCAGAAGATCCAAGGGCCAGTTGTCCAGTCCCCTGCCTGTCTGGGGGCAGGGATGGGCTTCCAATCCTTTGTCCTGGCTCGCCTGCTGTAAGCCTCGTTCCCGTCAACTCAGTCAGGGAGAGCTGGGATTCTCTTGGGTGCATCTTCGGGTGCCTGGAGCCCAGTGCTGTCCCTGTAACCAGGCAACACTTATAACTTTTAAGCTAGTTTGATTACCCGGAAAAAAGCAAATGTCCATCTGATTCCATCTCTCCTGAGGTTGGCAGTAAGCATCTGCTGTTGCCAGGCAACAGATGGGTGTGCATCCGCGGCAGGAGGCAGCGCTGGGTTCCTTGCTGGATGTGGCTTTTGCCCATCCCTCCCCTTCACAGACTGGCCCGTGAGACAGAGCGTGACTTGCTCCTGGCCCCAAGCCCGTGCGCAGGGGCTGCGCTGGTTAACACCTCTGTCCGCACCGAGAACGCCTCCTTCTTGTTCACGTGGATGTGCTCCTCAGAGGGCCCTGGGGAGGTGTGTTTGCTGAATGATGCATTTCTATCAACCTCCTGGAGCAGCTCTGGCCCATCTTCGTGTCTCATAGAGTCCTGTGGTCTGCTGACTGGAACATGGTCACAGATGGGAGAGGGTTGAGTCGAGGGGCTGCCAGAAGCATCAATAGAACCTTCTGACTGAGCACTAGAACCTCTTGTGTGTGCACGCATGCACTACACACACACACGCATACACACGTGTGTACATGCCTGGAGACATGTTTGTGCATATGGCACATGTACAGCATACACACGTGTGCATATGCGCACACATGTGCAGCTATATTTATGCATGTTCATGCATGTTCTCTCCTGTCTCTGCCTCGTCCCTCCCTGAGCCAGCCCTGCATTCTCCTCTGTCTCTGCCCACGACGCTTCCTTTCCCTCCACACTGACCCATTTTATGCTACAGAGTCTTTCCTGAACCCCTCGGGCTTCAGTCCTTTCCTGACCTCCAGGACCTGCTCACACCTTGCTATCCTGTGGCACCCTGATGTGTACCTCAGCCGAGCTTGGCATGTGAGCAGGGAGATCCCAGCCATGACCGCAGACCTGGCGATGCTCACATGTTGGTTACTGTTGGTCGTGGGCCAGCTGGGCATCTGGGCAGCCGTTCTTGAGCTCCCGTACACGGGCTGAGATTGGACAGCCTATGCGCAGGTCTGCGGCCAGCTCCATATCCGCAGCCCTTGGTCCTTTCCTCCGGGCCACCGGCATGTGGAAGGATCCCTCTGCATCCCCTCACATCAGCCCAGCCCTCAGGATACAGGTGAGAAGGCACTGGGCCAGGCCATGCATAGAGCTTTGAGGATCCCAGCTGTGCCTGTGCTGTGCTGTGTCTGCAGCTGGAGGGTCCTTCGGAAGTGTTTCTGTGAGCAGAAACAGGAGCCCAGCTCCAGGACTTCTCAGGACTGGCTCGAGACTGAGTTCAGGTCACTGATATAGAAGGCGAATGGAGCAGCATAGGCCTTTCCTCCGAGTCTTGTATCTGATTGGACGCTGTCCCATGGGCTGGGCTGGGACATGGCTGTGTCCCTCAGGGCAGCAGAGACCTGTGCTACAAAGCCAGGTCTTCGTTTCCCCCTCTTTAGACTCGAATGCTATGTGCTCCTCTTCTGCCATTAGGAAGCCAGCCTGGGGTGAGAGGCAGCAAGGGTTACATGCTGGAAATAGTCAGGAGCACTGTGTGCGGCAAAGTCCAGGTGGGCCCCTCGCGGCCTGCTGATTGCTCAGAGCACAAGCTCGTGCCCCCAAACAGCCTGGCGAGGGACACAGAGGGTGGAAACCGACTCAGATGGGCTGAGTAACTTGCCCAGGGGTGTGCACATCCCAGGGGGAGAGCTGGAATTAGAACACACGCAGGTTGATCCCAGCTTGCTGCCCGACTGGCAAATGCCAAGAGTGGTGGGTTTGGGAGAAGGGGTGTGGAAAGACTCGGCGCTGTGAATGCCATGCGGGTGTGCTAGGCTTGGACAGCAGGGGGAGCGTGAAGATGCAGACCAACACTCTGCCTCAGGGTGGCGCTATGGAGTGCTCCCGCCTCGGGGCAACATGGTGCTCCCTTCTCAGGAAAGCATGGTGCTCCCTCCCCAGGGCATCACTGCAGAGTGCTCCCTCTTCAGGGTGTCACTGCAGAGTGCTCCCTCCTGTCTTCTGTCACCCAGGCACAGTGTCAGTGACTGGCTGGCGCAGGGCGTCCTGTGTTCCCAGTAGCCCTTGGCACAGGGTGACTTAAGTCCCCATCTGACCTCCCTCTGCTCAGCCCCTTGTTTGCGGACAGAAACGGCAGAGTCAGCAGCCGCCATGCTGTATTAATTTTCTTGGGATAATTAAATTCTCCAGTGGTCCCACATGGCTGCCGTCCTCCTGGGGGTCCCAGGACCGCCATCCCTTTCAGGATTCAGGGAATGGACACTGCGAGGGAAGAGGTCTTGGGGTCCTCATGGTAGCCCCTGGGCCTGCCTCATGGCCTGCTCCTGTGTCTAGAAACGAGGCCCAGAGCCATCTAGAAGCCATCCTTGGACACAGGGGTGCCAGGGAAGGCTCCCCAGGGAGAGGAAGGTGGCGCCTCACAGGCCGGGGAACTGGGTTCTTGATGCGGCTGCCGTGAGGTTCCTTGGAGTGTACCTCATCCTTCTGGGGTTCCGAGAGCCTTGGGTGAAGAGAGATCCATCACAGAGTGGGCTGAACAGTGCCTCGCCCCCAAATCTCTTAATGCCCCTAATCCCAGAGCCTGTGACTGTCGTCTCATTGAGGAAGAGGGTTGAGGTAAGATCACCTGTACCATCCAGCAGTGGCCAATGCCAGTAAAGAGGGCAGAGGAAGAGTGAAAGACTTGAGAGAGAATAGGAGGATGAGTGAGAGGAGGAAGGAGGCAAGGGGGTGAGGAGGGAGAGTAAGGGGGAGGGAGTCTAGAAGGGGAGGAGAAAGGAGGTAGAGAGAAGGAAAAGAGGAAGAGAGGAGGAAGGGGATGGTGGAGGGTGAGGAGGAAGAGGAAGGAGAGAAACTGGGAGAAAAGGGGGAGAAAGGAGAAGAGCAAGAGGTGAGGGATGGGAAGAGGAAGGGGAGGAAAAGAGAAGTGGGGGAGAAGATGGGGAGGAGGGAGAATAGGAGGCACCTGGTTGCTGAGGCAGAGGAGGCAGTGCTACGGATTCTCCACCCGAACTCAGGGATTCTGGCCAGGCTGGATTCCCAGCTGGGTGATAGTTCCCCAAGGGGCACATCATCAAGCTGAGGTAATAGCTTCCTGAGGGGCACATCTGTCAAGATGAGGTGATGACTCCCCATGGGCACATCTGTCAAGCTGAGGTGATAACATGAGACACATCTGTCAAGCTGAGGTGATGACTCCCATGGGGCACATCTGTCAAGCTGAGGTGATGACTCCCCATGGGGCACATCTGTCAAGCTGAGGTGATAACATGAGACACATCTGTCAAGCTGAGGTGATGACTCCCCATGGGGCACATCTGTCAAGCTGAGGTGATGACTCCCCATGGGGCACATCTGTCAAGCTGAGGTGATGACTCCCCATGGGCACATCTGTCAAGCTGAGGTGATAACATGAGACACATCTGTCAAGCTGAGGTGATGACTCCCCATGGGGCACATCTGTCAAGCTGAGGTGATGACTCCCTAGGGGCACATCTGTCAAGCTGAGGTGATGGCTCCCTGAAGGGCACATCTGTCAAGCTGAGGTGATAACATGAGACACATCTGTTGAGCTGAGGTGATGACTCCCCATGGGGCACATCTGTCAAGCTGAGGTGATGACTCCCCATGGGGCACATCTGTCAAGATGAGGTGATGGCTCCTCATGGGGCACATCTGTCAAGTTGAGAGTGATGACTCCCCATGGGGCACATCTGTCAAGCTGAAGTGATGACTCCCTGAGGGACACATCTGTCAAGCTGAGGTGATGACTCCCTGAGGGGCACATCTGTCAAGCTGAGGTGATGACTCCCCATGGGGCACATCTGTCAAGATGAGGTGATGACTCCCCATGGGGCACATCTGTCAAGATGAGGTGATGACTCCCCATGGGGCACATCTGTCAAGTTGAGGTGATGACTCCCCATGGGGCACATCTGTCAAGATGAGGTGATGGTTCCCCATGGGGCACATCTGTCAAGCTGAGGTGATACACGGGCACACCTGTCAAGCTGAGATGATGACTCCCCATGGGGCACATCTGTCAAGATGAGATGATGGTTCCCCATGGGACACATCTGTGAAGATGAGGTGATACACGGGCACATCTGTCAAGCTGAGGTGACACATGGGCACATCTGTCAAGCTGAGGTGATACACGGGCACATCTGTCAAGCTGAGATGACACATGGGGCACATCTGTCAAGCTGAGATGACACATGGGGCACATCTGTCAAGCTGAGATGACACATGGGGCACATCTGTCAAGCTGAGACAACCTGGTCATGACAGCGCTGCAATTCCTCGCATTTTGCAGATAAATTTACAACCAAAGAGCTTAAGGGAACAGGGAGTTTTAGTCTTTATCACAAGTTTTGGTTTTAGTCCGCCTTGGTGGTAGAGCTCACACCAACACCAGGAGCTGATGGTCATGGTCACTACATCCACAGGCAGAGCTGAGAAGGGCACACTCTCTCGCTTGCCAGTGTGCCACACTACTGAACAGCCTTTCCTTCTTGTCCCCCTGCCCCGGAGTGGCCCCGCGCATCGTGAGCTGGGTCTTCCCACATCAATTACATGTTCTCCTGCAGGCTTGCTTAAGACTTGCCTTAGCTACGAATGCCCCACAGAGGTTCCCAGCCTTCAATCGTCAAGTTGATACCTGTATCTAACTAGCACAAGCACCTAGGGAGGCAAGAGCCACGAGCACACACCATGCCTCAGAATACAGAAGCAGCTGAGTCTCACCCAGCCAAGGACACCGACGCCAACAGAGTCAGAAACTGGTAGCGATCTCGGCTGCCCACGCACCCAGTCTCCCAAGGGCACACTCGTAACTATGTCACAAAGTGCAGCACACACTGTACCCTTCACCTTGCCCATGGCTCTGTCTCCAGACTCATCATAGACACCTGTGCAGGTCTCTTCCATGGCCGACATGAAACAGCCCATGTGTGGGTCATTCTGTGGCTCTCCAAGGCCACAGCCCTTCCCGCATTCCCACCTATGGTCCCCAGCTACCACTAAGCTCTCCGGCACCCTTTGCTGGTGTGTTAAGAGCTACATGCACTGCACAGCTGTTCAGAGCACCCCTCCCTCCTGCTCAGCTCTAGGGATACCATCCAAGCTCTTGAGATTGATTTCTGTCATGGAAGAGTCTTGTATGGACAGATTGAAGTTCAGCCACCACCCATAGGCCATTTGGGGAGTCCCTGGTTGGGCTGCCATGAGTGGACCTGTCGTCCTGTGTTGTCTTTCCACAGGACCTACGGAGATGGGGATCAGAACCCAGCCCAGGCCAGAGCAATGGTGGTCGCAGAAAAAGGTGGTTTAGCTTCTCGCTTTCCCTGTGAGTCCCCTGACTTGGTCGCTGCGTCTGCTGGATGGATGTGGGCAAGGGCATTCTGGAGGCCGGCTCTGATGGTTGCGGTGAGCGCTGGTCCTCTAGGTTGTCTCTGGTTGTCTTCGCTGTTGCTCTGAGTTGGCTTGGACAGCTCTGTGGAGAGACCTGGCCAGCGCTGTGTTGCCAGGGTCAGTGTTAGGAACAGGGCTCTGCTCCGCAGTCCCGAATGACCTGCCAGCGTCCCTAGGGACTTGGACCTGGCGTCAGCATGGGCGGCACACGGGCACAGCATAGCACAGCACAGCGGGGCACAGCACGGGCACAACATGGGCATAGCACGGGCACAGCATGGGCACGGCACTCATGGAACGGGCACAGCAACCCCCAAGTGCAGACCCTACAAGGTGCAGGCACATCACCGTGAGTCTGAGGACCTCTCCCGCCTCGATAGAAATGTGTTTGTTTCATGACACATTAAAACTTCTCGCTTTGGGTAAATCCAGATGAGCAGTAAAATGGATGAAGAGTATGTGGGGCTGGGGAGATGGCTCAGCCAGGAAAAGCACTTGCCCAAAAGCTTGAGGACCTGGCATCCCAGAACCCATGTTTTTGTTTTTTAAAGCCAACTTCTAATGACATGCATTTGGAATCCTAGCACTCCTGTGGTTATGAGAGGCAGAGACAGGAGAATCTTCCAGAAACTCATGAGTCAGTGTCATGGCAGTTGAAGGTTCAGAGCTCTGAGCACATTTGTTAAAAAGTAGCAGTTGAGTTAACCACCCTCCCCCTGCCAAGCAAGCCTTCAGGATATTGTCTGATTGATGGGAAAGACCCAGGCGATGGTGGATGGGGCTGATCCCTGAGCAGCGAATAAGATGGAGGGAGCTGGTTAAGGAAACTGGCATCCTCTGGTACCTGGTCAGATATGCTGATACGGCAAGCGAGGATTGTCCCTCTTTCAGCAGTCCTGTGGCCATATGGATGTGTGTGGCCAGTTCCCTTCATCTCTAGTGTTGATGTGGACTCTCCTGCAAGCCAGACAACTGTAACCAAGAGTTGTAAGCTAGAATAAAGCCTCTTTGTCACCTGCGATCTATTTGGTGGTGGCTTCATTGGCAGCATGCAGAGTAACTGCAGACAAGGTGAAAGGTGAGAGTGGACTCCTCAGATTTTTTTGCCCATGCACACATAGTGCCAGGCAAGTGATCTTGTGTGCACACATGCCTACACAGAGACATATACAGACACACACATGCATACATGTGCAAAATAAAAATAAGAAATTAAAATTCATGGTCTCAGTACTTAGTGACCTTAAAGCACACACTTCTCAGCTGGAGCTGAAGCCAAGTGGAACTTCCTTTGTCTGGTGTGTGGGACACCCTGAGTTCAATAATCAGCACCACAAAAATAGAAAAAAAGAACACGGCACTTGTCAGTGACCATTCTTTGTATTGGTGCTGAGATTCGCTTACAGTGTGTGAGGTGGTCATGGTTGCTTTTCTGTAAGATGGGGCTCTTTCAGTTGTTCTGTGGGGACTCGATTATGTCAGGCAAGAAGAAGGTGGCAGACACGCCTTCCCACACCCAGAGAATTCTGGGAAACCTTCCAGAATTCCCGGGCTCAGTAGGATTGAGGCACCGTAATTGTGTAATATTGTGCTTAGTGGGAAGCAAGAGAACCTGTCCCAAATCCCAAAGGTACCCAAAGGGCTAGAAGTCCCAGGCAGAGCTTGCAGAGGCCCGGGGGTCCCACACAGAACCTGCAGCTCTGCTCTGGTGGGCACCACAGCCTTGCTCATTTGAGGGGGCGGCTGCAGGGAGTCCTGGAAGTGCACACATTTGAATTCCCCTCGGCTGCTCAGCAGGCTGGGTCTTTATGTATCCAGTGGGAATATTTTTCATTATCTCCCCTCTCAATTTAATTAATCCACATTCCGTAATGAACCTTGAAATTTCAATTAAACACACTATTACGAATCTGCACAGAGCTGGCCGTCGCCGGTGGTTTCCTGTGTGTGCTGGTATTTGGCCGGGCCACACCGCCATCCACTCTGGGTTGAGCTTCCACTGGTCCGGGGACGGGAGGGTCCAGCAGCACCGGACACAGCGCTCTGTCCCTGGCAGAGTCAGAAGGACGTGTTGCATGGGATGTCGTGTTGGTGACTCTGCTGGCCCCTCGTGCAAGGCTGCTGCTCCCTGGCCTTTGCTGACCTCTGTAGAGCTGGCAGGACTGGCCAGAGGCCCAGCCGCCATCTCGGTGAAAGCAGTGAAAGAAAACTCACCTGCAAACCCTGTGGGGGCCTCCTGATGCTGGGGTCCCCTGTGGATCACAGTGCAGGTTGCTGCCATGCTGTCTTGACCATGTGACCGCAGGCGTGGGCACACACTGTTGTGGGGTAGCTGTTAACACACCCCAGATGGCCCTCGGCTGCATGGAACCACAGGTGACACTGACTGGACTTCCCACCCTGCTTCCCACCCCAGGAGCACTGGGCGCAGAAACCAAGCACCACTACGGAGGACACCAAGCTCTCTTGACATATCCAGCTGTGCCCTGCCGTGGTTCCAGTGACCGCCCCGGCCTCTGGCACATCCGCTATGGAACTCCTCTGAGATCAGACTGGGGCTGACCGTCCCTGAGCCCACCCTACCGGCTCCTTCCTCCCAGCCTTCCCTGAGGCTCTCTGTGTGTGACTGTCATGCAGAGACCCCCTGGCTGAGGATAGGAGAGAGGCCCTCTGGTTCTGGCTTTGCTGCCGTGCACCATGCAGCTATCACCAGAACCACGGGTGGGCGGGGCCATGTGCCAAGAGAGCCTTGCATGCTAGGCACAGTGCCTGGCCACAGGTCTGTGGTATGGTACAGTGGGTCACAGCTGTTCTCCACACAGCCGGGTGTTCACTACCCACCTAGAGGCGCCTGGTGCTGCTGATCTGTCTTGATGCCCATAGCTGTCAGTATGCCACGGTGGCGCTCAAGTGGGATGAACAGCCTCTGCCTTTTATAAATGGAAAATTCTGCCAGAGGACATGCAGGTAGCTGTCATTTTATGAATCCAAGAACTTGAAATGGTTGTGATAGACGATCTACTGACAGTTGTCACACGTGGTTAGAGGTTGCCTCGTGTGGACAGCATGGGAGAGAACATTGCTGGTTTTCCATGTGACCCCAGCAACTTGGGTTCATTTTAACTCTAGTCCTTGTGGTTTTGGAGGTGTGGAGGATGGGAGCTTTTCTTTCTGGTTCATGTCACTGTGGCCATCAGAAGGCAGAGAGAACAAGAGCAAACTGACAGGAAGCAGGGCTGGGCTACCAAACTTCAAGACCCACCCCCTGTGACCTGCCTTCCTCAAGCAAGACTCCACCTCTTAAAGGTGCCACAACTTTGCCAGACATTAACACCAGCTAAGGATGCAGACACATGAGCCCATTGGGAGTGGGGTGAGGGGGGATTCACATTCAAATCAAGGCAGGTACAATCTTACACTTTTGTACGAAATAGCCATTAAAGACCATATTCTTGTTGGGTCAGAGGGCAAAAGGAATCCAGAACAACTCTACCACAATTTGTAAGATTGACAGGGAGGTTCATTAATATAGAGAAGCCTGGTGGCCAGAGTCATAGTTTAGCCTTAAGGAGAGAGAGACTTCTAGAACAGAAGAGACAGTTTCAAGTTGTAGAGAACAAAGATGGAGGAAGAGAGCTGCCATGGATGGCTTGGTGGTGTAAGACCCCTTAACAAAAAGGTGCGTCTAACTTTAGGTGGAGTTTAGCCTGGGTGTCAACTTGACACACATGGCATTAACTAAGATCAGCCCTAGATCTCATCATCCCATGAAACCACCATAGATCCCACTGGACCCTCCCAGTCATGGACACATAAAAGCCACAGGACAGAATACAAAGTAGAAGAGGAGAAACGCTCCAGGAATGTTCCAGCCACATGGAGATCTGCTGCGACTTAGCCTGCCTGCCAGCTTCAGCCAGCCAGCCATGCTGTCTCTGCTGTGTGGCTTCCCTCTGGAACTATAAGTTGAATAATCTCCCTTTCTCCCATAAGTTGTTTGACTTTGGATGCTTTCTCACAGCAATAGCAAAGAGTAATGGTTACAGGTGGCCTGCAGGGGTTGCTAAGAAACGGGGCAATGCAGGGTGGGGAGTGAAAGAATGTGTCTAGGTGGATTAGGGCAGCTCCTGTGGTCAGTTCTGGGAATCGCCACCTTCCAGGCAGGGTAGAGGAACTAGGCAAAGCTCCTGGCCGTGGTAAGTGATTGTTGGACTGGTCATCTTTGTCCAAACTCTCCTCGGCACACACAGGAGGCCGACTGAATAGTTTCCACTTTATTCTCTGATGTTTCCAAGCTACCCCTGTGACAAATATCTCAGAGGGTGACGAGCCAACGACAGAAAGAGAGTGGAGGAGGAGGAGGCTGTGGAAGCCAACATGCATCGTTGGCTTCTTGCCGTGACGTCATCCCTGCACGCAGGATCACAGACTGCTAGGTTTACACAAGGATGAAGCACCCCAACGGTCCAGGCATGTTGCAGGCTTCCAACAAATACTTGCTGAGAATGGAATTGCCTTTTGCACCACAGTGCACCACCATTCCAACTTGGAATGTTTTGCTAAAATCATTTCTGAGAAATGTGCTGTGTGCTCTGGGATGGAGCTTTGGCTCAGCATCTGATGATGTCTTGACCGTTCAGCCTCAGGAATGAGAGAACCTTCCCTCCATCACCCATATGTAGGGCTCTGTCTGTAATGACTGACAGTGGATGTCAAGACACAGCCGGGCCATGGCCGGCGTGACTGTATTCTTCCATCTGGCTCTGCCTGCGCCGTCCTCTCATTTCCTTGCTCCTTCCCTTCTCCAGTGACCCTGCATGAAGCATCCGCTCTGTCCCCGCCACTGTACTCAGGCTGGAAATGCACAGTAGGGCACCACCCCGTGCCGATGCAGGGGAGACGCGCTGACTGTGGTGCGTCAGTGAGAGTTTTCTGGGTTCCGGGTGCCGCTGATGTGCGTGTTGCCAACACAACCAAATAGCTGAGAGGATCGAGAAAGTTTGATTCTTCTATTTCTCCATCACAGTTCATAGGCTGGCAGGAGAGCAGAGAGGACTAGCCACACCATGTTCACCGGCGGCACTAAGAGAGGGGCAAACCTCACTTGCCAGTCTGCAAGTTGGGTAAAGCCAAACTGCTGAACCAACTCTCTATCTTTTTTTTTTTTTTAATTTTTATTATTATTATTATTTATTCAACTGTGCGCACGTGTGTGCGTGCGTGCGTGCGTGTGTGTGTGTGTGTGTGTGTGTGTGTGTAGAACCACGGACGAATTACGGGAACCACCATGGACGCCTCCACCTCCTTCTGCCCCGGGATTCACAGGCTCCGCCCTACCAGGACCAGAAGCGCAGGCCGCCCCCGCTTCCGCCTGGCGTCTATACGTGGGATCTGGGATCCGAACTCAGGACCTTCCGCCTAGCAAGGCGGATGCTTAACCCCTGAGCCACCTCTCCAGCCCCCCAACTCTCTATCTTATCCGTCTGATCGGGAACGACCCCTCCCTTATGCTCTGGTCTTCCTACAATGAGACTAGTTCCCGCAGTCTTGCTCAGGGTTTGCTTTAATTACATTCTTGACGAATGTGCCTAAAGGCTCAGCCCTCAGTTGTTGAACTGATATATCTAACTGCACTACAAGGTGGCGGGTGCAAGGATTTGCCTCCTGTGTCAGCCATTTTTATCCGTGCTGTGCTGAATGCACGAGAAAAGCAAGGAAGGGAGCTTCGTGCCGGTGCAGGCCATGGACGCAGTCGGTCCATCATGGTAGGGAGGTCACAGGCAGGAGCTTGAGGTCATAATGCGCCCACAGTCAGAAAGCGGAGAGAGAAGCAGGAAGTGGGGTCTGGCCATGAAACCTCAAGGCCTACCTCCAAAGATGCTGTCACCCATGAAGTCAGAGCCTTCGGGATTCGACCCAGTTACCCCCACTAGTGAGCTCAGCTGCTGCACATGAGCGCTGGGGAAACATGTCACACCCACACCACAGCTGCCCACATGCCAGCCTCTGCCCGAGGGTCCTAGTCCTGCTGTGACCTGAGCCTCGGGGGGGGGGGTCTGGCGACAGGACTGAGGGTCCTTCACACGCACAGCACTGCCTCCTGCAGCCTCTCCTCAACCTCCACCTTGTCCTATGGTGTCATGTTGTCACAACACTTCTGACTGGCCCAGGACTCCCCAAAACAGAGTCAAGTGAGCTGTGACCCAGAGGATGACTCCTCACAGTCATGCCCCACCCCGGGCAAAAGCACCCTCAAAGCCCATCATTCTGTGTACTGAGTCCCACGAAGGCGGTGCTGGGCTGGGGTCAGCCCTCTCTTTGCCTGACCACTGGCCCAGCTGCCCAGCTATGGGTTGCTCCAGATTTCCAGTCTCATCGCAGAGGGTCTCTGTGTGACCCTCTCTCCCTCATGCTCCCACGATGACGCGGCTCTCTCCAGAAGAGACAGAAATGCCCTCCCGGGATCTCACCAGGTCGATGAAACAACCTAGCAACAGGAGGCCAGTGGCTTCCGCAGCACCCCAAGACAGAGCCCACCTGACCTCTCCTGATATGGGTGCTGAGGTGCAGAGCAGCACATGAGGGGCTCCTGTTTGCTAAGGGTCCAGGTCTTCTGAGCACCCCACAGCCTCAGCTCTCTTCCCGCTGTGAGAATCTACAGCTCTGTCTTTTCTAGAAACTGGGGTCTAGATTAGGGGAGCAGGAAGACACAACGGGGACCATTGTGGGGCCCTGCGGGGCACAATCCTTTAGCAAACTCTTTAGGAACCTCCTGAGATGTCTGAGTCTGAGTCCGTGAGGGAGGAGCGAGGGCTGCCGTGGATGTGGACGCAGCACAGACACCACCTGCTGCGTGAGTTCTGTGGGTCAGGGGAGGGAGAAGGGAGGCAACAGGAAGGAGAGAGAGATATAGAGAGAGGCAGAGAGAGACAGACAGAGAGAAAGAGACACACACACACACAGAGAAAGACAGGCAGAGAGAGAAACAGAGACACAGAAACAGGCAGAGAAAGAGAGAGACAGAGACACAGACACAGAGATAGAAAGAAAAATAAGCAGAGAGAGAGAGAGAACGAGTGTGAGTGAGCTAGCAAGTCCTCTGCGAGGGGCCAGAGCACCAGGAGAGCTGGAAGAACTCACAGGGGACTCGACCACTGCACAGGAATCAGGCACTACCAGTGCTGCACATAGAGTTGGGGGTCCCGAGACAGGACCTGCTTCTCTGCAGGTGTTTGATTCTGTGGCTCTGTCTCAGGCCCGGGTACAAGAACTCAGAAAAAGACGGAAAAAATGAGGGTTAAAATGGCAGGAAGCGAAGCCTTCTGGTGGACCGCAGATGAATATGTGTATTAAAAGCAATGAGTCTGCCCGTGACAGAGTGGAGCCCAAAGCCGCAGAATCACCATAGTATGAGACCAGCCCAGCACGAGACGGACAGGTGAGATTAATAGACCAGGTTGCTCAGAAGAAAATCCAAGTGTCCTTAATAATTTACTATGTTATTAAGGTGATATTTCAAATCAGCAGTCCAAGGATTGATTATTCAATAAGCCGTATTGTGAACGTCTACTTCAGGCTTTGGGGAGAAAAATGAAGTTAGAGTCTTGGTTTACATTGTGCGTCAGGTGGGTTAAAGCTCCAAGTATAAATATTTAATGTTCACATAATCATGGAGTGCAGGGAAATTTGTATGAGTTCAACAGATGCAAAAGCCACGTGACCCTCTGCAGACTAGACGAGCAAGGCCTGGAAGCCACCACAGCTGGTCGAGAGAGCTCTGGGGAAGCATGGGTGGGGAAAAGGTGGGGTCCACCCTGCAAAGGGGAGTGGAGGGGGTCCACCCTGGGGAGGGAAGTGGATGGGGTGCACCCTGGGGAAGGGGGTGTACAGCAGGTACAGCAAGGTCCGGCCTTTCTCCTGGGGCCTGAAGCAGGCAGCCCCTTACACTTCCTGGATTCCATGAGACTTATACCTACCTGTATTAGTCAGGGCTCTCTGGAGGATCAGAACCAACAGAATAAATATATAAAAAGGGAATTTATGGGATTGTCTTATGTGCTAAAATCCAGGTAGTCCAACAATGGCTACTTACTGGTAGCTTCTCAGTTCAGGAGCTGAGTCCAAGCAGTCCCAGCCTGTTGCTGGATTCCTGGACAGTCTCTGGACTTTGGTCACATTGGAGGGTGGAAGAAGCCAAAGGGAAGAGGATTTTGCCAGCACAGGGCAAGACAGTCAGTGAACTCTTCTGTCCTGTGATTCCTTTTATCTGGTCTGCCACTGGGGGGTTCCATCCAGATTTAAGGTTGTTCTTTATGCTGCAAATGTATTGATCCAGATAATCGCTCCAGATGACCTGAAATGTCATCTTTTAGCTAATCCCCCGAGAATCAAGCTGACAGTCAAGAGAACTGTTACCATGTTGCTCTGGTCATCCACGAGGCACGGTCTTCCCCGGGCCACCAACACTGCCAACTCTAGGCTAAGACAGAGGAGAGGCTGAGGGGACTTTTTCCAAAATGCCAGATCGAGACATTGACCTTTGAGAAATGAGATCACCACGCAGTACACGCCAGATGCCAAGAGAAACACATTTTGAGTAGCAGGATGCCCACAGTTGTGGCATGGAGGGCACCACAGAGACACAAGGATGTCTAGCCTCTGGGGCCGGGAAGAAAGGTTATTGGCCTTGTTGACTTTTGGTGACACTGGAGGTCCACAGGGGTGTGGCGTGGAGGCAGTCTGAGGAAGCAGCAAATGTTGGCCCCCAGCTGCCAGGGCTCAGCTCCGTGGGGGCCCCTGCTTGTGGACCCCTCAGTAGAGCATGCTGTCAATCTCATGTTTGCCCAATTTTTACAGCTTTTTAACGAGTCCTGATGTTTTACATTTTTGTTCTTTTTCAAGATTGAGTCCAGACCGCGGGGTTTCAGAATCAATTTGTCAATTTCTTTTTTTTTTTAATTTAAAAAAAGCCAGATTTGAATAGGGTGTATTTAAACATAAGTTAACCTGGGAGAAAACTACTTTCCACAAAGCGAGATTTTCCTTTTCTTTAAGAACTTTAAATGTTTCCCTCAGGAACATTTTGTAGATTTCAGGGAGTCATTTGTACATCTTGTGGTAGGCTTGTTGCCAGAT
Organism: Typhlomys cinereus; assembly: GCA_023101885.1. Classification (NCBI taxonomy): domain Eukaryota; kingdom Metazoa; phylum Chordata; class Mammalia; order Rodentia; family Platacanthomyidae; genus Typhlomys; species Typhlomys cinereus. The sequence goes on from JALPQD010000001.1 coordinate 23,134,464, forward strand.
GTGTGATGGTTCTATGAGGTTATAAACGTTGTCTCTGGTAAATTCTGTGTGTGAATAGCTCATTTTTGCATGCCGACTTTATAACCAGGGAGTTTTACCAAGTTTACCTGTCATTTCTAATAGTTATCACTTTGCGTGTGTAAGTATATAAGGTTTTAACTCTCCTGAGACCACATCAGTTCATATTTTTCTTCGTGGTTTCTGGCTTTGATAATGGACCAAGGAAGCCCTTCTGTACAGCATGATTATAAAATATCCTTTTCTAATGGGGTCTTTTATGGCTTTTTGCTATCGTGTGTAGCCCTTAAAGCTAGCCAGCCCTCTTTGTCAAGTAGTTTCTAGTTTTAATATGTTTCACTTTTTGTCCTAAATAAACGACTGTTTTGACAGTGTAGAATGTCCTCTTGGATCCTCATTAGTACGCGGTGAGTTCACTGAGTGCCAAAGCCAGGTTTACACCACCGGTCATCACTCGTGACGCACACATTGACTGGGGTCTTCAGTTCATTCACCCCAATGTGTTTTTGAGAAATGGAGCAGGCAGATAGAGCGACAGCCAGCGTTGGTGTGTGCTGGCTGCTGGGGGTCCTGCAGGTTCCTGGCGGGTCTGTGGGTCATTCACATCCTCTCCCGTGGCTCTGCCTTTGCAAACATCCGTGTGAGCTAGAGGACGCCTTGTTTGACTGCCTTGTCCTGCCCAGGAAAGGCGCATCTCCTCTGTCTGGACTGTGCATAGGGCAGTTCTCAGCCAGCACTTGAGGTGGTCGCCCTGTCCTCAGAGACATGCAGCAGAGGCTGGAGGCAGCCGTGTGCTCATTGATTCGAAGAAATGGAACATGAAAGTTCCTGAGTGCTCTTCAATAATTCATGCTTTTATAAACATGGAAATCCACTCCAGTGCATCTGCAGGAGACGCTGTGCTCGGCGGAGTGATCTCTCGGGGGACCTGAAGCGTCTCCGGCGTCCTTGGGCTGAGTGCAGAGCAGTCTTGAACACCGTTCCGGGGCGCTGTCCCCTGTCTGCATGAGACAGGCAGGGGTACGGAGTGGGGAGGAAACAGTCATGTGAGGGGAGAGTGGGGGGAGTACAGTCACAGGAGGGGGCAAAGCTACATGATGGGCAATGAAGAGAGGGGGCGCAGCCACGCGACAGGTGGGGGCATAGTCACATGCCTCCTCAGAAGCTGTGGAGCACACGCTGGACCAGGAGCGCCCGGTCCTCTGTGAACCACGTGGATGAAAATAATCGCCTTGGTCCTTGTTTGAACCCGAGGGTCACTGGGGACACGCAGAAGGTTCCTCACTGTGATGATCAGCAGGAGCCCCTAGAGCAGTATTTAGTTATTTATTATTTATTTATTGCATGTGTGCGTGCGTGTGTGTGTATGTGTGTGTGTGTGTGTGCGCGCGTGTGTATCAGAGGCCATTGTGTGTCCTTGAGGAGGAACAAGAGTGACTTTGGGAATCATCCTGGATTGCTTCTACCTCCTTTTTGCTTCACTCTGGGATTTTTCAGGCTCTGACCACTAGGGCCAGAAACGCAGGCCACCACTGTTTTCAGCCTGGCCTTTTTACGTGGGACCTGGAATCCGAACTCAGGACCTTCTGCTTGCGAGCCATTTTTCCAGCCCGCAACACACATTTTTTATGGAGGTTTCTGAGGTCAGCGCCTCCCACCACCCCTCTCCCCGCTTGCCCTCGAGTGCCCTCAGAGAGAACCACCCAAGCTAAGGGCTCTGTGAATGCCTTCCAGTTTGTCCCTGTGCAAGTGCCCACCTTTCAGACCCTGGCTTTAATACAGTGAGAATTCTGTCCTGAGCCGCACCCCGGGAGCGCATGAGAGCATGCAGAACATGGGTGCTGTGGGTGGCTCTTATCCGCGTGTGGCTCAGAGCTATGGAAACTTCTTGGGCACATCAGATTCTGAGCTCGGGCCAGCTGCCCGCTACCCTCTGCTGCCGAGCCAGGGCTGTGTCTGCCCTCCTCAACCCAGGTGCTCTGAGAGCCCCTAGAGTTCCATCCACTGGACTCTAAAGTGTTCTTCCAGGTTGGCTGTTGTGAGGATGGCTTTAGGAGAGGGGGAAGTAGATGGAGGCAGGTCACTGGGGTAGGTATTAAAAGCAGGGACACTGAGTGTCTGTGCTAAAGGGGGTTAGGTGTGCTGGGCTGAGCCAGTTCTGGTCCAGGACAACCCATAGGATGTGTGGCCATCACAGGCTTCCTGCCTAGGTGAGATTTGAGAAGTCAGGGGAGGGAAGGCAGGGGGCAGAAAGGCCAGGCCACCTAGGGGTGATACCCATCATCTTAGAGATCTGAGGCACGGAGCAGGGGGTGACTGTGTTGGTATAGAGAGCAAACACTTATCCAGTGGTATTGTCTTGGGGGTCTGGGACATGCCATCCATAATTTTAAGGCATGTCCATTAGCATGCAAGAGAGCATAGGAAGGCGTGAGATACTCTTAGGTGAGGTAACCAGTAGACAAAGCTGCATGCGTGTACATATTTAACACACCTACCTACCTCCATCTGCACTAGGGCAAACTCCACTTAGGTCAAGAACTAAATCCAGGGGCTGGGGAGATGGCTCAGGGGTTAAGCCTCTGCCTTGCAAGCAGAGGGTCCTGAGTACTGATCCTAGATCCCACATACAAACACCAGGGCGGAAGCGGAGACGGCCTGCGTTTCTGGTCCTGGTGGGCGGAGCCTGTGAATCCTGGGGCAGAGCAAAAAAGGAGGTAGGAGCAGTCCATGATAATTCCCGAATTCACTCTTGGTTCTACACGTACACACACACACACACACACACACACACACACACACACACACACACAAAATTGAATAAATAATAATAAAAAAAGATCTAAATCCAGAAGCACTGTTTCCAAAAAGCTTTGTCTTAATACACGTCCAAGCTTCTTTTCCAATTGCTGTGGCGACATAGTGTGACTCCTGCTACTTACAAGAGAAAAAGGGCTTATCTTGCCCACATTCCAGAGGAGAGGGGGCGAAGTCTGGGCAGCAGGAGCGTGAGGCTGCGGGTCACGTGGCCTCCCTGGTCAGGAAGCAGAAGGGATGAAGGCTCCTGTACAGCTCACTTTCTCATCATCAGGCAGCCTGGGACCCAGGCCCAGGGGCTGGTGTTGAGCATTTTGGGGGCGTGTCTTCTCACCTCAGTTAACCTAATCAGCATAATTCTTACAGGTGTGCCCTGAGGCCGACTGATCCCCACAGGTGTGCCGAGGCTTGTGCCCTAGTGATTCCAAGTCTCTTCAGCTTGATGAGACACTAACTATTTCACAGTATGTAAAACTCTTTTGAATTTATGCTTACACTAGACATTTAGAATTAGGGTTTTGAGTTAAAGGGTATTGGTTATTGGTATTAGTTAATAGGGTATTAGCAATACTTCTTGCCTATTGAATATATTATATTTTTCTTGCCTGTTATTTTCTCTTAATTTAATCAAGTCTTTGGAAATTGAAAAGACACTAAGAACAAATTATTTGACATTTCTTGTTATGCAGGTTGATTTCAGGTCCTGTGTATGGAGACCTTTTCTATTCCAGTATTAAAAATTTTTTTACATTTTCTTCTGCTCATGTTTTTCTAAAAATAACTTATCTATTTATTTATTTATTTATTGAAGAGAAAGAGAGAGAGAGAGAAAGAGAGAGAGAGAGAACATGGGTAGGCACACACGTGAAGTCAGAGGACAACTTTTAGAAGTCATTTCTCTCCTTCTCTCCTTCAGACACTCAGTGGGCACATAGGCGCTTTACCCCCTGAGCCCTCTCGCCAGCCTTCTGTTCATCTTACAATGGGCACAACCGAACATTTTATCACCAGGGATTTGTGCTCAGTTTGCTATGGACGAGGATCTAACTAAGCTTTACAGATAATATTCTGGTTCTTCTAAAATTTAATAATTTAGTTCTATCTACTTTTGAATGGGGAAGGGAGAGAGCGAGCAGGTGAGAGAGAGTGAGGAAGCGAACGAGAGAGCGAGCAAGCATGCAGTACGTGCTGTGGTGCATGGTGGAGGTCAGAGGACATTTCCAGAAGTTAATTCTCTCCTTTCACCACGTGGGTTTCTAAGACTCGAACTCAGGCCTCCAGGTTTACAAGCCGGTGCCTCCCCACTGAGCGGTCTCAGCAAAACACACGGGAGATGCCAGGTTCCTATGGTGTCTCATGAGTCCTCTGACCGCCATACACGAGCAGTGGCGCATGTCTCCCCCCCTCTTTCTTTCTCTTCTCTCTCTCTCTCGCTTGCTCTCACTCTCACTCTTCCTCTCTCTCACTCTCTCAGACTCCCCTGTGCCCTACAGTCCCCACGAGCTATCCCAGCTCATACCCACCTGCGGTTCCCAGACCTGGCTCCCGGGCCGCTCCCCATGGCTGGCTGCTGTGTGTAGAGGTCGAGAGGCCCACACCCTCTCTTTGACCCTCTGGAACCCTACTCTTCTCTTCAGGCTATGGGAACCTGGTTCTGTTCTGAATTGACTCCTTACCCCCAGACCCCACCCATCAAGCATGCTCCTCTAGGGGACAACTGGGCCATCTGTCCAGCCGCCTAGCCAGATTTCCAGAGCAACCTCCACGCCATCCGTCTAACCCCACACGCCCCTGCTCTGTCGCTCCCAGATTACCTCGTGTTGCCTCTGCCCTTCCCTCCACTAAGCTTCATACCAGCCTCCAAATGTCCCCCTCAGCCTTGCCACATCCCTTTGACCCTCTGCTGTGCTTGCCACCAACGTTGTGGTCAGCTCTCCTCTGAAACCCTTCAGTGAGGAACGAGACCCATTGATTAGCCCACGGTCTAGTGGGAGCCCCCACCTCCTTCACCCCACTGTCCCTTCTCCAGACCAGTGTGGACCCCTCCTTCCCATGCTCCCTCGCATCTTTTACAGCCTCACCACACCTTTACATGCCTCCCCATGCCCCCCCATGCCTTCCGCATGCCCCTATGCCTTCCACATGCCTTCCACATGCCTTCCACATACCCCCCATGCCTCCCCATGCCTTCCACATGCCCCCATGCCTTCCACATGCCCCCATGCCTTCCACATGCCCCCATGCCTCCCACATGCCCCCCCATGCCTCCCATGCCCCCCATGCCTTCCACATGCCCCCATGCCTTCCACATGCTTTCCACATGCCTCCCACATGCCCCCCATGCCTCCCACATGCCCCCCCATGCCTCCCCATGCCTTCCACATGCCCCCATGCCTTCCACGTGCCTTCCACGTGCCTTCCACATGCCCCCATGCCTTCCACGTGCCTTCCACATGCCTTCCACATGGCCCCCTATGCCTTCCACATGCCCCCATGCCTTCCACATGCTTTCCACATGCCTTCCACATACCCCCCATGCCTCCCCATGCCTTCCACATGCCCCCATGCCTTCCACATGCCTTCCACATGGCCCCCTATGCCTTCCACATTCCCTCCATGCCTCCCCATGCTTTCCACATGGCCCCCCATGCTTTCCAATCCCTCCATGCCTCCCCATGCCTTCCACATGGCCCCCCATGCTTTCCACATTCCCCCCATGCCTTCCATATCCCCCCATGCCTTCCACATTCCCCCCATGCCTTCCATATCCCCCCATATCCCCCCATGCCTTCCACATTCCCCCATGCCTTCCACATGCCTTCCATGCCTTCCACATGCCTTCCACATGCCTTCCACATGCCCCCATGCCTTTCACATGCCCCCATGCCTTCCGCGTGTCTTCCTCACCTTCCATGTGCTCTCCCACCCCAGCCAGGACCTCCTGTCCTTCCCCAGCATCTAATGATCTCACAGTCGCACTGAGGAAAGGGCTATTTGAAGGAGCTGTGGGACTCAAGGAGAAAGCAGGTCCTTCAGAACAGCGGCGTGGGCTGGGCTCACTGGGGAGACCCTGTTATATTCCCAGAACTTATACTTTTTGGGGTGGAGAGATGGTTCAAGGGTTAAGACTGACTTGCAAGCAGAAGGTCCTGAGTTCAGATCCCAGATTCCACGTAAAAACGCCAGGCAAAAACAGTGGTGGCCTGTATCTCTGGCCCTGATGGGTGGAGCCTGAGAAATCCCGGAGGGAAACAAAAAGGAGGTAGAAACCATCCAGGATGATTCCCGAAGTCACCCTTGGTCCTCCACAGGGACACACAGTCCCCTCCGATACACAAATAAATATTTAAAAAAATATAGAAAAGAACTCACACTTCTTTACAGCAGCCTACCATGACTCTGGTGCTGGGCTGGTTCCCAGTCATGAGGACACAGAGTGAGGAGAGGACATCTTCACGGAGCAAGGACACCACGGAGCCAGGACGTCTTCACAGCGCGGCGAGGACACTTTCAGCATTTCGTGCTCCAGACAGCTTCCCAGGTAGAGCTTCAGGCCACCATTCATAGGCACTTGGGGCAGAGGATGGTTGTCCTTTGGTGGGGAGTGCACACATGCCTGCCTTCTTAGTTATGGCTCCAGCTTCCCTGATTTAGAGAGATATTTTGACCTTAGACATACTCCAGCTTCAGTAGTGAGTAGTCCACAGCTATGTGAAGTGATTCCTAAAGGACTTCCCAGGTGGAACCCGCCAGGTGTGTTGGGGCAGAGCCGAGGCCGGGGGAGGCTGCGTGAATGAGAAGCTGCGTGAACAGGCTGAGTGCCCTTGGAGACCACTCTGGGACCATTGCTGTCCCAGAGGCACTGTGCAATGGTGGCTGCGTTTCCTCCGGAGCCAGTCCTGAGGTGTGTATGACCCAGGCTGGAGAGCACCGGGCCGGTGCTCCCTTTGCTAGACAAGCAGTGCCAAACTCCTGGCCTGTCCAGACCCGAGCTGGAACCTGCTGCTTCTGATGGGGGTAAGCCGGTTGAGACTGCTCTGTGTGTCAGTCCCCTAGGGACTCCTCAGGTCCCACCCGATGGAGCTCCCCTGGGCCCTGCTCATGGTTCCCGTGGTCCCCTTTGGAGACCCATCTGTGATCTCGAGTTCCCAGTGTGGCTTTTGGGTCTCACCTGCGTTTGCGGCTTCTGGACCGGAAGGTGAACTCCAGGATGCAGGCCCCTCCCATGGCCCCCGGTACTTCCCAGAGCCCAGAGCCTGCCCTGCAATGTGGTGCCATCACGCCACCTTAGAGACAATCGCCAGCTGTTGCTCTGAATGAGGACATACAGCCGGGCAGAATGATTCCTGAGTGCATATTTGCCCTACAGCAGATGCACCATATTTCTAGAATCATCCGTTTAGGGCAATTGGTCCTTCCAATGACCTGTAACCAGTGGGCCAATTCCTTGGAAACCCCAACGCAAACATCAAACAAAGAACACCCTGGAAGACACGCCTGCGTGCCCTCAACCACGTCAGGGTCACTGACTCATTTCAAGACTCCCAGAGGGCCCATGACCTCGATTTTTATAATCTCCTCACTGAAATTCAAGAGGCTTTTCCTAGCAGTTCCCTATTATCCCTTTGTTCTTTGGAAAAGTTAAAGTTGAGATGGCAATTCTCTCTAGATTTAATATCTGTTCCCAAACATTCTCAGTTTAATTGCTAACTGGCTCTTTAGGAAATTGAATTGCTGTATTGCATTGTTTATACAATGGCAGCCTGGGAGGGGTTGGCCGGAGCCTCCGCAGAACTTAACCATGGCTGGGTTTCAAGCTGTAAGCACTTTATTGGAAAAGTTCTAGCTGAAGTCTCCCCTCGTTTTGATTCTCTCTCTTTATTTTCATACTCAATTCCTGAAGTGGATGGACAGATGTTAAACACAAGATTTACGTACAAGATTCTCTCTTGCTGCTTCTCACCTTTTCAAATGCCTGTTAAGGAGCAGGGCCGAGGAACATGGGTGCGGCCTTGTGGGTGAAAGAGCAGGAGTGGGGTGCTCTATCCTTGTTCAAACACAGGGGCGTAAATACCCTTGTCTGGCTGTGAGAAAAGGCTTTGCATCTGAGGACCTTCGGCCTTTACGTCTAGGGTCTGCCTAGAGAACTGTTAGCTACACTCAGGAGAAAGACACATGCTGATGGTGCACCGAGGCCAGGAGACTCGGTGCAAAACAGACCCTGACTTTCCACGCAGGCCCGCAGCAGACACGAGTCAGCCAGCTTCTTCCTCCAGCGCCAGGCGGCACCATGGTCTATGGGAGGCATCGCGGGAGGCACGGATTCTCCACCCCGTGCAACACGGACAGCGGCTCCTGCTAGCAGGTGAGCCGTGGGCTAGGGCGATGGCCCAGTCAGTAAAGTGTGTCACATTAGTGTGAGGCCCCAAGTTGAACCCTGGAGGACACACAGGGCACTGGTACAGTGGGACAAGTCTGTAGTCCCTGTGCTGGGAAGTAGAGACGAAGAATCCAGGGGCTCAGTGGCCCCCACTGAGCTGAATCACTGAGCTCCAGGTTCAGTGAGAGACCCTGTCTCAAAAAATAAGGTGAAGAGTGAGTAAGAGAGACCCTGGTGTCACCTCTGGCCCCTACATGCAGGTCCACACACGTGCCGCTACAACTGCACGCCTCTCCCCACACACGCGTACTCCCCCCACCTACAAATCTGCATGCAACGTACCACATGTGTGGGAGTTATGCTCCCCTCCTGCCTGGGCCCACAGGAGGCAGGGAGGTCAGGTGAGCTCAGTTGCAGCTCTTCTGTGATATCAGATCAGGCGAGTCCCCCAGAAGACAAGGAGCGAGGCTGTTCTAGATTCTAGACATTGGCCAGAGTCACGGTGACCGGTAGGGCCCGGCAGAGAGTCGGGGACTCCACCCAACAGCAGCTCATCAGCCACTGGCAGATGTGGAAAATGACAGGTGCTTGGTGCAACTGGCGTTGGCAGTACTCTGCATGGCAGGCTGGCATGCATAGCATGATGCTGGGCGCTCTGTGGCCAGCTCCGGGCCCCGGTCTTGCTAAACCTTTCCTGGTCCTGTCTCCTACCCCTGAATTAAACCTGTCTCTGGGCATGTCACCCGCCCTCTCTCTCAGGCTTCTGAGATTCCCCAACTGTTTTTGCAAGCACTCGTCTTCTGTGATGACATCCGGGGTAGCCTCCCTCCCCCACCTCCTCCTCTCCCCCATGTGTCTGCTCCCCTCACACTAGAGGGGCATTTGTTGGCCCTTCTTTCAGGGGCAGGAGCTCAGTGGTTTGTGCTGACCGTGGTGACTGCATTGGCATATGCTAGGGGCCCGGATGCCTGGGCCCGCGGAGTCCCAGTGATTGTATCTGGTGGAATCACCTCCAGGCCTGGGTGGCACATGTGGTCACTGTGGGAGGACGGCAGACTCTGACAGCTGTTGGGCAGCAATTTACTTAGCGGGTGCCTCAGTATCCCCCCCAAAGCCTGTATGAGCTTCCCACTCACACCTGGAGCTGTTGCTGCAGCAGCCAGCTATGCATGCGTGTGGCCCTTTCATCCCAGAGGTACCCCACAGCTTTCTGCTATGGGGTCCTGTGGCAGCCAGTTACCTGCCCTCATCATCCCATGTGCCCAGGCCTTGTACAGTGGGTCCTAGAGTTGTAAGGCAAATGCCCTTGTCCCTAACACAGTGCGCTGACCAGCGACGTCCTGCATTGTGTCCTCTGGTGCAGCATTAGTTCTGTCCTCCCTCCTCCCATTTTTCAGGTCCCCTGATCCCTGGAGATAGATGCCCGAATAACACACCTGGCTCCATACCCTGGTCTCCGATGCAGCACAATTGTGTGGGGGCGCATACAGTTTGAGAGATGCATCCAAGCAGCTATGGGTCCTCGCAGGTCTGGGAGCTGAAGAAAGTCGGGCCTTGGGGCAGACGAGCACTTAGTGGAAGGGATTCATGTCCTGCTGGATCACTTCCAAGCAGGAGACCTGCTGAGCCTTCAGTTCCCCTTGCTAAGGTAGAGATGTGCCCCTGGCAGCATGGTACCCTCTCTAAGCTCTGTGCATGACTTCTAAGTGCTGGGCATGGGTACCCAGGCTCAGCTCTGCGAGTCATTACAATGCCAACTCTTCTTGGTTCTGGGGACACAAGATGCGGTTTGTCTTGTTCTTTGCTGATCTGCATTTGGTACTGTGGCTGGCTGAGAGCTGGTCATTATATCCCAGTGAGGAAGGAGGAGGCCCACAGAGCCACGGCTATGTCCTGTTTTAAGCTCCCCAAAACATGGCGTGGGTCACAAGGTTGGCTCGCCAAGGCAGGGTCGCATGATCCACCCCAGCAGGGCATCTCTGCACGTGCTGCCCAGAAAATTGTGTAAGCAACTGTGTGGGGATGGTGAGCAGGATGGACCTCAGAAGGGTGTCCACCTCTTCCAACCCAATAGCTGACCTTCCAGAAAATTCCTATTCTGTTGTTTATTGCAGTGAGACTGTCCTGTGAGTAACAGGGCTATTATGTATCATGAGAGGGTGTGTCCCCAGGTGAGCTGGAGGAAAGCCAAGCTCACAGAGGGGGCAAAAGGCACTAGGGTGCCAGTGCCCCATGAGGACTACACCATGATGAGGTTGCCCAGCTCTCAGGTATATTTGCATTCAACTTTGCCAACACCTACCTGTGCACAGAGCTGCATGTGTGGGAAGCACTCTGCTAGCTCCTGGTGGTCTTGAATTAGTTACTTTGCCTGAGACTCTCCCAATACTCTCTTAGAAATGTGTAGAAGGTGGTGCTGAATGCGAATTCCCTACCCACTCTGTCTTACGTGCGCACAGAGCACATTTGTGTCGTGGCGGAAACATGGCTGCTGTCTTTCTCAGTTGAAGCATCTGCCCCTGACCAGTGCCTCAGTCCCTGACGTGGTCTCTAGGAGCTGGCTACTCTCAGGACCATATTACCTGGAGCTATACAGGATTTGTCTTTCTGTGCATGTCTCATGATCTCCCATGCACGACCTCCTTCCTTGAAGGCTACGTGGCCTCCTGTTGTGTGGACAGGCCATGGTTTGCTCATCCTCGCGGCTTGCTTGATCACTCCACCGATCTACTGACAGGACACTCGGGTGTTGCTTCCTTGTGACCCTCAGGAGTCATCAAAGATCCGAGTGTCTGAGTCCCTGCCTTCATTTCTTTGGGGGCTACACCCAGAAGTGCAATCATGGAGCATGCAATCATTCAGAGATTTGTTTTTTGAGAATTATCACACTGCTTGCCACAGCTCAGATATGGTTGTCTTTTCAGTTAGAGGAAGGATTTCTGATGGTGTCTGTGATGGTCGATGTCCACCATCCACTGGACTGGATTTGGAGTCACCCAGGCAACACGTCTGTGGGTGTGTCTGTCGGAATGTCCCCAGAGAGGTCTAACCGAGACTGCAGCTTGGATGGGGGCGACGCATCCCATAGGATGCAGTCTTGGACTGAATAACATGGAAAAAAGAGAAGCCAGCTGACAAAATCCGCATCGCTAGGCGCCTCACGCTATTACCACGACATCCCACCATGACAAGCCTGACCTTAAACCAGGAGCCGAGGGACCTCTTCTTCCCTTACGTGGCTTGTGTCAGCTGATTTATCATGGCAACAAGAAAAGGAGCAGATATAGCAGCATTGCCACAGGCAACTGGGGCTTCTGACACTTTCCCACTTGGGTTCCTTCTCACCCAAGAAAGTTAATTCAATCCGAAATACATAGTCACACGAGACTGGTGCACCGATCAGACATTTGTGATAATGAATCACAAAGAACCTTATTCTCATTCTACCCTTTGCAAGAATGCACACTCTCGAGACAACGTGCTTGCTGACTTTTACATCAGGATTTGACATTTGACATTTGCCCAATGCGGGTTATGTTCAATGCCTCTCAAGGTTAATTGATGCTTTGATTTCATAATCACCAGTGCTAAGAACTCTAAGAAGCATGCTGAAGGGCCCCTTTAGAAATGGCTGGAAGTTCTGTCCTGATCCCAAGACAAAATTTACTTAGCGATTTTTAAAAATGAACCTCAGGTCAGCGTTCAAGCAGCTGTGTCTGAAACCAAACATTCTAGGGCCGGAGAGATAGCTCGGTGGTTATACCTTTGCCTCACAGACAAAAGGATCTGAGTTTGGATTTCCAGATCCCATGTAAAAATGCCAAATGGTAATGGGAATGACCTGCAATTCCAGCCCTGGAAAATAGAGTCTGGGAAAACCCAGAGCAAAGCAATAAGGACTCAGAGCAATTCAGGATGATTCCCAAAGTCACCCTTGGGCCTCCACAGTTACACACACTTAGGTTCCCTCTTGTATACATGCCCACACACGTATACTCATCCACATGCAAACCGCATACACACACACACACACACACACACACACACACACACACACACACACACACCATCCTAACACAATGCAATCCCAAAACGTGTTAATCGGATATGCACTGAGAAATGGTATGATAGCAGAAAGATTTTGAAAGTCTTCCTTTTCTGTAGTGAGACCTTTATGCTTATAGGAAACCTTGCGGGCACAGTGAAGCTGTGCATCATAGCATAGAATCATCTGGAATCTGTGTCGAGGAGTTTCAGGCCCTGTGCAATGTTTTACAGTAGGCTGCCATGCTCCATGAAAGGCGCACACACTGTGTGCTCAGAGCCAAGACTGCAGTGAGCTAGTCCTCATCATGCGACTTGCGAGTGCTTGCAGATGCAACCAGACTCATTACACGCTGGATTATGAGTTAATTTCTGGTCACAGTATGTTCGGAAACCTTCTACTGTTGGCAAATTCTTCTGAACTCACATTCTGTAACTCCCATATGGATCCTGACCCAAACTTGAAGAGGCTGCACCTTCAAAGTGGACTGTGATTCTCTGTGGATTTCCTTCAGTTTTTCAAGAGCTAATCCTGATTTCTGAAAGACTCCCTGATGCAGCCAGATGCTACAAATGGCTTCATAGGAATCCTTTCCCAAGTCTTCCTTTTCCCACAGGGAAGCCTTTTTTTTCTGTATTTTCTTTCCTTAGCAACATAATGTCCCGTTCTGTCCCTGACATGCATCTCTGCAGCGTACCTCAAGGGTTTGTTCACACAGAACCGCTGCATGCCTTTTAATACTTGCCCGGTATTTCTGAATCATCCTAAAAGAACATTACTCTTTGTGTGCTTCTGATTTTAATGAGCTTATTCTGCCTCGTGCTCTGGGAAGCGAGCTGGCTTGTATGAAGCAGCTGCTAGGAAGCTTTTCTTGGGAAGATTGCCTTCAAATGCAGCATTTAAAAACTTTCTACTGAAAGTAATTTAGTACAGAAAAATGTACTCACCTCAATTGTGTAGCTAGCTGGACTTTATTTATATAGACTGAGACTACCCAGGAGAGTACTTGTTTGTAAAAGGGGATGTGACCAGCATCCCAAAGCTGGGTTTTGAGGAGGACTCTGGGCCTGGCATGGGTCTAAGAACCCTGAAGCTAGGTGTGCAAGGGTCTGAGGACTTTTTTAACTGCACCTGGGTGTTGGGAACCAGAATTGATAAATTCCATTTGGCGAGTTCTGCGCTAAACCCAGGGTCCAATTGGATGCTAGGTGAGGGCAACATTGCTGTCTCTTGAATTCCATCACTCTCCCTCAACTGCCTAGCTCTGTATCCTCAGCACGGTGTGACTAAGTCAAGATAATTAGACGGCTCCTGGGGAATGGCCCAAAGCATAGACGACCCCACCCTGCGCAGCCCCCAGGTTCTGACAGATCATCCCTTGAGCAAGCTGGGCAGGATCCAGGAGGATGTTCGAGGAAGCTCAGGGTTTATTTATAACCCTGAGAAAGCAGCCAGATGCAGTGCTGGGCATGCATTCTTCCAGCCTTGCAAGGTGGCATGGAGCAGGGTTACAGGTAGAGCAAGGTTTCAGGGTGGGGGAGGGGTGGGCAGGTGGGACCCGAAGGTATCAGGCGTGGATGTGAGCCGATCTAAGGAGATCAGGGGACAATTGCAAGATCAGTCCCTCAGTGCCTACTGCAGAGACACCCTGCTGGGACCCCGGACCTCGGGTCTCCCTGTGCCTGAGACTTCAGTCTGCTCTCCCATACCGCCACCATCTCCAATTGCAGTGCTTCTGGTCCTGTCCTGTCCCTGGCTGCTGCCTTCTTGCCCCATTCAGGCTTAAAGAGTGGGTCACTAGCTCTTTGCCCTCACCGCGCGTTCATGGGCACGCATGTGCACGCACACATGCGCACATGTGTTCATGTGCCTAGAGCCCCCAGAGATTAATAACAAACATCAAAGTACACTCTGATATGGTCATCACATGCAAATGCAGTTGTCCTCCCCGACAGTTGCAAAACCAGGGACTTTTACTGAATGTTGGGGGGGGGGCTATGAGGTCTGGGGACTGAGGGACCTTCTCTCCTCTCAGAAGCTCCTTAGCCTGTGGTGGGCTTTGGCGGAGATCGCTCTGGGCAGAAAGCTCCTGCCTGATGTTGGTTGGTGGTACTGGGGCCTCCAGGGTCATAGGCAACTGAGGAGTGGTGTGTCAGAGGAAGGGACCCTGCACGGATTCCCAGACACAGGCGGGTGGTGGGTAGTGGGCATGGCTGGTGTCAGGATCAGATCTGGAGGTAGAAGGCTTGTTTCTGGACAGGGCAGGGTATCCCTAGGCCTTCCCTGACTTTTTAGAAGCCTCAGGCAGGAAGCCAGATAACAGATCAATAATCCTGGAGAATTCCCTAGGCCCTCATTATAGGGGCAGAGAGAGAGGACCAGGAGACCCAGGGCAGGACAAGGTTCTCAGCTAGTGTGGCTGGATGGAGGGCAATGCAGGGTGCAGAACTCTGGGAACTGGGGGGGGGGTCGGGGAATGGAGTCCTGCTAGGGGTGAGTGGAGAGATGTCTGTGGCAGGCACTCGGTCACCCACCAATGCTACAGAGCATTGTTGTGGCACTGTTCCCAAGCATGCTGGGCACTCCACACAAAGGCTTTCTGATCTGTAGATGGAGACCCCCAGGGCACAGGGTGTTCAGGGGCATGATGGTCCCTGGGCAAGGAGAAGAGCTGTGTGCAACCTGGCATCTCATATGCCCTGCAACACTGGACTTCTGTCTGGTCAGGACCACAGAGCAGAATCTCCAGGGGCCTCCCATGTGACCTCCCTCGGCAAGGCTTCAGAAGGGCTCTGGGCTCAATTCTGCATCTGGGTCTGTCTGTGACCTTTGAGGGCAGCAGGAACCAGTACTCTGTTTTGGAAGAACAAGCCCCGGCTTGCAGGGAACCTGGGGCCATATGGGCTCAGGGGGTCATGGTTTTGAGGGCTCGCGGGTGTTCACAGTGCATGCGTACAGTGGGGTCTGTGGTCTGAGAAGTGTTTCCCTGAACATGGTCCTGTCAACACAGCACTGGAGGTGACCCGTGTTCTCAGGCAACAGGAGGTGGGGGGGAGGACCTCACCTGCCAGAGCTCCAGAGTGGCACTCCCAGGACACACCGTGGGGTCCTGCTGTGGGGAGAGCACCTCGGTGAGTTAGATGTTCAAGTTCAGGTTCCTCGTCTTCTCTCGAGGTTCCCGAACTCCTTCTGAGGTAGGAGACAGATGTCTTCAGCCTCGTCTTGCCTTGCACACATCCGAGCAGGCAGAGCAGCGTGCTGGGTTTGGGAACATCTCCTATGTTTCATTTTTCACCGCCTATAAGTGGGGTGACCTCTAGGGGTGATCCCACACTTGTGTGGGGTAGGCCTGGCCAGGGAAGGGCCTGTCCTGTGACAAGATCCTCGCCCAGGTGTGGGCTCAGAGATGCTTGGCCTGTGTGAGGGGTGACAGCATTGGTGACCTCTAATGCCATGGTGACGTCTTCCTGGGAAACCATGATGGGCCTGCTGGTTCACCCGTGTCCTTTAGGTCTCCCACCTCATGTTTCCATCTGTCACCCTGGTGGCCAAGGACGTCCAGGGAGGACCACGGTCCTGGGTTGAGGGAGTAGAAGTGCCTCCATCTGGGGACAGGCATGCTTTCTGTCTGATGAGAGCGAATTCACCTCAGAATCATTGCTGAGTTGCTGCGTGGCCACCGCACTGGGTGGTGGGTGGAGCAACGTGGCTTGGTTCTCTTGGCTGCTGTGACAGAATCCTGTGCTCAAACGGGAGGCTTATTTATCACAGCTCTGCAGGGTGGACGCCCGAGGCCAGAACACCAGCGCATTTGGGGCTGGGCAAGGGGTACTTCTGTGCTTTAGGTGGATGCCCTCCCGTGTCCTCACATAGCTAAGTCAGGGGAGCTCTCGGGATCCCTTGTGCACCGGCACTGATTCCACATGTGAGAACTCCACCCTCATGACTTTATCATTTCCTGAAGACCATGCCTCTAGCTTCTACCCTGCAGGAGGACAGGATTTTCAACCTGTGTCTTTTGGAGGGACCCTCTCCCCCCATGATACTAGAAGCAATGCTGCCCAGAACTGGGTCTCGCGTCCCTGACTCCCACCAGCTGACCCCGGCTTCATGATTCCCTGCTTGGCTCAACGGCTTCAGGCTTTTCTGTCTTTCCAGGCTGTGTAGCTCGCCTTAGACTTTCCTCTGGCCCTTGTCATGCAAAAATCCACTGGAGACCCCCAAAGCCTGCTGGGTGGGGAAAACTAAAGCCTGCTAGTGGGGAGGCTCTTGTTGGCACCAGCTGGAGAAGCCTTTGCCGCAAGGAGCAGGTGGCGAGTTGGACTCTGGGGCACCCGTGCATCTAGTATCTCCTGTCTCAAAACAGACCACTTCCCTTAGCTCAGAATAATGACAGAATAATGACACTCTTCTTCGGCCCATGCATCCGAGGCTGAGTTAAGGATACACAGAGCGGTGTGTACTTGAAGGACTAGCAAACCTTTCCCTGGGCCAGGCTGTTGCAGCCTGGGCAGGAGGCTCTGAGCTCAGGCCGTGGCATGCTTGAACTTCTATGTCTCTAGTGCCCAGAGTTTCCTCACAGGAGCAGGTCAGCCCAGAGGGGCAGGTGATACACTGGGCTTTGAGCACAGCTCTGCCAGTCTCTGCAAAGGGTGCTGGATGAACTGCACCTCCTCGGACTTGGCACAAGCCCCAGCAAACACCATGTTGGCAGGACCACTGCAGTCAGACTTTGCCAGGAGGGGCTTCTGAGCCAGACGCAGTGGGCTAAGCCTGCACGGAGCCAAGCGAATCACTGCCAAAGCCATGGGTTCTTGGGGCCATTGTGCCAATCCATGTTTCCTGGCCTTTCCAGAGCCAGCTTCTGCCTCCCAGCCCAGAGCACTTGACTCTCACTTACAGAAACAAGACCCTTGGAAAGCTTCCCCTTGGCACGGGCTTGGTCCAGGTGTGGGAGGAGCTTGACAGAGGATGTCTACACCTGCTGGAGCTGACCCTCTATCCACGCCCCAAGCACAGGGCACTGCTGCCTCAGCAGACATGCCAGCGGACTAGCAGTGTCCTGGCACTGTGGTGCCTGTGAACGTTTAGGACGACCCCGGCTATCCTGGCTGGTCTAAGTGTTCTGGCTTGGGCACATGCTGCCCCCCAAACCATTGTGCGGATGCCGTTGTCACTGAGTCCCTGTTCCCTCTGACTCTTTTCAGAGGGGAACTTTCTGATCTCCCCTTGACTTTCTTGGTGGCTTCTCCCTTGGACACAGTGCCAGCCCCTTGGCCTTTGTGGTCACAGAGAAGTGGCCCTCACGGTCTCCAGGGACAGCTCTGAGCAAGCGTGGGGTGAGGCTAATAGGAGATACCCCCAGGAGGCTATGACATGGATAGTTGTCTGTGAGATGACATTAGGAGAACATCAACAACAGGTGTGTGAATTCCGCAGTCTTTCTGATCCGGCAGACCTGTCAGCTTGCTGCCAGTGATCAAGTATTCTGAGAACTGTCTGGGCTGTGTTTACCACCATTTATTTCTTGCTTCTGGTTAAATATTGATACCGTGAACATAGTGATCACTGTGGTAGAGACGTATGAAAGGATTTTTAATTAGGCTGTTGGCTTCTGAGAATCTGTAATATTATTTTACATTTTCTCGAATTTAGTTTTTGCAGGTTATGTGCTCAGTGTGAACTTTTTGCAGGAAGTTCAGAAAGCACAGGAGCTTTAAAAGCTGGAAGGTGCCGTGCTGTGCCCTGTCCCTCCAGAAGTACTCTGGCGTTTGCCCCTGTCCTCCCATGCTCCCTTCACAGGTTGGATCCTCTTCCTGCGTACAGTGTGCGATGCAGGCGGTATTCAGAGCACGCTTCGGGCGCTTTTTCTTAACACGGTGGCGTCCCCCGCGCACTGCTAAAACCTTCTTCTCAGTGTTGCTTAAAATGGATTTTTGAGTTCCTGCCATGGACGCTCGCCTACTGCTTTACAGTGCTCCAAGTGAGGGGATTGCGGGCTATTTCCAGCTTTCCGCTTATAGACCTGCTGTTCATATGTGACTTGGCAGCTACAGATGCTGCTGTTCATGCGTAACTTGCTGGTATGGGGGATCCTCTGCTGAGGCCGGACGGTGTGGTCACGCTCTGGATTCTGAATATCGAATCGTCTCCCACAGTAAGATCATATGGCTGCCGCTCATCCTCTGCGGACTCCATGGCTTCTCATGCTCCTGGACACTGCGGATTTAGCATTTTTAGTGGCAATTTTGCATGGCGTTTTCTCTGGGTCTTTCCAAGTGAATCAACCTACTGCAACGGTATCCTAGGATGCCCTGTAGACCTGTCCTAATGCATTGGCCCCGGGACACTTCTCTGTAGCAGCCTGTGTCCCTTTCAAGGGCAGAGTTGGCTGTGCCCGACTCATGAAGGACCCATTATCACATCCTGGCAACTTTCAGTTTCCCTAGAGCCTTGCAAAGCATCATGGGTAGTAGAACCAGGAATTTTTGAGTCGAGTTGACATTGTGTATGGGGGGCAGATGTCTGGAGGTGCTGGAGTCCCATCGGCCCTTTCGAAGTCTTGTTGAGCAGCGCAGTGTAGAGGAGACAGAGGGAAGAGCCTGGGCAGCAACAAGAACACAGCCCAAGAGTAGCAGACACCATGCGGGGCCAAAAACACAGGAGGGTCAGGGGACACAGGAGGGCGGGGCCTGGATTAGTATCTGAGCTGATGTGAGTGTCCACACATGGGCACCGAGGACTTAGGAGGACAGAGCATAGTGTTGAGTTCCACAAAACCACAGTCTTAGGATGAAACATGGACCCAGCACTAGAGTCAATTCCCCAGTGCAGCTGATGTGGCCAGTGCTGCCCACACAGGTCAAGACTCCCATGCTCTTGTGTGATCGTGTGTGAAGTTGTGAGGTGGTGCGCGTGCGTGCGCATGTGTGTGTGTGTGTGCGCGCATGTGTGTGTGTGTGTGTGTACATGTGTGCGTGCGTGTGCACATGTCTGTGCAAATGTGAGAGTGTGTATGAGAGAAGTGTGTATATGCGAGGGTAAGTATATATGTGGAGTGTGAGTGTGTGTACATGGAAGATGTGTGTACATATGAAGGTGTGTATGAGAGGGAGTAAGTATATGTATAAGAGGAATGTATGTGTGTGTGTGTGTGAGAGAGAGAGGAGTGTGTATGTGTGTGAGAGTGTGTGAGAGAAGAGAGTATATGTGTGTGTGTGTGTGAGAGTGTGTGTGAGTGTGACTTCTCTGCAGCTTTAGCTGACTTCTGGGGAACAGAAGTCTATGAGCTCCAGCCAGAGGCCATCATTCCTGCAAGTGCCTGTATGTAGCCCTGTGGGCATTCATGTTGCATGGAATTGGTATTGAGCGAGTTATCGAAAGGCCACTGGAGAAGTTTCCAGAGTCCCTGTATTTGTAATAATACCAGATTACCAGGGTATTGGTGCGTCCAACAGAAAGGACAATCTATTACTGGCTTTATGGGGCTGCCCTGAGCAGGTCATAGTCAGTTTGTGGGCAAAGAGGACCCTGGGGATCCGCTTGTTTTGGCTGTGACCTTTGCTTACCTCTACATGGACCGTCTTTCCAGGTGCCTGTTCAGGTCTTAAGGATGCGGCAGGCTGGCTCCCATGCACTGGAATCAGCTGTCCAGTATGCCCAGTCATCTGGTTCAGGACACATCACTTACCATCCCTAGTGTGTCCTGGGATGGGGCAGTTTTAGCTCTCCTGTGTTCAAAACTCCCTGCCCACGAACCCCCTGGGATGCCATCGCCTTCCTGGGTTTCACATGAGCAGAGCCGTGCGATGCTCTGTGTACCACGCCCATCCCCTGGAGCCCAGGCCAAGGCCAGTAGCCCCCCAGCCCCACTTCAGGGCAGCCTCTCGGGCCTCCACTGTGGGTATCGCTGGTCTAAACAGTCCTTGGACCACTCTGCAGCATCGCTGCATGTGTCTGCATGAACGTGCCATGTTCAGGGATGACCAAGGCCTTCTGGCCTCAAGGTCACTTGCAGGATGAAGTAGTGACCCCAAAGTGTCGGGGTCTTTGGCTGCCTCACTCCATAACTGTCATGCAACCGGATGCTTTGCACTGTTCATCCATTCCTTCCATACTCTGAGCAGTCGCTACTGTTTAGGAACAGAACCTTCTGAGTCTTGCCTGTTTGAATCCTGTCACTCAAGGCCACTGACAGGCACCCCAGGAAAGTTGGGAAACCTTCCAGAAGCACTCAGCTGCCCCTCCCCATGGGCTCCTGAGTTTGAGTCCTTAGTGGCTGTCAGTGTTTGGGAAGGTCATGGTATCTTTGGGAGGTGGAGCCTCCCAGAAGGAGGAGGAGGAAGGCACATCACAGGGGGTGGGCCTTGAGCAAGGGTAACCTCGTGCTGCTAATAGTTCGCGGTTTGCTGCCTTGGCCTCCATGGACATGACTTAACCATCTCCAGTTCTGCCGGCCGCCACGCCTTTCCCACCATAGTGGACTGTCTTAAGCCGAAGAAATCTCCTTTTCTCCCTTACGCTGCTTGAGTCCGAGTGTCTCACAGCAGCACAGAGTAATTGGTGCTGCCCAGCGGTTGGTCTTCCCAGTCATGGTAACACTGCGGGTGTAGACGCCCTACCACTAGCCCAACCTGTTGGTGCTCTCTCCTTGCCAGAGCTCCCTGCATGTCCAGTCGGGAGACGAGAGAGGCTTGGCAAGCTGGGGACATATTCAGCTTGGTTGTAGCTACCTGTAGTGGTGGAGAACAGACTAAGCCAAGGCCACACCACCCCAGTCACAAATCACAGTCTGAACAAGCCACGTCATCCCGCACTGTGCCCACAAACCCAGGACTGTGGGAAGCTGGGGCAAAGGGGGAGGTGCCCACAGGGTGCAGGGAAAAGCAGGTTTGGAGACTTCACAAGCTCACATAGGAAGCATGCAGAGAGAGGGAACCCGGAATAAGCTGGATGGCTGACTATGACAATGGTAGATCAGATGAGGTCCTTGGTTCCCATGCCACGAATGCCCTGGTGATACCGTTGGTGGCTCGTCTGTCCCGTAGCCTCTGGAGAATCCCAGAAAGTCTAAGCTGTGAGACTCTCATTGAGAGTCTCAATGGGAGACTCACATTGTGCTTGCTGGTACCGGGTGTCGCCCGTGTGCTGCCATAGGGTAACGGTTGCAGCTCCTGATAGGGAAAGCACCAGGTCTTCCCTCCTGGGCACTGTGGTTTCCTGCCGCCTGCAGAGAAACCCAGGCATGGTCATTGAAATGCCGCAGCAGCCTTCACTGCAGCAGCCCGGCTTCCCCCAGCCCGGCCCGTCTGCACAGCAGATGCAGTGCTGCGTGTAGTCTCTGGCGCATTCACTCCGGATGAACAAATCAAGCTCTCAGCTTATCAGCCCGCGTTAATGAGGTCCCTCACGCAGGAAAGCCTGATTTCTATACTGAACCCATGTGATTTCTACTTTCAGTGCTTCGGGTGTCTAACATGTTTGACGTCCTGAGTCTCTCAAATGACAGCAAGCCCCAAGGTCTGATCTCCACTCACTGTACTGGAGCATTGTCCACTGCCCAGGGCAGAAGCGTGTGGTCCACGGTCACCTCTTGCCCTCCGGGGTGGGGAGTGCCTCTGGTCCAGGAGGAGTGTGTCCTCCTACTGGGCCCATGATGACAGCACCCAGGCTCCAGAAGAACACCTGGCATCTTTTCAGTGGTTGTCCTGGCAACCAGCGCCTCCCCATCCCTACAGGGAGGAAGCATTGGGTCCCCGTCTAGTCTTCCTGGGCAATGAGCTGATGGTGATCTAGGACCGAGGGGCAGTGACACTCCGTCGTGACAGCTCTGTAGCCGGCGCGGCCAGGCTGGACTCTGCTCCCCTCAGCTCTCTGCTGACATCCAGTTCCCTGAGAGTCATCTTCCGCCATCTGGCCACCCTACGTCTTAGCCCTTGTTCTGCCCCTTGCAGACTCTGGCATGCCGGGAAGATGGCGCTCTCCATGAGCTGCAGAGATGTGGGGGTCCCATGCAAGCGCAGCAGGAGACGAGACACAGCAGCATGGTGCCCGTGGTGTGGAGAGGAGAGACCAGCAGGTTCTGAGGGACATAGCCTTGGACTTCGGTTTGTTGGTTGACCGTTGTGTCCCCGGCATTGTAGATCCGTCGGTGGTGAGTGTGAGCCTGTGGACTAGGTGTTCCTGCTGTACATTTCTGACACACTCCAATGGGTAATAAGCTGCCAGGGCCGAATGGGGTGCAGAAGGAGTGAAAGGCGGTGGAGAAGTGGTGTAGTTAGGCCAGGGCCGGGCAGGCAGGGAGGAGGGACCGGAGAGCACATCTCCCATCTCAGCCTCCCTCCCTGCAGACTTGGCGAGGAAGGCCTGTGCGCTGGCAGGGAGAGGGGAGCCGTTGGTCCACTCTGTGCTTCAAACCAGCCTCCGGGCAGACCACGGGGCTGCATGGTTCCTACTGACCGTCAGCCTGACAGGCAACCAGGACGCAGAACTCTGGCTTGTCTGAGAGAGTTTCTAGACTGGTTAACTAAGGTGGGAAGACCACCCTAACTGTGGGTGGCACTGTCCCCCGGGCTGAGAAAGGCAGTTGGGCAACAGCAGCATCTCTCTGTTCCCCAACTGTGGGTGCCACGTGACCAGCTGCTCGTGTGCTCACCTCATGGCTGCCTTGAGGACTGCACCCCTTGAACTCTAAGCCTGAAGGAACCTCCTTCTTTAGCCACCTTTGCCAGGCGTTTCATTACAGTAATAGGGGAGCTTCTTCCCTGTGCATTCTACAGCCCTGTCTTCCTGACAGCCCTGTCCTGTCTATACCCCCAGCCTTGTCCCATACACACCCCACAGCCCCGTCCTGTCTATACCCTATCCCGTCTACACCCCTGTCCCATCTACACCCACGCCTGCCATCTCCGTGGCTTCATTTCCTCTACTTGGGTTTTTTTTTCTTTTTAATCTGCTTACTCTTTTCTTGTTTCTATTTCTAACAGGAAGCTGACATTTTTTTCTGGTGCTTTCGTAACATTTCAGGGAACTGAAATGAACTGTGTCTTGTAATTAGGGCTCTTAGGAAGATGTAACCACATCTCCCCAAACTCTTTATAAACTTCCTGGGAAAGTGTGACGATGTTCTCTGGAAGGCAGAGCAATCCATTGCCCGCTCTTCGTCCTGGCCTCGGTTTGGAGCCGCGAAGGGACTTCAGAAACATCTTCTTGCTTCTCTCCCCCTTGGAAGCATCGCAGTGGTGGCATGTGCAAGGCAGCTGGACACCTGGGCTCTGGTGTGGCCCTGAAGGGCAGCTGGAGAGGCCACGTCCTCTTGGAACTCGGATCACTGTGGAAATGAGTCGATTCAAAGTCCGCATGTTCACAAATGTGTGTGAGACCTCAGCACAAGGGTACAGATGCCTGTCTCCCCAGGGCCCTGCGGGCTGTGGGCTTCATGGGGACCCCCAGGCTATGTAGAAATACAAGCCTCAGACCTGACTCATTGGCTGGAAAAGTGTGTCACATGTCGCCTCTACGGGCTGCATAGAAAGACAGATAGATGCATACCTACACACACACACACACACACACACACACACACACACACCCCTGAGCACTCAGAATACATCTCATAAAATAAACACACACACACACACACACACACACACACACACACACACCCCTGAGCACTCAGAATACATCTCATAAAATAAACACACACACACACATACACATACATTTCAGACACACATACACACACACTTGAGCACTCAGAATATCTCATAAACACAGACACACACATATACACATACATTTTAGACACACACACACATATGTAGCGCATATTCATGTTCAGAGGCATAGAGACACCAAACATATTCACAAATGCATAAATTAAGAGCTAGACATAGATACTAATCTGCATGCGCATACTCATATATATACACATATGCATACATGTCCATCCATACAAAGAGACACACATGCACATACACATGTGCACATGCTCTCCTAAGTCAAGTCCACCCCTCCTGCCCCTCATTTTCGCACAGGTCATCTGTCCCCTGGGGCAAGATGACCCCCCCACTGTCCTGGACAGCTAGTACCCCCACACACATAAGGTGCTCTTATGGACCCACCTGTCGTCCCTGCTCCTTGTTTTACCTGAAGCCCAAGGCCTCTGGGACCAGTCACATGGTCTCCAGGTGTGCAGGTCACTGCCTGGTCGCCAAGCCTCGAAAGTGACTGGAGTCCATTACTCACCTGCTGTGTGACCTGGGGCTCCACCTTTGTCACGTAGCTCTTTCTGTGTTTGAGTAGAGATGGTCTCGGGCAGTGTTGAAGTGCTGGCAGCCACAGGGAGCCCCAAGGGAAGCCACCTTTGGAGGAGACAGGCCGTCAGACATTGCCTCCTACCCCCAGACAGATCAGTAGGGCCACGAGTGGGAGCTGAAGTCCTTTAGGCAGATGCCAACTTCTCTGAGCCTAGATGAAGGAAGAGTGCCAACCACATAGATACTTGGCAATGTCCACCCAGAGCAGTGAGTGCAAAGGCCCTGAGGCAGGAGACTTGAGAATGCAATGTGCAATGAGAACAGGAAGCTGCTGGTGTTTGGTCATGCTGGGGCTTATGGACCATGTGAAGATTTAGGATTTCCCTGAGTGC
This sequence comes from Typhlomys cinereus, assembly GCA_023101885.1. Taxonomy (NCBI): domain Eukaryota; kingdom Metazoa; phylum Chordata; class Mammalia; order Rodentia; family Platacanthomyidae; genus Typhlomys; species Typhlomys cinereus. Next base: position 23,159,373 of record JALPQD010000001.1, read on the forward strand.
AGAGAGAGAGGGTCTTGGTGGAGAGACAATGTGATCTGACACGGGGAAGGATTAGTCTGGCTGGGGAGAGAATGAGTTATAAGCAGAGGCAGGCTCAGGATGGGCTACAAGCAGAGGCCCACTGGACCACATGTCCCTGGCAAGCCAGTCCTGTCCAGTGCTGCAGAAGCTGCCTGTCCTGTGTGACCTGTTTTGTGGCTAATGCAAGAAGGGATGGGCCCAGACATCTTACTACAGCAGGGCTTTGGTAATGGCGTTTCTTTCGTCCTGGGCCTAGAGAACATCTCACGTGGAAGAAGGTCTTTGCAGGTGGAACTAGGCTGGGGATCTTGAGATGGAGACGATTTTGGATTCCACAGGAGTCATCCCAAGTTCCTCTTGAGAGAAGCAGGAGGTCGGGGTCAGAGAGAGACTGAGGATGCTGGCTGCTGGCTTTGAGGGTAGAGTGAGAGCCGAGGGTGAGGCGAGGGTCCAGGGCGGGGTGAGGGCCGAGGGTGCAGTAAGGCAGTGAGCCACAGCATGGGCTCTCATACAGGCTCTTAGATGCCAGAGGATGCCAACGCCCCTGACTGGGATGCCACGAAGCTCCCCGTGGTCCAGAAGACATGCTACCCTCGGCTCGTGCCCTCCACAGTGGTGGCCCAGGGCCCACACAATGCCCTCGTCATTCTTGGTGGATATAAATGCAGCTGAATCACCGCCCTTAGCTCAGAGCAATCCTGGAGCTACACTTGTTTGCCTGTCCCCAGCAAGGTGAAGGGGGACAACCTACCCCCCCACAGCAGCTTTTTAGTTGGTATGGAATCTGACAGAACATTATTTTCTGTATAAATTAGTTCTGTGTTGCCATGGCAAAATACCTTTATGAGAGGAAAGGTTTTGATCCTTCATGGTAGGGAAGGCATGGTGGAGATCTCAGGACCACACCCACTGGGGGCTTGTGGTGTCCCATGGGAACAGGACCAGGGCAGGGCTAGGATACAGTCATCTTCAAAGGCTACCACGGTACCACTTCCCCTGGGCTCTCACTTCCCTAAAATAACACCACAGCTGGGAAGTAAGCATTCAGAGCACGTGGTATTGGTGGTGGATTTCAGATTCAAAGTGTAACACTCCTCTCCTGGTACCCAAAGGCTCATGATATCTCATAATGCGAGATGCATCCAATGAAAATTCAACAGTCCTCAAAGTCTTATCACTTTCAGCACTGCTCAAAAATTGGAAATTAAAGTCTTTTCTGAGACTTGGGGAGAATTCTTGTGTGTATGTGGGGTGTGTGTGTGTGTGTGTGGGTGCACACAAGAGAGCCCTTGAGTGTAAGTACCTGTAAGGTAACTCTTTGGGAATCATCCTGGATTGTTGTGCTTCCTTTTTACTTTGCTCTGGGTTTCCCAGGTCCCAACTTCAAGGGCCAGAATTGCAGGTTGCTGTCATATCCACTTGTCATTTTTACGTGGAATTTGGGGACCCAAACTCAGATCCTTTTGCTTATGATGCTTTGAGCCATCTCCCCAGCCTTCAGGACAAAGTCTTTAATGTTAGCCTCAGTAACATGAAAAAGAAAACTATACACATTCCTATTTCAAGAGGAGGGAACAGGAGACGAGCAGAGAAAGACTGGACCAAAGCAAGGACACAGTCTAGACAGGCAAGCGTTGCGTCCTGTAGCTCCTTGCCTGTCCTCAGGGACACATGTGGCATCATCAAAGGTCCAACAGGTTTGGGGATCCCCACCCACCTATCCCTGGGGCTACCTGCAGTGGGCATGTCCTCTCTCCCTTGGGCCAACTCCACCTGGTGTCCACAGATCAGGGATTTCCCTGCCTGGTGTCTCCAGCATCTTGGTATTTACAAAGCAGCTTAGGGGAATCTGGCAATCTGAACTCAGAGCCTTTCAGCTTCAACCTCATAGCTTCATGTGTTGCTCTACTAGAGTTCTCTGAAGGAAGTGTGACTGCTTGCTCACTAGCCACCTGAGCTCCCAGGCTTCCCCCCAAAGCCTTGGACAAGCCTCCTGGCCTTGTCATGCTTTCATTCTGTATGCTAGCAAGAACGTGTGCCATGTAGATGACGCCCAGTGTGTCCGCAGCTGGAGAAGCAGCCACGCCCTCTCCACCTTGGAGTGCCTGTGTGCAAGTCTGTGAAACATTGTTCTGAGCATCACTGCTCAGATACGGAAGCTCTCTGTTTTTAGAGGAATGGGCTTCCATTTTCACAGCCTGGAGCTTCATGGTGGGGTTTCACCCTCAAGGAACCTTCCTGCTATCTCAGGACGAAGAATCAGACTTTCCCTTAACAGTACTGATATATATGTATATTATTAACTGCAGTCACAATGCTCACATTGCTGTTCTCTCAACTTTCTTGGCTGACCTGCATGTTCTGCATCTTCCTGCTCTGTGTTTTCTCCGGATTCCCACTGTAAAGGTGACTAAACGTAACCAGCAATAACAATTCCACAGCCTTAATTCTAGGCTGTTAAAATTTTCTCTGCCAAATAAATTGGTCTACTGCGTTTAATCCAGCCTTATTCAGATTTTCAAGATGTGAGAAAAAGGCAGACAAATCCCAAGAAACAAATCCTCTCAGAAACGCCCCTGGGCCTGGCCTCCACTGTGCATTTCCATCAGGACCCATCTCTTGAGCTACCACGAGAACGGCCCATGAAACTCCGCTGTGCTCCTGACATTGTATGGCTTCTCCACATTCCTCCAGCAAACCAGTTGTAGGTCCAAGAGCCACACATTTGGGTTCAGTAACAGCCACAACCCTGCTCCTGGTACCAATTTTCTGTATTAGTCACTTTTGCATCCCCGTGATAAAGTATCTGACAGAAACACCTTGTGAGAGGAAAAATTTGTCCAGGCTCATGTTTCCGGAGATTTCAGTCCATCATGGTGAGGAAGGCTTGGAGGAGGATCTTAGTCACAGCCGCAGGAGCTGTGGCGGTGGCTGTTCACATAGTGATGGATCAGGAAGAAGATGGGACAAAACCAGAAGTTATAGTCCTGCAGGGGTCTGTGCCTAGGGCCTGAGTCTGCCACTTTCTAAAGCTTCTTGAGGGAGCATCTCTGGCTGGAAGAAGCATTCAAAACTTGTGCATGTAGCGAGCAACCTAGATTTAAACAATAAATCCCACAAAAAAGAATAAAGTAGCCTATTTACACAATCATACCAAGAAGATAGACTGAGGAAACACAGCAAGTCTGTCCTGTGGTGCTCTTGCCTTCTGGCTCTGCCACACACTACAGACTGGTAGCCAACTAGCTGACCTATTTCTAGTTCCTCCCCTTCAAAATGTCTATACACGTGCTCTTCAGAGTCAGTCTGAAGAGCAAAAATGAATCTAAAAGCTCGGTAAGTTTGAATCCTGCCAGGTGTATATAAAAATGAGTATTCAAATAACCAGGTTATTCTCTATTTTATTCTCAATGTACCCTCAGATTATAAGAAATATTCCTACCAGACTCTCTTCCCTTTATATGTGTGTTAGTGTGTGTGTTAGCATGTGGGGGGGCATGTGTATGCTTGTATATGTTACCACTGTGTGCTAACAGGCATGTGGCGTGAGCATATCACGCATGTGTGTGATGTGTGCCCTGTATACGCGTGCATGCATGTGTATGATGTGTGCATATTTGATGTGCTCATTGCATATCAGCACATGTGAGTAATTTTGGGTGCATATGCATGTTAGTGCATGTAAGATGTGCTTATGTATATGCATGTAGGTTAGCATGTGTGTGTGTGAATATGTGCTCATGTGCAGGGGCACATATCTGTGTGGAGACCTGAGGTTGATGTTGATGACTTGTACATCAAGGCGTCCAGGCTGGGTCTCTCACTGAGTTCATATCTTCAGCTAGTCTGCTGGCCAGCTTGCTCCAGGTAGCCCCTATCTCTGCTTCCTGTGGTGCTGTGACAGCCACCCAGTGTTTCTATGAGTTGTGAGGACACCAACTTTGTCCTCGGGCTTGCACAAGTGCTCTGTACACCTGGCCATCTCATCAGTCAACTGCCCAGATTCTTATACTTGAAATGTCGAAAACTCTGAAGACTCTACAAGCTGCTGTCTGACCCCAGCATTGTGCCACAGCCTCCATGTGTTGGTGACATAGCCCTATGTATTCATGGGTTGGTGCACAACCTTATATGTTCATGCATTGGTGCCATAGCCCTCATGTGTTAACATGTTGGTGCCACAGCTCCTTGTGTTGGTGCAGTAGCCCCATGCATTGGTGCCTCATCCTCCATGCATTGGTACTATAGCCCCTGTGTGCTGGTGCTGGTGTCACCGTCCAATGCATTGGTACCTCAGTCCCATGTTTTGGTGCTACAGCCTCATTCATTGGTGCCATAACCACATGCTTTGATACTGCAGCTCCATGCATTGATGTTGCAGCCCCATGCATTTGTGTCTCATCCTCCATGCATTGGTGCTGGAGCCCTATGTGTTGAAGCATTGGTGCCACAGCCTCATGCATTGGTACCTCAGCCCCATGCATTGGTGCCATGGGAAGTCGCTGTAGTTGGAGCACATGCTTGATTTCCAGGGAAGTTACTTTTCAGCAGTGCACTTTCTTAGGTCAGAATGGAGCTGTAGGAACATCTACTCTGTACTTCTCTCTCCCTGTCTGGGGAGTGTCCTCCGCGGGGGCTCTCTGTGGGCGACCGCATTCTGCCCCGTGCCTTCCCAGGAATCCTGCTTGTGGACCACATTGGTCACCACTCATGACGCCCTTCACTGTTTCTCATGATTTTCCCCTTCAAACTTGGCTTCTTGAAAGGGCTTTGCCCTTTCTCGCTCATGAGTATTTTAACACGTTTCAAAAATATCACAGCAGTTTAAAAGATCCAGCTTCACACTGAGTCACACTCGTCTTCCCCGGGAGCAGCTGGCAAGGCTGAGGGAAGGCAGCTGAGAGGTGACGTCATGCCACGTGCTGCCACCACGAGACCAGAGGAAGGACAGGCCTTGCCTCTCCCCACGGAGGTGCCCACAAGGCAGAAAACAGCGGGTCTCCCATGAATAAAGCAGAGCTCAGTTACCCCAGAGAAGTCGGGGCCTGTAATCCCGAAGTCCTGTATGTCTGGGAAGCCGGCGCCAGGCAACCTGCTGCTCACCAGCTTTGCGGCGAAAGTTATTGGAGTCTATTCTGGCATTGAGGCTGCAAGGCACACTGTAAAAAGCGTTTTACTTTTAAGCATAGCGATTGGTTTTCCTTTGTGTTGGCTTCATACTTAGTGTGACATGTCATCTGTAACAGTTAAGTCTGAAGGTCATCTGAGTTGAATTAAGAAGTTTTTGGAGATGAGTGAAACACAGTTTCTGAGGGCATTTCCAGAAAGTTCGCCACATGAGGAAGACCTGCCCCCACGTGGCTCTCCATCCCACAGGCTGCGCCTAGATGGATAAAGGGGAAGGAGGGAGCCGGGTGCTTGGAACAGTGTGCGTGCCGTGGTCAGGGTGGCCGTGACCCTGCCATGACAGTTGAAGCCTCTGAACCTAGGAGGAAACAAATCCTCTTTTCCTAATGCTGTTCCCTTCGGCAGTTGTCACAGGAGCAAGAAGGCCAACACACGCAGTGTCCTAGAGTCGAGCCCCGCCTGCGGCTTACCCTCAGCTTCCTGAATTAGGGCCTGGAAGGGTCACGGGGGTGTCTGGTCAGCAGCCACTCTGGGTTCTTCCAGCATCTCCTGACAGGCTTTGCTGAGCTATCCTACCTGAATCAGACTACATTTCCCAGATGCCCTTGCAGCAAATGTGACCTGGCTCCCTCCAGTTTAACCCCTGCAGACCTGGGGCAGACTATCCACAGATCCATCTTGGCCATCATTTGTCACGTGAACCAAGAAGGCCTGGGTGCAGTGCCCAGACCTCAGGCTCTGTACGGGAGTGAGGAAATCACTCTCTGCAAAGCTCTAGTTAAGTCACACTTCTTGGGTGACACAGCACAGGGGGCCAGAAGAGCATTTCTGCCCGACTTTAGAGCAACCGAGGCGACTGATCTGCCCCGGAGACATAGGGTTGGTTTTGAGCATCTTTCTCAGCAGCCATGAGGTGGGAGGGGTCTCTGACCATTCCCAATAGACAGCAAGCCGTTGGGTGGCTCAGAGGGTTGGAGAGATGGAAGTTGTGGTTTCCTGGGGGACCCAGAGATAACACCTTCCTTCTACTTCTCTCATCTTGGCACTGCCTGCTTCTGGCATCCTTGGGCTGTCCCAGGCTGTCTTCGTGTCTGGAGTCGGTGGTCCTCACTCCACCTCTGCCCATCTCCATTCTTCGGAATCCCCTCCCTAGAGCAGGGCCTGGGGCCAGGCCCAGCAGAGAATTACCCTCTGCTCTATTTCTGAGGTTTTGGATGCTCCCCCCTCCTCAGCTGTTGGCCTAGGACATACACCCACCACAGCTGACGGTCTTGTGAGGACACAAGCCATTGTTGGGAGTGATTGAGTCTCGCATTGTTTTGCCAACTCCCACACAAATGCGCAGATCCACTTGGAACTTGTTTTTCTTTGTTGCTATTTAATAAAGCAGCAATCATATATGTGCGAGATAATGGACTGGCTGAATGCAAACTTGAGTTATTTCATTTTACGGAGTCTTAATTAGATTTGCAGTGCCGAGCTCCTAAGTACCAAATGCTTGCTTAGGTTTAATGAGAGCGGGAGAGTCGTAATTGTCCCATTAACAGAACTGTGAAACATGTCAGGAGGGTTGGCGTTTATCAAGTTATAAAAGATGTTCCGGATGCTGTGGGGGCTGCTCGACACCACACCTCTCCCACTGTGGGGGGCCACTCTACGCCATACCCTCCTCAACACCATGGGGGGTGTGCCTTCCTGTGGATTTCTCAGCTGTGTTATCTGGGTTTCTTCGCTTGACCCCCCACAAGAGGCATCGTGCCTTTTGCAGGCTTCTTGTTGAAGGCGTTGTGGCTACTTTGTCCCTCCCCCACAGCTGGTGGGAGTCAACTGCTGCCGGGCTGCGGGGGGGGGGATTCTCAGCTCAGGTCAGGTCATATCTAGTTATGTCTTCCTCGTGTGAGGACACGCCCTTGGGCAGAAGCTGATTGCCCAGGACCAGCCATGTGGGGAGCAGAGTCAGGTGCATCCCCCCCCCACACCCCGGTTTCCTGCACCTGCTTTCTCATCCCTGGGCCTGTTATCTGTGTCCTGGGCTGTGCGTCTCTCCTGTCAGGCAGGAGGGCTAGGCTACCTGTTGGCCGGTCTCTGTTCCTGACAGTCCAACTCCACAGTCCTTTCTGCTTCAGCCCTGAAAGGCTTCCTACTGACACACCGGTCCCTCCAGTGGTCACGTTCCTGGCCCCAGATGAGGCTGCTCTGCAGATGGCTTGACAGTCACCTACCCCCTCTTCTCCTTGGTCAGCTTCTCTGGCCCTTTTTTGAAGAGATGCACATGGGCAAGGCCCAGGGTGGACAGATGTTTGCATGGACAAGCCTGAGTGTTGTCCCCAGACCCCCGAACCCACCCTGCTCAGGCTTGGCCCTCCATTGAGGTGCCCAGGTGAAGCCCCGCCCTCCAGCTAGGAGCCCAGGGGAGCCCCGCAGCTTCCTCGAAGGCCTCAGGGGCCAGGAGCCTGTGTGTCCCTGGGAGCAGGGCTCAGGCACCTGCAGCCCCATCTCTTCCTGCAGCTCCACCTTGCACAAGTTGCCTGCATTCTGCGGGACTCTCTTGTCTGGATTATGTGCACAAGGCTGTGCTCCCTTTATGGGGTGTTAGAAAACGCTTCCAGTCAAAGGCTTAAACCCTCGTGGGGAGCAGTTACTCCCACCCAGTGTCTGCTGAAAGGTCAGCTTCTGGTTGATCTCAGGGGTCTCTGCATCCGAAGGGAAGAGCAGGCTCTGAGGTCTTCATTCTGAAATGTTTAGGCCTGAGAGCCACCCTGGGAGACCAGATGTTCAGAGGGCAGGCAGAGCCCAGGCACAGGATCTGTGACCAGAGTCCAGGATGCGTCTCTCCCGACCCTTTGCCAGCATGGTGTCCTCCTCCTAAGCAGTGGGACTATCCAGTCCCAGTGGGCAATCACAGATTCGTGGGGACCTAGGGAATCCCACCTCCAGAAATAGAACACCCGGAAAACTCACTGGGGCCCCCAGCAAGCAGATGAAGCAAGTATATTTTTAAGGAATAGAAGTAACAGGGTTGGCCGTAAATGTCAGACCAGTTTGTGGGAAAAGTTCTTGGGAGAGCTGCAGGCTAAGTGATGACAAGGTGTGGCAGAGCCAGAAATTAAGGCCATTAAGCAAAGAAGCACACAGCAGAGCACCTAGTCGGGCTGCTGCTTAACAGCCAAACGGTGTCGGCCTCAGGCTGGCTGGAGGAGGCTTATGACTAGAATGTGCTCTGCCCAAAAGGGTTCCCATGCTAAGTGGGTCGGGAGAGTTAGGCCAGGAGAGTTAGGCCAGGAGAGTTAGCCTGGGAGCTGTTTATCTGTAGACCAAGAAGCCACGCACCAGGACCTGGGTTAGAAGCAGGGACTTTGGGGACCACACTAACTTTTGGAACAGATCACATCTGTCAGACACAGAATTGGAGGTGTCTGGGCCCTGCTCTGCTGTCCTTATCAATATAGGGGTGTCTACAGTGTTAAGACCTTTTGCCTGGCACCACATGCCCAGGACACGGAAGTAGCCCATTTGGTCTGGCCGTTGACCAGACCACTGTGCCATGTAGAACCTGACTCCCTCTCTTCCTGGCAGGACACGGGTTCTCATTGTCCCCGGGCCTGGGACCCGGGTGGAAATCTTGCTGTATAACGTCTCAGCTCTGGAAGTGGCGGCAACAGTAGCGTCCTAAACCAAGCACATCTTTTCTTTCCTTTCGACTTCCAGGTCCTGTGACTTCCCTAGTCACACAAGGCTTGGCCTCTGCAGGGCCACTGGAAAGCTTTCAACCAGCTCTTCAAGTTGTCCACATGAAGTCTATCATGGCCCTCTGTACCCCTGTCCCTGGTCCATATCCTGTGGGTTAAGAAAGGTCGGCAGCTGCAGGGCCGAGGCTCCCAGGATGGTCTGGGCCACAGGGTGGCGGGGGACCTGCTGAGTGTGTACTGGGTGTGAACGAAGTGGGAATTGCTGAGGGGGCTTCTTCATCTCGCTGGGTGATGGACATTGTGCTCCTTCCTCAGTAGCATTGTGCTGGTGGTGGTGGTGGTGGTGGTGGTGGTGGTGGTGGTGATGGTGGTGGTGGTGGTGTGTGTGTGTGTTATGCATTTGGCAGGTATGATGTAACATGATGTGTAGGTGTGGTATGACGTGTAGTGTAGATGATGTGTACATGTGTGGTATGCATGTGGGGAGATGATGTGTGGTATGTAGGTATGGTCTGTGTGATGTGCTTGTTGATGCTTGTGTCATGTGGGAGGATGGGGTATGTATATGGCATGTGTGCCTCTGTCTGGTGTATGTAGGCATGTACTATGTATGGTATATGGGGGTGTCATAGTTAGGCACAAGTGTCAACTGGACTATCGAGGGTTTGAGCTCTGGGCACGTTTGTGGAGAATTAGTGGTTGGGTTAAACCCAGAGCAAACGTGCAGGAGATTGTCTAGCTGATGGGGAAGGCCCAGCCTATGGTGGGTGGAACTAGGCCCCGAACAGGTGAATAAAATACCGATACCGAGAGCTGGTTGAGGAAGTCAGCATCCTTCTGTTCACTTGGCCAGACAAGCTGGTCTGGTAGGTAAGAATTGTCCCTCTCTCAGCTGTTATGTGGTGATGGTGTGGCCAGTTCCCTCTGGCCCTGGTGTTGGTGGGTGCTCTCCTATCAAGCTAGACTGAGAACTGTAACCAGTAATCGTAAGAGAAAATAAACCCCTTTTTCCCTTATGCCATTTGATGGTCATTTATCAGAAACCATGCAGGCGGACTGCAACGGGGACTATCAGGTGTATATATGATGTGGCATGTTTGCCTACATGGGATACAGAGGGTATGTAATGTGTATGGGGAACACATGTAGCATACTGTGTGTGTTGAGTGTGGAGGTTTTAAGGGGCTGTAGGTTGTGAACTCTATCCTTTATCAAGGAGGGAATGCAGTCCCTACACTTCCTGGGGTGGCATTGGTGGGCTCCACCCCATCTGGCATTGACACTGTGCTTGAGAACATGCGTGTAAGAGGCCTGAAGATGCACAGCCACCAGTCAGAGAAGGCTCAGGGTCTAGCGGTCACTCTGCTGTACCTGGGAAGAGCAGGAATCAGGCGGAGCTGAGCTCTGCTCTGCCCTGTAGCAGTTGGGCAGTGTGGTAGGTGAGTGGGCCCCACCCACCTCTGCTGGTAGCTGGGCAGGCCAGGCTGGTTGACCCCCCAAGGCAATGAGGGTCAAGGGAGTGAGAGAGCCCTTATACTTCTGCTGGTGGACTCAGCCAGGGCTGCACCCACCACCACCCCACACGCACCCCAGCTGGGATTCCCTGTGCCTCAGAAGGAGGTCAGGGAGGATCCAATACCAAACACTCAGGGTCGAGAGCCAGAAGCAGCCTCAGGCCAGATCAGGAACCAGGACAGTCACAAGTCCAGTGCAAACACAATCAGGCACAACAACCCCTCACTCTGGTACTGGAGTCAATAGCCACAGATAACTATAAATCCTCTTGGAGCAAATTTACAAAAACTCAGCAAGGCAACAGAAGTTTCAAGAAGCGCCCAGGAGCCGCAGTGAGCGTGGTAAGGTCCTTCCGCCGGGCGCAGAGCAGAGATGGCACCTGCAGTGAGCGAGCTGAGGAGCCTAGGCAGCCACCCCGAGCTGGGGAAGCAGGTGCGAGAGAGGAGCAACGGCCCCCCATCTGTGACGCAGCAGCAGATACAATGACGAAGGAACGCCCTGGATGCAGCTGATGAGTGGTAGCCTCAGTGAGCCGAGCAGACCCGCACAGGATAAACCCGGAGGAGAGCACAGGCAGGGGACAGGGCAGATGTGTAGTTGTACAGAAACTGATTTTTTAAGAAAAGGAGGAGCCAATCTGCAAACGGCAAAAAAAGTGGTGGACTTTGGACCAATGGTAATTAGAATAAAATGACGCCCACCGGGAAGGTGAGAACACCTCAAGGCGTGTGCCCCCAAAGCCTCGAAGAGCATGAGACAGAATCTTCCAGGACTCTGGAAAAGTAGAAAACACACAATTTTGGTTGGAACTAAGTTCTGCTTTCAGTCATGGGTGGAAACTGGGAGGAACTGGAAAAATCAGCGGTGTAGTCAGCTGGCCGTCCATGTGGCATGTAGGGCAGCGTCTATGCAGCATGCAGGTGGTGTCCACGTGGCACGTGGGGCAGGGTCCACGTGATGTCAGGGCAGAAGCAATGCAGTCATTAGCAGCATCCATGTGACAGGCAGGACACAGGATTCTCTGATAGGTTGCATGCTTTAATCTCAAGAAACCACGGCACGTGAGCCACGGCAGGCTGTGTTTTACGTGTGAAAATGGCTTCATGGATTTCGATGAGCTGATGATGTCTTACACCATGTGTGACCATCCCAGAACCCAGTTAGAGATCAATAAAGGAGAAAAATAGGAAAAATTGCAAACAGATTCTAAATAAGATGTACCTGAAGAATCTTCAGGTCAGGCAGAAGTCTCAAGCATCTTGACACATGCACAGAAGTGAAAAGACAACATTCAAGTGCGGGTGAGCTGTGAGGGAAGTCTGTAAACTTATAGGTGTGTGTATCAGAAAGGGAGAACTTTCCAATTGAACTTTTATCTTAAGAAATCAAGAGGATTGCAAAACAGCCAGAAGAAAATAAATAACGAGCAAAATCAATGAACCGTGGAACAAGGAGCTACAGAGAAAACCAGTAGCTCGTTCTTTGAAAAAACAAAATTAATGGTGAATTTCCAGTGAGTCTGACTTAACCAGGAGGACAGGCCTGGGTCGGCCATTTCAGGAGTGGATTGCCAGCCACAGACTCTCCTGTGCAGGAGTGAAGAGCCGACTCGAGGGGGGGAAGGATTTTTCACACCATGGACAGGAGTGGGACACACACACACACACACACACACACACACACATGCATGTGCATAAACACATGCATACACACACACATATGCACGCATATGAACGCCCACAGCTGTCTGTGTACAGAAGAGAAACAACCTTCCAAATGTCACAAAACTCAACCAAGAGGAAGCGGCATCTGAAAACCTTCCCAGAAGTTGAATGGGTTAAAATCTCACATGACTGACCTAGAGCAGACGGAGAGAAACTCAACCTTTCCCAGCCGTGCTGGTGGGCAGACATCCAAAGACAGAAGCATCAACCTCACACGAGCCAGCTCACGCTGGGTGGTTAAGCCAGGATACGAGGTGAGAACTCTCAGAAAAAATAGGAGAAAAGCTTCCGGATTGATGGTGGGTGGAAAAAAATTTTTTTAAAAAGTCCAAACCTAAAAACCTCAGACTTGACACTGTTGTGGTTTGAATGTAAGTTGCTCCCCCACAGGCTCATATACTTGAATCCTAACTGATGTTTGGGAAGGTCATGGCTCCTTTAGAGGGTAGAACTTTGCTGGAGGAAGGCAGGTCTCGGGAAATAGGTCTTAAGGTGGTCTGTGAAGAATTGCTCCTGCAGTATCTGCTGTGTGGCCAGTTCCCTTTTCCTCTCAGTCTCCATGATGGACATAACCTAAGCTGCTTCCAGCTTCTGTCAGTCAGCCATGTGTCATGGTTAGGCACAGGTGTCAACTTGACAGTTGAGAGTTTGAGCTCTGGACACATTTGTAGAGAACAGTTATTGAGTTAAGCTCAGAGCAAATCTGCAGGAGATTGTCTAGCTGATGGGGAAGGCCCAGCCTGTGGTGGGTGGGTGTCCTCCTGGTTAAGCTCTGGAATAAAATACAAAGAACTGGTTGAGAGAGTTGGCATCTTTGTGTACACTTGGCCAGACATGCTGGTTTGGCAAGTAAGGATCGTCCCTCTCTCAGCCATTGTGTAGAGATGGTGTGGCCAGTTCCCTCGGCCCTGGTGCCCATGGGAGCTATTCTGCTAAGATGGACGAACAGCTGTAACCAGGAATCCTAAAAGAAAACAAACTCCTTGATCCTTTAAGCCATTTGATGGTGATTTATCAGCAACCATGCAGGCAAACTGCTACACCATGCCTTTTCTGTATTAAAGGACTGTATCTCCTCTCTGGAATTGTAAGCTGAATAAATCTCCCAATTAAGTCACTTGGGTTTGAGTGTTGTCTCTCTCAGCAGAAACAGTAACCAGTACAAACACCAGAAAAAGGGCTGACAAGTCATCTCTTTAAAGTTATGAAGCTTTGCTCTGTGAAGAACATGGGAAGCTTCACTTAGATAGAGGGCAGGTGCAGAATCCAGAGAAACTTAACAGTGTTAAAAAGTCCAACTTTTAGAAAAAGGCCCCCAAACACTATAGGCTTTTGCTATTGCTCTTGGTTGCTCTCCAAAAAACTCAGTAAGACCTTATTACTGAAGATGCAAAATATATGGATCACAGAATATGGGCAAAATACATCAACTGGAACTGGTCTGAGAACTTCCTCCTTGCTGGATAGCTTGCACAGTACCAAGGAATATTATAGAAGTTACTGGTGGAGAGAAATAATCGTAGGTCTCATCAACTCATGAGATCCAGGTTGTAATAAAAATCACCATGGCAACAGGTGACCACCAGTATAACAGTGGCATGAGTATCAAGGAGACAATCAACAGCTTTCTGATTGAACCCAAGACCTGCTTGTCAGAATGGAACATGTTCCTGTCACTGTTAACTAGAGCAATAACCTAAAAAAGGGAAGGAGATAGCTCAATGGGGAAAAACAGCCCATGAACCTATAGGTAGGAAGACAGTACACCAAACTGTTCTGCCATTATACCCATAGATTTGAAGAACACTTAACACTTAGCCTAGAAGTCTTCTTCTATAACAGAGGGAGAGGATCTCAACACCCTGACAGGATGCAGCCTAGGGTAGCAGAAGAGAGGTGAAGTGGACAGCAATGGCCAGTCATAATGCCAGGGACCTGGCAAGGCTCACCCAGAATCAAGCCAACCTAATCTCTCCCCATTCTAAGGCTTTGGGAACCATGTGGAAGAGGGGGCGGTGAGATTGTAACAGCCTAAAGGTGGGAAGATTCATGAAAGGACAAGACATCCCATTCAAGGCAGGACGGCTACATCTAGGAACTCACTGCAGTGAGACTTGTCCTTACCAGACCTGCATAATAACTGACATAACAACATGCCCTCATCGGCTCTAGAGGAACTCAAGACAGAAAGAACATACAGTAAAAACCTTGGGGCCTAAAGCTGGACAAGTGAAGGGCAATTCGCCCTATCAGTGGGGTGGCCTGAAGAGAGGACTGAATTCCCATAAGAATAGACAAGCAAGGGGGAGCCCTGGAGTTCATAGAAGCAGACAGGCAGGAGTGTGAGAGGGAGTGGGATGAATTGATGAAGGGAAGGGAGGGGGATGAGGAGGAAGGATGGCGGAAAGCAGAGATAAGTTCGATATGCTTGTAAAACTAGAAAAATAAAGTAATAATTGAAAAAGTTCTAAGAATCACAGTAAAGGTATGGGGAGTAAGTATGGGAAGTGCTCAGTGCTGCTAGACGATGCTCAGTACCACTAGGTGTTCAGTGCTAATAGGCAATACTCATTGCCATTAGGTGATGCTCAGTACCATTAGATGCTCAGTGCTGCTACAATATTCATTGCCATTAGGTGATGCTCAGTACTATTAGATGCTAGATAGTCAGTGCTGCTAGACGATGCTTAGCATTACTACATGACGCTCAGTACCATTAGATGCTCAGTGCTGCTACAATACTCATTGCCATTAGGTGATGCTCAGTACTATTAGATGCTCGGTGCTGCTAGGCGATGCTCAGTACCACTAGATAGTCAGTGCTGCTAGATGCTCAGTGCTCCCAGATGATGCTCAGAGCCTCTAGCTGCCAGGGATATGCATACTGAAGTGTGAGGTGATATCCCCAGGATTGCCACATGGTGAGAGTGGACGCAGTGGCCTGTATGGGGCCAGACTGGGTGATGGTCACTGCCGGTGGGAATGTTGCACGACCCAGATACCCAGAAAAGCACCTGAACATTTTCTAGTAACACTAAACTCAGTTGTGCAACCAGCACATGTACCCTTGCGCATTTCTCTCAGAAAAATGTAAACCAGTCCACTCACAAAAACCCACAGGAATATCCAGAGCAGCTTATTTGTAATAGCCCCAATGGGAAACTATCCAGTTGTTGTTATGGTAGCGATGGCTAAATGAACTGTGGTATGTCCGTACCATGGAGTAGTATTCATCACTGAAAAGGACCAAGCTGCTGGTTTACATTACACAGTGACTTGAGGGAATCTTCTGAAAATTACCTGGATGAAACAACCTCTTCCAAATACTACATGATGGATGGTTCTAGAAATAACACATTCGTTGGAACACAGTAAACATTATAAGAAGGATGAAACAGAGGAAGCGTGTGTAGTTATGAAATGACTACATGAGATATGAAATACATATGCTATGAAATGGCAGCATGAGAGAGCCTTCTAGACAACGTGATCTTTATTTTGGTTGTTACTATCCATACAGGAATCTGCAGATGTGATCATTTGGCTGTGCTGGGTGAAAGCTGTGGACAGATGTTTATGTGGTTTCTCTTAACTGCACGTGAACCTACAGTTAGCTTAAAATTATAAATTTTATCTGAAAAAAATCTGAGCATCTGACACATAGCTGTTTCCAGCAATTGCTTGCTAAGAAATCTGTGGTAGATCCCAGTCCTGCCCCAGTGATTACTTGCTGAGACTTCTATGCTAAGTCCCCATCTATTCCCAGCGATCGCTTGCTGAGAAGCTGTGGTAGATCCCCACCTACCTCTAGCAATCCACTTGCTGAGAATTCTATGGTAGGTCTCCATCTACCCGCAGCGATCCGCTTGCTGAGAAGTCTGTGGTAGGTCCCATCTGTTGCCCATCTTTTCTCTAGCACCTTCTGTTCTAGTGCCTAGTTCCATCCTGTGCATGCGGCATCTCTTTCTGCATGCTGAATGCCAGCCTTGCGTGCTGCTACTGTGCTAAAGTCATCAAAGGTGCTGCGGCGTGTTTTCTAGAAGGAGTTTGGCAGCGTTAGGTGATTGGTTCCCAAGGGAGAGGTGTCCGCCCCTGAATTCCTCACTGTTTTTGCTTTAAATGTCTTGCAGTGTGTTGTGCTGTCAAGTCCTCTACATTTTGTCTTGTGTTTCTGGGTTTATGGTTCATCGCCTCCCTATGCGGATGCAGTCTCAGATGCAGCTTATTCGTGAGTTTTGGATTTTAATTCCAGGAACATTTTCCCCCTGTAGCTAAGTCTTACACATTTAAAAGAAATGAGTTTTTTAGTCTCACAGCAACACCCCACTTCTCAGTACTAATTTCTTTGTTACTTTTCCTTTTTGCGAGAGATAGCACCCAGACTCAGGAAACTTGGAGGAAAGGAGATTTGCTTGGCTTATGGTTCCGGAGGGGACAGAGTCTATTGTGGCTATGTACAGGGTTCTGGGATCTGATCTCTGGTCTTCATTCCTGCCCAGCAAGCTCCTTCCCGCTGAGCCATCTCCACAGCCCCTGTCTTTTGGTGACATGCTCTCCCTCCCTGAGTGCTGAGCTGGATTTGATGGAATTGCTTCTCAGGCCGAGTTCAGATTGCTGCTCTCAAGCCCTTGGCTGTGCGAAATGTGTGTTCAGTTCTTGACATGCTGACAATAGCTTGACTCTCTGTAGGCAGAAGACAGTCTGAGGGAAGTTGTTCACGCCGAGCTGTCTCTTTCCCGGATGCTCACAGACCCTCTGTTTGCTCCAGAAATTCTATGGTTTTTCTGGGACGCATTTATTGTTATTTCCTAGGGCGTGGCATCCCCTTCAACTGGTAGACTCTAGTTTCTTCTAGTCTGTCTTCGTGGGTTAGTCCTGTGCTTTTTGTTCTGTTCTTGCCTCTGAAAGCATTGTGCATGGATTTGTGGGTCTTGTCTGTCTCCTTTGCATATTATTTTCTAAGCATCTTAATATTTGTCCCAACACATTCTGCTCTAACATTCCTGGTGTCTGCACCGTCTGTTCCTCTCTTTTCTGTTTCTCCTGCAGCCTTTCCTTCTTCTCTGAGTTCCGCCTTCTTCAGCAGCTCCGTGTTATTTCTCATCTGCTGTTGCTGGACATCCCTTTCCATCTCTGTTTAAAGAGACTGTGATTTAAGCCCTCAAATGTCAGGGAGATGGGGACAGGAGACATCTCACCTGACAGATTTCCACTCTCCAGCACACCTGTGCTCTTGGAAGTTGTTTCCTGATGCCTTCTTCCCACGTGGACATGTCCAGGGTAGTGTCAGACATGGCCAGTGCTGACCAGTCAGCACCTCCTGCTGCAGCACTCCTGCCCACTATCCCAAGTAGCCGTGTGTTTTGGGGTGCTAGATGGCATGGTCTCTCCCACCCCACGAGCAGCCCTGTGTGATGGTCGTCCACCCATCCTCTCTTGCTTTTGCTTGTCACTAGGCTGACAGACACCATCTACAACTGTGACCTTTGTCTTCAACCTTCAGTCCGGGTGCAAATATCCATTTTGGAAGGGCATCTCTGTATCTGTTCTAGAAGGGTACACCTGGTACTCTTCTGAGTCTATCATGAAAAGACACACGTAGCCGTCCCTGTGCCCATGCAGAAGGGCACACCTGATGGTCCCTGTGCCCATCCTGAAGGGCGCACTCTGCAGTTCCTACCTTCCTTCCTCCATCTCTGAGAATAGGACTTGGAGCCAGGAGCTGTGTGGTAGGGACGGCTCCCTGCTTGGAGTTCTGGCTCATCATTTGCCGTGGCTGGTCCTTTTCCAACCTCCCATTTCTCACCTGCCATCTTCAGACTTGTGGGGACTGTAGGAATCCCACTCACAAATTCTGGAGTGCTTATCAAGTCCCATGAACCCACCCAGCAGAGCCACAGCCCCACATTGCAGGGTGCAGGCCAGAGTGAGGGTCCCGGGGCTGCCTGCTCTGCCTGTGTGTGTGGTCACGGGTCTTCAGGTGGTGGGAGCTGGGCAGGAATTGCCTTGCAGAGGCTGCTGGCTGGTGTCTGGGCTGACCAGGCAGGAAGCAAGAACTCTGGGCTCCCCAGCAGGGAGAGAGTGTTGAGGTACTCCCCCTCAGTGCAGTTGCACCAGGAAACTCCCCTCATGAGTGTTTCCCACTCTTTCATCTCCTGCCATCTCTTTTCCTCCCTTCTTGGACTGGATTGGGGGAAATATCTTCCTTTGAGGGGAGGCCAGCAAGCGGCTCTCCAAACAAGCCCTCTTCCACCAGGAGCAGCGGTCAGGTTGGCGCGACCTGCTTGGCAGTTCATCCAACGGGCAGCCGGGTATCTCGGCTTCATCTGCCATTCAGCGGCCTCTGCTCAGACGTGTCTAATGAGGAGCGGGTGCCTATGAAGCAACCCCCTCCTTCTCCTTCCCATGACCAGCCCCCTCAACCCCCCCCACTCTCCTGTGCCCATCCCATGAAAACACACACACACACACACACACACACACACACACACACACACACACACAGGGCTTGGAGGCCAGTGTTGGAGCTGCACTGCACCCGCCTCTGCAGAGGAGCAAAAGCGCCCAGACTGTGCAGGCTGGTGCTGGGTTCCCACGGTGAGCCCGCCCACAGCAGCAATGCTCCTGCCGCAGGCACTGGGCCCAGGCCAGGGTTCCTCTGTGGAATGTGCTTCTAATGACGCACTTTGCTCCAGCCCCGGAGCTAGCCTTCTGAAGAGACTGCTTTTCTCGTGCACCCGGGCCGTGACAGCGGTGGAGGTGCCTGTCTGCAGCTCCCACGCTTGCTGCCCGCTGGCTCTTGCTCCCTGTCACTCGGACGAGCTGTAACAGGAGCCAAGCAAAGATGCAAAGCAGGTGTGTGGGAGAAGCTGGGCCACAGCATTCATCTGTTCACCTTTACATGGGGTTTTTCAAGGCCGCCATCCTCCAGCCTGAGCGGAGCACGCTGGCTCTGGCCCACCCCGCCCAGCCCTGCTGTCAGCCCTGCTGGCCTGTCTGCATCACCGAGGGCCAGCCTGGGGTTGGAGGAAGGGCTGCTCAGCACTCTGACTGTGAGCCAAGATCCCCACCTTTGTCCCCGTCGTCCTTCCCTGAGGATGGGTGGCTGCAGAGGCGCCGAGTGTCAGAAGGTCCACAGGAACAGGCAGTGACATTAGTTCAAGGGAATTTCTAATGTTTTTTTTTTTTTCGCATGAAATAAAAATAGCTGTATATTGCACAGATAGCATCAGGGCACCTGCTCAGGACCTTTTGGTTTAAAAAAAAAACTTTTATTATTTCCAAATTCTTAAGACCCACCCTGACCTCAGGATCCGCTCTTACCTCTCCGTGCACAACAGCCTCTTGGGGACCCTAGGGGACCAGAGACCCAGTGCCTGGCTTTCTCAGTGCCCTGGGAGACCTGAGCCGGTGACTGTCCTCCTGTTTACTTTGGGGAAAGTCAGGATGACTGTGCCACCTGGCACAGGGAAACTCCCAGAGCTGGACTGCCCTTCCCTCCCATGCCCTCCCCGCTCCTCCCACGGCCAGGCCCACAGACACAACGAAGCCTCTGTGGAGGGGCAGATCCTTATGTGTGGGAAGGATCCACAGGCTCCAGCGGTGACAGACTGAACCAGGTGCCAGTTCCTGTGCTGCACTGTGCACGGCCCCACCATCACGTGGCTCCTAGCCACGTGGTCAGAAGGCCCGAGGGGCCCACATGCCTGGGCATTTCCCAGCACTGGGTGTCTACGGGGTCAAAGTCACTCCTCGCCTGACCCGCCAGGGGAGGCTCTGGGGGAAGCAGAGCCTGAGGTTTCCTAGCGGGCCTTGCCCAGGGTGCTCGTTGGAGGCCAGACAGGCAGGAGAGGCTGTGGCTGGGGAGTTTTCTTAGTTCCTGAATGAGGATGAGATGGGAGGCTGCTGCCGCCGCCATGCTTCAGCCTTCAACACATGCTCATCATGCACACAAGAACACATGCGTGCACGAGTACACACACACCCACACCGCTCCATACCTACATATGCCCACAAGAACACACACACAATCATAGCTCCACACTCACATGTGCACAGACACATCCAGTCCTACAAACATACATGCTGATACACATAATCATAAAACATGCCCACTTGGCCATGAGTGTGCAAATACACATGTGCACAGGCACACGTGGGGGTTGCATACATGCTTGTACACATGCACTTTTGCACACATTCACAATACGTGCCCGTTTATTCATGAGTGCATGGATACACACATGTGCACATACCTGTGCCGACACGCATGCATACCCCTCTCATATGAAGAGGCCTGGAGAATCTCAGCTCTCGCCATATGTAGAAGGTGCAGAGCAGAGGTCCCGAGCATCCACAAGGCCCCAGGCTTCTGTTTCTGGGAAAAGCTTTTCCATGGGGTCTTTGCGTGGGGTACAGGCTGTGCTGACTGGTAGAAAAACCTCAGTTATTCACGGACACAGGACAAGCCAGCTTGAAGATGTGGGCCTCCAAAAGCTACTGTGTCAGCCAGCATCGTCCCTGTGAACACATGGCCCCTGGAGACCCAGGGGTGATGTTCTGGGAGCCTTTCTCCTGCTCCGCAGGTGGCTATGATACACCCCTTGCCTGCTTCAGAATGCCGGTTCCCGCCCATGGGCTGCAGCACCCACAGGAACACGTGTGTTCCTGGCCTGTCCTGGTCACAGTCCGTGAGGCCTCTGCTCAAGGCCCCGTACCCCTTCCCAGCTGGGGCTGGACAGAGCCGTGTCCAGCGGGATGTGGCTCCTGGAGGGTCTCTTTCTCCTCCGTAGCTCACCCATGAGTTGGGCAACTCGCTACTGGGCGGGGGTTTGATGGTGGCAGGCTGGGCGTGCCGCTTGGGAAGGAGCCTCTCCAGCGGCTCCTGCTTGTGGCCAGCCATGCTGCGGGGCAGGTGCAGCTGCTGGAGCCAGTGCTGCATATCAGGGACGTTCAGCCGGTCATAATTTCACCCACACCAGCCCGGCCCCGGGTGGCTGCTTTCTTCTCACAAAGCAAATGCGGTTTCCTGACAGTCCTGTGCCTGGAGACTAGAGTCTGTCATGGCATTGGGAAGGTCAGTCATGAGCGCCTCAAATATCTCTTTGCTTCGTTCTCCTTAATTAGTCCACTGTCTGGCACTCCCACGGTGGCCCTTCCTGTCCCTTTCTCGCTCAGCCTCACATCTCTATGGGCTACTTCTGCTCCTGCCATGTTCCCTCTGCTATTAACTTTATCCCTTGAGTTTTTCATTTCAGTTACTGTATTGTTCACTTACGCTGCCCATGTGATTCTTTTTATAGCTTCCGATCCTTCTGGCTCACCTCTCCTCTGTCCTGTTTGACCCGTTTGTAGTGGTCCTTTTGCATCCACTGCGCAACTCCAGCATCTGAATCAGCAGCTGGTCTGCTTCCGCGGACAGCTCGGCTGTCACTCATTGTTTCCTGTTCTACACTTGGGGAGCTTTGACTGCGAATGTAAAAGCCACAGAGGACAAAGTTGGGCTCATTCTCAGCAGCTCTCCTGGCTGCTGCTTCTCCTTCTCCTCCTTCTCCTTCCTCTTCCTCCTCCTCCTCTTCTTCCTCCTCCTTCTTCTTTTTCTTCTTCTTCAGAAAGGTTGTAGGAGCCAATCAACCCAGCTGGTTAAAAAGTGAGCTAAATCAGGACCGCATGCCGGCATTAGAAGGAGCCTGTGGTCTCTGGGTCTGAAAGATGGCACCTCTGAGGGCCAGCAGGAAGGGGGGCCTTACTTACTCCCTAACCTAGTGGCTCCATCTATGCAACACCCAAAGAAACTGGGCACTATCACGTTGGGTCCCCTACTGTCTGAGCTCTGGAGTCAGAAAGAAAGAAAGGAAGAGACGGAGGGAGGGAGGAAGAGAGAGAGAGAGAAGAGGGGGGAGAGAAAGAGCAAGATTGCTTTCAAAGTCTTCACTGACATCTCCCAGGATGCCCTCTGCCTAGGAAAAGTCAGCATCCAACTTTTGCCCCAGACTCAGGAAACACACAGGAGAGAGATCAAGGTCAGTGATGCAGCCCAACGGGGAAGGGCTCCCCACCCTGTGCTTAGACAACGGTCTAGTCCCTGTGTTGGGACGACGGTCTAGTCTCTGATTGGGACGACGGCCTAGTCCCTGTGTTGGGACGACGGCCTAGTCCCTGTGTTGGGACGACGGCTTAGTCCCTGTGTTGGGACGACGGTCTAGTTTTGGTGCTAGAACACTGTTGCTGACACCTCTTGCCAACTGTGACCTCTTAAATGTAGGTTTCAAAATCACTGGGTATGGCCGTCACAAAAAATTTGACAACAGCCAAAGTTTTCTGAATACACAGCTACCAAAATTAGTTGCAAATCAAATGTGTCATGCACCTGAGGGTTTTTGCAGCCCTCATCTGCATGTGGCATCCCGTGACCTCACCACAGTTCTGTGCACACGCCATGCACATTTCTCATGTCCTGTTGGTAAAGCCTCACCTCTGATTCAAGATTCTTGCTGGGGTTACGAGTCTTCAGTGTCTTTCTCAGAACATAGGAAGTTTCCTGCCATTTAGAACACGGCGATTTAATTATAGAAAACAGAGATGTTTGATTTCTTCCTGCAGTCATTTCCCACATGTATGGATCAGATCAGTGTGTCTTTGGCACATGTGTTAGTTTCATTTTATACACTATGTTTGAGTTGCTGATGGGTTTTGTAAGAATTTTTCAACGAATTTTGGCTTAGGTTTGGGACAGAATTTCAAATTTCTGGCCCTGAAGTACACTGCTACCATTTTTACTGTGTATTCATGGGAAGCAGCATCATTAGCTTTGATGATTATAAAATCCAGGTATCAACTCTGAAAATCATCGATGCTGCTGTGTACTGAAAGCATCAAATATTCCACCAAGGTTTAGTTGTCTCTATAAAAATAAGCATGTCAACTCATTAGCATGCCAACTTACTTTCACCTTTAGTGAACAGGAAAATTACATGTCCACAAAAAATAATCATTTTGAAAGAGTTTGTTATTTGTTATCAGTGAAGGTTTTATTATATGGTTGGGTCATGTAAAATTTCTCCCAGGGAAGAAGTTAAGAAACCCTATTACACTACTGGAAGCTAAAGACCCTCATAGTGGGATAGGACAGACAGTTGTCAGCGTGTGTGCTGGGGGGCGTCTTGTTTCTATTTGGTCACAACTTCTCTCTGTGTTCCCTTCCCAGGAATCTAAGCACTCCGAAGTTCCCAAAATTTTCTTTCCTCCTCTCCCTCCTCTTCCTCTTTTCTTCCTGCCCCCTCCTCCCTCTCTCCTCTTATTCTCCTTTCTCTTCCATCTCTCGCCTCTTCCTCCCCTCTCTCTCCTCTTCTTCCCCTCTCTCTCCTCTTCCTCCCCTCTCTTTCCTCCTCCTCTCACTCTACTCTCTCCTCCTCCCATGTCTCCACCTTTTTCCACCATCACTGTGGCTGGCGTGGGTTCAAGAAGCGCAGTGGTTGATGCTAATTAGCCATCAGAACATGATCCAGAATTACAGCACAGATACAGCCTCGTCTGTGCACCAGCTCCCAAGCAGGCCCCCCCATCCAGCAGGAAGTACTGAAGCCCACATGCTTTAACTGTCCCGCACAGGCGATGGTGGTCTCTCACCCTTGGAAGCCACATTCTAGCAGGATCTTTCCACACCCCTGAGCGTCGAAAGCTCTAGGTTCTTGGAAGTCCCTGTTCTCTGGTTTAAATAAATCTTGGAAAGTCCCTCACGTCTTGCTCTGAGCAGACTCCCACCTGCCACCACATTCTGCCGTTCCTGGACCCTTGGGAGAATTGAACCAGAAGTGGCTGTGTCTGGAGGAAATTGGGAAAAGAGGGTCTAGGGCAGAGCCGAGCTGCATGGGCGGTGGGTAGTCTACTGCCACTTCTGCCTTCCTCTTTAAAACTTGGCGCTTCACCTTGGCGTGGAATTCTCTCTCAGAAAATACATAACCTTTTCACTAACTCTATGAGAAAATGAGTCCGGGGATCAAAAACAAGAACAAACTCGCCCCTCACTTTGAGGACATGGACACGGGGGCACTTGCCAGGGGCGCCAGGTCCAGGGGCCCGTCTGGTGGGAAGCTTTTAGCTTTCTCTGAATCAAGAAACTCAAGGGTCTGGCCTATGTAACGTGTGCGGCTGCATTTCTTTCTCTGAGCTCCACGCTTGCTCTTCTGGCTGCCCCATCCCATCAGGCCTTTGGTCACAGCATCGCGGTGGCCTTTGAAAAGCCACAGGTGCCCGTGACACACAGCATCTCAGCATGCGGCAGCAGGAGCCCACCCTGGGTTAGCCAGCGTCTATCCCCACAGGAGGAGGAGAAACTAGGCTGTGGCCCACCCTGCCTGAGCCCACATGCTGCCGTTTCTCGCCTGCGCCTGGTTCCAGTGATGTCTGACCCTCCTTCTCTCCCATGCTCCTTTCAATGCAAGGAAAACCACAGGCAGGCGTGGGGGGCCCTGTGTCAGCGGCACGTGCTCTGCTCTGTGCTCCAGCTCACGCCCTGCCACAGGGACAAACACGGTCGCGGCCCACCGGGGAAGCTGTACAGGGGGTCGGGGAGGTGCCAGGCCCGCCTGAGTCAGAGGATGCGGACAGGCTTGGTGGGGCTTCACTGGGGACTCAGGGAGATAGAGGCTCCAAGAGGAAGGGAACGTCTCAGAGATGAGTGTAGAGCTGGTGCCCAGAGGAGGAGTGCGAAGTCGGAAGGTCAAGCAGAGGAGGCGTCCTGGCAGGCAGGTAGTGGCCATGGCTTCTGTGGGTCTGATGGGGATGTGTGGCCCTCAGGCTCTGGCGAGCCCTGGTGAGCCCTGGTGAGCTAGAGGAGCGCCTGCCATCTGTGACAAAGGCCCCAGCAATGGCCCCATCCAGAGAGGTGGGCGTCAGACCGGCACTGAGCCACCAGCAGGGGGCTCCTGATGGTCAGTCCACCAGAATGTTGACACGACAGGAACATCACCATCACATCTCATGAACCTGTGTTGGGTGCAACGCAGAGTTGCACAGAAGTTGCAAGAACAGCATGGAAGACATCTCGTGGCCTCTGTCCATTGCTATAACAGTGTAACAGTTACTCCTAACTGTTGCTGCGAGAAAGCATTCAGAGTCAAGCAACTTAAGGGAGAAGGGGAGATTTACTCAGCATACGGTTGGTTCCCAACCGGAGAAACAGTCTTTCATGGTGGAGGCAACATGGCTGGTGGCTGAAACTGGAGGCAGCTAAGTCACTGCAAATATCCTGGAAGCTCAGAGCTGCTCATAGGCCAGTGGGTGACGGCTGAAGGCTGGAGGATTCCTGGAGAGTCCAAAAAGTGGAGAGTATTTCTTCCACGTCTTCTGTTCTATGGTTCCTTTTATCTGGCCTGCTACTGGGTGGTTCCAATCAGAACTAGGGCTGGTTTTTGTATTGTGAATGTATTGATCCGGATAAGCGTTTCAGTAGTCTGCCAGCTGATCTTAGTTAATGCCAGGTGTGGTCAAGTTGACATCCAGGATTAAGTATCACAAATAGATATCTCAGTGGATGGATGGATGGAAAGATAGTCAGATAGAGAGACGAATGTATAGATAGATGATACACAGATAGATACAGATCAGTGATATATAATAATACAAACATAGATGACACATAGATGAGAGACAGATGATAGATGGATAGATAAATATGGGTGATAGGAGATAACTGATAGCTGATAGACAGAGTGAAGATAAGTAAATAGACACAAACATAGGTGATACATAGAAAATAGATGATGGACAGATAAACAATAGATTTATTTGTATATACATATTTGTATACACACGTACCTCAGCATACATGTAGCATATGTACATATCGTAGCATATATGTATGTAAAATATACATTCCCCTAAGGTGTTTGGGAGTATGCTGCAGACAGCATATCTTTTGCCTCAAGTATTTGTGCAGATTGCCTAAGAACATTCTTACCAGGAAATTAACCATTATGTTACAGCCTTAGGTGATCCACAGCTCAATAGATGTATTTCCCTGGGTGTTTCAGCTTTTTCTTTTGCAGCCACATTTATCCAGTGTAGTGTCAGGGCCAGAGTGACACCTGCCTCATCAGCCTCTTGTTCCGGGCCAGTCCATAGCCTCGTCGCCCTAAATGAATGTGGCAGCAGGGAGGGGTGCAGCGGTTGTCTGCAGATGTGGCAGAGATGGGCCATGGCATGGGCGACCATCTGCACAAGGTCTGTGTTGGGTCCACAGCTGGTGGTCTTATCTGTAAGGCAAGCAGGGTCAAATCTACCTTGGATGCTCCACGGGGCGGTTGACCAGTCTCAATGGATTTGTCAGAGGATGGACACCCCTGGGTAGTCATTAGGTAAGGTGTCCCCCAGGAGAGTCTACTGGTGACTTACACAGTCGGCTTGTACTCACGTGGTCTGCCGGAGCATGAAGCTCCTCTTCCTCCTCAAATGTCGCTCATCTAAGGAGCCCACTGAGGATATGTTACTTGATGTGATGGTTAGTGTGGTGACTCCTGAGTTCTGGGTCTTCTCAGATGTTAGCCCTGGCTCTGCCCCCCCTCTTGCTCCTTCATTCGATGTCAGTAGTGTGACGTTTCCTGATCAACCCATGGGCTCAGTTGTATCCATGACTTGCATCGATGTTCAAGCTGCCGGTAGGTCATCGCCAGGGCCCTGTTTGAGAACGAACCTGACACGTAGTTCCACGTTGATCTCAGAGACTGCAGGAGTGACCAGGCTGATCAAACCAGCTTGGGCACCTTGATAAGACCTCAGTCCCTTAGTTCCACACTGGGCCATTCCTCTGGCACTATCTCCTTCTCCAGCATATACCCCCATTAGCGCCCACAGAAGCAGGAAAAGATCTGAAGTTTCGTAAAGCCAACTTTATATCAAAGTGACAGCAGAGAGATGGATTCACGGGGAAGGGAGGCAGCTGTGGCAGCATTTGGGGGGGTGGATAAGCAAGGGAATCATATTTAGATCTTGGAAACAAAAGCATTGGAAAGAGAGAAACAAAAAACTCCGAGAAAGCAGGCGTCTCGCGACGTGTGGTGGAAGCCCCGTGGTTACTGTTTCTGCCCATGTCTACTGACAGAGGGCTGGGAGAAAGGGTTTCTTGCAAGAAGGGCACACGGGGCTGGAGAGACGGCTCAGGGGTTAAGACTCACTTCCAACCTTGAGGGCAGAGCTGGGAAATCTCAGAGTGAAGAAAAAAGGAAGTAGAAACAATCCAGGATGATTCCCGAAGTCACCCTTGATCCTCCACAGGGTCACATAGTGCATCTGACACACACACACACACACGCATGCATTCACGTATGCACATGCACAAAATAAAGAACGTTAAAAAAGAAAGGCACAGGCTCCTCCCATCTGGGGATGGGAACCCTGGCTAGATGATTGACAGGCCAAGCCGAATTAACTAAAGGAAGGCACCCATAACAGGTCTCCATGCTGGGATCATTCTAGTGTTACCAGAGAAGCTAGAAGTGGGGCTTATCTACTTCCCAACAGAGACCTAGCCCACCAGCCAGAGATGATTGTAATTGACAAAGTGAGGTGTTCTCCCAAGACTCTCTGACCAGCGCCCCAAGACCAGCTGAGTGGCCCTTCTTCCTCATCTCCCAAGAGAGGGCCAGACGCCTTGGTCAAGGGTGACCCTCCCACCCAATGTTATGCTCTAAATGTCCCTCCTGCCCACACCCACGTCCCCAGGCACCATGGGCAGAGCCCATTCTTTGGAAAGGTTTTTGGCAGGATTTCACAGGGATCGGGACAGTGAAATCGTTCCGTCTGACCTCACGGTGACATTTCTGGGAAGTTATTCTAAAAGATAATTCCAGAAACAGACACAGAACATGCACAGAAAGGTTTACTGCAGAATTATGCAACTCCCAGCAACAAACTGGATGTGTGTGAGGAGGGGGTGCTGGGGATTCAGACGCACAGTGCTCGGAGTGCAGTGGTGCTTCCCTGTAATTCCTATGAAGAAAAATGAGGAGACCATTTGTGGTCTGGTATTAGGTGGAAGAATGTGGAGCACCCCCCCCCCCGCATGCCTTGGAGAGAGCTTCAGAAACGAGGCAGATTGTGTTTTCCTAAGTAGTTGACACCAAGGCCCCTTGGGACGGAAACGTCTTTTGCAGCTGAGGAGTTCTTCAGCTAAGGGCTGAGACTCTGCAGTGAACCCCTCTCCCAGCTCAGCCCCAGCTGTCATGTTGGGGACAATCACGTGGGAAAGGATGGTCTCTGCATTGAACAGGACCAGCCCAGGGAGACCCGGTCCTCAGAGGCCAGCACTCCTGGCGTGAGGAACAGCTCCGGTCTGGGAGGCAGCAGGAAACGAGTGTTTGGACCCCTGAGCTATGCGAAGTTGATGTCCTGTTGTCCAGCATCACACGGTGGAGGTGGGGATCGGTCACTCACCTTCTTACTGCATGGGGTGCCTGGGACGCCTTGGGCCAATCCTACGGTTGGTGCTGTGGTTTCACAGTGTGGAGAGTTTCTCGGCTCATGCCTATGCTGGTTCCGTACTGAAACACCTCTTCAGGAACCCGTACGGCTCTTCTTCACTGCCTGTTTCCTACAGCCGGGAGCAGGGTACAGAAGGAGCACGCATTTTAAAGGAAAACCTGTTCTTAAATTTTTTTTTTATTATTTATTCAACTGTGCGCATGTGCATATGTGTGTGTGTGTCTGTGTGTGTGTGTGTGTGTAGAACCACGGACGAATTCGCGAACCACCATGGACGCCTCCACCTCCTTCTACCCCGGGATTCACAGGCTCCGCCCTACCAGGACCAGAAGCGCAGGCCGCCCCCGCTTCCGCCTGGCGTCTATACGTGGGATCTGGGATCCGAACTCAGGACCTTCCGCCTGCAAGGCGGAGGCTTAACCCCTGAGCCACCTCTCCAGCCCTAAAGGAAAACCTGTTCTAACTACAGACATAACACAAGTTTCCCACAGAGGGAGGGACAGAACTGCCGCAGAATAAGAGGCAGAATATATGTGCACATGAGAGGGATGTGTGTACATGTGTATTCATATGGGTCGTGTGCATGTGTGTACGTATGGGTATATGAACGCATGTTTGCGTGTATGTATTTGTGCACATGTGTGCACATGTGTGTGTAGATAAAGTTGCATTCAAGTAAAGAATAGGGAAAACGAGTGGATCACATGGTCCTGTGGCAGCGCATCATGTTATATGTGGGCCGCAGCATGCAGGTAGGTCCAGTCGGACCCGAGGAAGGCAGACTACATGGCCTTCAGCCATGAAGAGGAAAGAGAAACAAATCGCCTCAAGGGGGAAATCCTGGCCCTGCTGCTGAGTGGCCGACCTGACAGTTGTGTGCTCGGACACACGGCGCGCCACGGCTCACTCTGGCTTGGCCCAGCTTGGCTTGGAAACGAGCACACGTGTTCCAGGAGAGTGCCAGGGTAGCATTTTAAAAGTGGTTTTTATTTCTTTTCTTTAGCAGAAGAAAAATCAATATTGCTTTCAGAAACACATTTCAGGGGCCGAGGAGATGGCTTGGTTGGTGAAGATTTTTGGGTGCAAGCATGAAGATCTGAGTCTAACCTACATGGGACCCAGTACCATGGAAGTCACAGGCAAGGGTGTGTGTATCATGTAACCCCCAGGCCAGGAGATGAGGGGGAGACAGGAGAAACTCTGGAGCCTACTGACTGCCAGTCTAACCACAGCTGCGAACTCCAGGCTCAGTGAGAGACTCTGTCCCAAAAAACTAAAGTGGAAGCTATGTGGAAGATCTCCTGACCCCACCCCTCTGGTTCCCATGTGGTTCCCACACAGGCAAGTGCACCTGCACGTAACAGTATGCGCGAGTATGCACACACGTGCATACACGGAATGAAGCTGGCGGTGTGATCAACTAGGTAACAGCCTTACTGTTGACAGAAGGGCCTATGGGGCCTGTTGACTGACAGAAGGGCCTGTGGGGCCTGTTGACTGACAGAAGGGCCTGTGGGGACTGTTGACTGACAGAAGGGATCTTATGGGGTTTATTGATTGACAGAAGGGGCTGAGGGATCTGTTGACTGACAGAAGGGTCCCTGTGGGGCCTGCTGACTGATAGAAGGGTCTGAGGGATCTGTTGACTGACAGAAGGATTCCTAGGGGGGCCTATTGACTGACAGATGGCCCCATAAGACCTATTGTTCCATTGTTCCATTAACTGGCTGCAGCCATGAAGCCCAGATCTGATGTTCCCAGCGTCTGATGTGATCCACACTGGCTGGAACGCCTGCCAGCCAGCCGCTGAGCCCTCAGGGATCCACGCTGATTTCCTTCACTCCCAGGGGATGCATGACCTGCAATGTGAACCCGACTGTGGGCCTGGCGTCTGCTGTGGGTGAGGGCACCGGGCGGGGAGGGGCGCCTCCACAGAGCAATGCGTTCTGGGCTCTGAGCGCTGGTCCATGGATGTGATCTGAGCCACAGATAACAGATCTGAATGCGCCTCTGTCTCTCCAGAGCCGTGACCTGGAATGACTTGTCCAGGGCTGGCTGAGCTGCAGCAGGGCGTGTGTGTGTGTGTGTGTGTGTGTGTGTGTGTGTGTGTGTGTGTGTGTGTGTATGTATCCACGTGCGGGGACCATGGAGAATGAAGCCAGAGAGTGAGCTACAGCTGTAGGTGGAGCACTTGGGGCCTCCCAGAACAGAAAGCCTGGCACCACAGAAGGGATCCTCAGGCTGGGGAAAGGTTCAAAGATGCTGGGAGATGGCAGTGGGGGAGGTCTGTGGCCGTCAGGGTACCCTGAGTTTCTCCCATTGGCTTGCTGCCACAGCTGCAACTCAAAGACCATCCAGGTCACCCTGTGGCGTCTGCTCTTGTGCTCCCTGCAGTGTGTCTGCTCCCGTGCTCCCTGCAGTGTGTCTGCTCCCGTGCTCCCTGAAGTGTGCTCCCTGCAGTGTGTCTTCTCCTGTGCTCCCTGCAGTGTGTCTGCTCCCATACTCCCTGCAGTGTGTCTGCTCCCGTGCTCCCTGAAGTGTGCTCTCTGCAGTGTGTCTGCTCCCGTGCTCCCTGAAGTGTGTCTGCTCCCGTGCTCCCTGCAGTGTGTCTGCTCCCGTGCTCCCTGCAGTGTGCTCCCTGCAGTGTGTCTGCTCCCGTGCTCCCTGCAGTGTGTCTGCTCCCATGCTCCCTGAAGTGTGCTCTCTGCAGTGTGTCTGCTCCCGTGCTCCCTGCAATGTGTCTGGAAGCTGCACAGACCCAGCTCCAGAAGCTCCAGCTCCAGAAGTACCATCAAGATCCTGGACCCAGCTTCCCCCTTCAGGATCCACCTGCAAGCGTGAGATGAGACTGTTCAGTCTGTTGCCAATGCTACTCAGACCATGTCTTCCAACCCAGCCCCTCTGCTGATGACCCCGTCACCCTGCGAATCTGGGAGCCTAGTGCTCCTCACAGCACCAGCATCTGCTGTGTCTCCAGGAAGGAGCACGGGGCGGGCTGTGTGCTGCATGGGCAGCGGTTGCCTTCAGCTGGCACGTGTGACCCATTGTTAACATCTCACCTGTCAGTCTAAACACTGAGCCCTCAATCCTGATTAAGACCCAAACCCGAGGGGTCAAATGAAGAGAGGAGACGGAGTCCTCACCAGGAGGAGGTGGCCTCTTGTGGCATGTCTGGCACAGCAAGTGCGGCTGAGGTGACCTAGCTGTGCCCAGCTTTATCATGTCATTCCCTTGCCCCCCCAGCAGAAGCCAGCAAAATTGCCAGTGAATACCCCTCCCCACTGTCCTCCTGGGACAGAACCAGGCGGGCTGCAGTGTGGGTTGTGGCCCAGGACAAGCAGTGTGAGAAGAGAGGCCAGCGAGTGCGCTGAGGCAGGAGGATGGGAAAGTTGAGGCAGGACTGGGTGCACCGCGCGCAGGGATCCAGTCTTCAGGCCGGAGTGTGGCGGGAACGTGAGCAGACGGAGGAGGTGGGACACCAGGATCTTGAGAAGCCCCTTTATCTATCTGCTGGGGATTTGGGGGAACTCTTGTCCAAAAGAAGCCAAGAGCCCCACTTGGCTGTCTTGGGTTTCATACTCTTTAGTAACAAGGTGGATCACGGAGCATTCTGTGACTGCTGACAGCAGACTTCCGGTCATCCCAGAAGCGAAGGTCACAGCACAGCAGCAGGTGAGTGGAGCTGGGGGCGTCCTGGGTGAGGGTCTGCCCAGCCCCTTCCACGATGGTTGTGGGAGGAAAGGAGCAGAATGAGGGCTTCTCTTAACTTCCAACCAGACTTTTATTTATTTATTTATTTATTTATTTATTTTAGTTTAAACATTTCTTCAAGCACTTTTATTATTATTTCCGCTCATACAAACTTAACAGGTACACTGGTCCCCTCCTTCCATCCCCTCCTCCCGACTCCCCTTCTCCCTCCTCCCCTCTTCCCTCCTTTCTCATCCCCCAGTGCCTCCCCCAATCCCCGGAGCATCCTTTACTGTGCATGCCAAACTCTCCTCTGGGTCCTCCTCTCCAATGAGGTGCAAGGACCCAGGGGCATTTCCCAGAACCCTTTCCTGTGCTCCCCTTAAGCTTAGGAACACTACTGTGGCTGTCAGTCCTTAGTCTCCAAGGATCCTAGTGCCTTCAGTCCATGATAGACTTTGTGAGGTCAATAATGTGTTGGACATTGCGCAGGGCATGCAAAGCCCTATTATGATTGCTTCAGCTCTAACTTGTGTGGAGTATCTTGCATATCATTACTCTTCCCATCCTTGTGCTCTTACACTCTTACCGCCCCCTCTTCCACAAATTTCCCTGAGCTTCAGGATGGGGAGAGATTAGGCTGGCCCAGTTCCAGGTGGTTGATATAGAGTCTCTGATGTTCTGAATTATGGTTTGTTGATTTTTTTTTCAGTTTTGCTGCTCCTGCAATGCCCTTGGCTCCATCCTGATGGGTATTGGAAGTCACCTCTTGGCCGGAGATAAAAACCTGTTAAATTAGAGTCTTGTTATAAGAGTATATTCAAAAGTAGATGGAATAAAAGTAGGAGACCGTGGTGAGAGAGGGGTCCATCACCCATTTGCAAAATGGTTACTTTCTATCAGGTAGCCTATATGCCCTCCCCTTCTGGTGAGATCATACCCCATCAGTTGCAAATGATCAGGAAGGAAAGTCTGTGAACTTAACCAGATGTCTCATTACTTACTTGCAGTCCTTGATGGTGGCCTATTTTCTCTGCTGTAACATGGTCCTCTCTTTCCTTGTTTCTGGTGGGGCCCTCCTTCCCCATCCCTCCTGTTTATAATCTTTACAATTACTGTAGGTATTACAGAGATTTGTCTTTGAGTGTCTCTAAGTGGGTTTGGTACTAGGAGCCACCTATTAGGGAGTACATATGGTGCTTAATTTTCTGTGTCTGGGATACTTCACTCAATATAATTATTTCTAATTCCATCCATTTCCTGGCAAATTCCAGTAATTCATCATTTTTGATGGCTGAATAGTATTCCATTGTATAAATGTACCACATTTTCCTTATCCACTCGTCAACTGTTGGACATTTGGGCTGATTCCATGACTTTGCTATTGTAAACAGTGCTGCTATGAACATGGTTGTGGTTGTGCTATCGAGGTGAATTTTTGCTGTATGGGGGGTTATTCCCAAAAGTGGAATAGCAGGGTCATATGGCATTTCAATCTTTAATTTCTTTAAGAATCTCCAGACGGCTCGCCAGAGTGGTTGTATAAGCCTGCACTCCCACCAGCAATGTAGGAGAGTTCCCCTCTCTCCACATCCTCTCCAGCACTTGGTGTTGTTTGTATTGTGGATTTTTGCCATCCTGAGAGGGGTGAGATGATATCTCAGGGAAGTTTTGATTTACATTTCCCTGATGGCTAAGGATGTGGAGCATTTTTTAAGATATTTGTCAGACATTTTAATTTTGTCCCTGGTAAAGTTTCTTTTAAGTTCCAAGGCCCATTTTTTAATTAATTAATAATTAATAATTTTTAATTTGTTTCTTTGGTGTTTAGTTTTCTAAGTTCTTTGTGCACTCTGGATAATAGAGCTCTATCAGATATGTGCCAACCAGACTTTTAAACCAAAGGGGAATTGCTCTTTTTCTTCTAGCGCCCCTAGATGATGGGGGGCTTTGGGGTACATGACCTTGTTACAAGAGGTCTCTATGTTCAGACTCTGGAGTAGACTCAGGTGAGTCAGGCAATACCTTCTCCCTTGGCCACACCCCATAGTGATGTCTGCCAAGGACACAGGCTATCATGAGAAGCAAGTGGTCACCACACATGGTGCTCACAAGGCCAGTGGACACGATTTCAATGAAAACTTGACCAAGCCTGTTGGGGCCCGGGGGCTGGGGCCGGAGGTGTGGTTTGATGTATTGTGCTGAGCAGGGCCCTGGGCTCTGTGGCTCTCAGGGGTGCACCTCCAGAATGTGACAAGTCTAGCCAGAATGTGACAAGTCTAGCCACTAGACACTTGCTTCTTAGCCTTGGAGACCGTGAGGTGAGAGGCGCAGCTTATAATCCAGTTCTCAGGCTAAGAAACATGGAGGTTCAAAGCCTGCTTGGGTTTCATACCAACACAAACCAACAAAGACCCCACGAGCCAGGGCAGAGGAGCCCCCAAGAGCGTGTGGTGATTCAACCCCTGTCAATGTAGCCCAGGAGGCCACGGCTTTCCACTCACCTCTGCACCACAAGCGTCCATCCTTGCTCACTGCTCAGCCCCGCGCTGAGTCATTCCCTGACCCAAAGGTCCAGAACGTCCTCAGCATCAAGTTCTGGTTCCTAACAGGAGGATGAAAACCCCCATTTCCTTGGCTTGCAAAGATGCGCACTCAGATGCCAGGGGCGCCCACCTCAGTCTTCTCCCGAGGCTGTGCAATTGTCCTGGAAACTAAGGGCGCCTCCCAAAGTGCATCGTGGGGTGGCCAAGCCATGAACTTCGACTCTCAGCCAAGGACCTTTGCCAAGCCTATGTTCCACGGGATATTTTGATCTCATAAAACAATACCACTCGTGAGGGGCTCCAACCCCTTCCTGGACTCGGTGAGATTGAGTGTCCACTTGGCAGAGCCGTGTCTACTCTGGCAGACCCAGGGCTGTTCCCTGCCAGCCCTG
Organism: Typhlomys cinereus; assembly: GCA_023101885.1. Classification (NCBI taxonomy): domain Eukaryota; kingdom Metazoa; phylum Chordata; class Mammalia; order Rodentia; family Platacanthomyidae; genus Typhlomys; species Typhlomys cinereus. The sequence goes on from JALPQD010000001.1 coordinate 23,194,556, forward strand.
CTGTGTTAGGCCCCCAAGACTAGCCCCTGCAGGCTGACACCCCAGACTATACCCCCCACAGTCCAGTACCCCAGACTACCCTGCAGCCCAGCACCCAGACTACCCCCCACAGCCTGGCACCCCAGACTACCCTTGTAGCCTGGCAGAGTGGCTGTGGACTCTGTGTGGACCCCTGTGCACAGACCATGCTGAAGTACTGTAGTCATGATACTCCACCATCCTGCTCCATGACACACTCCGGTGTATCAATTCTATGGGCTTTATTATGCCTGCAGGCTTAGAGACATGTGGGGCACCAGCTTTGTGTCTCTACTGCTCCCCTTGCTGGCCACAGCCCCCTCGGGACTGTGTGATGGCTTGAAATGTGCCCCCCCCATGTGTTTGGGAAGGTCGAGGCACCTTTGAGAAGTGGAGACTTGCTGGAGGAAGGTGGTCACAAGGGGTGGGCCTTGAGTTGGATTAGACCCACCCTACCTGCTGGAGCAGTTTGCTTTTACAGCAGGAGTCTTGCAGCTCTAGCCTTGCGATGGGTGTGACCTAGGCCTTCTCCAGCTTCTGCCAGCCAGTCATGCCACATCCTCCATGAAAGACTGCATCTTTCCTCTGGAACCGCAAACTGAATAAATCTCCCTTGCTCCCTTGTTTGATTTTGGGTTTTCTGTACAGCAACAGATAAGAGTAACTAATACAGACTACTTATCTCTTTGGCACTTATCATGATCTGAATGTGAATCATCCCCCACAGCCTCATGGGTTTGAACACTTGGTCCCCATTTGGTAGAGCTGTGTGGGAAGCTGTGGAACCTTTAGGAGCTTAAGGAAGATTGTCACTAGGGGTGGGCCTTGAGTCCACTGCCTGAGGTCTCCCTGTAGCAGCTAGTGGCAGGAGGACAGGAGCCCTGGGCCCAGACCTGCCCCCGCCCTGAGCATCTGGGGGCTTGAGGTCCAGCAACCCCCCTTTCTGCGGCATGGACCAAGCCAGGTGTCGAGCCTGGTAGACATGGCCGGTACTCCAATGCATGCCTTACATGAGAAGCATTATTGTAAGACCGTGGTTATTAGTACATCCCTCCAAAACACTGCGCCTGAATCATGTTATTCCACACTAGTAGATAGGTATTTCTATATCTGCGATCCAGGCGTGTTCCCATGCTCTGGGGGGTGTGGGACCCTGTGACTGCTGTTGTAAATCATGTGACTTCAGAGGGCACTTCATTCTGGAAGTTGGCAGTGGCTCTGCTCACAGTCCCAAACCTACTTTTGAAATGATGGAGCATCAGGATCAGCTCCTTTCCAAATGGTTTGTCACTGTCAGCACTTACCAGCCAGGAGGCACACCTGCGTGCCTCGATATTTAGCAACCAAAATAGCAAAAAGAAGCCCATCATGTGTTTATATCAATAGCATGCTGATGCAAAGCAGCTCTGCTTCCACGTGCAAATGTGGTGCCTGCCAACATCTTCACGGCCGACATCAGAGGGGGCTCCAAGGGCTCCAGCAGGGTCCTCAGCCATCAGCTAAAGGAGACATGATGGATTTATTGGGAGGAGTTTCAGTCGTTTTTCATATAATTGCGGGCATTGTCCTTTGACAACACCCTAAATTTTTTTTGGCTCTTTTCTTTTCCTCTCCTTTCTTTTCTTTTTACCATTTTCATGGTAAGAATATTCAACATGGAATTGTTCTGTTAGCAGTCTGTGTGTGTGTGTGTGTGTGTGTGTGTGTGTATGTGTGTGATGTTTCCAATTGTGTTCCCTATAGTCTCATGTGTTTGGAAAGATCATGGCACCCAAGAGGTGCAGTCTTATTGGAGGCAGGTGGTCGCAGAGTGGCCCTTGAGGTGGATTAATCCCACTTTACCTTCTGGAGCTGCTTTCATAGCAGAGTCTTGTAGCTCAGTCTCCAAGATGTCTGTAGTGACCTAGGCCTCCTCCAGCTTCCACCATCAGCCATGCCACATCTGCCATGAAAGACTATTTCTCTCCTCTGGAACCGTAAGCTGAATAAATCTCCCTTTTTTCCTTACGTTGCTTGACTTTGGGTGTTCTCTCACAGCAACAGAAAAGAGTAACCATTATAGTGTGTGTGTGTACGTGTGTATGTATGTATGTGTGTGTGTGAGAGATATGTGTGATGAATGTGCATACATGTGCTTGGTCACAGATTGTATGTGTATGTGTGTGCATGTGTGTGGGATGTGTGTGGTGAATGTACACACACATGCATGGTGCACAGACTGCATGTGTATGGGCATGTGTGGGGGATGTGTATGTTGAATGTGCACACATACACATGGTGCACAGACTGCACGTGTGTGTGCATGTGTTTGGTGAATGAGTGTGGTGAATGTACATGCATGTGCCTGATGCACAGACTTCATGTGTGTGGGATGCATGTAGTGAATGTGCCTGCACACATGTGGTACACAGACCACATGTGTGGATGTATGTGGGATGCACGTGATGAATATGCATGCATGTGTGCACTGCACAGAGTACATGTGTGTGCATGTGTATGTGGGATGCGTGTGGTGGATGTGCATGTACGTGCATGTGTGTACATGTGGGGAATGCATAATTAATGTGCATGCAAGTGTGGTAAGTGCATGCATGTGCATGATGCACAGCGGCAAGGGAGAACATCAGCTGTCCTGCTCTAGCACTCTCTTCCATATTCCTGAGTTGGTCTCTCACAGAACCAGGCTAGACAGGGGTCAGCAAACCCCAGCAAGGCCCAACTCTGTCCTCGCTGCACCTACCATGCTCCGCTGGCTATGTGGACGCTTGGGATTTGAACTCAGGCACTAATGCTTACACAGCCAGAGCTCATGCCTGCTGAGCCATCTCCCCCACCCCTTAGCAGATGTTTGTGTGCACCATATATATGTTCACCGCAGGTGCCATGTGCAAAGCCAGACCTCTGTACTCACTCACACATGCTCACGTCCCCTCAGCCCTCCTCTTCCCACCTCTCTGCACTTCCCCTCCGTGACTCTATTGCACACGTCTGAGAGAGAGCGTTCAGCATGTACCTGCTTATGGCTGGCTTATTTCACTTGGATAATGACCATGTTTAGCGGCTCCATGGTCTCCCTCCTTTGAGGCTGAGTACTACTCCATTGTAGGTACACGCCATGTTCTCTCTATCCACTCACCCTCTGAAAGACATAGAGGTTGCCCCACAGCCTATTATGAATAGTGCTTTGGTGAACGCAGGTGCGCTTCTGTCTCTGAGCTCCTGATGGTCACCTGTATCGACATGGATCCCTACGGAGCTAGAAGGTCGTTCTCACAGGACAAGTGGCATCATGGAAACGTGTCTAGTCCTGCTCTGACTCCGACTTTGATCATAGGGCATTTTTCTCTGGACAAACATTGTATGAGTTGCTTTTCTCCTTGTTGTGACCAGATACTTGACAAGAGGGAACCTCAAGAAGAAGGTTTCTTCTGGCTCACAGCCTGCGGGGTGAAGTTCTCATGCTAAGGAATTCACGGGGAGCAGCTGGTCACATTGTAGCCTAGATAGAGACAATGCTGGGCTCTGCTTGCTTGCTTCTTGTTAATGTAATCTGAGACCCCATGCCATGGAATGGGGCTGCCCACATTCACAGTGGATCTTCCACATCAATTAACCTAATCTAGAAACTCCCTCTCAGACATGCCCACAGGTGTGCTACCATGGTGAATTTAAATCCAGCCACACGGCAATGTGAGATTAACCATCAACACATCTCCACTTTGCAGAACTGCCTGTTACGCATCTTCCGCCTTCTAAGAGCAGCGAGAGACAGGAAGCCTGAGCGTCAAGATTTAGTAAGCACGCATGCTGGTTCAGCGTGTCCTCAGGTGAACCTTTTTCCCCATGGGAACAGACAGCACTGAAGCCCACAGCTGCTGGCTGCAGTGTACCACCAAAACCCAACTCGAGAGGCAGCATGGGCAGCTTGGCGCTTTCCCTGCACATGTGGACACGGGAGAAAATGTAAGCAGTGTCATGAAAATAGACGTGACTCACACCCCCAAGAAGTCTCGGGGACCCCCAGGAGCCTGGACCACACTTAGAAAAATGATGCTGAACCAAAAGATCAATTACCTCTCTCTCTCTCTCTCTCTCTCTCTCTCCCTCCTTGTTTTGAGCATGTAGAAACTTTAACATAACTTTAGTATACTTCTTGATAAATCTCCCACATCAAATGACACAAGCCAAAATAGCAATTTTTCACATCCAGAAGATTTATACTTTATGTACTTGTCGAACAAAATTTCAAAAGCATTTGAGAATATTCCAGACCTCTGCTGTTCGTCTCTGTAACAAGCAGAGATTTTCTTTCTCTTGATTTGCCAGGGAGAAGAGATTTAGCTCGTGGACTCAGAGGGTCTCAGGGTACCGTGGTAGGTCTGTAGGGGGAAGCGTTGGCTCCTTCACATGGTGGGAGACCAAGGGAGGATACGGCCTTTAACCCCAGTTACTGGCTGCCAGCCAGGCCCAACCTCCAAAAGCTTCCACAGCCTTCAAAGTAATGCCATAACCTGGGAACCAAGCACCGAAAACATGACCCATGGAGAGAAAAGTGAAACCCCCATGTCATGTGCCCAGGACCCAGCCATCAGCTGTGGCAGACCCCAAGACTGTCACCTTCCTCCTCGTCCTGAATCTGTCCCCGACACAAGCGAGGTGTTTAACAACACACAGTTCCTATGACTTGGCAGGTCTCCAGGCCTCTCCCAGGTGCCAGGGAAGGGTGGGCAGTAGTAGCAAGACTTTGATACTTTGTTGCCGTTTAGGTCTAAAGTGGAATTTTACTGTTGGTGGCTCTCATCAACATGACATTGGTCAGGTTATCAAGCTTGCTTTTGTCGCAGTCACCCTTCAGTCGTCGTGAGGCACTACTCAGATCAGACCCAGGCTGCTTAAGAGAGTAAGGCTCTTTATTCCGTTTATAGCTCCACAAGGGATATGGTCCCTTTATGATGGCAAAGGCATAGCTGGAGGCAGAAGCTGGTTCAGGACTCCGCAGCCACCAGGAGGCAGAGAGAACAAGAGAGTGGGAAGACGCAGAGCTTCCCTGACCTGCCTTGTCCAGCAAAGCTCTACCACCTAAAGGTTCCATGACCTTCCCAAACATTAAACCAGCTGGGGATTTGACAAATGAACCTGGAGAGGAAGTGGAGGGGAACTCACACTCAAACTGTGACATGTCATCAGAGATATTCTTTTCTTCTATAAATTGACTTGGTGAATCTTTCAGTTTGACACAATTGGTAATTTCTGCTTGGCACTGTGATTTATTATTTAATATTCTTAGGAACCCTCAACACACTGGATTTTAACCCACCATTTGCACAACTCAGAAGCATAGTGTGTGATGGTGGTTTGGGAATTGCTGTGATATGTGGTTTGTACCTCTGGTAAGTCATCCTTGTCCGTGTGGTTGTGTGTTTTTCGGACCTCCTTGGCGAATTTTCCCTATAAAACAGTAGCTTTTCCTGATGCGTTCAGTACATGGGAGTTTCCCTTGAGTTTCCTAAGTATAGAGATCTGATTTGATTTCTTCCATTCAGGTAGCAGTTTCCCCAGAGACACGTATTGTCTGGTGGCAACTCCCGGGTATGTGGAGGACTCGTCCTCAGACGACATGGACCTATGTGGTCAAGCGGTCAGGCAGGGCTCCTCACGTTCTCCAGGGACATCTGTCCAGCCAGCAAGGACATTCTCAAATCTCCAACTGTGCCTGTGGATTTAGTCATTTGATCTTTCGGTTCTGCAAAGTCTTTGCTTGCTTGTTTTCTTCTTGAGGCAGATTTACTGCCCTCAGACTTATGGTAATCCCCCTGCTTCAGCCTCCCAAGTGGTGGGGTAACAGATGTAAGTCTCTATGCTCCATTTATCCTGAGTCTTGCTTTGCGTTTTAGTCTGTGGTATCCTTTCTGGGACCTAACTCTTTAATCATCATGAACTGTCCCTGAACACGCCCACTCCTGTCCTGAGGTCGCCTTTGCCTGGTGTCAGCACGCCCACGCCGCTTGTCCTACAATCAGAGTTTATGAGGTTGTCTTTGCAGATCTTCCTACTTTTGATCTCTGTGTGTGTCTTTATGTACCCCATAGACAGCTTCCAGTCCAGTTTGACAGCTTCATCCCTTTATTGTCTTAGCCTACTCACAGCCATGGCAATGATTACATTTACTTCTACTTACATTTCAGGCTCTAAGGATATTTTATCATTTTTGACTGAGCAGCCGATTAGCTTTGAAAAAATTAAAAGGCAAGAGAAGTGTTGCATATTTTGCTGTGCACTAGCTGTGCCTGCAGCGTGTGTCCGTGTAAATCTGTGCACTTGCGTCTGAGCACTTGTGTCTGAGCACCCCGCACATCCTGCCTTGAGTTGTCCTGGGGAGGGCATCCGCAGGCACAGGGTTCCCCCTTTACAGAAGGGGAAGTTGGAGCCCCAGCCCTCAGGACAGCAAAGGGCACCGGGAAGAAAGACCACCCATTGCCCCAGTGAAGGAGCCAGTGATGAGTTTTAGGGGACCCCTGTATCTTGTGGGACTGATGCAGAGGGGACTCTGGATCAACAAGAGATAGAAAGAGCCCAGGAAAGTGTGGGAGTAAGAGAGTGGGCTTGCGATCCCAGCTGTCCTATGCTAGAATGGCCACTGGCCATAAAAGTGTCTGAACAGACCTTCTTCTGGGTTTCCTCTGGGCACGTGGCCGCTGTCTGCTGAGACATGCCACCTGGACTCAGTAGGCACTGCCTGCCTGGCTGGGTGTCCTGACCAAAGCCGCCCCACCCTGCTCCTCCACAGGCCCCTGTCTCCCACCAGAGAGCTGCTGTGGGGTCTCCATCCCTCACCTAATACAAGAGAGAACGGAGCCAGATGCCAATCTGCTCAGGGACACGCTGCGTGAGTTTGGGGACCTCTCCCCGCCAGGTTCCTCCTCCGCATTCACATGCTGACAGAGAAGAAATACACTCAGAGCCTGGAGACATGACAACATGGCCAGACCACAGCCGCCCGGCCAGCACAGCCATGCTCAGGAATGCTGGGCTAAGCCCGGCCTGCACAGCGCCCCAGGGACAGGTGCCACTTGTCTACTGACCCTTGAGCACCCTTGTCACCATTCCTGCCACTTGTGGCTGCCGGCCCCTCCTTTGCTGTAGGAGGGTCCCCTTGTCTGTCTACAATGTATTACAGCATGCGCACAGCCACCGGGTGATCTCAGTGGCCTAAGGACAATTCGTTTGCTACGTGAGACAGGTGAGACAGGAAGGGAGAGGGCAAGAACACCTGGTGACCCCAGGCTTTCAGCTCCCACTTCAAGTGGGATATAAAGTGAGGCCTTGGTTATGTTGGGGGGCATTGAGGAGAGATGTAAACTGAGGGCAGTCACCAGGAATTCAGCCACCCAGTTCCAGAGATGATTGGGGGCTGCAATCAGTTAGGGAGGCTGTTATTTTACAGTAGCCCCTGATGCTATATAGGGTAAGGATAAGAAAAACAGGGAAAGAAGAGCTGAGTGCATGACCTGTAGCTACTTCCCAGACTCCTCCATGGCAGTGAGACAGGCGCAGATGGGGACAATGACTGGGAGGGCCCCATGGGAAAGTCTGGGGTCGGGTGGACATGGCGACCAGGAGGGAAAGTCCTGGGGTCGCAAGGACACGGTGACCAGGAGGGCCCCACGGGAAGACCCTAGGGCTGGGGATTTGCATTAGGAAGGGCTGCAGAGTGGAGCCACGCCCACAGTCCTCGCCACCAGGCAGCAGGCCCTGTATGGGCAACAAGTCCCCTTTTACTGCTAATTAGAAGCAAAGGACTCACTTTGCAGACCCTGGGACCAACTAGTGGAACAAAAGGGAGCCGTGGATGCTGAACAGTGGAGACACCGGACAGCAGTTGGTGGCTGTGACTTGGCGGGGAAGGCTCCCCTGCCTCAGCTGCTCCCCTGCCTCAGCTGCTCCCCTGTCTGTGCTGCTCCCCTGCCTCAGCTGCTCCCCGGCCTCAGCTGCTCCCCTGCCTCAGCTGCTCCCCGGCCTCAGCTGCTCCCCTGCCTCAGCTGCTCCCCTGCCTCAGCTGCTCCCCAGCCTCAGCTGCTCCCCTGCCTCAGCTGCTCCCCTGCCTCAGCTGCTCCTCTGCCTCAGCTGCTCCCCTGTCTGTGCTGCTCCCCTGCCTCAGCTGCTCCCCTGCCTCAGCTGCTCCCCAGCCTCAGCTGCTCCCCTGCCTCAGCTGCTCCCCGGCCTCAGCTGCTCCCCGGCCTCAATTGCTCCCCAGTCTGTGCTGCTCCCCAGCCTCAGCTGCTCCCCAGTCTGTACTGCTCCCCGGCCTCAGCTGCTCCCCGGCCTCAGCTGCTCCCCGGCCTCAGCTGCTCACCAGTCTGTGCTGCTCCCCGGCCTCAGCTGCTCCCCAGTCTGTGCTGCTCCCCGGCCTCAGCTGCTCCCCGGCCTCAGCTGCTCCCCGGCCTCAGCTGCTCCCTAGTCTCAGCTGCTCCCCAGTCTGTGCTGCTCCCCTACCTCAGCTGCTCCCTAATCTGGGCTGCTCCCTGGCCTCAGCTGCTTCCCGGCCACAGCTGCTCCCCAGCCTTAGCTGCTCTCCAACCTCAGCTGCTCCCCAGTCTCATCTGCTCTCTGATCTCAGCTGCCCCTGTCTCAGCTGCTCCCCGGCCTCAGCTGCTCCCCGACATGGTTTTCGTGAGTGGCACTGGCATCCATGCCCATCTGCTCTCGGGACGCTCCCAGTCCAGCCCTAGAGCCTGCTGTCCACTGTCCTCACTGTGGCGTTGTCTTCGTCTGGCCCGGCTAGCGCAGTTCTCTCTGCCAGGTCGTCCTAACTCCCTTGGCTGTTATTTGCTTTCTGTTCAGCTCTGACACCAGCAGAGCGTCGGTTGCGGCCGCTGAGCCACACAACTGCCAGGTTGGGTCTGCTGCTCGTTCTCTTTGAACATCAGCAGCCTGTTGCAGGGGACTCCAAGCTGCCATCTGCCTCCTACCAGAAGCAGCCAGCCCTCAGAGTGGCATTGCAAGATACCACCCCACCACTGGTGCCAAACATCGGGCAGTGGAGCCTTTGGCTCTGTCCTCCTGGCCACCCTCACACCCCACGCAGAACCCTGGGCGCCTCCCTACCTCTCCAGTGAGTGTGCCCTCGCGGCCTCCTGCCCTTGGCCGGCTCGTCAGGCCCAAGCCTCTGCCCCGTCAATGAGGTCTTGCAGATGCCAAGAAGGGCTTGTCAGTCCTGGGACTCTGCCACGCTCAGCAGTCAACGGTCAAGGGTCACGGTCTCGTGATGTTCTGGACAGGTCAAACTAGGAGAGAGCACAAGCAGAGGGGCACAGCAGGGCAGATGCTAATTTTATCACCAGCCTGTGGGTGCGAGGGCCTGGCCGGGTCCCAGCCTGGGTGTTGGGAGACAAGACCTCACTCTGTCCTGCTGGTATGTCTTCACAGCTTTTCCACTTCCAAAGGGGTGAGGGACCAGCTGGGCCTGTGACCGCACTCAGCAAATCAAGCTCCTCTGTAATCACCCGCCTACAAGAACGTGCCGGTACTGGCTCATGTGTCTGCCAGGCTTGGGGAGGGACACCGTGCTAAGACATGGACTTCCCTGGCACACTCCCTGGGCATCTTTCGAGACAAGTGCTGCTGTCATCACCTTCCGCCCACCTCCGGGGGAGGGGGGGTGTTCTCTCTGGAAACCAGGCCTGGGGAAGTTCATGTGCCCACCTCACGCTGTGCGCACAAGTCCATGTGCCCACCGCACTGTGCACACACGTTCATGTGCCCACCACAAACCGTGCACACAAGTTCACATGCTCACCCCACGCCGTGCACTTGCAGCTTTATGGACTCATTACCTAATCTCTCAGGTCGGTCAGAGAGACACGCGTGGCATCTGCTTATCCAGGTGGGGGTGTGACCCAGCTCACCCCAACCAGGCCAGTGCCAGTGTCCACATCGGCCCTACCTGGATGGTCAGTGTCCCAGTGAATTCTGTTTTCCAGCATCCAATCCTGAAGGAAGTCTGAGGCTTTGGGGGAGGGGACTTACTATGTCCCTACCTACATGGGCCACACTGGCCCAACTTGGTCCCTTGGTGGAATGTCTTTGAAGTATCAACTTCAATGCCCTTCAAAGGCCCTGCAGAGGGACCGGAGGGTTCTGGTGTCACACCCCACCCCTGCTGGGGACCCTCTAGGCTCCTGCTCCTCTCAGGGCCGCAGGTAGAGACTTGCTCTACCTCTGTGGGTGGCTCACACATTGGTGGTCACTGTGTTAGATTATGACCTGGCACTCACCCGGCGCTGGTTAAATGCCGGCTTTGGCTGGGTTACAGGACATTAGGCCCGGCAGTCCAGGCCTGAGCCCCAGGGGTGCTGTGCTCTTCAAGCTGCTTTCTCCCTCCTTCCTGCGCTGGCAGGGGGTCGCTGGCTCCACGTCTGCCTGCAGCTGGCTCCTTTGCGCATGGAGGCTGCACGGCATGGCTCGGCTAAATCCAGACTCAGAGCAGGGGCGGAGCTTAGCCTCCACATCAAGCCTCCCCTGGGGACGCTGACCCCCATCACCGGCCAGGAGCCAGCGGTCAGCCTGTAGGAAGGACTGCGTCCAAGCCCTGAGGCCGTGACAAGATGGGTGACCGGCAGGTCCCCTCCCAACGCTTCTGCCTCTGTGGGGTGTCACCAGGACGTGGGCGCACTGGGCAGGATCCGACCCCAGGGAGCACAGTTCCCCGGGCCCAGGGAGCAAGACTTAAGTCCCCAGGGAGCCCAGGATAAGAACCAGGCACTTGAGGGGCCACAACTAGGTTCAAGAGCACCCACTTTAGTTAACACATCACACATGAACTTGAGTCCACAGTACAAAATGGCCTTGTCTGTTGGTTAGAAGAACTCTACTTGCTGCGGGCTCTGGGCTGGTGCGTGAGAACAACGGACACTGTGTCAGGCTCGACAGAGGCCACAGAGGGCTAGTGCAGGGTTCTCGTTTGCCTCAGCCATCGCTGCTGTGTGGAGAACATTCCAGACACCAGCCTCTCCGGAACGGAGAATCTTCATTGCTTGACAATGGAAACCACCCCAAAGATGCACTTCTGGGTGTGTCTGTAGAGTATCTCCAGAGAGGGTTCACTGAGGAGGGACAACAAGGCCGGAAGGGGGGCACCATCCCACGGACAGGGGTCCCTTCTTCAGGGTCTTCATGACAGGAAGCTGTCGGCCAGTCCACCGTCCACAGTCTGGTGTTCTTAGGAGGCGCCGCATGGAGCTGTAGGAGTGTTTCTTAAACTCTCTGGTACCCACTGATAGGACTGGGGAGAACAGCTGGACTGAGCGCGGCTCATGCGCAATGAGGGCACGTTGAGCTCTTTATGTGAAGCATTCGATTGCTGGGTCAGTGGAATCGAATGGCTTGTTCGTGTGCTGAGGTTCATAAGCCTGTTGTCTTATTTCTCTTGATTTCAAAAGAAAGGAGGAGGTCATGATTGGGGAAGAAAAACAGATTTATTTAGTTTGGCTAAACAGGACGGAAAATGACCCAATTTTCTCCTTTCTACTGGGGCTGCAGCAGTTTTACAACCTGGAGAAAACCAGGAAAGACTGAAAGATACAGAAATCAGCTATGAGGCAGTTTAACAGGTCTCTCCTGGGGTGGGCTGCAGGCTGCCTCTCTGTTGTATTCAGGGGGAAGAGCACATATCCGTCTCTGGGAGTCTCTCCTTCCCCCCGGCAGCCCTCTCTCAGCTTGGGATCACAGCTATGTGGCCATCACTGCACGGCTTTGTGATACACATGGCCTCCTGAGAGCTGGACTGTTGCTAAGGTTTGTCTGCATTGCACTGATATGAAGTCTTGTATTTGGTTGGTTTCGTCTTTTGTGGTGTTCATATGTGTGTGTTCGGTTGGTTTCGTCTTTTGTGATGTTCATATGTGTGTGTTCGGTTGCATATACTTGCGTGTGCAGGAGTGTATGCATGCCATGGCACATGCGTGGAAGTCAGAGGACAGCTCTAAAGCCGTTTCTCTCCTTCCCCCTTTTTTATGGGACTGAGCCCAGGTGTGCGGCTGATGCACTCTGATTTGCATAAAGGTCTGTGTGCTAAAGGCCTGGGCCTCAGGGCGAATCTGTCCACAGTGCTGGGGAATCCAGGGGCGGCAGCGCTGAGGGAGAGCCTTTGTCACACGGAGATCCCTGTGGAGGGGACTTAGGGGTCTCCAGCCCACCTTTAGTGCCACCTGGCTCACTAGGTGACCATCTGCTGGCCTGGTCTTGCCTCCGTGTGTGACCTCACAGGCCACAGCAATGTTGCAACTCCGTCCGGACTCAGAGCCGTGAGCCAAACTAATCCTCTTTGCTTTTTAAGTTGTTGGCCTCAGGCCTTCCACAGCAGTGACAGAAAGCTGTGGGATGCAGCATGGACCTTCGCATCCCGTGTGCCCTCTGCATCGATTGGTCCAGCATCACTTGGCGTCGGACTTGTTTCCTCTTCTGAGCGGCTGCCGGCCGCTGTGGACATTCACGTGCACCCCGTCTCCTCATCTCGCGCGTGTGTCTAGACGTGGATGTGCTCTGTGACACGCTCACCACACGCTAATGTTTTGAGGTCTCGGGGTCTGCTCTCCACAGGCCCTGCTTATAGTTCTAGGTCCCCCACATTCTTGCCCACACTGTCTTGCCTTCCTCTCCTAGGACGGCCGTCCTGGCCAGCAGGGAGCAGAGCCTGTAGTGGTTTATGACTTGAATTTTTCTGATGGCTCATGACAGCGGCCACTGTTGTGTGCGATGTTTATCTTCTTTGGAGGAATGTGTGTTAGATCTTTTGCCCATCTTTGCTTATCTGTCTTTTTTTATTATTATGCAGTCAGAGCGCTTCATGCATTCTAAATCCAAATTTTCTCCTAGTCTCAGAGCTGCCTTTTATTTTCTTGATGACGTCCTTTGAAGTCCAGAGATTCCCAGCCGAGCTGGATGATGGGGCCTGTTATCTGAACTCTGGACGATGTCAGTGAGGCCATGTCTCAAAGCAAAGGTAAAAAGAGGATGGGGCTGGAGCAGCTGCCTAACATGCCTCATTTTATCTATTTTCTCTAATTACTTATGGTCCTGGTGCCCTTGGAAGCCCGTGCCCAATCCAAAGTCATGCAAACTTATTTTCGCTGCTAAGTGTTTGGGCACTTCAGTTCAAGCTGAGGGCATTTATGTCTCCTGAGTTTTGTCCACATCCAGCACCGACGTTTGTTTACTGACTTGAGTTCAGCTTTGTCTTTCGGCGTGTGAGCACCCACAAGTCTCAGCCATTGGCTTAGGAAACGTGTCTGTTTTGAACTGTCTCAGTATCCTTTCTGAAACAAATTACTCATGAAATTATCATGGTCTCAGCTCGATTCTTCCTGGTTTCTCCTCAGTCATGGTGCGTTGCTTCTACTTGTATTAGACTTTGAATCAGAAAGCACGATCTCCCTTTTCAGAAGGTACCTGGGTCGTCCACAGAGGTCCTTGGGCCTAGTCTGAGATTTTCAGTTCCCACGGGAACTTCAGGATCAGGGAGCACTCTACGAAAGGGCAGGTTGAGCTCTAGGTGAGAACTTCATTGAATCTGGGGTTCAACTTAGGAAGCACTGCTGTTGTGGGTGTCAAAATCCCACCAGAGCCAGCTTAGCAGACATGGGTGGGACTGGCTAAGCAAGTCTAGTGCATGGGGCAGGTGTCCTGGGGGACAGGCTGGAGCCCTGGGACTGCAGCTGAAGTTGCGGGCCACAGGCAGAACTTCCAGCTTAGAGAAGCTTCTGTTCTGCTGGCTCCGCCTCTCAATCAGGCTCCAAAGTCACTCTGGATCAGCATAGAGGACCTGCCATGAGCCACCCTTCCACCTGGCCACCAATGTCAAGTTCTCTGGTCCACGAACATAGGATGTCTCCTCCTTTTAGCCTTCTTCCGTTTCCTTCAAATTCTGAATGTAAGTTTTACAGTTCTTTGGGGGAACAAATCAAATTTTGTGCTTCTCTGATAGATTCCTCAGCATGAATCATTTCTGATGCTTTTGTTGGTGGCTTCATGGGACTCACTCTGCTTTCAGAGTGCCCATTGGTAATGTATTGATAGAACTGATCTTTGGGGTGTGTGTGTGTGTGTGTGTGTGTGTGTGTGTGTGTGTGTGTAGGTATTTGTGGATGTGTGTAGGTGAATGTGGGTGTAAAAGAGGGCACTATGTGTGTCTGTGGAGGCCTAGGGGTAACATTTGGGAATCATCTTGGATTATTCTACCTCCCTATTGCTTTGCTCTAGGGTTTCCCAAGCTGTACCTTCCAGGGCCGGAAGTGCATGCTACTTCCATTTCTGCCTGGTGTTGTTACGTAGGATCTGGGATTAGAACTCAGATTCTTTTGCTTGCAAGGCAAAGGCTTAAGCCCTGAGCCACTTTTGCAGCCCAGAACTGATCTTTATGTGCCGTCTGGTATTCTGCAGCTTGCTCTTATGCTAATTCTCATAGTTGATTCACAGCTTCCTTGGGGTTCGCTATAGATCAGGTTATTCTTGCATTAATGTACCAGCTCAGTAATTCTTAAAGAAAAACAAACAAGATCCAAATCATAGTGTTTTTCTCCTAAAAGTTGATAGTTTAGCATCCTCACAAAGTGAAATAAATCATGCTTTATGAATATCTTCATTCTGTTTTGAAAGGAAGCCTACAGTGTAGTAGAAGATCTAGGTCCCTAGGCAAGTAGTAAATATGTTATCATTATATTATTACCCTTTCTCCTTGACATTACTGTGGCAGGTGAACACGTGGCCGATGCCCCGGCTTTGTGTGTGGCTTGTAAGACTGACAACATGTGGTTTCTCTGCTTTGTGGCTGCTCCAAGTGTAGGAACGGTGCCCTGGGCTGAGCTGTACCAGTACCTGCCTTGGCAGAGGTGAGGAGCCAACTCCATCCCAAGCGGGGACAGGGGGATGACGTGAGTGTGCAGTGGGGGTGTGAGTGCTCTGAGGGCAGAGCGAGGCTCTGTGGAGGAGTCACAGGGGCCGCCAGGCGGCTGTGAGCAGGCGCCAGCATGATGGGGACAAAGGTCTGGTTTTACTCCCGGCATGAGGTCCTGAAAGCGATCTTCCACAGAAGCGAGCCTCCTGGTGCCTGCCTGAGAGCTGCATGCGAGATTCCCACAGAACGGAAGGAAGGACTTTCTAGAACCCAGGCCAAGCCTTGAGTCTCAGCTGGGGGGCTCTGCTGCATCTGGCATGTGAAGGCTGGAGGTGAGTGGGGGACTCTGCGTGCCGCTGTCTCTCTGTGGTCACTCTGCAGCAACTGGGCACAAACCTGACAACTTAGGATAAGATGGGTTGCTCTCCTCTACTTCCTGGGACCAGAGTTGAGGCGACTCTTTCTAAAGGCTCAGGGGCCAGGCCTCTCCTGAGGCCACCCCACTCCCGAATGCTGCTTTCACTGCACGTGGCCTCCTCTTCCTGACCTCTCTCTCCCTGGGATCCCCCAGGACAGTACCTCAAGGTCCTTCCTGCCCGTGAAGTCACACCTTTGAGAACCGTGGGCTGAGGATGAGGCCTCCTTCGTGGGGCCCAGAGCATTGTGCTGTGCCCCCCAGCTCCACCCTCTTTGTTGGAAGAGCCTAGCTGTGGGGATTCTGGGTATGTATCTGAAAAAGACACAGACCCTTCCCCCCCTCTTTCCCAGAAATCTGAGCTGGAACAAATATGAGATTTCATTTAAGTAAAACTGCCAAAAATTATGGTCACCTAGTTTTGCAAATTTCTGGTGCCTCGAGGCTCGTGTAGTAGAAGATAAAAGTCACAGACTCGGTTCCCAGCCCACAATCTTCCTTCTTAGTGCCAAGCTGCGGCTTACCCCAAAGCAGAGCTTGGTTTCCCAGGGCCTCACATGGCTGGGCTGGCAGCTGCAAAAGGAACCATGGGCTGGGGAGCTAGCTCAGCTGGCAAAGCACTTGCTGAGCAAGGATGGGGATCTGGGTTCAAATCCCCAAGATCCGTGAAAAAAGCTGAGTATAGTGATATAAGCCTTTGAGCTCCGGGCCCCACGAAGGAAGCCTCATCCTCAGCCCACCGTCCTCAAAGGTGTGGCTTCACGGGCAGGAAGGACCTTGAGGTACTGTCCTGGGGGATCCCAGGGAGAGAGGGGTCAGGAAGAGGAGGCCACGTGCAGTGAAAGCAGCATTCAGGAGTGGGGTGGCCTCAGGAGAGGCCTGGCCCTGAGCCTTTAGAAAGAGTCGCCTCAACTCTGGTCCCAGGAAGTAGAGGAGAGCAACCCATCTTATCCTAAGTTGTCAGGTTTGTGCCCAGTTACTGCAGAGTGACCACAGAGAGTCAGTGGCACGCAGAGTCCCCCACTCACCTCCAGCCTTCACATGCCAGATGCAGCAGAGCCCCCCAGCTGAGACTCAAGGCTTGGCCTGGGTTCTAGAAAGTCCCTCCTTCCGTTCTGTGGGAATCTCGCACGCAGCTCTCAGGCAGGCATAGACTAGACAGAAGGAGTGTCTGGCTCTCTGGCCAGCCGATCCAGTCTCTGATAAGGTCCTATCTCAAAAAAAAAAAAAAAAAATCGGGGGAGAGAGAGAGAGAAAGAGATTGAGGAACACACCTAGCATTGACATCTGATCTCCACATGCATGTGACCACACATGCACATATATTGATTTAACACAAACATGCATATATATATGCGCACACACACACACACACACACACACACACACACAGTATTTCTAGACTTTGTCGGCAGGAAACATCCCCACAAAGTGTCCTTCACTAGAACTTTAGAATGTGATCTTCTTTAGGACAAAGGTTGCTGCTGTAATGAAAAGATCTCATGTTGGGGTCATCCTGGATCCTTGGGTGGGTCCTAAATCCGACACCCAATGTCTCTGTAATAGCAGGAAGAGGAGACCAGAACATGGGGGTCATGTGAAGACAGACAGAAGACGGAGCCTTGCATGTCGCTCAAACTGAGGATACCAGTGGCATCCGAGGTGCAGGAAAGATCCTGCCCTGAGCCTCCCAGGGCACCTCACCCGTCATTCATCCTGCTCCAGAGTGATGAGCAGCTATGGCTGCCCAGGACACCTGGACACAAATGAAGACTGAAGCACTGAGGGAGTTGGGCCCCTTGGAGCCACTGAAGTTGGCCCCGGCCTTCTCTGCTTCTCTCTGGGCACAGAGGTGCAGCTACTGGTGACAGAGAGGAGACCCTGCTGAAAGCAGGACTCAGGTAGGGGGTGTGTGGACACTGAGACCCAGCAAACTAAATCATTTGGGGGTATCTGTGTGAACTCACATGTATTTATCTCACACTCGGGTTTTTATCCAGTATTACTTAGTAAAGTTCCCATGTGTGGTCACGGCTCTACTAATTGACCACATGTGGTCACGGGGCTCTTCCTTTTAACTGACCAACAGAGCTCTGCTAGCTGACCACACATGGCCAGCAGTGCTCTTCCCGCTAACTGACCATGTGGGACCACAAGGCTCTTTTTACTAACTGACCACATTGGCCACCAGGTCCTCCTGTTGACTGCTCTGTCGTGCATCTTCTTCCCTTCTGAGTGCTGAGCATATCTTACTGTCTGACCACGTGAGCTGCAGCCCAACCTGATTGCTCCTGGCCCAGCGCTGCGAGCAGTTTTCCTCTGGCTATAACTTCATGCCCCAAGTACATTCTGCAAAAGTTAACTTTGACTCTATTTTTTATTCTGGGGATTGGACCCAAAGCCCCATGCAGGCCAGGCAAGCACTCTACTACTGAGCTTCATCTCCAAATCCCATTTATCTCACATTTCATAAAAGCCCCAGTCCCGTGGGAATATGGGAAACGTGCCCTTTGCCAGGAGAGCTGGGGAGGCTGGCTGCCGCTGGGTGTCATCTCTCTGCATTGAATGTGGCCTCATCCACCACAGATGCCAGTGCCGCCAGTCCAAGTTCCAGCTTTAATACATTATTGCTAGAGAGAGGGAGGAGGAAGGAGGGAGGAGGGAGTGAGGGAGGGGGCACATGCATGCATGGCAAACTTGTGGAAGTGGGTTCTCTCCTTCTACCATGTGGGATCTGGGAAGTGAACTCAGGTACCAGTTTTTCTGGAGGCACTTTTACCTGCTGAGCTATTTTGACAACAATCCTGGCAAAGGACACATTTCCCACGATCCCATGGAACTGAGGCTTTTATGGAATTTGAAGTAAATGGCATTGAGACTAGAAGCTCTGTGATAGAGTGTGTTGCAGTCTGCCTGCATGGTTGCTGATAAATGACCATCAAACGGCTTAAGGGAACAAGGGGTTTATTTCCTTACGATAGTCCGGTTACAGGTCTCATTCCAGTGACAGGAAAGCATGCACCAACACCAGGGCCGAGGGAACTGGCCACACCATCTCTACATAACAGCTGAGAGATGGACAATCGTTACTTGCTAGACCAGCATGTCTGGCCAAGTGAACAGAAGGATGCCAACTCTCTCAACCAGCTCTCTGTGATTTATTCCAGGGCCTAATCCCACCCACCATAAGCTGAGCCTTCCCCATCAGCTAGAAAATCTCCTGCAGGTTTGCTCTGGGCTCAACTCAACCACTAATTCTCTAAAAATGTGCCCAGAGCTCAAACCCTCAACAGTCAAGTTGACACCTGTGCTTAACTATGATAGAGTGCCTGCCTGATATGCTCTGGGTTCAGCTCTCAGCAGAGAGAGAGAGAGAGAGAGAGAGGGAGAGAGAGAGAGAGAGAGAGAGGAAAGAGAGAGAAAGGAAGGAAGGAAGGAAGGAAAGAAGGAAAGAAAAGAAGGAAGGAAGGAAGGAGGAAGGAAAGAAGAAAAGAAAGAAGAAGGAAGGAAGAGAAGGAAGGAAGGAAGGAAGGAAGGAAGGAAGGAAGGAAGGAAGGAAGGAAGGCGGAAGGAAAGAAGAAACGAAGAAAGAAAGAAGGAAGGAAGGGAAGAGGAAGGAAGAAGAAACGGAGAAGAAAGAAAGAAAGAAAGAAAGAAAGAAAGAAAGAAAGAAAGAAAGAAAGAAAGAAAGAAAGAAAGAAAGAAAGGAAGAAAGAAAGAAAGAAAGAAAGAAAGAAAGAAAGCTGACATGCTGGAGGCTTGCAACATGACATTTCAGGGTCCAGCCAGAGAGCAAAATGGCCAGTGTGGTAAACAGATAACATCCATCACCTGCAAGTTTTATTTGTGATGAAAGCAACTAAAATCTACTTAATAAAAACCTGAATATTAATATAACTCAATCTCGTTGGCACAGTGTCTGCGCTACACATTAGCTCTCCAGATTCGCTCTTACTGCCTGGCAAGAAACTACTGGGGAAACAGTAAGAATGGAGGTTTGCTTGGCTGCATAAACAGAAATGCCCTGTGCGTCTCAGCACAGTGAGACATGGAGAAGGTGGATCAAGGCAGAGAACCTCGCCTACCATCCAGGACATCCCACAGCGATAAGCTGGCGCTCTAAGCTCCAGCTCTCAGGGTGGGACTTCATCCTGGCCAGGGGCTTCTGGGCAGCTATGGCACAGGCTCTGGATGCCCTCCACTTGCAGGGAGTCCCCGGGGCACCTCTGGCTCACGCCTTCGTCTGTCCTGCCACGTCCTGGCAGCTCGCTGCTGGACGAGCTCCGTCTCCCTTCACTGAGTCACGTCTCTACACACTATTACCACCCAATGAGAGAGTTCTCTCATTTGCTGGTTTGCCATCTGCCTTTGTCCCTGGGAAGGAAACTGCCCTCGGGCAGAGCTTGTAATATTTTCCTCACAGCTGTGTCTCCTAGCCTTGGATCCTGATGCTGCAGCTGTTTGTGGAGGAGACAGAATGGCCCCCATGTGTCCAGCGTGGCCACATTCAGAGAAGCAAGAGACTCATTCAGAGAGGGTCTGAAGGCCAGGGCCCTTGGGAATACATGGGGCTGGGAGGTCACCCAGCATGGCACCTGCTGTGTGCCCTCCCCAAGGTCGCAGGGGTGTCGACTCAATGACCCTCCCACTGACATGGGATTTCTCACCCTGGGAATGAGGCCCGAGAAACCAGCAGTATACCAGACCCCACGGGAACGGCATCAGGACCCAGCGCCAAGGCTCTTCCATGTCAGCTGTTCACACGGCTGTCCGCAGCAGTCCTGAGGGGCAGAGATGTGTCTCCTCCCATCCGAGCGGGTCCCTGCCATGTGGCTGGATGAGGGTGGTGCCCTGGCCAAGCCATTGGCCCATCAGGGATTGAGTCACGAAGCTGGTAATGGAGCTGGAATCTGGATGCCATCCACTGTCCTGAGAGGGAGAGAGAGATGGAAGAGAGAGGAGGAGGGAGATGGAGAGAGGGAGAGAGAGGTGGAAGAGAGAGGAGAGAGGGGGAGCATTTGCACGCATGTGCACGCAGGCCCCGTGCGTGTGGCCAATGGAGGAAACATTTGGAAACCGGGAAAGGCTTGCAGAGTGGAAACAAGTCTCCTGGAAGCAAGACAAGCTCAGCATCATGGGGGGAGAGCAGGAGGGGAAGTGCTGGGTGCTGCTTAACTGCAGTGTGAATCTGCTTCAAATTGTCCCCGTAGGATGTGGGGGTCTGCGCTAGGGAGGACACTCCCAGCGTCCCTTGCCCGGGCCCACTGTGGCCATGCACTGTTGGGATTTATAAGCAGGATTCCAGTGAGGAGCAACTCCCTCCTCACCTCCACTGGACTGCAGGCGACAGAGAGGAGGCGCCCTGCACTAGGGTTTGAAACAGCTTTGGGAAGATGTGACACAGCACACTGCACCCACGGGCTTCCTTCCAGGCCCCAGTTTCACAGGTTAGCAGCTGCTGTGCCAGCCGAGTGGGGGCTGTTGTTCTTGCAAATGTCCCCTCCGGTTCTTTATCTCCACACCAGGTGAATCTCAGCAGACGCCTGTGGACGCTGCCTCTGTCCAAGCGTATGTCCTGACCGAGACTAACAGCCCCATTTTACTCATTCATTCTGGTTTTGATTGTGGATAGGATCGCCCGTCAGATGAATTGAAGAACGGCCTTCACAGGAGAGCTGGGGGATGCCACATGGAACCGCTCTGCCCTGCCTGGCTGCCCCAGGCTGTGTTGGCAGTACTTGCACGAATCCACAGATGTGTTTTCCATCAGAATTCATGCCTGGATTGCCAGCAGCTAGATTGGGGCTGTTTTCCTCTTATTTCCCTGGATACTACGGACATGGGTCACTCTGCTGCTGGTGAGGAAGTCCAGGCTTTCACAAGTACACCCCAGGATTCAGGGTAACATGGTGTCTCCCTGCACCCCGTTCTTTGCAGAGGAAAGGGGGCACACACAGCCGTGTAAAGACCTGGTCCCCATACCCGGCACCAGTCTTTCATATGGAGAGCCCTGCACACACGAGTTATCCCTGAACTGTGCACCAGTGGGGAGGGTGGGGGCTCTGGCATCGACCCCCCTATGTCCTTCGCCCAGCTCACTCATTCCAGGCACCTTGGATTGTCTGAACCTTTCATCATTTCTAAAACTGCCGTCGGGGGCACAGAGACAGTCTGCGAGGCAGATGGGGTGGCCCTGCCCAGCCGCACACAAGCTTTTGATCAATGTTGGTGGTAATAACAGCCACAACAGCTGCTAACACGCAGATACAGAGCAGCGTTGCTCACCTCTTCCCTCTGGCCAGCACACGGGCCCCCGAGGTCCTGTGGAGGGCAGGATAGGGCTCTTCTATCTCGCCCAAGGAGATTAGACAGAACCATGGTGTTGACTGGTTCAGAAGCAGGGCCGGCCTGGCTGCTCCTGGGCTTGTCGCTGGCTCTGTGATGTTGCTGGATCTCCCCAGGGTGCAGGTCTCAGGTGAATACATGGGCTGCCCAAGGCGTGTGACTTCCAGGGAGCGAAGGACTGGAGAGGCCAGGGGCTGGGCCTGGCCCATCTCATGGTTACGCTGCCAAGCCACCTTGGGGCAAGGCACATGGGCAGGCCACGGAGCTGAGCCTCCCCACACTTTGGGTGAAGTGGGCTGTTTTCCATGTGAGTTAACAGTGGGTGGCGAGAGGTCAGTCAGGTGAGTCACAGCCATAAACAACAGGGCAGGACGCAGCAGGGTCTTCCCAGCCCTGGAGCGCATTTTGAAGATGTAAACATGCTCACAATGGAAGACATAATCCAGAGGATGTTCCAGGGAAAAAAAAACAAAACAAGCAGAAACATTACTACTCAACCAACCCAGGAGTTTAAGAACCAGTGAAAGATTTGAAGATGGGAGAAGAGAATGTGTGAGAACTAGGAAATGGAACTCATGTGCGGCGTAGAGGGATCTGTATGGATCAATGACCCCCTAGTCCTGAGCTGCCTGTGCACCCACGTGCACAGAGAACCCAGGCAACTGGGCGATGGGCTTGGGTGTGTGTGTCTGTGTGTGTGTGTGTGTGTGTGTGTGTGTGTGTGTGTGTGCTCCCTGCCCATCCACTGGCTTGCCCATGGGTCAGGTGACAAGATCTTTGGTCACCTGGATGGCTGCAGATGTGCTTCAGCTGGGGTGTGCCTTGAGTTTGCACGTGTGCACACTCACAACTCACAACATGGAGTGGGGGAGGGGACAGGCAGCCAGACCACGAGCAATGCAGACAGGGGTCCTACTTTCAGGCTGGAGTTCTGGAAACTTCCTTGCAAAGGCCTGCAGTCCCGGCCCTCACCATCAACCCTCTAAGCCACCTGGGCATGCCCCCCTTGCCTCGAAAGCCAGAGTCCACCTCCTTCAGTGAGAGAGGCCTCAGGATCCCAGCCCTCCTCTGGGGACATACCAGCCGTCATCCAGGGCTCCAGGCTCCCAGAAAGGCCCCTGCTTCCAGAGGAGCAGCAAGCGGTCCACCTCAGTAGTAAGGGGCAGCTTTGGGGACATTAGAAGAGACGAGAGACACTAGTGCCTCCCCCACGCCATCGCTCATGAGCAGCCTAGACTCAGTAATGGGCCTCTCTGCAGCTATGGTGGGGTGTGGGGCTTCTTCTGAGTCTCATGTAGCAGGGAGCAGAGAGATGCAGAGGTCAGGCTCTGCCTGACAATGCAGGGGCCTAGTAGCCAACCTGAGCTTGTGGATGTAAGAAATGTCCTTGGCGCTGTAGGGGACAGTGTCATCTCTGGGTCTTTCATTTCTTGTGAGATGGGGACAGAGCAGGATGATGTCAGGAATGTCCAGGAAAAGAAGTCAGCCATGCACAGACATATTTCCTCCCTGAAAGCAACAAGTTTACTCCCAAGGACTGACCTGCCCCAGCCCAGGGCCCAGCCTGCACCCCAGGACCCAGCCTGCCCCCCAGGGCCCAGCCTGAAGCCCCTCCCCAGGCATCTGACCCTAGGGTTTCCTACTCTTCCAAGGTCTCCTATTCAGAACACACTGGGACCCCTGTCTGCATTGCTCGTGGTCTTGCTGCCCGTCCCCCCCCCACTCCATGTTGTGAGTTGTGAGTGTGCACATATGTGCAAACTGAAGGCACACCCCCGCTGAGGCACATCTGCAGCCATCCAGATGACCAAAGATCTTGTCACCTGACCCATGGGTGATCCAAACCCTGGCTGGCTCTTTGCTTTGGTCAGCTCTGTCCACTCTTGGGTGTTCCTCTCTACCATGCTGGAGCTAAGCCTGCACCCAGTCCCTCCTCACCAGCCTCCCCCAAGGGTGCAAGGTAGGAAACTGGATTTTACCTGGGTCCTCTAGTGAGCCACCCTAGTGACTCCTCTGCACCTGGGGGGAGTCTGATTGGGCTCGGGGAGAGTCCTCCCAGAACCCACGTGGGCACTGCAGGTGTTTGCCCATAGGGGCTGGGCCACAAGGAGCCCTTGAGGGTCTGCTAATTGAGGTCCTCCTACTCACCTGGAGGAGGGTTCTAGAACTAGTACCCCACCCAGGTCATGACTCCTTTTCCTTGTTGAGTCGCTGTGGGCAGATCCAGCTGCGCAGCGTGGCACAGACCTCTCCACTGTTCCTCCAGAGCCCGGCACTCTGCTGCTCTCTGTGCCAAGTGCGTGGGCACCTGTGCCTGTCTCCCACTGCCAGGGAGGCCGGGGCAGGTGGGGACAAGAGAAGAGCCGTCCAGGCCTCACAACTCACGGCATCCCAGGCCCATGCGTCAGTACCTCAGGAAACTTAACTGGGTCCCACCAGGAGTGCCAGAAAGACAGCGGGATGGAAGAGACGGGGGCTATTTGCCAGTGTACATCCCGAAGCCAGGAATCCTGGGCATGGGCTGGCAGGGACGTCCTGGAAGCTGCTGGCAAAGGCGTCCTAGGGCAGTCTGTGTGGCCACAGGCTGAAGCTGTGTGAGGCAGTTGGGCTGGGCACTGAAACAGTGCTCTGCGGTGCACCCACAGCAGGGATAATGAGGGACAGATCACTGCCTGAGTCTGTTCTGGAGGGGTTACCTGCCTGTGTCTGGGTGGGGTCGCTTCCCTGCCAAGTCTGTTCCGGGAGGTCCTCTTGCCTCCGGATGGGATCACCTCCCTTTCTGAGTCTGTTCTAGGGTCCACTTGCCCCTGTCTGGGAGGGGTCACTTCCCTGCCCAGTCTGTTCTGGAGGAGTCACCTGCCTGCCTGGGTCTGTTATCTCCTCAGTACCAAGTATCACCCATCAGCCCCAAGATGTACCTCTGCCCTGGCAGGACAGTGTCTGCCCTGATTTACAGACAGCCATCAAAGAGGGGCGCCTGTTGCAAGCCCCTCAGGTCCAGATCCCCAGGCCTAAGCACTATCCATCCATAGGGTAGGGCTGGGCCCAAATTCCACAACGGGACTCTGTAGGCAGTATGCCAAAGGAAGGATAGAGCTGGGGAAAGGGGCACTGCAAGGAAGGCCCTTCCAGAATCTTCTCCAGGGGACGTGGCTTGAGACTCCAACTGCTTTGTGGGCTTGTAACTTGGGGACACACATGGAAGGCTGGACTCAGTACAGTCTTGGGCTTCTAGTAATTGGACAGACTTCAGAAGTGGTTGCTCCTACAATATGGCATGCCCAGAGCTGAAGAAAGTACTAGAAGGGCTCTGACCCATAACAAGGATCACAGGGTTTCCTAACAGGTGACGCCTCCGGATACCCTACTGTGGTTTGTTACGGTTTCATCTCAAGCAGTTCCCAGGACCTCTTGCCAAGACCTCCCACCAGGCCTCCCAGCCATAATCAGCCTCCTGGCTTTACTAAGGTGAGTGTGAGTAAGACCAGGTCCAGATCTCCTTGTAGGAGGAGGTGGGAGGAGGCCATGTCATCCCTCTGCCTGCCCTGCAGACCCCTGCGGGGAGAGACTGCAGCGTAAGTGACCACGAGATGAACTCAGCCAGGGAAAGCAGTGGGAGACCCTGGGCACCTACTGATTGGGACCAGCTGCCCAGGTGGTGTCCCCTCCCCTCCCACCCCCTAGAATTCCTTGTTGCCCCAGAGACTCGCCGACCTGGAGCTGAAGAGAGCCTCTTGTGCAAAGTCCCGAGAATATCAAGGGGGGGGCACCAGCTCCAAACCCCCAAAGCTGTTGCTGGGCCTCAGCAGCATGCATGGAGAGATGGGGTACCGCAGTCAAAGGGCAGGGCAAGGGTCATCCTATCTCCTCTCCACTTGTCTGATTTCTACCACGGAGTAGAATGTTTAAAGCCAGCTCATCTTCACCAGCCTTTCTCTGCATTCCAAATTCATTCCAGAGTCTGAATGGCAGCATGAGGAGTACAGACTGGCTTTAGCATCTGAGGAAGCCTGGCTGCCCCAGGCCTGGCTGTACCTTCCCTGGCCATTCTGTGTCTGTCTCCTTGTAACGCACATTTGGATGGTGGCATCTCTGGACACCATGGGGACAGTGGAAGCCACTACAGGCCTGAGGCGTCTCTGCAACCCTCTGACGTCTACTTGGAGAAGCTTCCAAAGCGTGGGGGGAAACGTTTTCCAGCTTTTCAGGATTCTTAGAATTTGTGGGAATCTGTCTTTGGGTACAGTTTGGGTTTGGGGTCAGTGTGCCCCCTAGTGCTAAGACCTGGTAACTGCAGCTTCCCACACATTTCCCCTCCCCCAGGGAGAGACTTGAACCTCTGCTCTGCTGGGCTCCAGACCTGGTGTGGCCCAAACTGGACTTCAAATCTTCTGTGTTTCCCCGAAGCCCCTCCATCTCATCTCAACACACGAGGTTTCCATCTCAGCCACACGAGGCGTCCCTCTGCTCACTCCAAAAAGCGATGCCAGCACTTGGCAGGGAAATGTCTCCACTTTCCACCCGACTCCTTCCAGCAAAATGGCAGGAAAATGGAGACTCGGTCTGGGCAAGGGCTTCCACGCACCCTTCTCCCCAGGCCACGCTCACACCCCTATCTTGCGACCTGTAGGACAGCTGCGGAGCCGGGCTCCTGTTTCCACAGCATCATGAGAGGTGGGGACCCTTCCAAAGCGGCTCCCCACTCCTTGCCCTTCCCGGCCCACCATCTGTGGGCTGCTGCACTGGGTGGGGAGCCTCTGGCCCAGCCTACTGCCCTCCCCAGCGCCTTGGCGCTCACTCAGGCATGGGTGGCGAGCTGGGAAGCATCAGGAAGAGAGAGGGGCTCTCCTGCAGGAGGCTGCAGGCCTGTCTCCCTATGCCCAGGGTTGTCTCCACACCCACGAGACCCCTGTTCACCCAGCTCCTGTACGTCCACAGACATGATCAGGGTCACATGGCCAGGGTCGTACCTCCCCCTTGGCACAGACAAGGCCTATGAAGCTGAGGGGTCCTTGCTAACCCCAGCAACGCCCCATGAATCCGGGGTGCTCGCTCACTGGGCCACACGCCTACCTTAGCAGCTCCACCACTAGCAACCAGGAGGCCCCCCAGGGTCATGTCGGGGGTCTGGGGAAGCAGCTCTGCCCAATCTGCTCCATTCCTTCCTGTAGAAAGTCCAGTCGGTGACCCAGGCCACCTTCCTGCTCCTAGTGCCAAGGCCAGGGAGTCACATCAGCCTCGCTTGACTGAGGAGCCACCAGGACCCCCCAGGTCTCATGGCCAAGGCTGCTCAGAGGCCTCTGTAAACCCATCACACTGACACACTCACGCTTAGCTACGCACCCCCCACCCACATCATACTCATGTATGCACCTCACATCTTCTGAGCACAAACAACCATCTCCAGGAACAGTGTGGATTAAATCCGCATTTAGGAGACTCTCCTAAAGGAAACATAACCGACAAAGATGCGGCTCCACCCCAGGGAGCGGCGCTTACCTCGTTATGCCGAGCAATTTAGCGCCTCGCTGACTGCAGCTCTTTGCAGAGTGTAATATCTGCTTTCCCTCTGTATCTGCAAAAAGCTGTTCGAGTCATTCCCTAGAACAAAAACCCTTGTCCTCTGAGACAGATTCACTGCACGAGTCTGGCTAAAACAGCAGAGCCCAGCAGCGAGTCTGGCGGAACATGGGGTCCACCCTCCATTAGGAACACATCCTAGGTGTGACCCCCATGCAGCAGAACCTGAAAGCAAGAACAGCAGCCTGCTTATCCACTGTCCAAGAGCTGGACCTTTCATCAAGAAAGGAGTGTCCATCCTCACAGAGCACAGCACCCTGGGCAGAAGCCCAAGACCTGGGGGTCAGTCAGGGAAACTATCAGAGAGACAAATCGGTTTCCTTCACTAGTTCGAGAAGAGCACTGGGGCATCTGTTACCAACACGATTGCCCTGGGTATACCAGATAGCTTGCTACCCAAGCCTGAGGACCGAAGTTCAAAGCCCAGAATAATGCAAGAGCAGACCGTCCCCGTGAGCATCAGCAGGATGCTTTCTGCCAAGGCGCATGATGTGTCAACCGTGGCATGTTGTGGGAACAACCAACCACTCTCTGACTTTCCCTGGAAACAGGGGAAACCCGGGCCTGCTCACAAGAGCCCTTGAATGAGGAGGGCACAGGCTCACAGGAGACCCGAGGACTATCGTCTTGCTAAGTGAGCTACGAACCACCTGCCACATACTCACCTCAAAGCACGTGAGCACAGTTCTCAGCCTGTGCCCAAGAAGGCTCCTCACAGTGAAATTGGTCAATACAGAGACTCACAACCAACCTAGGGACAGAGGGTAACTATGGAGTATTGTTCATAAACAGGACATTTACCCCAAAGTCTAGGGAGTACACAAGGAAGAGACTGAAAGAATATGAAGACTGGTCGAGGGGAGGAGCCTGCCCAACAGAGCCCCAGGCACAGAACCCTACACCATAGAGGCACTGCAACCAAGTCACTGGCAGGAGACCTGCGCAAGATTGGGCCCAGCACCATGGCCCGATGAATGAGGGAAGCGTGCAGACGGCCTTATCCCTCTTGGAGTGATCACAGATGGTCAGCGCTGGCCAGAGAAAGCATCAGCAGTGCTCTTGAAATGCAGCAGGCACCAGGCCAAAGCAAGAGCAGGCAGCCTCTCCTGACTCCGTGGGACACAAGCAGAAGAAGGGACATTGGGGTAGGAGGGAAGCTTTTCAGGAAGACGCTCCATGGAAGGTGGGGGGATGAGGTAGAGGAGAAAACAGCAAAAATCCATTGCAACTTTAAATTAAAATTTGGGGAAGGTGTGATGGTGTACGCTCATAATCCCAGCGTAAGAAGGGAGACAGGAAGGTCCCTAGGACTTGCTGACCAGCCCGACTAATCAAATTGTTGAGTTTCTGTGAGAGATCCTGTCTCATAAAGTGCGTGGGGTTATCCTAGGAAATCACTCCCAAGGCTGATCTCTGGCCTCTATACACACCTGCATATGTAATTATACACATGTGTGTACTATGTTCACCCAGACACACCCAGCCACATACATGATTATCTAAGAACTGTATGTTCAGTTACCCCTCCAGAGTCCACTGAGCAAAAATGATCTATATCTTCATAAAAGCTAAATACCGGACACAATGCTGACACCTATCAGCAGGACGGATGAGCATTCTATATCTAGTCCATATACTAGAATACCACTCAGAGTAGTGCCATCCATCAGAGAGCACATAAACACCATTGTAGGTTTGCTTGAGACTGGGAGGACTACCCACAATGGAAAACAGGGGGTCTGAGCTAGGCTCACCTGGACAGGACTGGAGAGGAGGCTCTGGGGCGGTGCACATCTCTGCAGAGTCTGGAATAATGAGTCCACGGATCTGTGGAAACTCACTGTGCACAGGTACAAAGGCCACACGTGCCAAGGAGTCCAAGCTGTGACACACAGATGAATAAAGAAATCTTCGAGCAGTAACTGAACATGGTAATCTAGAATGACAGGTGTGAACTCAAAGCCAGCCCAAGAGCCGGGAGGCCAGCAGGTCCCTAGGGAAGAAGGCCCTCCATTCATCTCACTGGGGTGGAACTGACATCAAGTCCCAAAGTGTCCCTGGTGTTTCTTAGTGTTTGAAGATTTGCACCATGAGAGGCTTGAAGAAGCACCTGCCGATAGTGCAAGGCCATTCATTCCAGCAATCCAGCGGGAGAGCACGCTAAACGAGCTACATAGCCATGTGGCCTGAGTAGGATAGAGCATGCTCCAGAGAACACACACACACACACACACACACACACACACACACACACACACGATATGCCTGTTTCCATGCTCAGATCCTTCTCAGGAATTTTCCCAGTCTCCTACACTGAGTGGATGTGGTGAAGCGGGATGCATGACTTGCCACAAGACCCACCCAACACTCCCTGATATCCAGTTGTGGCATACAATCCACACTAGGGCGGCCGAGGCAAGGGGATTGACATGAATCCATGGTCAGTGTTTTACGATCATGCTGTAATAAAATACCTGAGCCAAGAAACTTAGCAAAATACAGTTTGATTCCAGAGCACAGTCCCGGGTTATCGTCCATCACTACACTGAAGTTATAATGGGAGGAACTGGAAGCAACTGGTCACATGACATCCATGCAAGAGCAGAGCAAGTTGACTCTCCTTTATCTGCCTGCCTAGGGAATGGGCTCACCCACTTTTAGGCTGGGTGTTCCCACAGCATTTAGTGAAGACCATCCCCCATGGGCAAGACCAGACCGAGTAAGTAAGGCCCGAGTAAGGCCCTGTTGCACTTGGGGCAGAGCGGGGTCCAGCTCCCAGTGGGTAGATGCTCTTTTTGTGATGGAGCCATTCAATCTGTGGCTGGTTATGTCTGGCGAATGTACTTCGGCCACGAGGTAGCTCATATCGGCAATTAGCTTTGCTTTATGACTGAGTAATTTTCCATCCATTAGATGGATTTACCGAACCAGGCCGCTCTGCCCACCGTGAATCATGGAAGGAATGAGTTTTCTGAAAGAGGTAGAATTTACACATGAGCACTCAGGAGTGGAGAGTGGAAAGTAACTCTCAAAGCCGCCTTCCTGAGGTACAGTTAGGGATCTCAGTGGGCTGAGGCATGGGAAGGTCTGTGGGTGTTAGCCCTGGGTCTATGTGCGCAAAGAAACTGTACCAGTCCTTGTCATGGAGACTGTTAGGATTTGAATCTGAAATGTCCCTCTAGTCTTGTGTGTTAAGTACATGTTTCTTAGCTGGTGGACTGTCATGGAAAATTCTAGAAACTCTGGTAGGTAGGGAGGGCCTTGCTGGGGATGTGTATGTGAAAAAGGTTCATCTGTCTCCTAGTTTGCTGTGATATGAACAGCCTCCACCCACCCTCCTGCTGCCAGGAACAGACTCATTGAAGCATGCCGTCCACAGCGGGTGGACAGATTCAAATTACACCTTTCCTCCCTTAAGCTTCCCTGCACAGTGACCCACACCTCACAGGTGGCACCAGTGCCCCTGAAGCAAGCAGCAATTTATTGTGTGTGTGTGTGTGTGTGTGTGTGTGTGTGTGTGCACTTAAAGGCCAGAGGTCAATATAGAGTTCTTTCTCAGTCACCTCCATCTTATATTTTTTCCATTTTCATGTGTGTATGGGAGTATTGTGGGTGGGGTTCATGAGCACACACACACGTGTGTGTATGTGTGTGTGTGTGTGTGTGTGTGTGTGTGTGTGTGCATGTAAACGCCCAAGGCTGATATCAGGAATCGTTCCTGGTCACTTTTCCATCTTACTCTTGTGAAGTTTGTCTACACAGACATAGCCAGCTTGCTTTGGGGACTGCTTAGACCCAGACTTCTGGGGTTGGAATTTAAGTGAGCTGTCACATCCAGCTGGTATCTAGGGATCAAAACTTATACAACAAATGCTTTAGCCATTGTGTCATCTCCCTAGCCCTCCACCTTACCTTTTGAGGCAGGGTCTCCCCAGGTCCTCCAAGCAGTGATTTCTAAAGTGACCTAAAAGCAAGCAACTATGAGCAGGTGAGGCTGGTCAGGTCTAGAGCAAAGCTCAGGGTTCATTCGGGTTCAGTCACACTACATTTAACCTCCCCACTCATAGCAAAGCGTCTTCATCTGTGTTGCCATCACTCTCCGTTACTGTGATAAATTCACAGCCACATGATTGTAGGGAAACCAGGGCTTTTATCTTGGGTTACGATTGTCCTGTTATAGTTCTTAATCCAGCTTGGATTAGGGTTAGGGTTCCCAACCAGGGACTGAGGGAACTGACACTATATCCATATATCCACAGGACTGCTGAGAGAGGGACGATCCTTACTTGCCAGACCAGCATGTCTGGCCAAGTGTACACAAGGATGCCGACTTCCTCAACCAGCTTCCTCCATCTTATTCACCTGAGCAGGGACTAGTCCAACCCATCATGGGCTGGGACTTCCTCATCAATTAGACACTCTCCTGGCTTGTTTGGGCCTAACTCAACCACTGATTCTTTACCAATGTGCCCTGACCTTGAACCTTCAACCATCGAGTTGACACCTGTATCTTACTTTGGCAATATGGAACATATAAGGCCATCAATCTTTGAGAGGAAGCACACTGTCATTTCTTGTGAGTAGAATCTCCACATCGACATCCCTGACAACTTCATGATGCAAATATTGGGAAATTCAGAGAGAGAACAACAGCTTAAGGCATGAAGAAGAGGACTGGAGAAATGGTGGGTGGGTCAAAATGCTTGCAGTGTGTGTCTAAGACCTGAATTTAATCCCCGGATCCCACAAAATGAAGGAGAGAACTGATTCCTGAAAGCTGCCCTCTAGCCCACATGCCCACCATGGCGTGCATTTGTTGGAACACACATTAAATAGAAGCATGAACAAATGAATGATAAATGAAAGGGAGCAGGTGTCAAGTAGATTTCCTGGCCCAGCACAGCTGATCGATTCACAGGCTGGGTCAGGTTCAGCTGATTAGGAATTCCACCCAGCATAGGCAGGAGTTCATGAACCATTCCCTGTCCATACTGGAAGCCAACTGCTCCAAAGGGAGCCTTGCATCATCCTCATTAAAGTTTGACTGCCCCCCCCGATGAGGCAGCTCACTCTAGGCAGTGGTGCCATGCAGGGGAAGGTCGCTGCTTCATCCCTTTCTTTCTGGAAGCTTCCAATGCCCATGCCTATGGCCCTCAGTGGTCAGGAATGTTCCTTGCGTGTGCATGCCTGGAATAAGAAAGAAGCAAGTCTGAGGCGTTCTCTGGAGAGTTATCTAGAATCTGCTTCCCCTGGGCCCACACCTGGGTTCTTCCCCAGGACAGTGCAATGGTCTCTGTTCCCAATGCCTTGCAGAACCATCAGAGGTGGTGCAAAGGCATCTGAAGGCCAGGCGTGCCCTCCCCACATCCTTAGTTCGGGCTGCGATCCAGCATCCCAGGTGCACCCGCCCTGCCCCTCCCACCATCGCCCTGCATCCACAGCATCGATCTGAACCTCTTTGTGGACCTAATGGGCCTGCTCCAGAGGTTCACAGCCTGCATGATGCTTCCTGCACAGCTCTGCGGAAGGCGCTTGGGGAGCTGTGCTCCCTGTCCTGGGACCCACCTCGTCCATCAGAGGAGCCATCCGTCATGGTGACCTCACCCTCACTCGCTGAAGCGTGCTTCATCCGTCTCCCCCCTAAGATGCCTCAGGGGGCCCACAGTGCATAACAGTGGCTTATTCCAGGCCAAGCCGATGTTGTGGTGGACAGAGCACCTGTGCTCACCAGGTTCCCTCCCCTTGCAGTTCCCAGTGGGAGGAGCACGGCCCAACCCCCGCCCCCCTGCCTTCCCTCCCGTCTTTCACCTGCCAGGAGTCATTCCAGCTGCACTAACTGGACACCCCTCACTGTCGTGGCTGCCTCTGTCTGTCCTTTCTCACGTGCAGCTCGTTGAGTTCCCACGAGTCTCCCCACTCACTCATGTCCTGTCCTTCCTGAAGATGAACCAGCGACAGAGGGGTAGGGCAGGGGTCCTAGCGTTCAACATGCATTATCTTACAGTCTCCCAACCACTTTCCCTAAATAAGAGTGGCAGTCTTCACTTCACACATGAGAGAAATTAGACCTCAGAGACACCTAACCAAAAACTAGAATTTCAAGGCTATATATTGCTCGTCTGAACACTAAATGTAGCACGAGAAGAGAATGTCTCTCAAGTGCTCATTCCAGACCTGCTAAAGAAGCAGGCACTCTAGGGGGGAGAGGGGGACATGATTCTTGGGTCAGAAGCAATTGCTCTCTCCTGTGAATGCCTCACATCTTCTCTGTGCATCCCTTGGACTATCCTGAGCTCAGCTTCTTATTGGCTTGGGCCCTTGTGATCTGTAGGTCACCTTAGATCTCTGGTTATGTCTCTGTAGTAGTTACTCTGCACATTATAATAAATTCACAGAGAAATGACCTAAGGAGACAAGGGGTTTTATTTTGGCTTACAGTTCTACGGTTCCTTGTCCAGCTGGGCAGGAGAATCTACACCAACACCAGGGGCTGAGGGAACTGGCCACACCATTTCCACAGGACTGCTGAGAGAGGGACAATCCTCACTTGCCAGATCAGCATGTCTCACCAAATATACCGAAGGATACCAACTTCCTTAACCAGCTCCCTCCATCTTATTCAGTTGCCGGAGTAGCCCCACCCACCATGAGCTGGGCCTCCCTGTCATTCAAACAATCTCCTGCAGGCTTGCCTGGGGCTTACTTAATTCAACTACCAATTCTTTACAAATGTGCTCGGAGCTCCAAGCCTTCAGTTGTCAAGTTGACACCTATATCTTAATGATGACATTCTCAGTTCCCAAGGGACCGCAGCTTCCTCTGATTAATGCCAATGCTCCTCAGACAGAAGGGCTTTTCCTTCTCCCACACAAATCTGCATGAAATTATTGTAAGTTATACCACACAGGCAGCTCTGTCTCCCCAGCAGAGTCCTGGTAGCCAAGAATCATCTTATTCAACTGTTTCTTTTTGACTTAGTACAGGACTGGATACTTGGTAAGTGATGAATGGATGGGTATTTGAATATATATGCAAATGTGTAGACAAGAGTGTAAATGGATGGGTGGGTGGATGGGTGGGTGGATAGTTGAAAGGATGAATGAATGAGCAGATGGCCGTATATATGGTTGGGTAGATGAGTATATGGATGGATGGGTGGATGGATGAATGGATAGATGAGTATAGATATGTATGTATGGATGGATATATGGATGAATGGGATAGATGGGATAAATGAGTAGATAGGCAGATGTCAACTTCTTAGGATAGATGGGTAGATGGATGGGTGGATGGATGGGTGGGTGGATAGATGTATGGATGTGTAGATGGGTGGATATCAGATGAATGGGTGTATGGGTAAAACGATGATTGGTAAATAAGTAAGTAAATAGCTGGATGGGTAGGTAGAGGGATGCATAGATGGATGGAGGGGTGGTGGATGTAGGGGTGCTTAGATAATTGAGCGGACAGTGAGGGGAAGTCAGGCATGCTCAAGTGTTTATGGTGACACCCTCTTTCCCAGGATTTTCTGAAGGCCTAAGAATCCAAGTACCAGTGTGTAGCCAGTTGCTACGTACACATAAAGGAAGCATTCTAGCTGCTAGAGAAACTTTTCCCATTTGTGGACAGAGTGACGGTAACCAGCACCTCAGTCCTGCAGACCCAAGCCCAGAGCCAGTGCTCACTGATGTGTCCAAGAGCAGAGGGTCCTGGGCTGTAGCGTGTCGGCGGCCCCTGTGGCCTGGGCCCTGTGCTGTGGCTGTGTCAGTGGCCCCTGTGGCCTGGGCCCTGGACCGTGGCTGGAGCAAGGGTTCTCCAGGTGCTGTGACTTTGGTTGCTGCCTGGTGCCCAGGTGTGAGGTGGGGGACATGACCACTACTCCCTCTCAGCCTGCCCTGTCCGCGGCCTCAGTTTCTGGCTTTGGAGTCACCCACTGCCAGCAGGTTTCCTCAAACTGCTGCTTTCATTCTTCACTTGCCCAGAATACCCTAAAAGCCCCCAGGCACAATCACACTTCCGTCCATAGGGCACTACCGAAACAGCTGCTATATTTAACAAAAAACATAGCCTGTTGCCATAGCAACCTGTGTTCTAAAATTAGAAATGCTGCAAATGCTGCATACCACGGGGTGGATGGCACAGAGCGCAGCTCAGACGCTTCGATCCTCTGAGGGGGCAGGTGCCCCCAGCTCACCCGGCACAGCTCCGGGTGATTAGCCTCACACTGCTGCCATGCTGGGTGGGTGAGATCCCTCGTGATTCCTCCCCTGCCGCTGGCTCTGCTGCATGCCCAGGGGTCTCTGTCTAGCTGGGGGGGGGGTTTCCTGCACCAGATGCTTGAGCCATCTCAGCTACACGCATTGTGCTGCTTGGAGGCCTGCAGATATATCCACCTGGGGGATGGAGAGGGCTCCTGGGGTGGTGGTCAGGGCTCCTGGAGTTGTGGACGGGGCTCCTGGGGTGGTGGTCAGGGCTCCTGGGGTTGTGGACAGGGCTCCTGGGGTGGTGGACAGGACTCTTGGGGTGGTGGACGGGGCTCCTGGGGTGGTGGACGGGGCTCCTGGGGTGGTGGGCAGGGCTCCTGGGGTGGTGGGCAGGGCTCCTGGGGTGGTGGACAGGGCTCCTGGTCGGCAGGAGCCTGCAGCACCCGGAGGATCCCAACTTTGTACCCCCAAGTACTTTTCCCTCACCTGCAGACAAACTGCTACACCCATAGAGCTGTGTCCATTCTCCGTGGTCTTCAGGTTGTACTGCTAAAAAAACGTATCAGTTGTTTTCCTTGTAATAAAATATCTGGCAGAAGCAGCTCAAGAGAGGATGAGTACGTTCTGACCCATGGCTCAAGAGAGGATGCATCTGCTCTGACCCACAGCTCGAGGGTCACATCCATCACGGCGGAAAAGTCATGGCAGCAGGATTGTGAGGCAGCTGCCGGCAGCATGCCACAGTCAAGAGGCAGAGAGATGCAAATGATTGCGCTCAGTGTGGGACCGCAGTTGTGGGATGCTGCCAGGACATTCGAAGTGGTTTTCCTGTTCTGTTAAATATTTCTGGAAACATACTCATCGACACACCAAGAGATGTGTTTCAAGGTGATTCTAATTCTAAGTCCTGTCAAGTTCATAATATTAACCGTCACTAGAAACTGAGGTTTAGGGTGGAATTTAGATGAGGAAAGCAGGCCTTACGTTTTGGGGTCTCTGGTTGGAGAAATGGCTTGCGTAAAGCTCTTGCTGGGTCAGCATGAGGACCAGAGCCAGGATCACTAGCACCCCAAGTGCAGTAGGGGGGTAATAGTCTGCAACCTAGGTGATATGGAGATGAAGACTGGATGGATCCCAGGGGTTCATTAGCCAGCCAGTCCAGTCAAATGAACGTGCTTCAGACCCTATGTCAGACCCTGTGTCAAAAAATAAAGTGGAGAGTAATAGAGGAAGACTCCCAGAATCAATGTCTGACTTATACACACACACACACACACACATACACATGCACGCACGCACGCACATGCACACGCACGCACGCGCACATGCACACATGTACACACACACTGCTCTAACAGGCATCTGCTGAGGAAAATCCCTGTGAGAGGTTACCACATTTGCCTGTGAAAGCTCCCCATCTGTTCATCTGAGGGAAGCAGTTTTGGAAAATGCCAATGCAGAGCCCCCACCAGCCACAGAAGCATAAATCCCTGGGACGTGCCGAGCTCAGGCGGGAAACCCACGGAGGGATCTTCCCGGATCTCACGACACTCCAGCATCTCTTTGACGTTACTGACAGTGAGTTGACATGCTCGAACCAACATTTCAAACTCCCAGAAAATAATAAAAAATAGCTGATCCTGTCATGCTGGAGACAGAGCAATTTGTTTCCTTCACGGGAAGTTCCATGCGTCTGTAGCAAGCGCCCTTGACGAGGACACAGAGAAGAGCCCCAGACACGGATGGAGCTGTTTTTCTGGCCTCCCGCTGGTGGGTCTTGTTGCCTTTTCCAGTGTTGCCAGTGGTTGCGATTTCCCCATTTCCAATGAATAAACCCATCAGTAGTTAAGTTTGCATCTGTGTCTTTTCTCTCTTCCTTGCTGGGCGCCCACAGGTGTGAGGTCCTCAGGCTACACCCCCACATCGGCCCAGGTGCAGGATGGGTTGAGAGCCCACCGTTGCATCCTGTTCTGCTACCAGCTGCTTGAATGGAGGAGGGGGGGGCGACAGAGGAAAGTACAAAGGCCCAGCACAGCCCTGGGGTCTCTTGTTTGGGGATCAGACCTCAGGCCTTCTGAGCAGGGTCTGGGTTAGTGGGAAGCAGCTCCAGGCAGGTGAGCCAATGATGGGCAACTGCAGGAGGAGCAAACTGCATCACCTTTAAAAAATAAAACATTTGTGTTGTGTGTGCTATGTGTACATGTGTGCGTGTTATGTGTGCATGTGTGTTCGGGACTGTGCTAGTGAACACGTGTGCATGCATGTGGTGCCAGAGCGGACAGGGGTGTTGTCTTCCACATCTTCTCCACCTTACTTTTTGAGACATGGCGTCTTACTCAGCACATCTCCTTATCCCCGGTGACTCAGGAAGAAGCATCTTGAGACTTACAAAGTCTCCTTCTCGATGATGGAACGTTTTGCATACTAGCAGAGCCCAGACAGAACTCAACCTCTGGCCACAAGGCATCACGTTATTTAAATTATGCCCAGAGGAAAAATGTCATGCAATACTATCTTCACAAGACCTCTCACCACACTCCTATAGTGACCCCTCTCCACACTCCTGTAACAGATGAGCTGCAAAAGTTAGAAAGCTTGCTAACATCTGGAAAGGGAGGCTGAGCTTAACTGAAACTGATCTATTTTCATCAAGGAAAAAGACCCATCAGGAAAGACCTATGTAAAATTGAGAGTCATGGAAAGAGCAGCATGTCAGAAGACAGGGATGAAGTAGATGGGGGTCACCAGAGTAGAGGGCAATGCTGAGGTCAGAGGTGCGGCCCAGGGCAGCCTGAAGACCATCTGGAGGCCAGGCACAGTGCAGTATGAAATCCAGAAGGACTTGTGCTGCAGTTGTTGAGAGACTTGGATTCCCTCACAGGTGGAGAAAAGCTTTCTCAGTTCCCAGCCCAGCCCAGCTCACGTAATCAGTCCTTCCAGGTCTATAAATAGATGTTTGCACACAACGAAGGAATCCGCACGAGAAGAAACACGCCTGGACCTTGCACCCCCTGCAAAGTGTTTCGGTGAGTGTTTGCTCTTCCTTTCTCTGCGATAAAGCACCTGGAAGCAGCTCCTCAGAGAAGAGGCTTGTCAGGCTGCAGTTTGGAGCAATACACGATTCATCATAGCAGGAAAGGCATGTCCAAGGGGGCAGCCCATTGTTGTGGCGGTGGGAGCTCGGTTATATCTGGACAGATAGGATATGGAGGGAGAGAGAGAAAGAGTAGACTCAGGGCTAGACCCCATCTCTTACAGGTCCCACAGCCTTCCAAAACAGTGCCACCACCTGGGGACCAAATGTGAAAGGTGTGAACTCAGAGACATTCCACACTCGAACCATAACATTTCGTTCTAAGCCCCATAGTCTCATGGCCGGCTCAAATACGTTCAGTCCAAAGTTACAAGTTCCCACAGTCTCTAACAGTCTCATGCTGTTCAACAGTCCAAAGCTGTCTTCTGAGAATCAAGGCAATCCCTTAGCTATAAACCGCTATAAAAGCAAAAGCAAAGTTACTTCTACTTTGTAATGGCAAAAAGTAAGCAATCCCACTGTGAAAGGGAGGAACAGGACATAGGGTCCAAGCAGGACAGAGACTTGGCAGGACAAACTGGAACCCACGACTCTAAGTCTACCCTCAGGATGTCTGTGCTCTGGAGCTAGAGAGGTGGCTCAGGGTTAAGCCTCTGCCTTGCAGGTGGAGGGTCCTGAGTTTGGATCCTAGCCCCTACATATAGACGCCTGGCGGAAGCAGGGGCGGCCAGCGTTTCTGGTCCTGGTAGGGCGGAGCCTGTGAATCCTGGGGCAGAGTAAACAAGGAAGAGGTGGAGGCGGTCCATGGTGGCTCCCGAATTCGCCTGTGGTTCTACACATACACACACACACACACACACACACACACACACACACACACATCACGCACACATCACACACACACGCACAACTGAATAAAAAAATAGGATGTCTGTGCTCTGGTGGGCTTGGCTAGAGCCCCCTGCAGTTCTAGTGCTGTGGCTCCTCAGCTTTCCCTCGTCCCATGCTTCCGGCACTTCCAACATCTGTGTATCCATTGTAAATTAGACTCAACCATCACAGCTTCCCTCAGCCAAACCAGTAGCTCCTTGCCAGAACACAGAGCCTGCTACGCAGGTTCCATGACCCCTCGCTCTTGTACTTTACGGGACTGCTAAGTTCCGCTTGCCACTTGAGATTCAGCCAGGCACGCTTGGGCCATAGCTGCAGGGAGCTTCTGGGCTGGTCCTGGGAGACAGCCTCGATGGACAGCCACTTTCTGATGGGGGCACCGGTGGTTTTGCCACTTTAAATGGAGTTCCTCTAGACGATTTAGTTAATGCATCACTTGGCAATGTGGTTTAGTTGCCATGAGCCCACTGGGCAAAATAAGCCTTGAAAAGTCTGTGACCCATGGCCAATTTCACGGACCACGTTCGCCATAAAACTGGCAGGGAACAGGTAGCAATGAGCCTTCACCACAGAGCCACACTGAGTCCTGGGTCTGTGAAAATTAGAAAATGTAACAACCTGGAAACACAGCTCAGTGCCAGGTGAGAGCCATGCAGAGTTAGGGAAGGGTCCCAGCAACAACCCCCCCCCAATGACCTAGGAACACTGTCACGCACCAGCCAAAGTCAGCAACCTCACCTGAGTCAGGAAAGCCAAAAACAGCTACCAAAGAAAACAGTCACAGACATAACAGAAAATGCCCTAGTCACATAATAAAACCACAAAATACACTAAGAACCAGGAAAACATGTCTCCTACAAAAAGCACCAAACCTCTTACTATAGATTCCAATCAGAACAACCTTCCAATGAAAACAACCTCACGGACAGAAATGTTACTGACATGATCAGCAAACTTCTAGAAGAACTACAAAAGGAGTGTGATGAATGTCAAAAAGAATGTAAAGAATTAAAAGAAGAAATGAGTGAGCATATGATCTTATATGAACGGGAAAATAATAAAAAAAAGTTATCTGAGATGAAAAAGGAAACAAGCTTAGAATGGGAAAATTGCCAAGCAGGAATTCAAAGCTAAACTAACTGAAATTGAAAACTCAACAGAAAGAATCACACACAAAACAGATCAAGCAGAAGACAGAATATCAGATCTGGAAGATAAGCTGATAGGACAGGATTGTTCAACTAAAGAAGCTGAAAAGTCTTAAAATGAAAGGAATATTCAAAAATTATAGGATACCATGAAGAAACCAAACCTACACATTCATGGAATCCCAGAACAAGAAACTCAAGAAAACACTCCAGCTCAGATCTTTCAGTCAATCATAATGAGAACGTCCCACATCTAAGAAAAGAGAGCTCCATCTAAGTACACGATGTGCAATTGCACACCATCCAGATATGATAAAATAGGAGCACAACAAGGCAAATAATAGTAACAACATCTCAGACACAGGACAAAGAGAACATTCTGGGAAGTGCAAGAGAGAGAAAAACCAGTCACATTTAAAAGCAAGCCTATTAGAATAACAGCCAACTTCTCAATGGAAACAGTGCAAGCCAGAAGAGCTTGGAAGGCATTCTTTAAGCCATGAAAGATCACAAATGCCAA
The DNA here is from genome assembly GCA_023101885.1 of Typhlomys cinereus. Classification (NCBI taxonomy): domain Eukaryota; kingdom Metazoa; phylum Chordata; class Mammalia; order Rodentia; family Platacanthomyidae; genus Typhlomys; species Typhlomys cinereus. The sequence continues at coordinate 23,235,601 of JALPQD010000001.1, forward strand.
CCTAGGTTGTTATATTCAGCCAAACTATCAGTCAGGCTTGAAGGAGAAAGAAAAATATTTCCTGGCAAAAATAAACTAAAAGTCCTTCTTATCTACCAAATCAGGTCTGCAGAAAACACTAAGAAAAATTCTCAAGACAGATGAAATTCATCAACACACTCAAGAGAATAAAAGGGAAAAATAATGCCAATACAACAAACAGGCAGAGAGCTGCCAAGACACCTGAAAAAATGTCAGGAATAAATAAAAACCTCTCGATTATAACTTTAAACATCAATGGGATCAATTTCCCCAATCAAGAGACATAGGCTAACCGTATGGATTAAGAGTTACAACCCATCAGTATGCTGCTTCCAAGAAACTCACATCACTTTGAAAGACAGGCACAATCTCACAGTCAAAGGATGGTTGAAGATACTCCAGGCAAATGCAACGAGGAAACAAACAGCAATAGCCATCCTGATGTCTGACAAAATAGACTTCAAACCCAAACAGATCATAAGAAATCCAGAAGGATACTACACACTTGTCAATGGAACAATACATCAAGAAGAATTCACAATTGTAAACACATATGCTCCAAACATAGATACACTCACATTTGTTAAACAAACACTACAACATGTAAAATAACAAACATGATAATAGTAGGGGATTTCAACATCCCACTTTCACTGATAGGCAAGTCAACAGGCCAAAAACTGAACAGAAACACACTGGAACTAAACCAAACCATAAACCAAATGGACCTGACAGACATCTACCAAATATTCCATCCTAACACCAAAGAATACACAGTCTTTTCAAAAGACCATGGAACTTTCTCCATATTAGATCACATATTAGGCCACAAAGCAAGCCTGCACAAATACAAGAAAATCAAAATCATAGCCCATACTCTATCGGATCACCAGGTAATAAAAATGGACATTCACAACAAGTCAAACAAGAGAAAGTACACAAACTTTTGGAAGCTCAACAATGTGCTATTGAATGAGGAATGGGTCCAGACAGAAGTAAAAATGGAAATTCAAAAATTCCTGGGATTCAATGATAATGAAAACGCATCATATCAAAACATCTGGGATACAATGAAGGTGGTCTCAAGAGGAAAATCCATAGCGCTCAACGCCTGCATCAACAAACTGGAAACATCCCAAGTGAACAGCCTAACAATACAGCTTAAAGTTTTAGAGAAACAAAAACAAACCAACCCCAAGAGAAACTGATGTGCAGAGATTTGCATGATCAGAGAAAAAAATAACTAAAATTGAAACAAAGAAAACAATACCAAGAATCAATCAAATGAAAAGCAGGTTCTTCGAAAAGCTTAACAAGATTGACAAACCCTTTGCCACATTAACCAAAAACAAAAGAGAAAAAACCTCAAATTAATAAAATTAGACATGAAAATAGTCATTATAACTGACACCAAGGAAATTCAGAGAATCATAACGTCATACTTTAAAAAATTATGCAACACCAAGTCGGATAATCACGAAGAATGAACAAATTTCTGAACACATACAACATGTCAAAGTTAAACCTGGATGAATTAAATCGTTTAAGCAGTTCTATAACGAGGGATGAAGTTGAAGCAGTAATTATGAATCTCCCTTCCAAGAAAAGTCCAGGACCAGATGGATTCAGCACAGAATTCTACCAGATATTCAAAGAATAATTAACAACAATACTCTTTAAATTATTCCACAAAATAGAAAAGGAAGGAATACTTCTAAACTCTACAAAGCCAACATCACACTGATCCCAAAACCAAATAAAGACACAACCAAAAGGGAAAATTCAGGCTAATCTCATTGATGAACACAGACACAAAGATCCTCAACAAAATTCTAGCAAACCAGATTTAAAAACATGTCAAAAAGATTATCCATTATGATCAGGTTGGGTTATTCCAGAAACACAAGGTTGGGTTAATATATGTAAATCTATAAATACAATCTACCGTACAAAACAGATACAAAGACAAAAACCACATGATTCTCTCAATTGATGCTGAGAAAGCTTTTGCAAAATCCAACACCCCTTTATGATAAAGACCCTAGAGAAAATAGGATTGGAAGGAAGATTTATCAACATAGTAAAGGTCATATACAACAAACAACAAGCCAATGGCACAAATCATCCTAAATGGTGAAAAACTGAAAACATTCCCACTCAGATCAGGAACTAGGTAAAACTGCTCACTCCCACCACGTCTATTCAACATTGTACTTGAAGTCTTAACTAGATCCGTAAGACAGGAGAGGGAGGAAAAAGGATAAATCTTGGAAAAGAAGAAATCAAATTATCCCTAATCACAGATGTATAGAAATACTTCAAAGACCCTAAAGATTCTGCAAGGAAACTCATCGAACTAATAACTACATTCATTCAAGTGGCAGGTTACAAAATTAACATTAAAAAATCAGTGGCTTGGGCTGGAGAGGTGGCTCAGGGGTTAAGCCTCTGCCTTGCAGGCGGAAGGTCCTGAGTTCGGATCCCAGATCCCATGTATAGACGCCAGGCGGAAGCGGGGGAGGGGGTGGCCTGCGCTTCTGGTCCTGGTAGGGCGGAGCCTGTGAATCCCAGAGTAAACAGGGAGGAGGTAGAGGTGTCCATGGTGGTTTTCAAATTCATCCGTGGTTCTACATACACACACACACACACACACACACACACACACACACACACACACACCGCGCACACACACAAACACACAATTGAATAAATAAGAAATAATAAAAAAATGGGCTATAGAACTAAAAAGAAATTTCTCACAAAATGAAATTCAAATGTCTAATAAATATCTTGAAAACTGTTCTGCCTCCCTAGTCATTAGGGAAATGCAAATTATAACCACCCTGAGATATCATCTCGCTCCAGTCAGAATGGCTAAGATTCAAAACACCAAATGCTGGCACAGATGTTGGGAGAAGGGGACCCTCATACATTGCTGGTGGGATTGTAAACTCAAGCAACCCATTTGGAGATCAATTTAGAGATTAACTTGGAGGTTCCTATAAAAGTTAAAAATTGAAATTCTATATGACTCAGCTAGACCACTCCTGGAATATTCCCAAAGAACACTGCATCCAACACAGTGACATGTGTACAACCATATTCATAGCAACCCTGTTCACAATTGCAAAGAAATGGGACCAACATAGATGTCCAACAATAAAAATGTGGTCCATATATACAATGGAATACTATTCAGCTGTCAGGAAAGATGAACTAATGAAATTTGCTGGTGAATGGATGGAATCGCCCAGAGGCAGAAAGACCCATGCGGTCTGTATGTTCTCCCTTATAAATGGATCCTAACATTAAACCTTCAGTTGATGGAATCAAATCAAAGCAACACTCATAAATGCAAAAGAACACAAATCTGGGGGCAGAGTGGGCTGGAAGACCCCAAAAAAAGCAGAAACAAAAGAACATGGGTAAAGAGTTAAAAATGTTTTTATGTAAGAAAAATCTTAAAGGAGAGGCAATAACAGAATAGAACACAGTAGGGAGTGGGATTGGCATCCAGGTAGCCAACCACTTGCTTACTAGCCCCCAACCCCCTCAACGGCAGGGAGCACATGCCTAGCACTATAAACCAGTCTAAACAACAGTGGACTAGGAGAAAACTGGGAGAAGACAGGATCGGATGTCTCAGTAATCACCACAAACACCTGAGAGTAAGCTTCCATATAAACATTTTATCTTTAGATAAGAAAAGATCTCAACGCCACAAGACACAGCCAGTGCAATGGAGGAACAGTGATATAGACAACAACAGCCAACCAGAGCGCAGAGTATTCATAGCCCTAAGATGCTCGGCCAGAATCAGGCCAATCAGATCTCTCCCCATTCTAAGGCTCAGGGAAACTTGGGGAAGAGGGGGTGGTAAGATTGTAAGAGCCTAAAGGTGGGGAGGTGGCCAAGACCCACTCAAGGCAGGGCTGCTGCATACGGAAACTCATTGCAATGAGACTTATCCTCCTGCCCCGCACAATGGCTGCCATGCCAACATTGCCCCCATGGACTAGCGAAGATCTCAGGAGAAACAATGATATGCCATGGGAGCCTGATGGGCTAGGGCTAGACGGGTGAAGGGAAGCGCCCCATCAGTAGGTCTACCTAAGGAGGACCTGAACCCCCACTAGAGCAGACAATCCAAAGGGAAGCCTGGGACCCCTAGAAGCTAACACACAGGAGGGTGGGAGGGAGCGGAATGGATTGATGAAGGGGCAGGACAGGAAAGGGTGAGAGAGATGGGGGGGTAAAGGGGTAGGGACAACCACTCATTTTGCTTGTAAAACTAGAAAAAATAAAATTAAATATAAAAAAAATCAGAAAATACAATGGCACACACTATCCCCTACTGTCAGAAGTTACCGAATGGCTGAGTCAGTAGCGAGCTTGCCTCTCAAGCGTGAGGGCCAGAGTTCAAGCCCCAAGCACTCAGATAAGGAGAGAGTGGGGTACAATTCTGGAGGAGCTCTGGGGCTCGCTGTCAGACACTCTGGCCCCAGGCCGGTGAGAGATCCTGTCTCAAAGGAGGAAGGTGGTGTTCCTCAGCATGATGCACGGGCTGCCCCATGCAGGCACACACATGAACATGAACACGAACCCACACATGCACACTGCATGCACACACACCCATAAGTACTGCATTACACACATGAACATGCACACACACACGTAAGTACTACATTCATGAACTTATGCACATGTGTGCATATACATCTAAGCATGCACATACATGTGCATTCATGTATCACATGTACATGTATACACCTGAGCACACATGTACATATACACATACACTTGTATGTACAGAAACAAGCATGCATGTGTACATACATGTGTTCATACACACGCACACACAACTTAAAGGAAGTTTGCTGGTATTCACAAAGTATCCAAAGATCCCAACACAGACACGCAGTTGCAAAAGGTGGTTTTACACATTTTCCCTGAAGCATGACGTTTCATTTAGATCAGTTCATTCTGCTAAGCTAATTTTGCATTAAAGCGCTCAGTTTCCCTGTGCATGCGTGAGCCGCAGAACGCCACAGAACATGTTTTGAAATCTTGACTCGGTGTTGACAGAATGGATGTCAGAGAACCCCAGCTTCTGTAGCTTCCAGAATTTGAAGCCTGAGGCAATTGCCTGGGGAAGGAAGGGAACGACACAGCTTTCGTCTCTGCAACAGCTCTGATGTCCCAGCTGTGGTAACCCGTGCCACACTTGCTTTTATAAGCCTTTCAAGATCCCGGGAAGAAAACAACTCAGGAAGAAAAAAGATGCGATTGATGAAAAAATGAAATCCAGAGAAACTTGAAACTGCGTGGAACATATCATGTAATTTCCCTGTATTTTTTAATCTGTGGTTAAGAAAATCAGACTTGCTGATAAATCAGCTATTTGAGCTAGCAGATGAAGTCTTCTGGTAACTATGGCTACAGGTCAAGTGTTAAAGACACACAATGAATCGAATCGAATTAGAGAATTACAAATGCAAAAAAAGTCAATAGCCACTCTGGAGCTGAGAGGTGAGCATCCGAAGTAAGCAATTCTTTCAATGATGGGGTAACCCAAGCCATGATGCGGGGAGCTGAGGCCAAGAGTCCTGGAGTGCAGGGCACTCAGACAAGGCCTGAGAGGCTCTTCTGTCACTTGGTACCAAGCAGCCAACACCAAACTACATGTGCAGAAGCTGTGCTGGGATGCACCTGTGAAGGGCAGAGGAGGAGAGCGGAGCAGGAGACACGACCTTTGGTACCTGCTTCCAAGAGCCGTGACTCGGGCCTGCCTCCAGGAACTCTAGTGTGGGCCTGTCTCCATGAACCATGATGTGGGCCTGTCTCCATGAACTGTGATGCGGGTCTGTCTCCATGAACCATGATGTGGGCCTGTCTCCATGAACTGTGATATAGGCCTGCCTCCAGGAACTCTAGTGTGGGCCTGTCTCCATGAACTGTGATATAGGCCTGCCTCCAGGAACTCTAGTGTGGGCCTGTCTCCATGAACTGTGATGCGGGCCTGTCTCCATGAACTGTGATATAGGCCTGTCTCCATGAACTGTGATTTAGGCCTGTCTCCATGAACTGTGATTTAGGCCTGTCTCCATGAACTGTGATTTAGGCCTGTCTCCATGAACTGTGATATAGGCCTGTCTCCATGAACTGTGATGCGGGCCTGTCTCCATGAACTGTGATGCGGGCCTGTCTCCATGAACTGTGATATAGGCCTGTCTCCATGAACTGTGATATAGGCCTGTCTCTATGAACTGTGATGCAGGCCTGCGTCCAGCAAAGGAGAGCGGAAGGGAAGGGCAGGGAGGGGCCACAGACTGCAGCTCTGAGCCATCCTTGCTCATGAGCACCAGGCCATGGGGCCCAGGCCACGATCACATGCCAAGAAGATCCCAGGGCAGGAACATGGCATCAGTGCTTCCCTCCCCACCTGTACTAATGGGAGCAATCTGTGCAGGGGGAGACCATGACCTTAGTGGGGGTGCCTAGTGATTCTACCGGGACAGTGACTGACACGCCTCCACCTCTCCTTTTGCCCCTGCCTCTTCTGCCCTCACCTTCCCTCCTGCTCCCACCTCTCCTGCCCCCCATTCCTCTCCTTCTGCCCCCGCCTTTCCTGCCCCCCATTCCTCTCCTTCTGCCCCCGCCTCTCCTGGCCCCCCACCCTTCCTGTCCCTCTATATCTCTCCTGCCCCTACTTCTCCTGCCTCCACCTTTCCTTCTGCCCTCATCTCTCCTGTCCCTACCTCTCCTTGTGCCCCACACACTTCTCCTTCTGCCCCTCACCTCTCCTTTTGCCCCCACCTTTCTTTCTGCCCCCCACCTCTCCTTCTGTCCCCACCTCTCTTTCTGCCCCTCACACCTCTCCTGCCTGAGTCTCCATCCAGCAGTCTTGGCAGCCTCTGAGAGAAATGCACATTTGAACATCCACTAAGAGGGAGAGCTTCCGAAAGCACATGAAGCTGGGCGTGGGGGTGAAGCTGGGTATGGGGGTGCACACTGAAAGCCCAGCCTTCTAGAGGCAGGAGGATCACAAGTTCAAGACCAGTCTAGGCTACATAGGAAGACTCTATCTCAAAAGAAAAAAAAGCCTTCGATGACTTAAAAAGAAGAGAACACAGCAGACCGGACAGAGACCATGAGCAGCAGACTCTACTGCGCTACAGGTAAACGGCACAGAATTGGAGGAGGGAGGGAGGAGTCGGTTGCCCTGATAGTTCGCCAGCACCATGCAAGATCTAATTTTAGAATTTCTTGCCATTCCTTTGGTAAATCTCCGTCTGTGGAGGAAGTCTTTGAGGGAGCACCTATTTTTAACAGGATAAATTTACACTCTGCCGGAAAGGAACTAAATCTAGAAGTCTTACAACTTTTCAGGCGAAAGATTCTGAGGAACCATAAATAGATGGGATTTATGTGACATTTTTGCCCTATATTTGCCAAAGAAATGTACTCTGAAGACATGAAGATGGTATCCATGGAAACACTGGTCTAAGTGGTTGCACATGGATCTGTGTCCAAAGGTGTCTAGGGTCCTACCTTTAGGAGAGACCCCTCACCACACACCACACACACACACATACACACACACACACACACACACACACACACACACACACATACACACATACACATACACACATACACACACCTGTACACACACGTACACACATATTTGCATACACGCAAGCACACACATATACACATACACATAAACATGCATACACAAGTATACATTCTCATACACACATATACACATACACACATATACATACACACAAACTCACACATACACACACACTCACACATACACACAAATTCACACACACACATATACACACATGCATACACATATACAAATAATCATGCATATACATGCATGAATTCTCATATACACACAAACTCATGCACATATACATACAAACATACACAGAAACACACATATACACACATACACACACAAATTCACCCACACACATACACATAAGCTCACACATATACACACAAACTCATACATGTACACACACACACACACACACACACACACACACACACACACATTACACTCAGCAGGAGGCAGCCGCACAAGGTGTCTGCACATGCAGATTTGCTAAAGGCAAGATGAAAAGTTGAGGCGGCTTTAGGAAGCAATGAAACGTGAACCTTTCAGGGCTAAGCAGCAGGTTGGATGGCAGGAGACCAGGGCAGCGACGATGGTATGGCTTTCATGACTTCTTGGAATATCTGCAGTTAAACAGCCAACGCCCTTTGGCTCTGCTGCTTTCTTGCTTCTAAATAAACTCCATACAGAAAAAATCAATCCAGGCAACAAGATCTGCCAGAGCACCCAAGGCCCGGGCCTTGCCCCCAGCCTGGCCTCCCCACCCCACACCTCTTTCTGAAGGTGCTGGCAGTAAAATCCAGTCATAAATGAAGAGATGTGGCTCAAAGTGCTGTGCTGTGTCGCAAGGCAGCTTTACTGCTGACCAAATGAGCGATCTACAGCCAAAGGCTGGAACCCCAAGTACTGGGGCCGAGCTGGTCAGAGTCTTTTATCCTGACCACATGGGCAAACTTGTCAGAATGAGCACCGATTGGCTAATAGAGCAACCACAGGGGAAGGGACTGTTGGGGGAGGGTCGGGCATGACAGGGTTTTGGGTATGTGGACACTGGCCTAACAAAGACAGGGGTAGAGAGGACAAAAGGACGCAGCTATGCAGCTGTCAAGCAAGACAGGTCCGTGTGGGAGAATGCCCACCGCAGGACAGACAACAGGACAGGTTATATATGGGAATGTCCGCTGCTGCGGGGGACACGCTTTGACAGAAAGCCTTATGTTTGACATAAAACCTTATGTTTCTTCCAGGCTATGGCTGCAGCGGCCCCCGCAGTGGCCGTCAGTCGTCCCTGGGAGCATGGGCAACAGTGACCGTCAGTCATCCCTGGGAGTGTGGGCCCTGGTGGCCATCAGTTGTCCCTGGGAGTGTAGGTGGCAGCTTACTCTTGCTCGTGCCGCTGCTGTGTAGAACGTGGACAGCAAGTCAACCATTCTCCTCTGGGGGTGGCTCCCAGGCCCACACGCCTGGCTCTGTGGGGCAGGTCTCAGAGGACGCCTGGGCTTGGAGTGTGTCATAGTTAAGCACAGGTGTCAACTTGACTGTTGAAAGTTTGAGCTCTGGGCACAGTTGTAGGGAGTTGATGGTTGAGTTAAGCCCAGAGCAAACCTGAAGGAGATTGTCTAGCTGATGGGGAAGACCCAGCCCATGGTGGGTGGGATTAGGCCCTGGATAAATCAGAGAGAGCTGGTTGAGAGAGTCGGCATCCTTCTGTTCACTTGGCCAGACATGCTGGTCTGGCAAGTAAGGATTGTCCATCTCTCAGCTGTTATGCAGTGATGGTGTGGCCAGTTCCCTCGGCCCTGGTGTTGGTGCATGCTCTCCCATCAAGCTGGGCTGAGAACTGTAACCAGACTGCCGTAAGAAAGTAAACTCCTTGTTCCCTTAAGCAGTGTGATGGTCATTTATTAGCAACCATGCAGGCGGACTGCAACAGAGTGTGAGGACCCGCGCCGTAAAAGGTGTTCGTCCAACTGGGAAGGACTGAACGCAGCGTTCACCCTTGGGCGAGTGCGTGGGCAATTGAGGGCTTTCTCCTCTTTACCCCCACCATGGACTGCTTTTTCTTGTATTTCCCATGGTCTCTTTTGACAGTGGCCTGTTGTTCTCTCTCTTGCTGCAGATCAACCCAGGCCTCTTGCATGCCAGGAGTGTGCTCTACATTGAACCAAACCCTGCTTGCTCAACGTTCTCCTAGGCTTCACATCTCACAGGAGAGATGGTGTTTGGGATCCGCTTCCCTTGGTCACTGCCTGTGTTTTACAAGGGCCCCAACTCTGGCGTTGGCTCTATGGCTAGGCTGCTGTTTTCACTCGGGGTGTTTTTGATTCTTTCCTCTCCCGAGCTTCAATGCCGGTCTTATTTTATATTTATTTTCCCTCTACTAGCTCCTTAGTTCTGGGTTTTGTTTTTTTTTCAAGTGTTCTCAAAATCTCACAGGTGTTAAAATAGGCATTATGCATCTCCAAAATTTCTTAAAGAAAATTTGAGGGTTAAAATTCATATCTACATAGTGCAAGATTACTATACACACTAAAGTACCTCACTGCATATTGTATGTACTGTAAGTATGATGTTATATGCTAAAGTAAATACTGAAATGCTTCCCATGCAACACAAGGTTTGAGAGTCTGTGGCCCACATTGGCCTCTGTATAACAACTGGTTGTATTTTAAGCCTTTCTACCATGCATGGGACATCGCTGTGGTTGTTCTAGACACTCAGCGTTCACCCAAAGGTGTCCCTCCAGAGCTGCTGATTGACGCGTTCTGGCTACACATTTTCTCGGATTTTATTTGAAAACACCCATTGTTCATCTTGTTTTCAGAGGATGTTGTCCCTGGGCATGGAATTCCAAGTTGCTTTTTTTTTAGCCTCCAATGATCTTGTTCAATTATCTTCTGATTTCTACGTTTTTCTGCTGAGAAAGCAGAAGTTATTTCTCTGAAAGATCCTGCCCTTCCAGTTTGTTCTTGTGGCGAAAGAGGCACACATGAGGGTTGCCGTCTTCACGCTTTCGGACACACAGCTCAGTCCCTTGAGTTCTGCCTCATGATGCAATGTCACCACCATCCTCCTGCAGTGCTCTGTGCTCCCCGCAGAGCTCTGTGCTCCCCGCAGAGCTCTATGGTCCTCCTGCAGAGCTCTATGGTCCTCCTGCAGAGCTCTATGGTCCTCCTGCAGAGCTCTGTGCTCCCCGCAGAGCTCTATGGTCCTCCTGCAGAGCTCTATGATCCTCCTGCAGAGCTCTATGGTCCTCCTGCAGAGCTCTGTGCTCCCCGCAGAGCTCTATGGTCCTCCTGCAGAGCTCTGTGCTCCCCTGCAGAGCTCCATGGTCCCTTTCAGAGCTCTGTGGTCCTCCTGCAGAGCTCTATGGTCCTCCTGCAGAGCTTTGTGCTCCCCCGCAGAGCTCTATGGTCCTCCTGCAGAGCTCTGTGCTCCCCCGCAGAGCTCTATGGTCCTCCTGCAGAGCTCTGTGCTCCCCGCAGAGCTCTATGGTCCTCCTGCAGAGCTCTGTGCTCCCCGCAGAGCTCTATGGTCCTCCTGCAGAGCTCTGTGCTCCCCGCAGAGCTCTATGGTCCTCCTGCAGAGCTCTGTGCTCCCCCGCAGAGCTCCATGGTCCCTTTCAGAGCTCCAAGGTCCTCCTGCAGAGCTCTATGGTCCTTCTGCAGAGCTCTATACTCCCCCGCAGAGCTCTGTGGTCCTCCTGCAGAGCTCTATGGTCCTCCTGCAGAGCTCTGTGCTCCCCCGCAGAGCTCTGTAGTCCTCCTGCAGAGCTCTATGGTCCTCCTGCAGAGCTCTGTGCTCCCCTGCAGAGCTCCATGGTCCCTTTCAGAGCTCCAAGGTCCTCCTGCAGAGCTCTATGGTCCTTCTGCAGAGCTCTATACTCCCCCGCAGAGCTCTGTGGTCCTCCTGCAGAGCTCTATGGTCCTCCTGCAGAGCTCTGTGCTCCCCTGCAGAGCTCTGTGCTCTCCCGCAGAGCTCTGTGGTCCTCCTGCAGAGCTCCATGGTCCCTTTCAGAGCTCCATGGTCCCTTTCAGAGCTCCGTGGTCCTCCTGTAGAGCTCTGTGCTACCCTGTAGAGCTCCGTGGTCCTCCTGTAGAGCTCTGTGCTCCCCTGCAGAGCTCCGTGGTCCTCTTGTAGAGCTCTGTGCTCCCCCGCAGAGCTCCGTGGTCCTCCTACAGAGCTCCATGGTTCCTTTCAGAGCTCTGTGGTCCTCCTGTAGAGGTCCGCGATCCTCCTGCAGAGCTCCATGGTCTTTCCTAAGTGATCTCTGTCCTCACCTGCCTTTCGGCTTGACTCCTTTAAGACACTCAGTGTTTGTCTTTGCAACCGCTATCTTGATGTTCTTGGGCTCATCGATGCCACAGCGTATGTCAGATGCCCTTTATAAGACCGAATAACATTTCGTGGTATCGATGGACCACAATCAACCTGCCACTTATCTGCGGATGAGTGGGTTGACCTCCACTTACTCTTTTGTGTGCTGCCTGTGCCATGAGCACATGAATATCTCTGAGGTTCTGCTTTGCGGTGTGTGTGGGGGGGTACACCCAGAAACAGAAGCTCAAGATCAAGATCACAGGGCACGTGTGCTTCCCATTCCTTGAAGAGCCAGGCCATGGAACATTCCAGCCACGGGAAAGGGTTGCTGCCGCCCTGCACCTTTCAGCACTCACCTTCCCACAGGGTCATCCTGCTGGGTGAGATGAGCCAGTGTCTTCAAGGGTGAGTTTCTCTTTGGTTCTTGGGAGTTTCCTGTGCCCGGCTCAAGCTTTATTTATGTGCCCTGTTTGGTGTCTGTGACTTTGTTGGTTCTGTGGCTTAATGTGTCTGGAAAGTTCTAGCACTGTTTTCGCTTGATTTATCCTTTTCTCCTTTATCCAGGACTTAACTACATGTGTACTCGGCTTTTGAAACCATCCCCCTCTATCTTCCTGTTCTGATTCTCCATGTATTGCCCTCCTGCCTCACGGTGCTCACACTACCCTCCTGCCTCACGCTACCCGTGTTGCCCTCCTGCCTCACAGGGCTTTGGGAGGTTATTTTTCTGAGGTATTTTGTAGTTTGCTGATGTTCTTTCTTGCTGTGTCTGCTTGCTCTGATGACAGTGTCTTAGTTCAGTGACTTTATTTCCAACCCAGGGACTTTCTTATGGTCCTCTGTCCAGTGTATAATGAAATCCACTCATGTGACTGGGTAGTGTTGGCACCTGAACTCAGGTATTCTGAGTCTGTATTTCCTTAGTTTCTCCTCATCTTTTGATCATTTGGTATTATTTCTGGCATGTCTGGTAATTTTTGGCTGCTCCTGACGTAGTGCACGAAGTATCCGAGGTCTAGTCTGGGCTCTGGTGTGTGCTGTCTTCCTGCAGTAATGAGCAGGGGGCGCGTGCAGGGAGGAGATCAGCTGGCTCCATCGCACTGAGCAGAGCTGATCTTGGAGGGGGCGGATCCATCCCATCAGCCCTTGCTGAGAACCCACCCATCTACGTTCCCCAGCCCATAAAGAAGGTGAGATTTCTCATCCTCTGGGGAACACTCAGCACTCCATCTAGAAGTTTCCTTCCACAATGAGAAGTGTTTGTTCTTAAAAAAAAAAATCACAACTGGTCAAAGTGCAGAAAAGAAGTGACTGAAGATGCTCATCCCCGAACAGGATATAAATCACCCTCCCCACCCCAAGGCTCAGGGACCATCTTGGAAGAGCAAGCGGTAAGATAGCAAGAGGCTGGAATGGGCAGGGGTGTGGCCTGTCATCTGGGCATGACAAGGATGTTGTATCCATGAATTTGCTGCAGCGATGTGTATTTACACAAGACCTGAAATAAGAGGGAGTCTGGCCAGGGAGAATAGTAGGGGAAGAGGAGAGAGGATTAAGGTGTGAAAATATCACAGATTCATTATACATATGTATGAACACTAAAATAATTAAAAATTATATTAAAATGTTGATCAGCTTAGGGTCCAAGCCCTATTCCTGCACACAGCAAGAGTCCCAAGGCCACTACTCATTCACGCCCACTACTGAGCTCACTACTGACCTCACACCTCCCACTGAGCTCATGCCCACTGCTGACCTCATGCCCATTGCTGACCTCACACTGCTGACCTCACACTCATTGCTGACCTCACACTCACTGCTAACCTCTTGTAACACCCGCCTGGCCTCCACAGTGCTGTGCCTTTGCCTTTAGCCAACTGAAGAGCCAGGAAGGACACGCATCCCCTCCCATTCTGCAGAAGGTCACAGAAAGACGGGGGAGGGGGTTGGGGGGACTGTGATTTGTGCGTGCACTGTTTTCTCCCATACTTGCCACTGCAGAGACAATCACAATTGGAGAAGTGGTTCAGTCAGCAAAATGCTTGCTGCGTAGATGTGAGGCCCTAGTCCAAGCCCATGTAAGGGCCTGGTGGCCGGGCCTGCATTCCCAGCACTGCGGAGATGGATGGGCCACTCTTTAGCCGTCCAGTTGAACCAGCAAGCTCCAGGTCCATGAGACCCCATCTCAAAAAGCAAACCCCTGAGGAACACCACCCGAGAGTGACCTCTGGCATCCATGGACGCAATCTGTATGCGCCTACACATACACACATGCACACACACACCAAAGAAACTGCACTCATAAGAAATTGGGAGTCACACTGTCCCTGACTTTCTCTCTCTCAAGGGTAGGAAAGGACACCTGCAGGAAGGTTTCTTATGTGAAGGAAAAGTACACAGAGGGGAAACTGCAGATGGAAAACGACTTAAAGACCATCTGCCAATCACAACGACACCTTCCCTGGATTCCAGTTCAAACAAATCATAAAGGGTAAATTAGTTCAGCAGCAGCACCCAGGTATCAGGATTTTTGACATAATTTCAAAACACATCTTTCTGTCTAAAAATGCAGGTTGGGGCTGGAGAGGTGGCTCAGGGGTTAAGCCTCTGCCTTACAGGCGGAAGGTCCCGAGTTCTGATCCTAGGCCCACGTATAGACGCCAGGCGAAAGTGGGGCTGCCTGCGTTTCTGGTCCTGGTAGGGCGGAGCCTGTGAATCCTGGAGCAGAGTAAACAAGGAGGAGGTGGAGGCGTCCATGGTAGTTCCCGAATTCGTCCGTGGTTCTACACACACACGCACACACACATACATACACACTCATACACACGCATACACGCACAATTGAATAAATAATTAAAAAATCAAAAATGCAGGTTGTTTGCAGAAATGTGTAAATATTGCAGAAGATGCCATATGAAGTCATCAATGTGCTTCTAAGGGATAGGGAGTGTGCGAGATCAAAATAAGGGAAGAGACAGCTCGACACAGGAACAGAATGGGTAGGTTCCGGACGCCTGGGGTCATGTAATAAAGCACCCAGGATATGCCCAGAACAAGCCAGTGCCCTGGCCTGCTATGGTGGGCTCCACTGCTGCCCTGCCCACCTCACTTCTTCTCTCTTCATTCTGCAAGGCCTGAGTGCCCCCAGGAGGGCTGGGCTGGCAGGTCTCCCGTAGGAGGCTCAGGTCTTTGCTCCATGTCTCTGCTCTTCCCTGGAGAAAGCGCTTTGTTGGGGACAGCTGCTCCCGAAGCAGCAAGGAGCCAGCAAGCGAGAGCCACATGTCGGCCTGGGTGGGGTTCTCATGTCCTGTGTGACCAGTGCAGCCCCCAGCAGGCCCAGGGCAGGAGCTTTGTCTAGAACTGGGGCCTCGCTGGGAAGCTGCTCCTGGTGGGAAGTCCTAGTCCTGGTCTTCCTTGCTGGGTGGAGCTCAGTGGGTGGGTCCATGGAATGTCCAGGTCCAGCCCTCTCTCCACAGTCCTTTGCTTGGAAATGAAGTTGACATTCTCCCAGCTTGTATTTGAAAACCATGGAACAGAGTCTCCCCGCACAGGAGCGCAAGGCAGGGCTGACACAAGTCCTTACGCGTTTATTCTCGTTGGGGGCGTGGCGTGCATGTGCACACATGTCATATGGGTGTGCTCGCCCATGCATGTGTGTGAGGAGACCGGAGGTCAACATCGGTGTCTTCATCACTCTCTCATGTATTTTTTGAGACAGGGTCTCTTGCTGGAGCTTGCTGCCTTAGGCAGGCAGAGACCCCTGAGTCCTCAGGACCCCCAGAGCTGGGGTTATGGATGTAAACTGCCACTCCTGGCTTTTATGTGAGTGCCGGGGATCTAAATTCAGGGCCTCGCACTTGTGCGGCAAGCTCTTCACCTGCTGAGCCATCTCGCCAGCTCGAAGTACTTATGCTTCTAAAGTTTGCATAATCCCAGCACAAGAAAAAACCATGTGGCCTGGGCCTTCCACCTACGACAACGTCCCGGTGAGAAACCTTCCTGGGCACAGCGTCTTCTGTGCCCTGCACCTAGGATGGGGCCTCTGCTGCAATGCTGCCCTGGTCAACTGGATGCAAGACACCTAAGAAAGTGCTCAGACTGTCTGCTAAGGCAGCGATACCTTTCACCCCAGGAGCCTGTCTTCTGGTGTGAGAAGACATTGGTGAGCACAAGCCTGCTCCCCACAGTGTCCTTGTGGTCTGAGTCAGCTCTGCTGCCAACTCATGGGGGGGGGGCAACTGACCATGTTTAAGGCCCCACACCCACCCTCCCCACACTTTAAGAGCAGATGCAGGAGAGGAGCATGGAGACATCTCTCCATTGTGCCCAAAGCCACCAGGGGAAACACCTGTGTAAAATCCCCAGAAGCGGGACCTGAGGTCAGCGGCCTCCCGAGGGTTCCTGTCCTCCCTGGCGAGCTTTGCCACGGGAAAACAGAGTCCTAGGCAGTCCCTGGCTGCAGCCCTGCTCTGCCGAGCCTGGACGACGCAGGGCTGTCACTGCTCTGGGACCCACACTGCAGGGAGGTGGATGGAGACCTCGCTTGGCAGGGTGGTGTTTTGGGGGGCCCGGAGCCCACTGTGATGTATGTGTGTGCACATGTGTGTTTGCATATGTTAGGGCTGCTTGAGCTTCTGCCACTCTCCTGGCAAGAGAAATGAGGGACTTTCAAGTGACCCCTTTTTCCCTGGTGAGACTGAGTTGCCATCTTGCCTGAGTCTGGGATGCTTTCGTCTGCCGCAGATGACTACAGAGCCCCAGTCTCTGGGCTGGTGGAGCCTTTTACAGGTGTCAGCTACAAGAAACCCAGTTTGCCACAGCCAGGGCCAGCTCCAAGCCCACCAGCTGTGCCTGGAACAGTTCTCACACAAGTTGCTCATGCAAAGGAGAGCTCACTCCGCAGGAGTCTGTCTGTCTGTCCACCCTCCATGCCAGGCACAAATGGGGCAGTCTCTGCACATGTTCACGCAGGCAGTGTTTAGAAAGCATTGCTCTGGGTAACTCCACAAGACAGACTGACAACAACGTGGCAGACTGAGATGACCGTGGATTGGATTGGCCCCGCTGCAGCGGGAGCAGGCAGTGGGTGGGGAGGACAGGGCAGGACGGAGAGGAGGTCTCCCTGTGCTAGCCAGAAGGCCTGCCCTGCCTGGAGGTTCCTCCTGCAGCCAAGCCAACGCATGCTTCTCTATGGTAATGTCCCCTCCATCAGCACTTCGGTGACACCACCTCTCGTCCCCAGAAACTAGTGAGGAAGGAGGCACTTTGGGCCTGGACTCTGCGTCCTGCACACTCACTTCATGGCTATCCCTGACTACCAGCCTCACCCCTTGCCCACGGTCACCCACGTGCCCCTCCAGTCCTCACAGCCTGTCCATCGTGCTGCCAACTCAGCCTCATGGCTGACCCAGCATGCTCCTCTTCCCACCTCTGCAGCCGAGCTCCTTCTCTGTCTCCACAGTCCCATTAGAACACTTCGCTCAAGGCACAGTGTATGCGGGGCACAGGGCCTTGTGGTGGAGCACAGAGCACTGTGTGCGGGAGCACGGGGCGCTGTGTGAGGGAGCACGGGGCACTGTGTGGGGGAGCATGGGGCACTGTGTGAGGGAGCATGGGGCACTGTGAGGGAGCACGGGGCACTGTGAGGGAGCACGGGGGCACTGTGTGGGGGAGCACGGGAGCACTGTGAGGGAGCATGGGGGCACTGTGTGGGGGAGCACGGGGCACTGTGTGAGGGAGCATGGGGCACTGTGAGGGAGCACGGGCACTGTGTGGGGGAGCACGGGCACTGTGTGGGGGAGCACGGGGGCACTGCGTGGGGGAGCACGGGGCACTGCGTGAGGGAGCACGGGGCACTGTGTGGGGGAGCACGGGGCACTGTGTGGGGGAGCACGGGGCACTGTGTGGGGGAGCACGGGCACTGTGTGAGGGAGCACAGGGGCACTTTGAGGGGCACAGGTCCCTGTGAGAAGGAGGCAGGTCAAATGGTGGTGAGAGGACATCAAGCGGAAGTCAGCCATGAAGTACAACGTTAATGGAGGCAACGCTTCTCCACAACAAGGATGGCTGCTCATGATCACTCTGCTCCTTTCACACCCTGTAGCCCTGGGTTGGGGGTGCACCAAACAGTCAGATTTCCAGAGCTCACTGGCAGCTACACACACGTTCTCTCTCTCCTTCTCTCTGTCTTCTGGCCAATCAGCAAGCACCGGTTCAGTGAGATATTCCACCTCAAAATATAAGGTGGAGAACTACTGAGGCAGATGTGAAACATCAATCTCTGACCTCCTCACCTGCACACTCACACTTGTGCACCTATATACATATATGTACACACATCCATAAGCACATTCACACACTACACACATAATCAAACACACATTACAGACTACATACACAACATACATGTACACAAACACACTACACACAGGCACACATACACCCACAAAAATATATACACACATATATAAGTATTGTTTGTCCTGGGAAACCAAGTATGTGCATTGCCCTGGAAATGGCTTTTAAATAATTCTAGGCGTGTTGAATACCTGGTGTTGGGAGAGGACATGCAGGTGGGTCTAATGGAGCATGCCTTACCATGTGTGGACCCCAGGGATCTGCCCTGAGGTCTTTGGCCTGAGGCTGTCGCTGATCCACAGAGACCACTGAGCTCTCTTCTGATCTAGAAACTTCTCTGCTCCCCACAGTGAACATGGCGCTGTCCACAAGGGAAACCCAGGCACTCGCGTGAGATTCCTGGCAGGACATAGGGCCAGCGAGAGACAGTGGCCTCGGAGGTTTCTAACCCCTGGGCATGCTGACAGCAAGAGACTGAGGGGGATGGTCATGAGGCAGAGCCATGGGGGGCCACACTGGAATGTCAGCTCTGGCTTGGTTGTCAGGCTTCCAGCACCTCACTGTTTTCATGTCCCCTGGAACCTTCTGAATCCCTCTGATCCGAGGATGGGTCCTCGACATTCTCTCATTCCCATGGGGGGTCGGGGGTCCTGAGCCAGGATCTATGGCTATGTCTAGCACAGCCCCCACCTCGGCCTCCAGACCTCCTGCTGCCACCTCCTCTCTCTGAACTCTCCTTCTCTATACAAAAGGCTAATTTTAGGTGGGGTGCTCATTTTTTCTAATGCCGATTCTAAAATAAAAGCCAGCGCCTCCCTCAGGCTTGGGGACAGGTGGTGGCCGAGCTGGACAGAAGGGAGGGAGGGGGAGTCTCAGGATGCTGGGCAGGCCTGTCTGTCTGCCCATAGCTGAGGTCAAGGGGAGGCCAACAGTGTGTGTGCTCAGGTCCTCTGGCCAGGCCAGTGTCCTCTGCTAAGACATGATGCTACAAAAAACCCTGTGAGGAAAAAATGTGCAATGTTGCTGCTTCTAAATCATCGGAGACACCCACGGCAGAACCACGCGAAGAGACATAATGAGTAATGGCCACAACAGAGCCATGGTGAGATGTCAGGGGGTGGCATGACAGAGCCACAGTGAGATGTCACAGGGCAGCCATGACAGGGCCACAGTGAGATGTCACGGGGTGGCCATGACAGAGCCACATGAGGCAGCACCACAGGGATGACCGCAGTCACAGTGGATGAGCCACACAAGGTGACTCTTTCCTAGAGATGCTGTGTTCGGGGTTCAGAGGGCGCCCACACTTGCCTGATGCCTGAGTTGACATCTCGATTTGCCTGACTGATGCCTTCTTGACTATTAAACAAAACGCCCCTCTGCAGTACCATCCCCCTCCCCCCGAGTACCAGAGCGCTGCTCTGCAGGCCTCGTTTTACTGCCGCTTTGCTCTTTTGATTATGAGGACACAGCAGCTTTGCTAAGACCGAAATGCTTCTCAGCTCTGCAGCACAGTCCCCAGGGACCGCGCAGCTCTAGGTCCTTGTGGTCCTCCTCAGCGGCCGCAGGCTGGGACGGGCTCCACTGTGTGTCTGTCCATCTTGGGTAGCTGCTCCAGAGAGGCTAACCCCAAACTGCACTGCAGGGAGGCTCACATGTGACCTCACTCCTGCGCGGGACAGTGGGAAGGAGCAGGATGGTGACGACCAGTTTAAGGATCTGAGAGCTCATCACAGGCCTCCGAGGGCTGCCCTGCAACTGCCCTGCAACCTGACGTAGTCATTACTGCAACGTTAAAGCAGCTCTGGCGGCGCAGGCCAGCGGGAGAGCGGGAGGGGACGGGAGGGTGGGGGCTCAGGACAAAGGGGCGAGGGACAGAGTGTGTGCGGGGCAGGAGGTATGGGGGGGGGAGAGGTACAGAGCAGGCGAGGCAGGCAGGACAGAGGGCGCGCAGGACAGGAAGGTGCTAGAAGGGAGGCATGGGATAGGTGGGCAGGGAGGCGCAGGGCAGTAGAGGCAGGGAGGTGCGGCGCAGAGGGGTGAGGGGCAGGGAGACTCAGTGCAGGCCCCAGCTCAAGCAGGTTCCAGAAGGATGGAGACTTGCTGGCGCCCTGGCTGTCATTCCTACTCCAGGTAGGGCCTGGGCTGCAGGGCAGCTGTGTCCAGGTCAGATCAGCTCGTCTTTGGTCCGTGCATGACAGAAGCCGGTGGGGAAAAAGGCAAAGAGCCAGACAACTGGAGAAAAGCAGAATCTCCCTGACCCTGCTGGCAGGAGCCCGTGGACAGCAGACCCTCATGCGCTTCAGGCCAGGCCAGGTTCCATCAGCCCCCAGGCCAGCTCCTGGAGGCACGACTGGCCTTTCTGAGAAAAGCCAGAGCTGGGCTTCCCGCCCTCGGGGCGCCTCTGCAGATCCCTAGTGATAAGGGTGGGAAGGCTTTGAACACACTGGGTACAAGATCCTGGGAGGGTCGGTGGTCCCAGGAGCGGCTGACATCGTGGTCAAGATCAGTTTACAAATCCCACCCTGGTTTAAGAAGTTTATGGATTGCTTCAAAGACACGGCCAAGCGTGGGCTGCCGAGTCTGCTCCAAACAACTCTGGTCGTCTGGAAAACACATTCTTCTTTTCGGAGCTATGACGGAGGCCCCAAGCGGGAGGCAAGTCACACAGCCCAGAAAGCAAAAAGAGGAAGCAGAAGCCCACGGTGCCCACGCACCAACGGCGCAGCAGCCACAGCAGCCCGTCATCCTTCTGTCCCGTGACACCCGGAAGGGCCCGAGTGTCAGCATTCGTGACATCTGCTCGTGGACCACACGGGAAGAACCGGATGGGGCTGGGTCATCTGCGTCGACAGCAGGCTGTGTTCACGGGTCTCTAAGGTCTGGCAGAGGCTTTGGTCTGGCCATTCTCGTCCCCGCTGGACTGTGACTCAGCTCCTTGCTGCCCCCCCATGCCCCAAGCTGTCATACCCTCACACCCTGGCACCTGTCTTGCTTCTGTCTTCTGATGGGCTGAGCCATGCTCAGACCCACTGCCATTCACAGGGCCATGGGTTCCTTGAGGGCAACAGGCCTCATCTGTGTCCCAGCCCGTTCCCTAGTCTGAGGTTATGAAGAACAAAGGTACCAGCCAGTCGCCTCCGGCCTCTCCCTGAGCAGAGGACGGAGCTGCTCAGCAGGGACACGCGACTCCCTCAAGTTGCCTCTGCAGCCACTGGCTGTGACCAGGCCCTCGAGCGGCCATGGTACACCTCTCTACAGTCCTCTCATGGCGCAACTGAGTCTACAGAAGACCCCAGACCTAGAGGCCCCTCAGCTCTTCTATGTGCAGCTGTTGGGCTGGGCACAGTACAGATGTCAAACCATCCAGGCCTGGGCTTGGCGCTCAGTGGAGGTGGCGTGATGGACACTCCGGGGTAGAATCCAGGAGCTTCTAATGCCGCAGGAAATGGGCCACATCCACCACAGAAAGAAAGGTTTTTCTCCGACCAGATGGCTGTGGGGCCTGCTGTGGCCAGTGAGCTGGGAGCTGACTGTCCTCTGAGCGGGACATTCCATCCACGGCAGCCAGGGCCCTGCCCTGGGCTCCCGGGCTCCAATCCTCCCATGGAAACATACGTCCCTGCCCCGCCCCTCAGAAGGGAGCAGGGCCTGGGTAGGGAACACTGTGGAGGAGGAAACCACTGGTCCCCTGTCCCCACTCCTAACAGCACCCCTCAAAGTAAGCTTCGTCCCCATCTGGGAGATGGCTGGCTGGAAACAGCTCCGAGACCAAGCACAGCTAGGCTATGAGTTAGGATCTGTTCAAGTCTGAGGCACGAGGCAGTGCAGCTGCTGCCCACTGGAGCTTGCTGAGCGCGGAGCGGGACTCCTGGTGGGTACCGGCTCTCCTGCACCTGACAGGGTCCTGGCCCCAGCCTCCTGTCACCACTAGGGTACGCAGATCCCCCCACAATGCTTCTGTTTGCACAAGTACGGAAGCTGCTGGAGGTGTGTTTATGCTATGCGTGAAAAGAGGTATGGGCTGAGGGGGTCTGCAGGCTCCAGCCACATCACACACAGACTCTAGGTGGGCGCCAGCCTTTATCTTCACTCCTTGGTTGGCAGGAAAGGTTGCTCCACAGGGATCTCTGCCCTGAGCTTTGCTCATAGGTGGTCACAGACATGCAGTCCGGTCACCCGTGTGAAGTCCACTGAAAGGCAGGACAAGCGTCAGGGCGAGCAATCAGGAGCGCCTAATCACAGGCACTTTGCTAGTGATCCAGCAAAACACATGCTTCGAGAGCTCCTCTGTGTTCATTATCATGTTTGCCTTTTGCATGCGTGTGCACACAGATTTGCACACATCCACAGATTTGCACACATGTGCACACACAATGCGACACTGGGCATGATGGGGTCTTGAAGACTGGAAGGAGACTGGCTCTCAGTTGTCTTCCTATAGGTCACACAGATCCCCCCTACCTCCCTGCTCCCCCCTTTCTCCTTTGTTCATCCACAACTGAGGTCCCGACATTTTCTGACAGCCCATGTCATGCCAAAGAAGCTGAGGAGCTGCTGGGGGCTCCCCAGCCTGAGGGTGATTCCAGTGTTCTAGGAATTCTGCCTGTAGGAGCTGAGTCTTGAAATTAAAAGGCCACCATGACCCATCACTCCCGCATCCGAGGCCATGTCCCTGGGCATCTGGCACTCTCCAGGCCAGGGGGGGGGTCCTGGTCTGGCTTTATCAGCACTGATCAGAACAGTTGCTTCCTCAGAGCAAGAAGGGGAGCACTGAGCCCTTGTCTATTGGCT
The DNA here is from genome assembly GCA_023101885.1 of Typhlomys cinereus. Lineage (NCBI taxonomy): Eukaryota > Metazoa > Chordata > Mammalia > Rodentia > Platacanthomyidae > Typhlomys > Typhlomys cinereus. The sequence goes on from JALPQD010000001.1 coordinate 23,258,726, forward strand.
GGGAGCCACTACGACTGCTGGACCTTCAACTGTCCCGGAAGGTCTCTTCTGAAGAGCCCCTCCCCTCTGGTGTTCCCAATCCCACCTCCTGCCTCCCCTCTCGCATCCTCTGCTCTCAACTCTTTCCTTGCTGTGTTGCCTCCCAAAGATGTAAGTAGGGAAACTGAGGCCCAGAACAGGGAAATTGACCTCAAAGATTGGGCAGGCCCTTCCTTCACGCCCCCACCTCCTCTGCCACCTGGTCTCCTGGACTGGCAGGACACCTGCTGGAGGTTCAGAAAAGTTCATCCTTACTGGGTATGTCTGCCTCACACGCTTTGTGGCTGCCATTGGGCGGTCCATCCTGGCGTCAGTCCCGGCCTGCACCTGCGTGCCCTCTCTGGGAAGCTGACCCAATGGAGTCAGGTCTGGTTATGTTTCCCTATCACCAGGGCCAGCAGCTCTGACGCTGACCTCTAGTGGCCATGGGGCAGACCTGCTGGTCACTCCACAGAGGGCACCTGTGCCCTGTGCCCAGCATCTCCTCTCAGACACTCAGGTCCTGTTTGCAGAAGGCTCTGTGGCCTGGCTGCGCCCAGGAGACCGGGACCCCCAGGAGTCCCTTAATCCTCTTAAACTCCGTGGAAACAGCACAAGTCATAGTCAGGCAGAAAGATGGCACTGGCAAACCGGTGTTAGAACTTCCAAAACAAACATTAGTTAATGCAGCCCGTTGCCGTGACAACAAGCAGCACAGAAACAAGTCTTCCCTGCTGATGCCATTCCAGAGGTATACTATTTTCCATTTCAGTTATGACAAAAAAAATTAAGAAACTGATTTGAAATGCAGCTGTGGAAATCACACAGAGCAAACCCCCCTGCGGCTTAGGCAGCAGCCCCTCACAGCCGCGGCACGCAGGAGGCCCAGTCCTGTGACTGAAGGTGTATGCTAAGGTCAGTCCAGAGGGCTGGTGCAGGGCACAGGCGTCCCCTGACAGAGAGACAGTGCTGTCCTTGCAGTCCTTGTGCCCAGGAGCCCTGGCTTTGAAGCGGGTCCCAGTGGGCTGGTGTGTGGTATTTCCTGAGCTCACTTCTATTTACCCAATATAAAAGGCCTGACAGACCAAAGAACGATTCCACCCAAGTCAGCGTGGCGAGCCAAGGAGTTTGCTGAGTTACTTTCGGGACGACTCAAAGGCAGTGACATCGCCATGAAGCAGTACTACAGGGTTCCCACCCCGGCTACCCTTCTGTCTCCAAAACACTCCACACATCTCCAAACCTCGTGCAACTGGGGGCAAGAAGTAGCAGTGAGTGGCTGGCATCTCAGCGGGTTCCGATGGCCCTTCCGAGGGGGAAGCCCGCAGGTAGGCCGATCCTGCATCCTGTGGGGAAGTCAGTGGGTAGCCTCTTCCTGGGTCTTTTACAGGTAGTCACAACTGCTTTAACTGAAGGTAACAGTGGCTATGTCTTGCCCAGAAAACAGTGTCTTGCAACACCTGGGATGGCCCAAGGACAGCTGAATATCCACTAAGTCAGAAAAGCATGACTCACGCTAAGTGTGAGTGTCTCCTGATCAGGGCACCCAAGGCATGTCCTTCCAAAAGCACATCTGAGGAGCCCCAAGCAGACGCCACACTTCCTCAGGGTGGGGCCTGGTGGGCTTTCTCCTGCTCCATTATCCAGCTCAGGCAGAGGCAGGGAGCAAACCCTTGAGACTGAGTGGGCATCCAGGTCCTGCCAGCACAACCCTCTGCATGCACTCCTGTGGGCAGCGCACAGGGCAGGTGGTAGGCAGTGTGATGGACATGGAACTTCATTCATAAAAGCGAGTATGTTGGCTTGTCACAGCTGAGGGGAACAACTTGAAGGAAGAAGGATTTATGCTGGTGCACCTCAGAGGTTTTGGTCAACTGACTCCATTGTTGCTAAGTCCGGTAAGCCAGAGAATATCAGAACAAGGTGGGCAGCAGGCAGGAAAGGTAGGGTCAAGACACCTTCCAGGTGAGGTAGCTCAGGGGTTAAGCCTCTGCCTTGGAGGCGGAAGGTCCTGAGTTCGGATCCCAGATCCCACGTATAGACGCCGGGCGGAAGCGGGGGCGGCCTGCGCTTCTGGTCCTGGTAGGGCGGAGCCTGTGAATCCCGGGGCAGAAGGAGGTGGAGGCGTCCATGGTGGTTCGCGAATTCGTCCGTGGTTCTACACACACAGAGACACGCGTGCACGCATATGCACACAGTTGAATAAATAATAATAATAATATAATTAAAAAAAAAAAAAAAAAGACACCTTCCAGGGACCTGCTCCCTCACACGGCTCTCCATCTACATTACGCCTTCTAGTGGTTCCATCTGTGGTAATTAGTTTCAGGCATGGTTGCAGTTCACCTGCACAATTGCTGATAAAATCAGGACAAAATGGCTGAAGAGAGCAAGGGATTTATTTTCTCTTACGATCGTCTGGTTACAGTTCTTGATCCAGCTTGGCAGGAGATGCACCATCACCAAAGGGCCAAGGGAACTGGCCACACCATAACAGCTGAGACGATCCTTACTTGCCAGACTGGCATGTCTGGCCGAGTGTACACAAGGATGCCAACTTCCTCAGCCTCAACCAGCTCTCTGTATTTTATCCAGGGCCTAGTTCCACCCACCATGGGTCGGGGCTTCCCCATCCACTAGACAATCTCCTGCAGGTTCACTCTGGGCTTAACTCAACTACTAATTATCCACAAATGTGCCCAGAGCTCAAACCCTCAACCATCAAGTTGATGTCTGTGCCTGACGACGACAGGCATCAACTTAAGATTGCTGATTTTTTAGGCACACCTATGAAGAATTACTTATTTAAGGTGTGCCCTGAGCATGTGGAATCATTCCCTGGGCAGGTGGATAAGATTGGCAATCTTATGGCAATCTTATGGCAATCTATATGGCAATCTTATTGGCAATCTCTGTGGATATGGTGTGGCTACTTCTTTTGGCCCCTTCTGATAATTATCCTGCTGTGATGATCGATGATGATCAACTGAAACCTGGAATCATGTTCCCCTTGGTGGTTTAAATGTGCTTCATTACAGCAGCGAGAACATGTGGCTAACACACCTTCATGTGAGAGCTCATCAGAAGGTTATCCACTGATAAGGTCAAGAACCTCTCAATCCATTCACTTCTCAGGAACCCCACATGTTCTGCACATGCTACCCTTGGGGAACCAAGTCTGCAATCCATGCACCATTTGCCACATACTGTACAGCCAAACCACTGCGCTGGGCCAGATTTGACCCCAAGCTACTCACCAGTCTCCAGCCTGGATCTAGCAAGGGCGGTGGGTACAGGAGCCAAGCACGAATATTCATTCATGCATGATTATTATCTGTAAGTGTGCACATTCACCTGAACCTGCTTGTCATGTGTGCCCCTTTCAAGGCCCCGGGATGGTGAAGTGGAAAGCTCATGGGACCCACTGTGTCGTGAGAAGGGGTGATCAGACATCACAGGTGGGACTGACGCTGGCTCCTCTCATGGGGTGCATCCCCAGCAACCGCTTCTGCCCCAGCATCTGTCATAGGTGATAGGCCCTCCCCGTCTGTCAAGTTAATTTGAGCAGAAAGGCCAAGGGCTGGTCCAAGGAGGCCAGTACAGTCAGAACCCCAGGAGCCTGGGTGACTGGCAGTTGTGTCCGTGCATGCTGGTGAGCGTGGACATGAGGACTCCTGGGCACTCAGAACTTCTCCCTTGTTCTGCAGGTCCCTTGGTGACCAGAGCCAGTGACCAACAGCGACGCTAGTCTCGATGCACTGTGTCACTGAGCCCTGGAGCCCTGCTCATGGGGACACAGCACTCTTTTGGTCAGTGGTTTCCCTCACCCTGGATGGAGAGTAGGCAAGCCAGACAGGACACAGAGTCGCCTCTACCCTGGGTGACAGAGGTTCTAGGGATGCTCCAGACAACCTACCAGGACTGGCCAATGAAAGTTAGAGACTTTGACTCAGAAGGTCCCCACGATCCAGGCCTTCCACACATGCCTCCATCCTTCTTCCTGAAATTACTGTAGAAAGCGGCACAAGTGTCATGTGATCTGCAGGCTTGGTGAAGTGGCCTGTGGGCACCAGAAGAAGAAAACCTATCTCACAGCTGCACATGACCATCAGGAACACCTACCTGCCCCATAGCCCCCCCCACAACACCATCAGGAACACCTGACCCACAGTTGCATATAACCATCAAGAGCAACATCTCATAAGCCCAACACCACCCTCACTACCTTCTGAATTGTTTCTGGAAGAAGAGCCACACCCACGGGCAAGATGGTGCTCCCTGTCTCCTCTTTTTGCTGACTCACTTCTCAAACCAGCTCTTTCCACAGCATGACCCACCAGCATCTGTCAAGCTCCCTGTGCTCTGGCTGGCTGCAGGAAGCCCCACCTCCTTTCATTTTGTTTGGCTCAATTTATGCTTATTTCCAAGATTCCTCATTGGTGTCATTTCTTTGGGTCCCCTCTGTGGTCTGTGAAGACCAGACTGGCCTTTTGAGGCTGTATCAGTGAAGTCTCTGTCCTCGTGTTGAGTGATAGGTTCCCTCCTTGGTAGATGATTTGTATCTTCATAGTAGTCTTTGAGCTTCTTCTGTCTGTCTTGGGGACTGAACATGTGAGGGTCAGAAATGGGGCGACTGACCAATGGCAAACCACGAGGCCCAGAAAGAGATGCTGCTTCTGTGAGCAGAGTACACATTGTAGTGTCACAGTCAAAGCACCCAAAACAAAGAAACGGCATCAAAAGCTGCAAGAAATGTCAAGTTACATATAAAGGCAGACACATCAGAAAAAGTCAGTTACTGTTGTTCTGACAGAAAATTTCAAGCCTGAGCTGGGAGATGTGTTCCAAGTTCTGAAAAGTCACATTGCAAACCAAAACTATTATACCAACACAACTATCTGTTAAAATTTAAGGAGAAAGAAAAGCTTTCTATGTAAAAACTCATTGAAGGAAAATATGGACCCCTGAGTCAGGTCCACAGAGGACAACAGAAGAGAACAAAAACAGTTCTGACTGAAGAAAAGACTGACACACCCAAGAGGACAGGGTGGGGACAAAACACCAGGACAGTTAAGATGGGGCACACAGAGATGGGGACTGTGATTATTTCTCTCTCCCAGTAGCTTCTATAGTATTCCTTGGTAGTGCATAAGCTGACTAGCAAGGAGGAAGTTATTTATTAGAGAGAAAGAGAGGCATACACATGCACCACGTGTGCTTCTGCCAGGGATGGAACTCAGGTCTCCAGATTTGCAAGCAGGTTCCTTACTTGCTGAGCTACCTCATTGGCTTTCACCTTTTTCAACAATAATACTATCAAAGGTTCACTAGTAAAAAGACTCAGAACAGCAGATTTGATTAGAAAACAGGAACCAAAGTGTTTTTTGCCTCCAAGAAACACATCTCACCATCAAAGATGGACATCGCCCCAGAGTAAAAGGATGGAAATATGTATTCCAAGCAAATGGAGCTAAGAAATAGCAGGTGTAGCTGTTATAACATCTGACAAATAAAGACTTCAGGCTAACACTAGTCAGAAGAGATAAAGGTCACTTCACGCTCATGAAGGGAAATATCCTTTAGGAAGATACAACCATCCTAAGTACATATGCACCTCCACCGGTATTACCAAAATTCATAGAAAAAATATTACTAGGCACAAAGCCACAAATGAACTTTAACATGGCAATTCACTACCCCACTTTCACCACTAGACAGGTCATCCGGACCAAAAAAAAAAAAAAATCAACAGAGAAACGCAGGCGTTAAATCAAACCACAAATCAATGGACCCAACAGACATCCACAGAATACTTCACCCAAAAACATACATTCTTTTAAGCACTTTGGGAAACTTTTTTCAAAATAGAGCATATATTAGAACACAAATCAAACCTCAAAAAGCATAAGAAAATTGAGCTAACATCCTGTATTCTGTTTGATCACAACATAGTCAAGCTAAATATCTACGGAAGGCATCTCCATGAGGAACAGAGACACACACAGGGGTTAAACATTGAATGATCAATGAGTCACTGAAGAAGTTAAGAAGAAAATAAGAAATTTCCAAGATCTGAATGAGATGAAAACCCAACTAAAATCTATGTGATACAATGATGCAGTCCTAAGAGGAATGCTTACAGTACCAAATGCCCACATCAAAAGAAATTTGAGGGATCTCAAACAAATAATGATGCACCTCAAGGCCTTGTGAGAACAAGGATAAACCAAATCCAAATCTGTAGATGGGATAAAATGGAAACAAACAAGATGTTAATGAGACCCAATGTTAGTTCTTTGAAAAGATAAAGAGAACTGACAAGACCTTAGCTAAACTGAACAAAAGAAAAGAGAAAAGGCCCAAATCAGTGTACCAGAGATGAGAAGGGAAGCATCACAATGGATGCCAGTGAGATCCAGAAGAGTCGTAATGGTGACTCCCCCATCAGCTCACAAGCCTGCACTTCTGTCTGTCTGAGCAGAAGCCCAGGATCCTTGGCCAGGACCCTCCTCCCAATGCAGATCTCCTGTATTCCATTAACAGAAAACCCAAAAGAAATGGATGAATTTCTAGGTGCCTAATGCAAAAATTAAACCACGTTGAAATAAATAATTTAAATAAAACCACAATTATTGATGAGTTTGAAGCCCTAATAAAAAATGTCCTGGTGCCACAGTGGTCTGAACCCCCCCTAGAGCAAACAATCCAGAGGGAACCCTGGGGCTCATAGAAGCAGGCAGGCAGGAGGGTGGGAGGGAGTGGGATGGATTGATGAAGGGAAGGGAGAGAAGAGGGGACAGGAAGGAGGAGGGAAGAGATAAGTACTCAACATGCTTGTTTAATGGTTACTCTTAACTATTGCTGTGAGAGAGCAGTCAAAGTCAATCAACTTAAGGGAGAAAGGGAGATTTATTCAACTTACTATTCCAGAGGGGATATACAACTTCTCATGGTGGAGGTGACATGGCTGGTGGCAGGCATGTCACTGCAAACATCCAGTAGGCTAGTGGGTGACGGTTGAATGCTGGAGGATTCCTGGCCTCTCTCTTCTTCCCAGTCTTCTGTTCTGTTGTTCCTTTTATTTGGTCCATTACTGGGCGATTCCAATAAGATCTAGGGAGGTTCTTTGCATTGTAAATGTATTGGTCCAGATAATCTCTTCAAGTGGTCTCAGCTGATCTTAGTTAATGCCAGATGTATCAAGTTGTAATCAAGGATTAACTATTACACTTATAAACCTAGGGAAAAATTATTAAAAAAATTTTCCAGAATTGGAAAGTTGGTTCAGGGCTTAAGCCTTTGTCTTGCAAGCAAAGTTTGGATCCTCAGATCCCACATAAAAACACAAGGCAGAAATGCACTGCACTTCCATTCCTAGAAGACAGAACTTGGGAAATACCGGAGCAAAGCAATAAGGATCATCCAGGGATGATTCCCCACATCATTCTTCAGCTTCCAAAAGCATATATTTTCAAGTGCCTTTTTGTACACACACACACACACACACACACACACACACACACACACACACACACACACACATGCACGCACACGCACATGCACACACACACAAATCCTCCCAACTAAATAAAAGCTCAGTACCAGATGGATTCACCTCAGAATCCTATAAGACTTTCCAAGAAAACTAATACCAATACCGCTCAAATTATTCCATAAAATAGAAAAGGAAGGAATGATTCAAACTTCTTTTATGAAGCCTGTACAATCATATTCCAAAATGAATAGCAAAAAGAAAGAAAATTTCAGACCAATATCTTGACGAACACAGATGCAAGAATTTTCAATGCAGAATTCAAAATCACATCTGAAAGGCCACTCATCATGATCAAGTTGGCTTCATTCCAGAGATGCTGGGACAGTTCAAAATATGTAAATCCATCAGTGCAATTCATTGAATAAATGGATATCAAGAGAAATCACGTGGTCATCTCAACAGACACAGAACAAGCCTCTGCCAACAATCCAACATCCCTTCATGATAAAAGTCATGGAGAGGCCAGGGATGGCAAGAGAACACGTCAACATAATAAAAGCTATGTACACCAGACATGTAACAAGCGTAATCCTACATGGAGAAAAGCTCAAAGCATCCTCCCTTAGGTAGCCCAGGCTGACCCCAAGAATGACCATCAACGACGGCCTTGAATCCTCCTATCTCCACCCCCAAGCGCTGGAATTGCAGGCTCACACTGCCACATAGCTGCAATCGAGGTTTTAATAGCAGATCTAGGAATGCAGGGGACGGGGTGGTTGCGACTCAGCTCAGAGGCAGGCTACACTCTCTCCTGTCCTACACTGTGTCAGTTTTCTGCCACTATGACAAGATGCCTGAGGAAAATCAACTTAAAGGAAGTGTTAATGCAAGAAACGAAGCTCCCATCTTAAAGGGGAAAAATATTATTTATTCTAGAGCCAAAGAGGAGTTAAACATGGACCAGATTCAGGTTGCATCAGATTACACGTACTCTGCTGTTGTAATGGCTTTCTGAAGTTTCATGATCACAGAACAAAGGCAACCATATGTTGAAGCCCTTTTCCAATACACTGGTGGAAACCTCAGGTAGGTACCAGGTCTTCCCAGAGTGCCTGATTCCTGGGCTGAGCAATTCCCTGCATTGGTGGCGGACCCCTCCTCAGAGTCCCTACTCAGTGTCCCAGGGGCCCAGATGCGGCCCCAGCAAAGGCTGGCACTGAGCTGCTGGCCTGGTATTGGTGGTATTTACTGCTCATCCCACAGAACATGCACTCCTCTGTGTGTGTGTGTGTGTGTGTGTGTGTGTGTGTGTGTGTGTGTGTGTGTGCGCGCACGTGCGTGCGTATGTCTGTGTGAGTGTGTGTGTGTATATGTGTCTGTGTGTGTGTAAATCCTTAAATTCCAAGGCACCCAAGACTGTGTGCATCAGACACTCTCCCCTGAAACCACTGTTGCAGAATCCTTGCTTCCAGAGCTGGTTCCTATTTTCCTGCCTATATGAGCAAAACAGCATAGTGTGCTTAGTACCCGGGGAAGCAGACAGGCCTGGAGCTGGAGCGGTGAAGCCTGTGGAAACAGGTGCTGAAAACAAGCTCGACTCTGTCCATGGCCAGTGGTAACCAGCCCAGGGGAGCGTGGGAAGGGCCCCCACACTCAGCCCTCCTCTCGCTCTTGTTGTGCTCCTGGTTTTGCGGTGGTAGAGATTCCTGGGCCTCATTCATGCCAGGCAAGTGCTCTGCCTTCTGGTGAAGAGATCCCCAGCCCCCAGTGTGTTTCCCTGTAGCCATGGGTTGGGGTTGGGAACATGTGTAGGACCCTGGGAGACTTAACTGGGCTCTGTAGGACCATGCTGTCACCTTTAAGATACTCAGAAAACCTCCAGGGTCACTTCCCCTCCCACTTCTCCTGCTTTCGCCCACCGCCATGACAGTGCCAGCTTCTCAGAGTTGTGACGGCTCCTGGAAAGTTCTTGAGTTAAGGCCATGTCACCCCAGCTCTGATCCTCCTGGGCCACAGTGCTCCCCAGGCCACGTTGCTCCCCAGGCCACATCCTGACAGTTCTGACTTTCCCAGGTCACAGCAGTCCCGTGGCATGTGTCCTGCCCACTACAGTTTGACTCTTCCGGGCCTCACACTAACACAGCCACATTTGCAGTGAAATGGTAGACTTAAAACCCATCACGTCGATGGTCACAGTCAACAGAGACAGTCTAAACCCTGCTGACTAAGTAGAGATGATCAGACAGGATTTTACAATACCTGTATATATTCCACCAAAAGTAAAGGACAAGAAGGACCATAATGTCCCCAAGAAAGCTAAGCTGGCTGCATTACTTTCACACGATGCAGATTTGGGAGACAGGAAGCTGTCATTAAAAAGCTGCAGGTGTAATTTTGTAAGAATTAAATTAAGACTGAGGAGCCACCTGTGTGTGGCCCTGTAACACAGCTGCAGGACACAGGAGGTGCAGATGAAACCAGAAGGAAAACAGACAAATTCCACATTATAGTCAGGGTGTCGACTTTCCACAATAACAAAATCTGTCAAGCAGACGGAACAAACAGGCAAAGCAAGGAGACTAGCTCCGCACTCACAGAGCCCCCTGCCCATCAGGGCAGAGCAGAGCTCTGACTGCGTACAGACTACGAGAGAATTCCTCATTTAAATTTAAAGGTACCCACATCAGTGGCTAAGGAGATGGCTCAGGGGTTAAAGTCTTTGCTTCACAAGCTAAAGGACCTGAGTTTGGATCTGCAGGACCCACTAAAAATGCTGGGCAGAAATGGTAGTGGCCTGTACTTCTGGTCCTGGAAGATGAAGTCTGGGAAACTCCAAAGCAAGCTGTAAGGAAGTAGAGCAATGCAAGATGAAGCCCAATGTCACCCTTTGGCCTCCACAATGCCCACTTGTGTACACACACACACACACACACACACACACACACACACACCAAGTATCCACATCAGATAAGTATGCCTTGTAATGACTTAAACCAGAAATTTATACCAGAAAGATATCTAGATGGTCCCCAAATATTTAGAAACTAAATAAATTCTCTCAAGTAATTATTAGGTCAAAGAAAAAAAAAAAACCACAGGAAAGTTAGATAATAGCCTGAGCCGAATGAAAACAAAACACAGAACATGAGTCTCTGTGGATGGCAGCTGGCGGTGCTTGGAGGTTGAGCACACAGTACTGAATGCATATTGACAGAGCCGCAAGGTCTCCAATTAACGGTGAATTTCCATTCTTGGAACGTCAAAAAGAAGGGCGTTAATCCCCAAGGAAGCTCAAGAAAGGAAATAAATGCGAAATTGAAACTCAACAAAAATGTTAAAAAAATAGAAAAAGTAAATTAAAAAGCTGGCTGTGCCAATTATGAATTCTCCCTTGCCCAGGCAGGGGTCTTGTTAGCTGTCACATGGCATGGTTGACTGTGTGTGACATGACGTGGGGGAGGGGGGGACAGGGCCGTGAACAGGTGGACCTGGGCACCTGGCCCTGAGCGTCAGCGCATGGGGTCACCGGGCAAGTGGTGGCGAATCGTGTCCATCTCAGCAGGCTGAGCGCCTCCTCGGAGATTCCGAAGCACACCTCGTGGTGTGACCGTGAGACGTTTCCCGACAGGAGCAAGTGACAAAGAAGACCTGCCCTGGATGCGGATGGGACTGTCCGACATGCTGAATTCAAAGGGGCGGGAGGAGGCGGCAGCACAGGCCCTTCCTTGGCTTCCTGGACAGCAGGTCCCGGCCGCCCCGCTCTGCCTCATCCTCTCTGCTGCAACAGACTGTGACCTCCAAAACCGGGAGCAGAAGCCAATCTTCTCTCTCCTAAAGTTGCTTTTCCCGGGAGTTTGTCACAGGTGTGAAAACTGCAGGTCGGAGGTCGGCTTGTTTCCAGGTCAGTACTAGAGTGCTCCCCCCCCCCACCGACTGACAGCGAGTTCCAGGTAAGGCAGACAGTGGACTGCCGGGCAGATTCCTCCCCCAGCTTCACCGTAGCCACTGCGTGCCTCTGGGAGGGGTCTGGGTTCTCTGGCAAGGGCGATCACAGGCCAGCGCCCCGAAGTCCCAGAATGCTAGTCCTGGATATTGGAGAGCATCCAGCTGCACTTACTGCGCTTGCTTTGGTTCAAGCCCTTACGATAACGTGCAAACACCGTTCAAGGCCAGGCCGACAGGCCAGGCCTCCCCAGAGTCTTCACATTGGACACCGAGAGAAACTCCATCTCCCCAGAGCACCACCACTCGTACCTGGCACAGCAGGGTCTGAACCTCCAGGAACTTGTTGCCGATGATGTCCAGGCCAGGGTGAGGTCTGGGGGTGCTCCTGTGACCCTCGCCAGCATGGGCTCTGCCAAGGCAGGGGGAGGCTGGTGGCTGGAGTCTTGGCTGTCCTGGTCCGATCAGCCAGGAGCAGAGGGGGTGAGAGAGGGCGTGGGGCGTGGGGGGAGGAGAGGCTGGCATCGCTGACTTCATCCAGACCAGACAAGCACGGTGTGCGTTGTGGCTCTGATCAGGGTCAACAAACAAGCCAAGCAAGTGCTGCTGGGAGCAAGGCAGGAGGCCCTGCGAGTGGGCGCTGGGAGTGGAAGGATTGGATTTCTGCCGGAGACATACAGCCTGACGCTGACGTCAGCCACCTCAGGGAGTCGTAGTAAATGACATGTTAGGATTCGCAGAGGATTGCCCACGGGCTGTGCAAGAAGGCGAGACGACACCCGAGCCACTGGAGCTAAGGGTGGGCGAGCGGATCCCAGCCGTCATCTGGGCGGAAAGAGGGGTGCGTGCGTCACCACAGACGCATTTAAACAAAACACAGCAGAGCCGTGCAAGGACCTGGGACACAAGTCTGGGGCTGCTCGTGTGCAAACTGGGAGCTGCTGGTGCACAAATTGGGAGCTGGCTTGCGCGAGCACGCTCCTGTATGGCACTGCCTCATCCGTGGTCACCCCGACGCCTCTGTCTCTATCCACTTACCAGACCTTTCCAGCCTCAGCTGCTGCAGGCTCCAGGCTGACCCAGGACACAGCAGAGGGGTGGACGTGCCTAAGCGTTTGGAGAGCGGTGGCACATATTTGTTTAGAACATAAATACTCCAGGACCCAGGAATCTCTGCCCAGTGCAGCCTGTAGGCCTGAAGAGACTGGTCCAAACACGGGCCTGGGAGCAGGGCCCAGGACCGTCTGGGTTAACCAGCACTGACCACTGGATAGGGGGGGTGATGCTAAGTGCATGTTTATGTCAAGAGTCGCTTCATCCATTTTTCTCCATTCCTGACGGTCCTTGCCGGCTTGACGTAGGCACTCATCCCATTTCGTCAGCTCTTCTCGGTCCATGTTCAATGAAATGGTGGTGGCATGGGTGTTGTGGACCACAGACCAACCGCAACGGTTAGTCTCAAATTCATCATCCCCTGTGTCTACCAGCAAACTGCAAAGCCTTCTTAGCTAAGTCAGACACCACAAGCCCTAGGCACAGAACGGGTGTCAGGTGGGATGGAGAAGGGAAGCGGCAGAGCAGAGAGAAGCCAGGTGACCTAGACACTCTGGCAGGCTCCTGGGTGCCTCTCTGCCCATGCCTGCTTCTCTTTCCTGCAAAAGGTCTGCAACTCAAGGGGAGCCAGTGGGCACCCAAGTTGGTAGACACCCAGGCCAGAGGGCACCCAGGCCAGAGGGCACCCAGGCCAGAGGGCACCCAAACAAGCTTAGTCTTTGCAGCCCATAGCCCATCCCCGGGCCACTGGGCGTGTGTTCTACACAGAAGCTGAGTGGCTGTTGTGGTGCCTTTGAAAATGGAGGCGGGAGGGAGCGTTCTGCGTGAGGTCCCTGAGGCTGGACACACCCTGCTTCCATGACAAGGCCCCTCTCTGTGAAAGTCTTCAAGGGCAGCACCATGCCCCTACATCCAGCACACCCCAGTGTCCAGCACACCCTGTGCCCACTATGCCTGTTTGTCCACCACACCACGCGTCCACCACGATTCTGTTTCTACCATGTCCCTGTATCTGTGCCCTACATTTCTGTGCCCACCATGCCCCTCTAGGTCTACCTTGCTCCTACGTCCACCAGTCCTGTTTCCAACATGCCCATGTCCACCACATCTCTGTGTCCACCATGTCTCTGTGCCCATCACACCCCTATTTCTAGCATGCCCCTCTGTGAGCATCGTGCCCCTGTGCCCACCATGCCCCTGTGTATCCACTTTGCTCCTATGTCCCATACCCCTCTGTGTCCACATCTCTGTGTCCACCACGTTCCTGTATCCATCACGCCTGTGTCCATCCCGTCCCTGTGTCCACCCCAGCAACTGGCAGCAGGAGCAAGGGAGGGAAGACGGCAGGATGCTCAGCACATTGCTCTGAACAGGGAGACTTGGCATGAACTTGAATTTGATATTACAAAGGAAATCTTTATGAATGACCGTAGAGCAAGTGATGGAACCCTGTGGCCGTGCGGGGAGAGTCCTGGCCACTGGAGGAGGCGCGTGACCATGCCGAGCGCCCAGCACCACGCTGCTGGGGTTGCGGTGCATTACAGCACAGGGACCAGGGAGTATCTGAGACAAGGTTGGCAAACATTGGTTTTTCTTTTCAGTATAGATGGATCCAGAGCCCCGGGGTGTGCTTCCCACCGAACTGCAGGCCAACTTCAAAGAGCTTTTCAGTTTGGGCGAGAGGTTAATCACTTTTATTCTCTCTGCTGTTATATTTTAAAGAAAAGGTTCTGTGTTGGAAAGAAGGAATACAAGACATTCGTGACTCATTTCTGTGCGTAAGTTCCTGGATAAGCAGAAATCCATGGAGACTGAAAGACAACAAGCGTTTTTCAGTGATTCTGCAGCCTTCTGGCGAAGATCAGCGGGAAAGATTCTTTAGAGTTTGTTTTCCTTTCAAATCTTAAGAAATTTCACTTTCCAGGCTGCGGTATCTCTTTGTAGCCAATCACAGGGTGTGAATAAGACATGCAAGTTCCTGGTCCACACCGGAGGATGTTGGCCCTCCCGAAGACATCCCTAGTTATTCCAGTGACAATTAATGACTAATTCAAGAGAAGTTCTCTTTTGATAGAAAGGTCTTTCACTAAAAATCATTTGGATGTGTTCATTCCTCCCAGACTCTTTAAGGAAAGGAAAAATAAAGCATCTAATATTATATCTTTCTCTTAAAATGGAAGAAGTGACTGGCAGTCACACACAGACATGGGTGAGCGAGAAACAAGTTGAAGCACAAGGGGAAACAATTTGGTCAATTATGGGCTCAAATTGATAAAGCCAGAGGAAAGCTGACTGCAGTCGTCAGGCGGCCACTGTGTGGGCCTCAAACCCAGGTGGGGTTAGTGAGGGGGTGAGAAGGGTTACTAGCTGGCCACGGGGTGAATGCAGACAGAGACAGCTCCACAGATGTCTGGAAGGGCATGGGTTCAGGAGTGAGGTGCAGTGGATAGGACAGCAGAGCCCAGCAAGGGTCGGGGGTGGATGTGAGGAAGCCAGCCAGCTCTGCACCCCTAAATGTAGTTTCTGCACTGGTGCAGGTCAGGGTGCTGAATGAAGCCTTCCTAGCAGACTCAGCTCCTGGTAGCAGCAGGAAGTGTTGCCCAGGAATGTTCTGGAGCAGGAGATTATGTGGTGGGGTCTAGGTCTCTGGGGTTCCAGGTCTCATCTGCCTTCTTTTCTGTAGAATGTCCACCCTGGCCTTGAGGGAGCAATTGAGGAGCACCTGAGGGAGCATCTGAGGAGCATCTGAGGGAGCGCCTGAGGGAGCATCTGAGGAGCATCTGAGGAGCACCTGAGGGAGCACCTGAGGAGCACCTGAGGGAGCGCCTGAGGAGTACCTGAGGAGCACCTGAGGGAGCACCTGAGGAGCACCTGAGGGAGTATCTGAGGAGCACCTGAGGGAGCATCTGAGGAGCACTTGAGGAGCACCTGAGGGAGCATCTGAGGAGCACCTGAGGGAGCGCCTGAGGGAGCATCTGAGGAGCATCTGAGGAGCACCTGAGGGAGCACCTGAGGGAGCATCTGAGGAGCACCTGAGGAGCACCTGAGGGAGCATCTGAGGAGCATCTGAGGAGCACCTGAGGGAGCACCTGAGGGAGCATCTGAGGAGCACCTGAGGGAGCACCTGAGGGAGCATCTGAGGAGCACCTGAGGGAGCGCCTGAGGAGCACCTGAGGGAGTATCTGAGGAGCACCTGAGGGAGCATCTGAGGAGCACCTGAGGGAGCATCTGAGGAGCACCTGAGGGAGCATCTGAGGAGCACTTGAGGAGCACCTGAGGGAGCATCTGAGGAGCATCTGAGGAGCATCTGAGGAGCACTTGAGGAGCACCTGAGGGAGCATCTGAGGAGCCTAGCACCACCTAAGGGAGCATCTGAGGAGCAACTGAGGAGCACCTGAGAGAGCATCTGAGGAGCATCTGAGGGAGCATCTGAGGAGCACCTGAGGGAGCATCTGAGGAGCACCTGAGGGAGCATCTGAGGAGCACCTGAGGAGCACCTGAGGGAGCACCTGAGGGAGTATCTGAGAAGCACCTAAGGGAGCATCTGAGGAGCAACTGAGGAGCACCTGAGAGAGCATCTGAGGAGCACCTGAGGGAGCATCTGAGGAGCACCTGAGGGAGCATCTGAGGAGCACTTGAGGAGCACCTGAGGGAGCATCTGAGGAGCACCTGAGGGAGTATCTGAGAAGCACCTGAGGGAGCATCTGAGGAGCAACTGAGGAGCACCTGAGAGAGCATCTGAGGAGCACCTGAGGGAGCATCTGAGGAGCACCTGAGGGAGCATCTGAGGAGCACCTGAGGGAGCATCTGAGGAGCACCTGAGGAGCACTTGAAGGAGCATCTGAGGAGAGCCTGAGGAGCACCTGAGGGAGCATCTGAGGAGCACCTGAGGAGCACTTGAAGGAGCATCTGAGGAGAGCCTGAGGAGCACCTGAGGGAGCATCTGAGGAGCACCTGAGGGAGCATCTGAGGAGCACCTGAGGAGCACCTGAGGGAGCACCTGAGGGAGTATCTGAGAAGCACCTAAGGGAGCATCTGAGGAGCAACTGAGGAGCACCTGAGAGAGCATCTGAGGAGCACCTGAGGGAGCATCTGAGGAGCACCTGAGGGAGCATCTGAGGAGCACCTGAGGGAGCATCTGAGGAGCACCTGAGGGAGTACCACCACCCCTGGCACCCCTGGCCTTGAGGGAGCACTAAGATCATCTCTGGCCTAGAAGGAGAATCTGAGGGAACACTGAGGCTTCAAGGTCACTGTGCCCACTAAGGTTGGACAAATCAGGGTTGTGGTGGGTGGAGGAGCTCTGAGGCTCCAGCCCAACCAAACTCCCACCACAGCTCAGATACAGACCCCTGAAATCCAGGACATGGGCACCTCCCAGTCCCGCCTTCTTTCCTCCCAGGATCCCTCTCACCTGTTGGAATTCCAAGAGTCCTTCGCATTCCACATAAAGGTGGGGGGGTGTCTGGCATGCCCTGTGTGCTAGTCACTTCCATAGTTGCTGTGAGGAACTTAAGAAAGGGGAGTCATCCCGGCTGAGCCCCTGGGGTTGCAGACGGCTGCTACACTCACTCCGCACCTTTCCATCACACCGTGCGCCTGCTCCATCCATGAGGAAACAGGCAGGGTTCTGGGCAGGTGGACAAGGGCAGTGGCAGGATGAAGGGCTGGCATCCTCGGAGACCCGCTGACTCCATAAGCTTTCCCAGCCTCCCACTGGGTCTGTCTGGGTGCTTCTGGGTGCCCCCAAGGGCAGAGAGACTGAACGCAACAGACAGGGATTTGAGAGGGAGGGCCAGGTGGGAAGGGTGATCTGGAAGTCCCCAGGTGGGAAGGATGGTCTGGACGCACCAAACAGAAAATGCTAACCATCCTTGTTGTGCATCTGCTAAGAGCTGCCTGGCATCTTTTGAATGGCGGATGGGCGGCTGCTTCCCATTTCCTGCAATTTCCTCTGCTATTGTCTGGCTCTCGTAGCCCACTTGCCCGTCCCCTGCATGGCACTATCTTAGCAGCTGCTGGCTCCTAACCAGGCCCTGCCCACAGGCTGGCTTTGGGCCTAGAGGAGATGGGAGAAGGGCATCAGCTAGCACTGACCCCAGGCTGATTGGGACCCCTTTTCCACAGAGAGCTGGCGACATGGGCTGCACAGGGATCCCGAGGGCAAGGCAGAGCCTGGATTGTTCACAGCATGTGGGGTCCCTCCAGAAACATGGCGGAAAGGCCATAGGTCAGGCAGACAGGACAGAGGAGGGGTGGTGTCGTCTGAGGAAGTCCAGGCCTGTGTACTAGCCACAGTGGCCACCGGCTCCGGCACTCAGCTCTCTGAACACGTTTTCCTTCCCAGAAGTCTCAGCTCATCATGACTTCCAGGAGTCACCATGCAGGCCTCGTGCTAGCATCTCTGAACTGCAGCCTTTGCTCCAGCCCTGTGTGCGCCATGTGGCTGCAGCGTCCACGTCTGCCAGGCCCAAGGTGCTTGTTACCCACAAGGGCAGTCTCTTCACCCACCCAGGGACAGGTCACATGTTCCCACTCCCTAACTCAGGGTAGAAGCTCTCCCATCAGAGGAAAAGGCAAATCAGCCCCATCTTCTAAGGCTAGGGCATTGCCAACCCGTATCACGGGAACACAACCTCAGGGCTTAATATCCTGCCGGTTACCTTAATTAGCCAATTCTTTGTGAGTGTGCCCACAGTCGCAGGTCTTCAAGTGCCAGGTCAACTTGATGCCAACAGTCATGATGACTGAGACTAGGATGCCACAGACACAAAGAACCTGCATGAGATGTCCAGAGAGACCGTTAGTCCCAAACTGCATGTCCGGGGACGGCGTCACATGACCAAACATCGTTCCCACATACAAATACCTAGACAGTCACGTGTACGATGGTAGACATAAGAACCAAGTGGAAATCAGATTTCTGTTCCGTCCTCAAGGTGTAAGGCTTTGGTATTCCTGTCCTTGAGGCACAAACTGCAGAGACCCCCTTGGGCACATGCAGGCATGCAGAAAGGAATTCTGGGAACAGTCAAGTGACTCCCAGAATGGTAGTGAAGCAGACACAGGAAATGAAGTCAAAGGTGACAGGACACCAGACCAGATTTAATTGGGGAGGGGGTGTCATCAAGGTGGCTCAGCGGGTGAAGGTGTTTGTGCACAAACCTAGAGACCTGAGTTCAATCCCCAGAGCTCTCCTGGTAGAAGGAAAGAACCAACTTCTGAAAGGTGTCCTTTGTCTCAGAACCATAAGGACCTGAGTTCAGATTCCCAGAATCCACCTAAAAATGCCAGGCTGATATGGTGGCAGCTTGCAATTCTGGCCCTGGAAGGCAGAACTTGGGAAACGCCAGAGCAAAGCAACAAGGAGGTAGAACAACCAGAATGATTCTCAAAATCACCCTTGGGCTTCTACGGGTACACACACTCAAGTGTGCTCTTACACACACTCAAGTGTGCTCTTACACACACACACACACACACACAGTATGCAACATTAAATAAATAAAATGGAATACTCAGTAAAGCAGATAAAATAAATAGAAATACAATTACACGCACATGTCTACAAAACACTCGTTAAAGTATAATGAGCGCTATGGGTAAACTAGAAACACAGAGGGGGCAAGGCAGGCCACGCACACATGAGCTCACATGAGTGGTTGCGTAGACTGAGACAAGTGCATCAAAGGGCAGAAAATCACTGGGACAGAAAAGGACATGGCACTTAAAGATTAATACACAAGGCATAGTGCCTCAAGATGCAGAAGCACCATTCAACACAACCTCAAAATACACATCAACACCTGAGCATTGAGTGGACAGAAGAAAGTCATAGTGAGTACAGAAGTAAGAAGTGACCCACCAGTGGGCAGTTCCACAGCTAGACAGAGCCAGCAGAGCCAAGAACGGGAACTATGAGCTCAGCATGCGGCAGGTCCAGCCTCTCGGGGCTGTGGGTCTCCTCTTCAGATGCCTCTGGCACATTTACCAAAGCAGAGCATTCTGTGGGCCATGAAACAGATTGAAGGGCGCAGAGACGGCTTAGGTGTTAAGACTCGAAAGCAGAAGGTTTTGAGTTCAGATCCTAGGTCCCACATAAAAATACCAGGTGGAATGGCAGTAGCCTGTACTCTAGCCCTGGTGGGCAGAGCCTGGGAAATCCCAGAGTCAAGCAAGAAGGAGGTAGAAGCAATCCAGGATGATTTCCTAAGTCACCACTGGTCCTCCACAGAGACGCATACTGCCCTCTGATACACAGACACGCATACACACACACACACACACACACACACACACACACACACACACACTAAAGTTTTAAAAGGACAAATTTAAAATAATCGAAACAAGCCAAGAATATTCTCCCCAGTGCAACAGAACTGAAGAAAAAAAAATTTAGTAACAACAGGAAAGTTGTTACCTCAGGAAGTTTTCAACAGAAAACAATGGGATACAAACTTGTTTATTTGAAAAAAATAAAAAAAAACTGGGAAAAGTATTAAAACAGACACAAGAAAAAAGAGAGAAGACAGGCACACGTCACTAACTGCAACAGCTCGTCAGTAATAACTCAGCTAACTCAGGCAACAAGGTCTCCATGCTTGGACAGCAGGTTCTGTGACATGAATGTTGGACCTCCAGGACCAGCCATGGACAGCGCCACCCAACCTGGGGCAGGTCTTCCCACCTTGCCTTGACTTCATCTAGAGATCCTTTCCACACAGGCCGGAAGGCCTGTTTCCATGGTGACCAGATGCTGTGGGGCTAACCATCACAGCTGCTCTCAGTGGACAATTCAGATGTCCAAGAAGAATCAGCGAGAGTGACATGTCTCCTAGAAAATAAGGAGCAGGAATACATCTTCCTCAATGAAGCCAGCGTTACTTTACCAAAGATCTACAAGGAAAACATGAAAGAACTCCGTAAAATGTACACCAGCATTCCTCACGAGTGTAGCCGCAAGAGGTACTGCAACATGGGGCTGGGGGTGTGGCTCAGCGCTTGCCTAGTAAAGGAGAAGCCCTAGGTTTGATTCCCAGCATTCGGTGAAGACAAGCAAACAAATACCACCAGAAAGTGATACACAACATGCAGTTAGGCCTCGAGAGACGTGGGGTTGCTGCAGGAAGGCGAGATGGGCTGTGTGCTTGAGATCTGTCCACAGAACATGCCGTGACACCAAGCAGAGATGAAAACACCCACCTCGAAGTGTGTTAAAACTCAGGGAAGTAACGAGTGGGTTCGTCAGTCACAGGACACGATTGCACCATGCTGACATCACTTGCATGTCTGAGACAGCGTTGAGCGGGGAGACCACAGCTCAAATACAGTGGTTCCGTGACCACGCAGACCAGCATACTCCAAACGCCACGACAGAATCTTGTGCAGAAGACACCTGGTGAGGATGGAAGAAGATGTGCCTAAAAGATGCTCACAGTGGATGGGGATCGAGAAAAACCATTGCCTCAATTTATCTAAAATTCTCCCAAATCCTAGCCAAGCAAAAGCATTTGCCAGCATGGCCACACACATTTCAAATTCTGTGTGGAAAAGAAAAGGAACTATCCACTGACTGACATAGTTTTTAAAAAACATAGGAGAAATGGAAGTATCCCTTGAACCGAGCTGAGTATAGAATGTGTGTGTCAATGTTTAATATCCACTTGGCAGTTCGGCCCCGGGCAAATGGGCTTTCCTGGGAAGAACCCTTTGGCCACCACAGTTCTCTGCAGGCCTGCAGGAGATGTCTGATGAGTAGCTGACATGGGAGGACCTAGCCCATGGTGGGCGGGACCAATCCCTGGGTCAGATGAAGGGACGAGCTGGAAGACAGCCTGGCAGCTGGAAGGTGTGCTGGGGTCCTTGCCTGCTGTCCTCTCTGCTGTGCATCTGGCATGCTCAGTTCTCAGCTTCTGCTGCCGCCTCCTTGTCACCACGCCCAGCTGTAACCCGGAACCATGTGTCTTCTGCACAAGATTCTGTCGTGGCGTTTGGAGTATGCTGGTCTGCGTGGTCACGGAACCACTATATTTGAGCTGTGGTCTCCCCGCTCAACCCTGTCTCAGACATGCAAGTGATGTTGCATTGAATGTTTAGGTCATGTCCTATTAAACAATGAGATATGAAACTAAGACACATGGCTGTGGAAATCAAGAACTAAGACAAAGGCAGAATAGAGAACCCAGGAACGGATGGTGTGACGGAAAAGAAGCAACTGTCTTTGTCCCATAGTGCTCCAGGAGCACACACCAGGGGGCCTCAGAGGACTCGTGTGCCCCCCAACCTAGGCGGCAACTGCCTGGAAATGACCACAGCTTTCACTGGCGTGCACAAGTGCCAAAGTTCCAGAAAACGAGAACCGTGTACGCATGCTGCTATGCGGAAGACTCGACGAGGGATGGACAGCAAGCTGGTCCTTCCAAAGGGCAGACGGAGTGCGAGGGACTTCCAGCAGGGAGGGGAGACAGGACACACTCCAAAATACACCCGGTAGAGCTCGCTCTGCAGACTGCCAGTGGCCCCCGGGTCTTTATGCCAGAGAATGAAAATGCTCATCCACACACGGCACAGCTGCCTTGTTTGTAACTATCAGTCTGGAAAGGGTCCTTCAGCGAGTGAGTGGAACAGCACTCAGCATGGAATAGTACACAACACGGAATAGTACTCAGCAACCAAAAACAACACATGCATGGCTTAGACGCATGCCAGGGGCTTTAGGCTAGGTGGAAACAGGCAGCATCTGAAGCTGTGATCTATGAGACACTTCACAATGGCCACAGACACCGCTGGACCATAGATCAGTGGTTGGGGGAAGGAGGCTGGAGGGAAGGCAACAGGGAGAGTCTTGCTTAGGAAAAGACCCATGTGACTTAGTGGGGCTGGTTGTGGGGTGTGCACGCAGACTTGCACAGACTTCAAACTGCATACAGCCACCGTGCACACACGAATGAGCGAAGAAGACGCTAGCAAGATCTCGGAGCTGTTACAGGGGGCTCTGGTCAGTCTCCAGATTCTGATTTTGTACAGAGTGACCCCTAGGTTTCCGCTGGGGAGATGGGGGTGAACAGCCCCATAGTCTGTTCTGTTTCCCAATGTCCTATGTATGTATGCATGTATGTATCGGTCCATTTTTATGTGTGTTTATGCGTGTAAGTGCATGAGTATATATTTATATTTGTGTATGTGTGAGTGCATGTTTTGTGTGTATTGTGTGTGGTATGTGATCACGTGTGCGTGGGGTGCTTGTACCTAGAGGCCAGAGGAGGACATAAGGTGTCACTTTCCACCTTACTCCCATCTCACTGAGCCTGGAGCTAGGCTGCACGCACAAGCCCTGCAATGCTCCTGTCTCCACACCCACACTCAGCACTGGGGTTACCAAGGCATGTGACCACCTGACTTAATCTATGGTCTTTTCTTTCTTTCTTTACTTTTTTTTTTTTAAACAAGATCAGTCTCAGCAGAGGGGGCAGAGGCAGGAGAATTCCTTGAACTCAAGCGTCGAGATCCCACCCTCTGCACACCATGCGTCAGGTGGCCCCAGTGCTCACTCACTGCTGGCTGGGACGCCGCACGGTTGGTGGCTGCAGGTGTGGGAACGGCTGATAGGTAAAAGCAGGAAACACCAGCCTGGTACCACGTCCCCCCGCTGTGGGAACCCAAGCTGTGGCCCGGGCAGAAGGCACACTATAGATGGCCCGGGGTGGAGCCTGCATCGCCTAGCAGGGCCAGGCCACATCCATCAACTCTCAAGCCATGTCCTGGCCCTGCCCCACCCTCTGAGGTTCCAAACTCCAGCTCCCGACCCAGAGGCCCAGCTCCCCTCTGCTGCCAACTCTGCCCCTCCTCACAGTTTCCTGTACCTCAAAGACTGCCGGCTTCCCATGCTGGAGGGTGGTTCCTTGCTGGAGGGTGGTCCTTCTGATGGAGGGTGGTCTTTCTGATGGAAGGTGGTCCTTTGCTGGAGGGTGGTCCTTCTGATGGAGGGGAATGCTCCTGTTAGGTTGCCATCAATGTGACAATACTTGAGGGAAACAATTTAAAAGGAACAATGACTTATCTTGAATCAATGTTGGGGTGGCTTCTATGTGAGGTCACCAGCTGCACCGCTCAGGCCCGAGGTGAGGTCAAATATCACAGTGGTGGGACTGCATGGAAAGACTGATGACTGAGGCCATTCTGCTCATTGTGATTTACTTCTTCCCACTGATTTGCTTCTCCCCACTGACTTCCTCCTCACACTGACTTCCTCCCACTGACTTCCTTCCTCCCACTGACTTCCTTTCCCACACTGATTTCCTTCTTCTCACTGACTTCTTTCCTCCCACTGACTTCCTCCCACTGACTTCCTCCTGCCACATGCTTATCCAACCATGCTGTTTAGACAAGGTCACAGCTTGGAGAAGATGGATTCAAGGAAACATCTTCTGGAAAAAGGACATGGCATTATTTAAGTAAGAGAAATAGGGAAAATATGGGAATTGTCAGGCCTTGGTGTTTCTGCCCAGTTCGGGCCTAAAGCCTGCTCGCTGGGGAATGTCACAGTAACGCCCATGGGCAGGTGCTAGGGATTCCTCTGGCAGGAGGAACCTTCTGGGAATTGGGTGCATATCTATCTGTTCTCAGGTTTTTTTGGGAACTATCTTCCTGCTCCCTGAACTAGAAATATCAAGTAAATTTGCTTTGAGCCTTTTTAGTTTAAGAGCCAAGGCTGCTTTTTACTTTAAATCAAAATTCTAACTAGATGTCATGTCTAGTCATACACAATAAGTAGACTTGTTAGCCAGAATATATACAATGATTTTAAAGAAATGAGAGAGCAACTTCAAGAGTCTTAAAACATGGATGGGTAAAACTCCCTACAAAATATGACTCCTGTTGAACTAATTCAGAAATTCTATAAATATGATAGTATGCCATCTGTTCACTAGAATCAATACATGACTACTTCTTATAGAGCACATAAGTTAATAGAAAATAGTAATAAAATAAATCCTAATATAGTTTCTACCATTATGCCAGCTTATATGATAGCAGCCAGAATCTGGTATCCTCCAAAAGGAAAAATTAATGTGTAGCATGTGTCCCCTTACTGACAGATTCACCTTTACCATTTACAGAAATATATAATAGATATGGCACATGCGTAGTTAATTAAAACATGTTCCTTATTAAAATCTAAGGAACTCAAACCTCCGCAGTGTATTTTAACTAGTCTCAAATGCAGTCTTTGTTAAAACAATGACAACTATGTGGACTCAGACCCTATGGCTATTGGTGGAGCATTATTGATTAGCTAGATTTGGAAATACTGGGAGAATGGTTCTGTAAGTGCCTTTACCCTCAAGCAATGGATTAGGTTCTTGAACAATGGTTATCCTGAAGGTGATTCCTGCTGACTAGGGGAACACGTGTCTGTTTGAAGTGCAGCATTCTTTGCCCTAAAATTTTCTAATATAAAAGCTGTCACAAAGTTCCAATAAAATGGGTTCAGATTCACTCAGCTTAGAGAGCCGTGTGTGTTTGTTCCCCATTTGCTGACTCCTTCACCTCACCTAGTAGGGGGGAGCCCTGATTTGGAGGTCGTGGCTTTAGACTGCAATATCCTCCCACTGACTTTCTTCCTCCCACTGACTTTCTTTCTCCCCACACTGATTTCCTTCCTCCCACTGACTTCCTTCTTCCAACTTCCTTGCTCCCACTGACTTCCTTCCTTCCCCTTCCTCCCACTGACTTCCTTCCTCCCACTGACTTCCTTCCTCCCACTGACTTCCTTCCTCCCACTGATTTCCTTCCTCCTACTGACTTCCTTCCTCCCACTGACTTCCTTCCCCACACTAATTTCCTTCTTCCTACTGACTTCCTTCCTTCCACTGACTTCCTTCCCCACACTGACTTCCTTCCCCACACTGATTTCCTTCCTCACACTGACTTCCTTCTTTTCTCCTTTAAAGGGAGAAAGACATGGTTCTATTGAGATATCACAGAATTCTTTTGTGTGTGTACATGCATGTACACACACATATAAACATGCATGCATACATGCACACATACTGAAACAACACAGAATGCTATGTGCATGTGTGCACATACATAAAAGCACATAAGTATGTATACATACAAATGTGAACACATATACTGAAATATCAGAGAATGTTCATGTGTATACATGCACATATATCAAAATATCATAGAATGCTTGTGTATATATATATGCACACCTATACATATATATTGAAATATCAGAGAATGCTCATGATTTGTGTGTTATACATGTGTACACTCATGAACATGCACGTGTGTGCATGAGTGCATACTGACATACAGGAGCATGTGCATGCACACATGCAAATACATGTAGACATGCATGCATGCAAACATACATACAATATCAGAAAATGTTCATGTGTGCATGCATGTGCACACCCAGACATCTGCACACAGAAACATGCACACACACACACACACACACACACACACACACACACACACACACACGCTGCTCCCACTTTCCACCTACTTCAAGCCTGAGCAACCTGGGAGGTCTCCCCAGAGTAGCTGGCATTCCAGACACTCAGAAGGCAAGGCTTCCTTGTGTAGATCTGAGGCCCAAGCCTGGAACCTTAGGCTGCATGTGGCCCTGCAAGGCTGTTGCATGGGCTGAGCCCCCTGGAGCTGGTAGCCCTTGGCTGCTGACCTCTGGCCAGTACTAGAGGAGCACCTACAAGTCCATAGGGGAAACCTGTTCTCGCCCTCTTAGAGGGTGCAGATTTCCTACTGCATCCATGGAGCAGTATGGAGCAATGGTGGGGGAAATGATGTGTAATCTATCAAAAAGCCCAGGTCTCCGAGGAAACCAGTCCAACTTCAAGTGCCTAGGGAATCCCTGCATCCCCGGGGGCTCAGGCCACTGCTTGTTCAGAAACCTGGGGCTTCAAGACCCCCCTGCCCCCTGCTGCAGTCATCACGACTGCAGGCCACGCTCACTTTGGAGGGCTTCGGTCTACACATCTCAGTCGACTTGCTGCCAACAGTGGGAAGCCAGGGCTTATCTTCCCGTGTGTCAGTCCGGATGACTCTGAGGTGGCCCCCTCCCTTTCACTGTGCTCCTCCTGTACAGTGAATGTACTGCCGGAGCACTCTGGGCCTAGGGTCTCCAGGAAGGTCTGGCTGACGCGCGGAGAATACAACCCACTCATCAGAAACATGCCAGGCACCAGCTGGCCACACAGCAAACACTGAGTACACAAATTCACACAAGACACAAATGGTGCTTTTATTTGTTTTGTTCTATGGCCAGAGAAATCCCAGCTCACAGACCAGCAATTTGCCCAAGGTCACGGTGCTGCTGAGCAGTCTGGAAGCCAGAGCCACCTGACCACAGGGATCCAGCACTAGTCTTGGAGAACCTTGTTTTGGGTCCAGCTAAAGGCATCTGGGCTCATGGTAGAGGAACACAGAGACCATGGCCGACCTTGTGTCTGACTGCGGCCTTGGCATGGGGCTGGAGTGTAGTCAGTCACTCAGCCTGATGGGGAGGGTAGGGCTGGGGTGTGGTCACTCAGCCTGATTGGGAGGGCTTCCATGAGGCCCCTCCAGAGGGGCTTCACCTTGCAGTGTCATGAACAGCTTTTCCACAGTGGCAGACTGGTTCTGGGATGTGCTCAGAAACTTCAAGGTGCACAGCAGGCTCAGGGCTGAGGTTGAGGTTGGATCCTTCAGGAGGTGTCAGTAGAAATCATCACCAGGAAGCTCACGGGACTTTTAAAACCAATCTTTGAAAAGCATGCAGGTACAAAGGAACATAGCTTCAGCTCGTGTAGAGCATGGCAGTCCCACTGCCAGTGTGACCATCCGGACCGCCCCCCACAGCGGATCCCAGGCCATACAGTGTGACTATCCAGACCCCCCCAGGGTTGAGGATGCCCAGGCCGCACAATGTAGGCCCTTGGAACCTCTCCTAGAGTGAGCGGACCCAAGACCAGACAGCCAAGGGAACTGAATGCTCCAAGCAGACTGGAACAAGCCTACATGGAGAGCAGCAAGAGCCCCCATGGAAGGACTGCACCAGCCCAGTGCAGTGGGAGAAACTGATCCTGAAGGCTGACCTCTGACCTCTCACAGGGTGCCCAGTTGCCGATGCACCAATATTGGTTAGCAACCTGCGTGGGAACACTCCTCAGCAGCCTTCGTTTGAGGATGTGTGTCATTCATCCTCAGCTCAATAGTATAGTCAGGCAGCGCTCTGTGCTTGGTGCCAAAGCTGTGTCCTCCCCAAGGATTTCTGGGCAGGCCCCTCCTACTATGGGCCCCCTGACACCCCTTAGTGAGACACAGTCAGAAACAGTCCCAGGGAGGAGGGAAAATCACACTGAACCCAGGTCCTTGAATACGGACTGGCACCTCGATGTGTCCAAGAGTCTTCAAGGACATGGGAATGGGAGAGGGAGGCTTTAAAGTTGTCTTGAAGTTCCTAAGTGATGAGCGTGAGTGTTTGTGTAACTACGGAGAGTGAGGGCAGGGAGACGGCCGCCTGGTCAGCGCTTGCCATGCAAGTGAGGACCAGAGTTCAGATCCCTAGAAGCTGTGCAAATGCCAAGTGGACCTGGGGCCTCCTGCACTTCCCTATGGCCAGACCAAGGTGCTTAGCAAGACTATGAGAGCCAGCTCTGGGTTTTAGGGACAAAGTGGAAGACTGACTGAAGATGAACTGGGCCTCCATGCAAGGTCCCGCCGTTCTTCCTTCTGATGGACCCGTGGTTCTACTCTGAAGCTCCAGGCTAGGAAATGGACTTCAGTGCAAGTCACTCTGCTATAGACATATATAGGCATGAATGCACACGTGAACATGTAGACACACATCTACAACACACACATGAAGAAAAAAGAGCAGAGAGAAGAACTTAAAAGACTGAAAAAGAGAACATCAGCACCTTGCTGGTTCTAAGGTGGCCAGATGGCCATTTGCCAGCTGTTCCTTGAGCTGCCTGTCGTGGGATAGACCCTGGCATAGTCAGGCACGGGTGTCAACTTGACAGTTGAGGGTTTGAGCTCTGGGCACATTTGGAGAAAATTAATGGTTAAACTCAGAGCAAACCTGCAGGAGATTGTCTAGCTGATGGGGAAGGCTCAGCCTATGGTGGGTGGGATTAGGCCCTGGAATTAAATAGAGAGAGCTGGTTGAGTTGGCGTCCTTTGTGTACACTTGGCAAAACATGCTGCTCTGGCAAGTAAGGATCATCCTTCTCTCAGCCATTATGTAGAGATGGTGTGGCCAGTTCCCTCGGCCCTGGTGCTGGTGTGAGCTCTCCTGCTAAGCTGGACAAACAACTGTAACCAGGAATCATAAGAGAAAACAAACCCCTTGTTCCGTTTGATGGTGATTTATCAGCAACCATGCAGGTGAACTGTAACAGACCCCTTCTCTTTCCATGTTTCCTGCAGCGGGGGTGGGGGGGGTAGGGGGGTGGAGGGGTGGGGGTGAGGGCTAACAGCAGCCTCCTGAAGTCCGGGGGGTCTCGCATGGACTGCCCATGTACACTCATGCTAACACTGGGGGTGTGGATATTCTGGGATGTGAACGTGGTCCAATGGGAGATGAACAGATGCGCAGGAAGCGCAGGGCAAGAACTAAGAAAAAGTGCAACCATGGGGCTTTGAAGACAGGATGGCACAGGAGTGCAGCCCCAGCGTGGGACGCGGACAGCATTAGTGACAGAACAGGAATCCCAGACAGCCTGTCTGTGCCGTCTTGTTCTGTGGCTCCAGCAGTGTGCTCCACGCTGGCCATGGGCTTCCAGAGCTGCAAACAGGTGGCAAAGTTCGTGATAAAGATGACTTCACAGACCACCAGCAACCCATGCACTCATTCCCACTGAGGCCACACCTTCTCAGAGGTGACGGGTTTTCATCTAGCTCTGGCCGTGTGTATGCCAAGCCCACTGAGCAGGGTGACCTGCAGAGGAAGGGCCGGACTATTAGCTCTTCTAGAACCCCTATAGGAGAGCAGAGGATCACCACTACCCCAAGTGTGCAGGAGTGCAGTGGCCCCTCCTGTGGGTACTGCTTGTTAGTGTGACCTGGACACAACCTAAGCGACCAGGTATGCGAGGACAACAAGATTCTGTCCGGCAAAAGAATTCTGAACACAGGTACAGCAGCGGCAGGGAGCAGCCACCCAGGAATGGACAGGCAAGTGGACAAAACCAGCACAGTCCAGTTCAGGTCATCAGGCAGGAGAGTGTCAGACCATCACGCTGCACTATCCCTGGCTCTCATGGAGAGTTGACTTCCAGAGTCTATGGGACTAGAAAACAGCATCAGAACCAAGAGGCTGGAAACAACAGAAAGGCCCCGACTTTCAGGGCACATTTCTCTGAATGGGAACACAGTGGTCACCACCACAGAAGGCGCAGAACAGCAGGCCTTCTGGAGGCTGTGGGGCATCCTTTGTATGCTGCCTGCCTACCTGCAGGTGGGGAGGTCCCCACCTGCCCTCTACATGCTCCCTGCAAGAGGGGAGCTCTCCGCCTGCCCTCCCATTTTCTTTTTCAGAACACGTCACAGCCAGGTGCAGCCATGTCCTGCTTTCCTTCCTTCTGGTGGACCAGTTTCTGCTGCTGAGATCCGAGTGTCATTACCACCCAAGCCCTGATAGCTGCTGACTGCAGATCCAACCAACACAATCAAAGTGCTTGCTTTTCTTGCCTCTGTAACAGGCTGCTGGGGTGCTCGGACAAGAGACCCTGCAGTGTCCCAAGGCCTTGTTGCTCCTCTATGGATGGACCAAAGCTGCTGGGGAACAATTTCCCATTTTGAAGGCAGGAGGCAAGGTAGAAAGAGGAAAAGGAGGGAGAGCAAGGAGGTAAGGGGGAAAAAGGGAGGGGAGGTGGAGAGAAGGCAAGGAGGCAAGAAGAAAGAGGAAGGAAAGACATGTTTCTTTAGCATGCTCCACCCCAGTAAGGCCCAGTAGAATTCTCTGCATGATGAACATGTTCTCTGTACTGTTCTCTGTACTTTCTAATACCGAGACTACGGACCATGTGGCTACGAACATTGAACTGTACCCAGTGGGAACCGAATGGCAAATTGCATTAGATTTTAGTGAAGCTCAACATAAACCACACTTGCTGGGAGTGGCCACATAAGCAGAATCAGTGGGGCTTGGCAGCAGAAACTCACAATCCACTAAGGATTCAACTTACAGCCAAATTCCTGAGCCATACTGCGGATCTATCTCCAGCTCGCAAAGGACTTTTCCCGGAGCTGCAATGGAGGTGAATACCAAATGTGATTGGTTTTCTCATTTTGGAGATAACCTGATTTGGGGATGGCAGAGCATGGGATGTCGCTTTTGTGTCCACAGTCCAAGCTCAGCTGTCATCTCAGAGGTAGGAGCAAAGGAGATGAGTTGGGACACGGTCACCCTCCAGGGCAAACTCTCTAGTGTGAATCCTGGTGACTTTCACCAGCTTTTGTAACTTTCTCTCCTCCTTTCTCTCTAACTTTTGCAAAAGGACAAACACTTCAGAAAAGTGAATTCCAACACACGTGAATTAGGCAGACACCTGGAAGCGATCAAAGGGTGTGTGGCCGAGTCCCACCCACAGGCACATAACACATGACGTGCATGCAGATGAAGGAGGGGCTACAAAGCTTTATTTCCTCAAGTCGAGGGAACATCACAGGAAGCTGTGACATAGAACCGCCCTGAAGGACGGCAGACTTCCAGGGGGGCTGGCTTTCCAGAGCAGACTAGTTTTGTTTTGTGCTTCCCCCCAGTGATAATTACAACTGATTCCAAAATAAACCAGAAGGTTCCAGAACCTTCTGAATGGAAGTTGAATCTTTCACCTCCTCTGACTATACATGAGGCAGGCTGCTTTTCCTAGGCCATTTCTTCTGGGCAATATCTGATCACTTGCTTCTTCCTGGTAACTGGCAAGGCTCTGGAGTCCAGGAGAGTCAGGCAGAGCAGATGTGGTCGCTGCTGTGACACAGGCTCTGTGGAGACGCCTTCACTTCAGCCAGATCCACTTGTCGCCCACGTCAGCGTTGTACCCAGGACTGTATTTGCGGCCGGGCAGCTGTAGGAAGTCAATACACTGTTCAGAACAAAGGCTATTTTCCTGATCTGCCTAGCATCTGGCACCTAGGAGCAGGGGTGCCTGGAGGTGACCATATAGAGCAGCTGTGTACAGCAGCCCACCCAGGACAGACAGCGATGGAAACACACCACCCAGCATCCTCGCTGCCATCGAGGTGACAGGAGGATATGGGGCAGAGGTGGCACCAGGGAGGGCAGACACGGTATAGATGAGGGATGCCTCACCCCCTATACCCCGACTGTTTGAAAGCAGGCCGCCAGGGTCCTTGAGATAAGAGCACCTGGGGTCTGAAGAAAGAGGGCCCAGGGGAGGTGCTTGTAGGCAAAGAGGCCAGCCAAGGGGTGAAGCCTCAGGCCTGAATGACACACAGTTACTGAAACATCCAGACCTGAAGGGGCAGTGGCAGGAAATAGTTGCTGAACCCAGAGAAGACACCCCCTGGAGAACACGGGCCTGTCTCCCTTCTGCCCGTGCTACCGCTCCACTGACAAGATGGGCAAGTGACTGCAGCACAGAGCCACAGGGCTTGACAGGGACCTGGGGTGGCAGGAGGGTGTGGCACACAGCAGGACAGCGGCCCAATGTGAGGCCACCAGTCAGAGCTGCCACGAGGAAGCACTTCCCCAGAGGGGTCTGAGGTCACTCAGTGTCCTCAGCCACATGGCAGTGCTGAGTAGACCACTGCATTTCCTCACACTTCAGTCGGGACAAGCAGTGAGTATGCTTATACAACACATTACGGACGACACACATCCGTACACACAAATACAGAAATGCAGACTCACAGACAGACACAGATATAGAAATGCAGGCCCCCCCGCACCTCCACCACCAGCTTCTAAATTGTCCCCAAGGACCAGATACTCAACTCTTTCAGAACAGCATGCAGCAGCTTACAATGGACTTCACTGTGACCAAACACAGATGCACATCCTCAAGTCCATGTCACAAGGGTGCTGGCAGCACTGAGGCCACCTAGGCCCAAAGACCCCAGAGAGACAGATGAGGCTCTAATGATCTCTGAAACCCCGACCACTGCCATGTTCACCAGAGAATTTGGGGCACTAACTTGTGTGCGTGGGTGACTCTCAATCTCAACTGGGTCAGGAGAGGCAGGAGCCAGGCCGGCCGTTTCTAGCTTGGAGCACATTGTATGTGGCTGTTTTATTTCAGAACAGGGACATTCCAGGACATGAATGACAAAGCCTGGCTCCTCCAGAAGTTGGTGATGTGAGGAAGTGATTGGACATGGCGAACAAAGTACATATCACCTACTCAGTTCTTCCCAGTCCTCCCGGGGTGATCCCAGTACTGGGTACCTGCAGCTGCCTGGCAGAGGCCAGGGCTCTCCTTGCCCAGTACTGCTGTGCACACAGGAGGGAGATGTGCATCCCTGCCACAGAGTTCTGAAAAGAGCCGATGGGCGAGAAGAGCCACAAGTTCACGCAGCTGGACAGCTGTGGTGGCGCTTGCGATTATCCAAGGTGAGAGGAGCAAGGAGATGGCTCAGGGAGGGCAGAGCTGGTCTGCCCTACAGTATAGCTACTAAGATGACCAGTGGGCAGCTGGAGAGGCGGGCCACTACCCAGGGACCAGGGAGCTTCTGACCGAAAGAAACCAACCTCGAGCATGAGCACTGGCTGCCTGGCAATGCAAACGATTGCAGAGGGTGAGCGGCATGCCCACTCCCAGAGCTCAGAGACCGCCATCTGCTGAGGGCCCATCTGAGAGAAGAGTGACGTAGGAGAACCCCTGGCTCCTAGGCTGAATCCTGCCAGCAGTGTCGCGTCCTCAGGGGTCTGAACTCAAGGCTCTTGGGGCTCACTAAGCTGTGGTACTTTTAGGAGGCTGGCCCTGTGTCACCCACTAAAAACCAAACATGTTGTAGAGGCACAAGCTGCAAAACAAATCTCTGGAACTCTACATCAAGGCTCAAGGTCAGAGTTGTGGCCAGGCACTGCCCACTGAAGCCAAAGTGGATTAGCCTAGGACTCCAGTTGGATTCCGGATGTGGCCACTCGAACACATAGAAGGTAAGCATCATTCTCTTCAAGTGGGCAGGCTCCATCCCTGGTCTCTTGCATGCCGGGTGTGTGTATCTTACTGTGTGAACTGCACCTCAGCCCCACCTTATCCTTCCACTGCCCGCAATAGTTCCAGCTACACTGGGCCTTGTCTCCAATGCACTATGAGTCATAAGCCAGCAAGAGAAGATAGCAACTTGAACCCCTTCCCATCCTCCCCCCAAGTACCTAACTACACGTGCCTCGGTCAGAGGCCAGATCAAAACATTCCAAACAATAGGGACACTTCTGACTGTCACAGTGACGGGGGATAATGGTACCACAGATTGTGGGGCATGATGCCAATATAGCACCCTGTCAGGATGCACACAAAAGGCCCAAGCTACAACCGCCTGGGGAGGGAAGAATGGGAAGTCTTTCTGGGATTTTACGGCATGTGCAGGCATTTTTTTCCCTTGAATGACTTGCCCAGGGCACACAGCTAGTCCGCTCCCTGATTTGAAGCAACTCCCTGTTAAGTCCCTACATTCCACATTGTATGCACTCCAGCCCGGGGGTGTGCCTGAGCTTCTACTTCTCCTCACCACAGACACTTCCACATCTCTCTAGATAGGTGCTGTCAGCATTAGATATAGGGGTCAACTTGGAAAAAGAAGACATGAGCTTTGGGCACAGCTGTGAAGCACTAGCAGCTGAGTTCAGGCCTGAGCAAGCCTGCAGGAGATTGTCTAATGAGAGAGCCCAGCCCATGGTGGGTGGGGCTAATCCCTGAGCAGGTGAATAAGATGGAAGGAGCTGGTTAAGGAAGTTGGCATCCTTCTGTACACTTGGCCAAACATACTGGTCTGGCAAGTGAGAACTGTCCCTCTCTCAGCAGTCCTGTGGATATATGGGTATGGTATGACCAGTTCCCTCAGCCCTAGTATTGGTGTGGACTCTCCTGCCAAGCTGGATTAAGACTGTAATGGATAATTGTAAGCAAAAATAAAATCCCTAGCTCCCCTATAAGTTGTTTGGCTGTCGACTGATCAACAGTGTGCAGGTAAACTGTGAAGGTGCTTAAGATAAATTTACATAAATATAACTGCCTGGTGGAAGAAAACAACTACTGTAGGAGCAGCAGGTGCCAATGGCTACAGAAAGTCTCACCTGACAGTGTCGAAGGTGTCAAAGCTCAACTCTGGGTTACCATGCACAGCTCAGGTGTGGGCAGGCCTGGCTCCCTGTCTCTTCCTCAGAATCTAACTAGACTCTTAGCCTCGTAGGCCCTGGCACAAGGCCCAGTCCTTGCCTGCAGGCTCCCCTGCAAACAAGGTACTTTGGTTCTGCTCCTGCCACTTGAGCACTGGTTGTGACAGCTCTCACACTACAACTACAGACTTCACGCGCTGGTAGGCGTCATGCAGTCCATGGGGCTGAAGAAGTAACAGGAAATACTGCTGAGCACAGATCTCACACCTGGTCTGAGCACTGCCACTGCCCCAGGTTTTGTGTCAGACAAGGGAGAATGCCGGGATGGGCCGTGCACTAAGGTCTGGGAAAGCTTGGGAGGTGGTGACGACCTGTCACTCTATATATCCCAAGGGAGGTTACTGAGCTTGTGACGCAAAGGAAACCAAGGAGATCTGATAGTAGAAGAGGGCCACTGCTGCTCACCATTAACTGGCCTCATGGACATTTAGTCCTTATCTTGAAAAAAGGTTGGGAAGATGGTTCAGCAGTTATAGTCTTTGTCTCAGAAGCTACAGGATTTAAGTTCAGATCCCCAGATCATACATAAAAATGCTGGACAGATGAGGCAACCCACCTACAAATCCACCCCAGAATGAAGAATTCAAGCAATCCACAGCCTCAAAAGAATAAAGTGGAAGAATGACCAAGGTTGATACCCAAACAGCCTTGAACCTCCACACACAGGTATACTAACATGCATAAGCACTTCCTCACATGACCTACACACATGCAAATGCAAAGAGGGGGGCAACAATGGGAAAATTATACCCTAACTACCTGATGGACTTGGGTCAACATGAAAAACAGCAGCTAGCTGGCAAATCAGCCCAATAGCGAAGGTACCTGTATGCAAAGTGGTGATCTGATTTTAATCCCTGGAAATCCACATGATGGAAGGACAGAACTAAATTCCAGAAATTGCTCTCTAACCTCCACAAGTCACACCATGTGTATACAATTTCCGATGCTCCATCTATAATTAAAGCAAATATGCATGCAAAAGTGCAGCAGTGTGTGAAGTTACAAGGTAAGTGTGTATTTCTACCTTTAGCTACTGCTGACGTTGTGGAGCTATGCTGGAAGAAGGGACGTCATGGGGGTGGACCTTGAGGTTTGGTGGCCTAGCCCTCTTCCTCTTGGTTTGCTTTTGCTCTGTCTCTCTATAGCAGCAGTGACCTGAACCACCCTCTTGCTTCTGCCTATAGTACTGCAAGCCAAATAAATCTCCCTTTTCCTCTTCAGTTGTGTCTGAGGGTTGTCTCATAGTAGCAGAAATAACAGCTGCAACAGGGCTTAATGATGCAGCAGCTGCCAAGTTCACTGCTGTCAAGTACAGCATCTTCCGGCACAGGATGCACTGAGTCTGACTCTCCCACCAGTAGTCACGGGTGCACTATTCCCTGACTCTCCCACCAGTAGTCACGGGTGCACTGAGTCTGACTCTCCCACCAGTAGTCACGGGTGCACTGAGTCTGACTCTCCCACCAGTAGTCACGGGGTACACTATTCCCTGACTCTCCCACCAGCAGTCACGGGTGCACTGTGTCTGACTCTCCCACTGGCAGTCACGGGTGCACTGTGTCTGACTCTCCCACCAGCAGTCACGGGTGCAGTGTGTCTGATTGTCCTACCAGTAGTCATGGAGTGCTACTGAGCCCTCACTCTTGTAATCCATAGCACTTAGGAACTACAAAGCTGAATCTCAAGTCCCACTTAACTCTGGAGGCCAGGTGCTAGAATGAGCAGGTAGTTGGAAGAAGGCTGTGGAAGAAAAAGAACTTCAGAATCTTCACAGAAGCCACTGGTCTTGGGCTCAAGACCATCCGGGCAGCACAGTCCCCAGGCTGGGCCAACACCTCCAGGAGCTGTGAGCAGAATGGATCCACAGCTGCCCATGTGTAGTGCTGTGGGTCAGGTGGGCTCCTATTGGCCTCACATCCTT
Organism: Typhlomys cinereus; assembly: GCA_023101885.1. Taxonomy (NCBI): domain Eukaryota; kingdom Metazoa; phylum Chordata; class Mammalia; order Rodentia; family Platacanthomyidae; genus Typhlomys; species Typhlomys cinereus. The sequence goes on from JALPQD010000001.1 coordinate 23,295,542, forward strand.
GAAGACAGGC